>CAOKZL010000229.1:20000-620000 GCA_948472985.1 Iguana delicatissima
CTGGTTTTACTTCAGTTGGATGTGCTGCAGTGTTTTTAACTCTCTGTTGCTGTCCCCCCACCCTTGGTTTTACTATGTGATTTCTCTGTTCATTATTCAGTTGTTGGATCTGTCTGTCTGTCTGTCTGTCTGTCTGTCTGTCTGTCTGTCTGTCTGTCTGTCTATACCAGTGGTTCTCAACCTGTGGGTCCCCAGATGTTCATGGACTTCAGCTCCCAGAAGCCCCAGCCACTATGGTCAATGCTCAGGGCTTCTGGGAGCTGAAGTCCACACACATCTGGGGACCCACAGGTTGAGAACCACTGGTCTATACCATTCTACCCAGAAAAATCCTGTTATTGGACAGTATAAAAATACAATCAATCAACCAATCATTTCTTAATAACAATAACAGCAATGCATGATATGACAGCATGACAAATAATTTCCTGCTCTGAGCTAAAGTAGAGGTGAGAGTGGAGGGATGTGACTGTGCCATGTCACATGTTTGCTTTCCTGTGCTAGATACTGATTACCAGGGAAATGTGGGTCCCCCAAAGTCTACTTGGATCAGAGTAGGGGACCTTTTTCTGTTTCGTTCTGCTTTCCCTCTGGAATAACTTGTTGGAGCTGCATGAAAGTGACAGGTGGAGGCAAAGCCAGTAGTTGGTGGGGCCTAAGCCTAAACTAAGGCCCTTTCACACCATGTAATTGTAGCACTATAATTCTACATTAACTGTCACGGCAATCTAAAATTCTGGGACTGGTGGTTTAAAGAGGGGCATTTAGAAATCTCTGTCAAATGGCTGTAGTTCCTCACCAACCTGCAAACCCTAGGATTCCACAGGATGCAGCCATGGCAGTTAAAATAGAATGACAGAACTATAATGCTAAAGTGTTAAAGGGTTCTGTTCTTCCTCACCCAACATGCTGCCAGGGGACAAATTAACTGCTCTTGCCAGAGCTCAGAACCCGATGTCTTGCTTTGGAAAGTAAGCCATGGGATGCTTGAAGTTTGGCCAAAAACCAGCTGTAGCCAGAGGGCCACAGGTTTGCTATCCTGGTATAGGAATTGTGGGGAATGATTAAAATCTGAGGTCCGTGCGAGGAGTCATTTACAGCCATTGCTATCATCCAAAATGAGACAATCCTGATGCTCAGTCCTTTGCAATTGCCCTTCATCAAGTCACTAAACTCAAGACCCCATGTTGATGCAACCAGATAATACAAAAAGTTTTTTAAAACTGCCTCCACACTGCCCTTCTTCCCTTTTGCTGGAAAACTCACAAAACTGACAGTAAGAAGGGAAGACCTGGGAGGAGGGGAAGCCTCCTACTTGAAAAAGCCCTACTACAATGGACAGTTTCAGCCGGTTCCTTAGGAAAAGGAATGATGAAGTCAAACTACAAGAGAAACTTCTGAACATTATTCCTATGAAAGCAGCTCCTAAAAATCTAAGATCTTTTACATACCAGATGAGAATCTCATGGAGTGTTTTGCAAAAACCTGGGAAGCTTTTATCTGCAAATGGTTGTGGCACATTTCAATAAGTACGCTTTTAAGTATCGTATTCCTAGGTCAAAGGTGCTATCCTTTATATTTCATTTTGGGAGGCAGGATGGTAAATGATGATTGAAGTGTTAAAAGAATGTACTGGAAAAGAATGTATTGGAAAAATTATTGGAAATGTATTCAAATCCCAAAGAAACAAGTAAGCTATCTTTTAGCATGTTGTAAGCAATCTGTGAAAGGGCTTGTGTGACTGTTAAAGCAGCAGGATGTAAACAGAACAATTAATGAGAATAAAGAGATTGCATACCAAAAAAAGATTTTTACCCCATCAATACTCACCTTAAAAAGAAAAAAAAACTTAATGCAACCTTCTGTGCTTTTTGAAAATAAAACACTACACCCAAGAACAGCACCTCACCTCTGAACTTGGTAAGTTACTTTGTAAAGTTACAGCTATATTTCAGAGGCCTCCCAAAAGTATTTAGCTGCCATGTTAGTTGCAATTTAAAAAAACATACTTACAAAAGTGACTACTGTTTTAGTTTCTTTTAAAAATTCGGAATGTAACATGCTATAACCAACTGCAACATACAAAACAGCCATCAAAACAGCAGCGCAAAGCACAGCACCACTCAACACCTGTACCTGTTATAGGCTTCCCCCACTTAAGCCCTTTCCTCACTATACTGTTATAGTACTATTATTCCACGTTCAACATCCGATGGAATCCTGGGGTTTGCAGTTTAGGGAGGGACATTTAGAAATTTCAACCAGAGAGCTCTTTGGCCTCAGTAAACTACAAACCCCAGAATTCCACAGGATGTTGAAAGTGGAATAATTGCACTAACAGTGAAGTGCAGAAATGGCCTCATCCAACAGGTTAGGGACCAGACCATTGTCAGAAAGTGTGATTGCTTGAAAAGCAGAACCCATGTACTGTGCTGCAGGCAGCATGAAAGACTTACAGGGGCTCACTTGGGACCAACCATGCTAACGCTGCTTGCAGAGTCTCTCAGCTGGCTTAGCACTATTTTTCTTTCCTCAGTTTGCTTTGCAAGTAGCATGCGTGTGTGAGCAGCAAGCCTCCATAGGCAAGACGAACTGATGAAGGAGTGGAACCCCCATCAAATGAATGGAATTTGTCCTTAATTTGGAAGTGCCAAAAGAGGGAGCCATCAGATAATGGGGCGTCAAAACATGGGGACTTCCTGTATAGTCTTCTCCAACCACTAAGTGAGGCCACATCCCCATGACAATAAATAGAACTAAAACATTAAAGTTACACTGCAAAAAGAGTGAAGTTATCCTTTATCAAGTTTTTGTCATAATCTAATTTAGTCATGCCTTTGGTATAGGGAAACAAATAGATTGTTATTGTAATGAGGCTTTGCTTCGTCTTCCAAAGAACTGAGAACGAAGTTCTTTCATCATTGACTGAATATGATAAGCCATGGTTAAAAACATACAACAGTGGTCGGTCAGGCCGCTCTTCTGGGAGAGTCTCCGAGGGTATTTTGTGGCTGTAAAAGCAGGTGAGGTATGCATCTCTTACAGCACTAGTTCTTATTCTGGCTAGACTTCTCCACTGTTGCATGAAGGAGACAGCTGAGCAGGAGGAGTATGTGTGTATTACGCCTTCAAGTCACCTGTCAGCTTATGGAAACCCCACGAATTTCACAGAGTTTTCTTAGCCAAGGAATATCCAGAAGTGATTTTGCCAGTTCCTTCCTCTGAAATGCAGCCTATAGCACCTGGTATTAATTCGTGGGCTCCCATCCAAGTACTAACCAAGGCTGATCCTGCTTAACTTCCAAGATCAGACAGACTCTGATGCCTTTAGGGTATTTAGGCAGAACTGGAGAAGCGGCTTCCATCATCTTTGCTACCTTCTGTGAGTGCTTTGGCAGGGACCTAAGCTCCAGCAGTGTGATGTAGAATCTGAGTCCTTGAATGAATCCTGACTATTTTTATTGCCACTAAACTAAACCAGAATTCTTTGGCATGCTTTTGTTCTAAGTGATCTTATCTTGGGTTAAACCGAATCTGAGAAATTGATGTTTTCTTATTTGACACATGGTCAAAATTCTGCCTATCATAAAGGAACAGGAGCGTGGGAAGACGGGATAGGTGAGAGGTCAGGTAGTCTTCCCCTGGCTTCCTATTCTCCCTTAAGAACAATCCTTGGTATTGATGAGCCCATTTGCAGACTCAGATTAAAACTGTAGGAAGAGATTTGCTGAGAAGAACTTGTAGGCAATGGAAGAGTCAAGCATCCCATTTCCATTAGGTTTTGAAGGCAAGCACAAGAATGGGACCACAAATTTCCCATGCAACCTCTTATTGTATCAAATGGCAGATCCATCTCAAAGTGTATCGTTACTTGGGGCTGAGCAAATCTGCCAATTTCAGTTTATCTAGAGCAAATTCACTGCCCCAACTGACAGGGAAACCACCAGCTCCCATTGATTTTATGCTGTTACACTTTGAGCAAATTGAAGACATGCATGCTTTTGCACATTTGATGTGCACCTCATGTCCTGGCCTCTGTCCTGCTCTTCCTCTTCATAAGAGTCTTTTTAATTCTGTCAGTCCTCAGTTTTGCCCAGGCACCTCCTTGAAATGATGTGGAAAGGTATGGTGTTTATGACTTTTCAGAATATCAGCTATGACAATCAAAAAGATGATTTTAGTAGAAGCACCTGACTCCACAGCAAATCTTTTATGAAGTATTGAAATGATGTGCTGGCTACTGCTCATATTTCATGTTTTGATAGGACATAAATGATGCAAACATATTCACATTTTGACCTACAAGGTCTTCAAAGGTTTGGGGCTGAGATAGACGAAGGAACATCTCCTTCCATATAAATCTGTCTGTAATTTACAGTCATCATCAGAGATCCTAAGAAAGCTATGCTGGGTATAGGAGGCAGGAACTCGCATCCAAGGAAATTCTGTTTGGTTATCCCCCTTTTTAGATTGGTAGTAAAATCTGTTTTGTTCCTTCAGATTTTACAGTAAACTAGCATATTTACCTGGCATTGCCTGAGAATTTATTTTCTTCTTAAGAACTCACCAAACTGTCTTGCCCAGTACCTGTGGCTTTTACCCATATTTCCCAATGCAATCTGTATTCAGAGTTATTTACCTCCCCATTTGGAATCCTGAGGGAATACACTGTCCTCCTCCTTGCTGCTAGGCCTCATCTCCATAGCAATCGGCCTATTCCAGTCCTGGATATGCCATGGATTTATACAGGGATCCCTTATAGAAATAGCAGTTGCTCCATTTAGGACAGTTGCTCTAAAAGCCATGACCTTTCTCATAAATTTTTGACCACTTGCAAATGAGACAGTGAAATGAAGAAAAAAAATGTTACATTTCTTATGACAAACAGAACTGAAATAGAAACCATTCAGGTAGCATCATGCCAGACACTTGGCAAAGCCAAAGACAGTGGTGATGGAATAGCCGTGTTTCCCTTTTCTCCCTCTGATCCGTTTCTGTTTGAAGGAGAACTTTCTTCCACGAACTTCGTAGAGAAATAGAAATATATTTAAATAAAATTGTCCTGTGAAGTAATTCTGCTTACAAAGCCTTTCCTGTTACTTCCTCACAACTATATTGTATATATACATAATATACATATAAACTAAATCATAATGTTTTTGTAAGAAGAAAACTAAAAATATTCTTGGGCTCTGTGGCATTACAAGATCCATTGCCTTTACTACCCTCCTTATAAGTTTCCAGTCGGCCACTGTGACAAACAGGGTACTGGAAAGAACAGGACCTCTTTTTATGCAATCACATTCTTAAGAATATATTCAGACAGTTCAAACAAGCCAATCATGCCCATTACAGTATGTAATAGGAGAGATGGAAATCCACATAACCCCCTATGAGTGTGATGTGGAGTGGAGATAACTTTGTTGTTCAATACACTGCATTTGGTACACCATGAATGTAAGACCAGGACCTGTCTATCAAATTCTTTTCTTAAAGAAAACTTGGGAAGAATCTGTCCAAAGCGAAGCACTTTAAAATCTCCTAATTTCAGTAGTAGATTCCCAATGAAATCACTTTTACCCTTTGTTTTAAGGCCAAGTTATGAGTGCTTTTTTTGAAAAAAAATATATCCAGCCTGCATAGCATTTATGGTAGCAACCCAGATCATAGTAACCTTACAATTCGTGTCCAGTTGGGCTCCAGGTGTATTTCAGAGATCCTTAAGTGCTCTTGCTATAAGCAATTGCTCTGATGCTTCCAGGCTGGTAGCAGGGAGGAGAGAAGCAGCTTCTTGCCAAAGCATTTCCCCACACCCCTAAGTTCAGTGCACCAGCGGGTATGATTTATGCCACACTTTGGAGTCACAGGAGCGCAAAATGTCAAGATAAATTGACTCTTGTCTGGGGACCCTGGGATGCACAAACTCTTAGGCAGACTTGATGTGCTTTTTAGTATGTTCTCTGTAAAAAAAAATTAAAAAAAATTAAAAAATATCTTCCCTGGGAGAACTTCCATGCCAAGTTCCAAGAGTACTAGGGATTTATAATGGATTTTTAAAAGTAGCAACTGTAATCACTGGAGCTATAATTTTAAGCAAAGTGACAATGCTGAACAAATAGTCTGTTCTCAGAGGTATTCCTCACCTGTGAACACATCACTGACAGGTCTCAAAAGGTGCCTGTTGAAATGGTTTCTCAGCTTTATATTAGACCGCCTGGTCAACCGCACAGCTGAGCCGAAATATAAGGAATTGTGAAAGGAGGGTTAATCCAAAAATTCCCTGACCGGTGGACTTCACATTGAACTATGCCACCTCTGTTTTCACATGGGTGGTAGGACCTTTTTTGTTAAAACTATCCCAGTTTGAAAATCACAGTCTTTGTCAAAATGTATCATTTCAGAGACAGTTTGAATGGTATGATTGTACTTGAGGGGGTACATTTTGTCACAGAGCACAATTTTATATGGGGAACAGTAAAGTTTTGGAAAAGGGCTGTGCCACCACAGCCACATTTGTGGAATTATATTAGCAAACCTAGTGAAGTCCAAGTACTTTTACTTCACCAAAATATCCACAGGCTGAATAATGGGCTGTTTAATTCAATGCATTTGATAATGGGATTTTTTTTTATTTTTTTTTTTGGAGGGGTGTATTACTATCTCTGTGTCAAAACACTAAGGATTTGTTACACATAAGACATTTCTAAAGCATATTGACCACATAATTTGGATGTTTAAAGGACTGGCATATGATTGCTTGAGATTCCCAAGTGCATATTCTGTTGGAAAATATATGTGAGAGAGTTCTGGATCCCTTAAGCAGAGTAATCAAACTGGCAAGGCAAAAGCTGAACATCCACCAATCTCATACATCCCCTCCCATCTATATAACCCACAGATTTTATCAAAGAAAGAAAACCAAGCTGAATCATCTTAGTAAAACATACAAAGTAGCTTAAGTTACTAAACTTGTATATAATGAAATACATGGAATAATGTCAGGGAGACCAAGAAGACAGATATGTGCTTTCATGCATAATTTTCTTCTTCAAATGTTACAAATAAATAATTTTACATTGTATAATTTATGTATAATAGAGATTTATTTATTTATTTCATGCATGAAACAGGTTTAAGACACCTCCTCCTTGCATTCTGCTTTCCATTGCAATGTCTAAGATCAACTAAGGTTGCAATTGTATGCAGTGTTTATGTGTTGGACTCTGACCCTGGAGACCAAGGCCATTTCTGCAGGAGTATTTGAAACAGTGCAGTCTGTCCTCCAGGGAGGACGTCTGCACCTGGGAGTGGACTGGGTCCGGACTATTTAACGTAGATCCACACCTCAGCCGCTCCGGAACGACCCCAAGTGGTCATCCAGTGTGCTTTTGAAAAACCTGGTTTTTTTCGGTCTTTCAAAAGCACGGAGCGCGCCAGTGAGAGCCTGCTGTCTTGTGCAGATTTGCAGGCTCGCACCAATGTGAGCCTGTGATCTGCTGGGGGCAGGCTTTAGGCTGGTGAGCTTCAGCAGTTGGTCAAGACCCTCAACCAACCAGAAGCTACCATTTTCGATGCTGGAGCAGTGCAGAGCAATGAGCACGCACTGCTCCGGAGCAGCCTGGACCAGACCGGGGAGCCATAAGACCCAGTAAGTAGTGGCACAGGGCGATTCCCTCGCCTCGTGCAGAAATGGCCCAAGATTCAATTCTCCACTCAGCAGTGAGAACACACTGGGTGACCTTGGGCACATCACACTCTCAGCCCCAGAAAGCCCTGTGAAAGTTTCACCTTAGGGTCTCCATAAGTCACAAACAACTTGAAGGCACACCACGATCACAACCACCACCATCACAACAACAACATCTAACAACAACCTGTTGAATTTGTGGTCAAACTAGATTATCAGTTCAGCACATTTATAAAAGAAGCCTTCCCTCAACTACTAAAGCATGTTTGCTTGCCACAGCACATGATTTTCTCAATTCTGTATTTTGCTTTTAGTGGTCATTGGAAAGTAAAAATGGACTTCATTTGTAATCTCATTGCTGAGACACAGATCTCTGGGGAATCCATTTGTGAGGAAAATGGTCAATCACAGGAAGTATATATTCCTCTTAGGCCCTTTTCGCATAGCATTTGCCATGCAAAAGGACCCCTCAAGCGTTGCGCAAATGTGAGGAGCAGTCCACACGATGCACTCACAATCACGCAACGCTCCAGGGTCTGGCAGGCGCCGCTCACGCACTTTTTCATTTTTGGTTTTGAGCCGAAAATGGTGTGCAATCGCATCGCTCCAAGGCCCCGTGTGCATTTGCCGTGCGTGCGGAGCTCTGGAGCCATGGTGCTCATGCTTCCTGCCCCAGCATAGCTTGGGAAACTCCCAGGCTGCACTACGGAAGGAAGTGGCGGGGCGCTCGTGCGAGCAGGCAGCAGCTGCGTAGCAGAAGGAACCGGGATGCGAGGGCCTCTTGCTGGAGGCAGCTCGTGCGATCCCCACACCCCAGCTCCATGAAAAGGTGCGTTACGGAAAGGGCCTTAGTGTCTACATAATCCTGTAGGGGACTTTTCTTCAAAGGGAGAATGCATAAGATTGTGCTATAGGAGTGCCAACTTCAAGAAAGGTGTCATAGAAAAGCACATATTTATGGTGGGAACCCCATAATCTCACTTTCACAGAAGGCTACTGAAACCTATAACTTGAAAAGCACTGGTGTTCTCTGTTCAGGCTGGGTTTTGGTAACCCTCATTGGTCTTGCTGCATTGTTCTCTCTACTTTCTCTGATTTTATTAAACCTTTGGAAAGCAACTCAGTTTGCCAGATGACTCTATCAGAGAAAAGGGCATGGAAAAACAGGTGAAGGCTCCAAACCACCTCCTGAATGAATATTTTCATAAGGATGGTAATATTGTGTGAACTGCTGCCAATCTAATCTTTAAAAAAATGCATTAGCTGTAAGATAGAACCTTCTAAATCACCTGCCAGGAATGGGTTAATGTTACATATTTAATATCCTTCCTTGTACAGGTATAATTGTAGTAAGGATCAAGCTTTTATAGTAACCTTAGTCTGAGGGTGCTACTTCTTCAGAACACAACAGTATAAAAGCCGTGCAAATGGAGATGAATGGAGCATAAGCCACTGAGGTAATTAAAAATGTATTTTCCATCTCCTAGTAATTGAATTGTGTACAAGCTGCAAGTTAATGAGGTCATCTACCCTCGAGCACTGACAGGAAAGCAGGAATAATTATCTTTCAATTTTTTCTTATGTAGCAATTAATTTTAACCATTCGCCTACATCTCACCCTCCCACTTCCCTCGTCCCAGTCAGTCAAAGTCATGGCTAAGCGGAATTGACAAGCAATTGATACGGGGGAGGCACAAAGCTGCCGAGGCAGGCAAGGTAATCAAGGGGCTACAGCTGTTGAAGGCTAAGCGCTTCCAGGTGAATGTCACCTGAGATTTTGCATTCTGCCACTCGGAGAGCTTGGGACATGCAGTGGTAGCTGACAACACATCTGGTGCCGGGTGGGCAGAGAGAGGATGGATCCTGCACATTAAGAGAGGCAACAGCAGGATGAAGAAGGATTGATGAATGGACTAGCCTTGGAACCAAACACCTTTGCAAAAGGCTCCCATTTCACTTGTAACCACCCTGGGAGCAGTAGAGTGAGTAGAGTGAGGCCTTGGTTCTGGATCCAAATGTGATTGTCCCCAAACTCCAAAGTCACCATCACAGAATAACAAAATCTTAGAAATGGAAATGACCACAAGGGCCATTTAGGTCAGCCCCTTGACATGCAGAAATACACAATTAAAGAACTCCTGAAGACGCCCATCCAACCTCTTTTTAAAGAACTCCAAAGATGGAGAGTCCATCCCCCTTTGAGGTAATCTACTCCACTGCTGAACAGCTCAACAAGTTCTTCTTAATGTTTAGGTGGAATTTCTTTTCTTGTAATCTGAATGCATTGTTTCATGTTCTAGTCTCTGGAGCAGCAGAAAACAAGCTGGCTTCATCTTCTACATGACATGCCTTCATCTATTTAAATCTGGCTGTCATGTCACCTCCCAGTCTTCTCTTCTCTAAGCAAAACATACTGAGCTCCTTTAGTCATTCCTCATAAGTCTTGCCTTCTAGACCTTTGAAACTCATGTGGGAAGTT
The DNA here is from genome assembly GCA_948472985.1 of Iguana delicatissima. NCBI lineage: Eukaryota > Metazoa > Chordata > Lepidosauria > Squamata > Iguanidae > Iguana > Iguana delicatissima. The sequence goes on from CAOKZL010000229.1 coordinate 30,167, forward strand.
CAGAGTCAGGATGATAATCCTACAATTACAACAGGTTCCCAACTCAGTGTAATGATGGGTACATCTCTGTGCAGCCCACTTGGGCCACAAAAAAAGAGGGAGTTTTAATGACAGCAAGCAGCAAGACACCACTTGGCTGCACTGGAGGATTGCAGTTCCACTGCTGTAGGGACAGACAACCACGTTCTTTGCAAGGACGAGAGTACCAGACATTGGGAACAGACGTTAGTACAAGATGAGAACTTGAGAACAATTCCTGCTTGGTCCCCACTCAAGCACAGGGAGGAAAGTTCCAAGTACTGTGTGAATTCTTCCCAAGTCCTACAGATTGTTATGTCAGTATAGCTGAGAGCTAAAAGACATAGATAGATTGCTTTCCTGCCTGCCTTCCTCTATTCTTTTCTAGTTTTTTGTGTACTGTATTGCAGGAAACAATGAATGTTCAAGGTGCAAGCCTTTTACAACACTGCACCGTGTCCAGTAGTTATTTCAGTGTGTTTAACTAGCATTCCTTATCTGGAAAGAGAAGGAATAGAAGGAAGGAAAAGAACTGGAGTTTGGAGATCATAGGTTTTGGTTTGTAAAAATTAGACTTTTTTTTTTCTTTTTAAGGAGGATAGAAGTAAAGATAGGAAGTTAGTTAGAGAAGAGGTGATGAGAGTTAAAAAAAGAACATACAGCTTGAAAAAATTTGGAAAAAAATATTTCTTGTCTGCTTGTTTTGTCTTACCTGTACTTTTACTCTACATTCCTAGGTGGCCATTTGTGTGTTTAAGTGATTTATTTTCTTCTTTTTATCTCTCTTTTTCTATTTTTTTCCTCAGATCCTTTTTCTTTTTATTGTCTTTAAGTCTGTATTTTGGTTTCTATTTTATTGTTTATATTATAGGATATATGTGTTTAATGTCATTTATATTTTCTGTAAGTCATATCAATAAAGTTTACTTTTAGAAAGAAAAGAAAGAATATAATATTAAGTACAGTGCCTTTAATGTTCTGTGTTTTTTTAAAAAAATAATTCCCATAGTTTGTACAGTTTTCACAATCTGCCTACATTTTATTTTATTTTTAGAGTCAACTGGGATGGAATTGCCCCAGCTACCCTGCAATGATCGAGAGCCAATATAATGAAGATTTACATAGGATGCCACAGTATGGTAGCAGTCGAAGCCAAAGCCTTTGCTTTCACTGCAACTCCACAGGAGGGGATGCAACTGAGAATGGGCAAATTCCTCTTGGTTCAGTTTGGATTTGGGCCAGGTAAAGACAAATAATTTTCCAATAGATAAAATAAAGGATAAAAGAAGAATAAAAGGTTCTGAATGGAACCCCTTGCTCACTCTTTGACCCACGCCAACACCTATAAATTGTGCAACCCTGTTCCACTTATCTGGTCACAGCTTTCCCTTTTCCACTTCCCTGGTCTCAGCTAGCACGCAGAGGCCCTGTTGTGAAATCTCCCTGGTGGCCTGGGTTGCATCCAAGAGGGTTTGTTCATCAGTTGAATGCTATTCACTATCACAGTGGATACGATTCTGTTGAGGGCCACATTTCCCGGGAAGCCTTATGCTGCTGGTAGCCATAGTGGCTGGTAACTCCAGTGTTGGTGAGCAGTGAATCTGCCCTGGGCTTTGGATAGCTTTAAAGGAACTATCTAACCATTTGGGGATATGATGTGATGCTTTAAACAACATCTTTGAAGTCTAGATTAAAAATTACAATGGATTCACTGCCCCAAAACATGGGAGCCACCAGTTGCTACTGGGGGGTGGGGTGGAAGAAGTGGCTGACAGAGCCACAGCCTAAAATAAGCGAGCCTGCCATGTTTGTGACTTTGAATAAGTCACAGTCTCTCAGCCTCAGAGGAAGAGAATGGCACTCCCCCTCTGAAGAAATCTTGACAAGAATAGTCCATAATAGGGTCACCATAAGTTATAAACAACTTGAAGGCCCACAACAACAACTCCTTTTTTGGCTCTCTGCAACACCCTTTCTCTCTCTTTTTCTTTCCTTACCAAGTAGAGTGCTGGAGAAGGGACAAATCACTTTTATGGAAGTCTGAACTGATCATTTCTAGACCACTTTCTAGTTTAGGCCAAAGGCCACATGAGATCAAACTGAAGACCACATGTAGCTCTTCGATCACAGTGCAGGAGCAAAAGTCTGTTCGTGGGATCTTTAATGGCTGTGGATCCTCTTACAATATTCAGAGCTGTTAAATCCTGTAAATGAGTTTTTAGTTTCCTACACAGCCTATCCAGTCTGCAGGGTGGTCTCTCTGATGCTGATTATCCCTCCCTGTTCACAGAGATAAGTCTACTGATGAAGAACTGGCAGGGAGGGCTACAGTGGCAAGTGAGAACCATGTTATAAACCAGAGCCAGATTCAGAGGCACCTGAGCTCAGCTGTTATGCAACATGGAATACCAAACCCATATTCCTCATGTCTCCATTTCTGAATTCTTCTTATCACTAGATATAATTAAGTTCCAGCATGGCAAACTGTCCACAGCAACACTTTCACTATTAGGCCCTTTCTGCACGAAGCGAGTGAATTGCTCCGTACCATTACTCACTGCTTCTTCTTGGCTCGAAGCAATGCCAACTCTCCCTTAAGCCCTTCTGCAGGGCTCCTCTGTTTGTTCCAGGGTGATGCGGAGCAGTGCGAGGTCTTCAGATCCACACTGGTGAGGCTTACAAAATGGCGGCTTCTGGTTGTTTGTGGTAACATTTCCGCACGACATTCTTATAGCGCAATGATTCCAGTTTCAACCTCCTATGGACCTGGGGTTTGCAGTTTGGGAGGGGCTGGCTGGCCCCTCCCAGAACTGCAAACCCCAGGATTCCATAGGAGGTTGAAACTGGAATCATTGCTCTATAAGAGTGTTGTGCAGAAATGGCCTGGGTCCGGACCAACCGCTGAAGTTGGCCACACCCACAGCCCGCCCTCCACTGATCGCAGGCTTGCAATGGTGCGAATCTGTGCATCTGCACAACTGAGCAGGAACAAAATGGCACGCTCCAGAAAATTGAAACACCGATTTTTTCCGGTCTTCACATAGCATTCTGGAGGACCACTTGGGGGCGTTTTGGATCAGACTTAGGTGTGGAACTAAGGTAAATAGTCCGAACCTAGTCCAATCTAAGATGCGGACAACCTCTGTGACAGGACGCTTTGGCCCACTTAACTTCCTCGTGCGGAAGGGGCCTTAGACTGGAAACAGGTAAGAGATCTGCTGGTATGGGAGATCCAAGAGAATGTGAATGGCCTTTGTGGTCCCAAACACCATCAATCCCACCTGAAAATAAAGCCTTGTGCAAGCTGGTACCTGCTTAGAATGCCCTATTTGAAATTCCCATTTGTTTACTTGGTGGCTGAACAGCCAAGAACTTCCAAATGGGACACCATTTAGCCTACTCAGTTTTTTCTTCTGGCCTAATGGAAGATTTAAGCTCAGAAGCCTTGTTCTGTTGTATATCATGGTCAGTCCTGAAGTGATGGTTAAAAATGGATCCATCTCCCTCTTTCCATTTTTCAGCCACAGGCTGGACTGTCAGGTGAACACTGGTAATGGAATAGCCTCTTCCACACCACCAGAGGGAAGCAAACTAGTTTAGGGAATGGGACAAGCACAAGGCACACAAAACTATCATCTAACAGAGAAAAATGGTGATGGGGTAGGAACAGCAAGGGAATCATCATTGCTGCCTCCAAGCATGTGCTGCCTGAGACAGTTATTTCACTCTGCCTAATGAAAGATCTGGCCCTGGATGAATAGGTGTTAAAGATGTGCTTTGCGAGAAGATCTTTCAGCAAATGTTGCTTCCTCTCCCAAATTTCTGTTTCACACCAAAATGTTGCTGGATAATCTTTGGCTCAGCAGTGATGCCATGAAGTACCAAGCATACATTTCTCATATATTTATGACAATAACCAGGGACAATTTTTAACAGGATGGCAGCACTGACAAGCACAAGTGGTGTGATCTGAGAGATAGTTTAACACAGATAATCACATCCATTAAACTATTGTTCATCACTACTAATTAACTGCTTTTAACATACCATGTATTCATAGACATGGGAGAAAGACATATGTTATATTACAGAGACAAAAATAACTCCATGAGTAAGATAAATGTTGTCAGTCAATCCTACACATAGCTTAGCCAGCTCAGGCTCTGTAGTGGCAGATTGAACTTGGCAGATTTGATGAGGCATGATCAACTCTATGTATTCTCCATTTTCCGCAGCAGGAATCCCCCCTCTCCAAATGCTAGGACATGTTCTGCCCTTCATATCTTCCTCAGAAATCTCATATAAAACAATATTCATTTCTACATCCTTTGTCAGTTCCCTCAGCTCTTACTAGAAGAATAGAAATACCAGACTATAATTAAGAAACTGAGTAGTGTATTTTTATGTAATTATGTGTTTTCCATTTTTCCAGAAAAACTGAGTGTAGAAGCAGAAAGAAGAAGCTGAAATAGCATTGTTGTACCTCACCCTTCCCCAACCTGGCACCTTCCATATGGGTTGGATTACAAATCCCATCATCTCTGGTCTGCATGGCTGGGATAATGAGAGTTGTATTCTAATCTATATGGAGGGTGTCAGATGGGAAAGACTTGGGCTAGCTGGAGGGAAACATTCTGATTTACAAATAATTATGTACTCATTGTTCACATTGCCAGGGAATTCAGAATGATCTTGGTATCCACATATTCATCAATGGTAAAAGGCAACAGGAATAGTGAGCATGTGGATACCAATGATGAATATGTGCAAATTGTGATTGTTAAGTCTGTTCATTTCATATGAGGCTATGGGGCAAGTACATAAGAACTTACTTCCAAGTAGCCATGTTCAGAACTGTAGACTTAGGTCCTTTCCTCATGAGGCGAGGGAATTGCTCCATTCCATTACCTAGCGCTTCTTCTGGGGTCTGAAGCAACGCAGACTGTCCCTGATGCCCTTCCGCAAGGCTCCTCCTTGGTCCAGGGCAAATCGGAGCAGTGTGAGGTCTGTAGATCCGCACTGCTCCGGTTTCCAAAATGGCAGCGTCTGGCTTTCAAAATGGCAGCTTCTGGCTTTCAAAATGGCGGTTCCGGCTTCCAAAATGGCAGCTTCTGGTTGGTTGTGGGTCCTGAGTAAAGCTCACCACGCCTAAAGCCTGCCCTCCGCAGATCGCAGGCTCACATTGGTGCGAGCCTATGAATCTGCACAAGGGAGCAGGAACACAATGGCGCGTTCCAGGAAAATAAAGACCTGTTTTTTGTGGTCTTTAGAAAACACGCTGGAGGACCACTTGGGGTCGTTTTGGAGCAGACTGAGGTGCGGATCTCCAGTAAGCAGTCTGCTCCTAGTCCGCTCCAAGGTGCAGGCGACCTCCACGAGAGGACGCACTGTCCCGTTCTAATTGCCTGGTGCGGAAAGGGCCTTAGGCTAAGATCTTGTTCTAGGCAACATTCCAGTTGCCATTCCAGTTGCTATCCCAGTGCTTATGCCTGGTTGGGTAAGGGCATACATATTGCTTACACATACGTATTGTGCTGTGGGCAAATGGGGCACTACTTACATAAAGGAGGTAGCAGATATCTCCTGATACAAGTCTGTAAAAAGTGCAGCTGCCAGCATAATCTTGAGTTATGCCAGCATAATGCCCCAACAGGAAGGCAGCCTCACAACAGTCCTAGGCAAGTCTATTCAGACATTAGCCTGGCAGAGCTCAATGAGGCATACTGCTTGGAAAAAGATGACATTTTAAAATGTCCTGGGAAAACATTATAGTCTGATCATCTGTGGTAGAAAGCACTATAAAACAAAAGTAAGGGAGGGTGAAAGGGTCTCTATACCATGAACAGGAACTGCAGAAAGCTCTTTTTGGGGACTCCCACTCCAACCAAACTCAGTGGCAATGGCAACATTTTGGATCCCCTCTAAACCAACATCATAGTCCATGTTCAGGCTATGATGCTGGTAAAACTGGTAGGTACAGACTTATGTTCCAGCAACAGCCCACTTTATGAGTAGAGGCTGTCAAGCTTTTCTCTGAAAAACGAATGTCTTGTCATAGTGTGGGAACTCTGAGCATTAAATAAAACACAAATAACATATTTACTTCTCTTGTAGTTAACTAGTATGGTTTCACAAGCGATAAGAGACATAATGCAAGGTAGGGAGCTCCAGCAAAACTTTCACACAGGTCAGAAACAACTGATGCTGTTTCAGTTTGCTGTTTTCAGTTAGCAAGGTGCAAACATAAAGGCAAATGGGATATTAAAAGCAATTTTTTTTGGATGGCATAGAAGACTGAAAAAGTCATAAAGGTACATGTTTCTTTTAAGGGGCCAAGGCATAGTGGGACAAACAGATACCCAGGGTCCAAACTAGGTCAGGGAAAGGAGAAGGAAGGAAGGTTGATCAGCATGGTGATGCTATACCTCCTTTCTTTTGCCCATCTCCTTCCTTGGGTGTGGGGGGGAATCAAGAGAGGATTGTGGTGCTGTGAAATCAGTCTATGAGCCATCTTTAGTTGCCAGGCAGTGGCTGGTGGAGGAGGAGAAGGACCAGAGGCAGGTTTTTAAAGGGCTGCATGGCCTGATCAGAGCCACCAAGAGGGAAGTTTCACCAGAAGAGAAGCCTCTGAGGCGGGAGGACAGGGGTTGGGTTGGAGAAACTTGTAAATAAAAGTCAGATTTACAAACATGGCAGCCCAACTGTAAAGCTAAAAATCTGACAACAACAAAGTTAAAACACAAAATGCTTAAGTTGGTATCTTTACTCATTTTAAGAATAATCCTAGCGAAATAAATTGGGCTGCATTATGAAGGCTATATAATCCCAAAATGTCAATTGTTAGCCAGTGTTGAATTATTTGTATTTGTGGGGAAAATTTTATAATGATTTTTGAAATTAAATGGCTCAAACCTGCTTGAAGATAAAGAAATATGATGAACTGGAGGTACACAAGAATCTGTGCTTAGATTAAGAAATAATATTTCCATAAGTGGTATGGATAATCCATTAAACCATTAGCCTGTCAACAGCCTCTTCTTAGCTCTCTGTAGGCACTGCCAAGATGAAAGAGTCAAAGAGGCCAAAGCATCCTGGCTAATTTGTTTTAATTGTAAAATCTCCTCAGGAACTGTTTGGCAAAAAGTCTCAGTATTAATATAACAAACAAGGGGGTGTAAAGATAAGTGAAGAAAGAAGTCCTCTCATCCTGGTTAGCTGAAGATCAAGACTAGAAGAACCTTCCAAAAAAACTAGCTGAGGCTACATTTTAAGTTCCTTTTGACAACAGTAGGGGAAAACATTCTATCTGTTTAAAAGCAGTTTTCAGTAATGGTGATATGGAGCCTGCAAAACATAATCCACAATTTGCCTTGTAGTATTAGCCCCCTGCATATATATATTTAAATGTATGTGACACCGATCATCTTCGAGTGTCTGCTCTAATCATCTTCACTCCAGTCCACAATCCAGTTAAAGTGCCATCCTTAAAGCCCAAAGGGATGCATTGCTAATTGTCTGTCCACTGTCAGCAGTATCAATTCTCTGGCTAGCTAGCCATCCTTCCCTTGCCCAGCACTTAGCAACATCTACCCACGAGGTATCATGATGTGATTTCTTGGTTGTAAGATGTAACATCTTCATTTTTCTTTACTGATATATTTGCATTATCTAACACCCAGAAACACAGAACTTTAGGTGTAGTCCAAAAGTAGCAAACTTACTTTGAAGTAGGCAGATGCAAATCAACAAAAGCAATGCAAAGGAGCAGACATTTCGTCAAGCTTTATCATTAAAGTAGCAAAAATCTCCCATCTCTCAGTGAATTAATTTCCAAACTGCAAAATCTTCATTGTTTTTATATAATATGTCAGTTTCATTGTGATCAAGGTGTTCCATATCCTACCCTGTTTGTTCATGGAATATTTTAAAAGCTCATTTACGCAGCTGTTTGTCAGTCATCCATTTAATCTGGCATTAGGTTTTTTTCCCTCTAATATGCCTTTAGCACACTGTGACAAAGTTGCACAGGTGTGCTGAGCACTGTTAGAGTACAAATGTGCAAGAGAACAATGTGTTCTGCTGGAATGCAGAGGGTCTAGGGAGACTGTGAACATTTGCAACATTTAGAACTGCTGTATGAATGGTCTGAGGTGATAATCGATCAATTCCTGCATTTTGTTTGGACCTTTAATATGCCACTGGAAAATGGATATCCAGCAGAATCTTTTCAGAACACCCTGAAAGTCAGTTATTTAGAAGTTAATATTGTTAACACAGTTAATAATATCTATGGTTTTTCCTGTTTTTAGAATGAATTTGGTGGAATGCTATTCACATTTACTTAACAATAAATTTCATTGAGGGAACTGAATACTTTGGACCCTGATCTTGAAAGCTAAGCAAGATCAGTTCTGGTCAGTATATAGATGGGGAACCATCAAAGAATACCTGATATTTTGACGGTTTCCCATCCATATACTGACCAGAACTGATCAGACAGACAAATTCCACTGGATTAGTGGATTGCTTTTGGGTATGTATGTACTGCACAGCCTTTTACTTGAAGGAACTTGAGCTAAGATGCCACGAAATGGTACCATTAATACTCTGTGAATATTATCATGCAGTCTCACAGCTCTAATGTAAGAATATACGATTAGTCTTGCTGGATTACAGCAAAGGCCTAAAGCAAAACATTTTATCCATACAGTGTCCAACCAACTGCTTATGGAAAAAAGGCATAAGAGGGAGAGTAACGTTATTGTGATCTTTCTTTTATGTACCACAGTAATGGGTATTATAGCAGGGATAAGCAAAATCAATGTGAGCACACAGCCCTGGGAAGACATACAGCTCCTCAAAACAGTTTTTTTATTCCCTACTTTTCTCCCCAAGAGCCATCGTGGTGTAGTGGTTTGAGCACTGGACTATGACCCTAGAGACCAGGGTTTGATTCCTTGCTCAGCCATGGAAACCCACTGGATGATTTTGGGCATGTCACACTCTTTCAGCCCCAGAAAACCCTGTGATAAGTTCACCTTAGGACTGCCTTAAGTCAGAAATAACTTGAAGGCATACAGCAACAATTATCCCCCAACTCCCCAGACTACCCTTTTTTTCAGGTGAAGAAGGAACAATTTGCTTCTCCTAGAAACCTTCAGAAGTGGCAATAGGCTGCAGTCCCTGCCCTTCAAACTGTTTATCATTTTTTAAAAAATCTGTTTTACCACTCACTTATTTTTCCCCATTTTTTGCCATTTTGGGCAATCATTGTTGCCCCTAGAAGGTGTGAGGGGACCTTGAACCCCCCAAAAAGGGATCCTGTACACATCAAAGTTTCCCATACCTGTCCTAGAGGTGATATAAAGCTATCACAAACAGTGGGCATCCATAGCCATGACTTTGTCTATCTCCCTTTTAAAGCTGTTCAAGTTGGTGGTCATTGCCACAGCTTGCAGTAGCAAATTCCATAATTTAACCTCTGGGTGGAAAAAATACTACCTTTTACCTGTCCTCGGCCCCCCACTTTTCCATTTCACTGGATGATGTCAAGTGTTATGAACTATCTATTTTCTTGATAATAAAGGCAATTTTATATCCCTTCCCCTTAGTCATCTTGCTTCTAAGCCTAATAGCCACAACTAGTGTACCTTTTTTCCATAGGGAAGTTGCTCTTACCTCTTGGTACATTTTTTGCACCTTTTCCAGCTCTACAGCATCCTTTTTGAGACTGCTATGGCAACGTGTCAACAACATTACTACTTGTTTTACTGACTAGCCCCTTCTCCCCCAACTTCTTTTCAAAAGCTATGGTACATACAGCATCTCAGTTCTTTGCTTTCTCACAATATATTTGCATGAATTTTAAACTTTTTTTTTAAAAAAAATCGTAACATGACATGCTCCTCCAAAACCATATTTGGGAGGCATGAAAGAATTGCACTGACCAGTTTCCATCTCAGTGAGATGTAGGATACCACCATTAGCTCCCTGTCACAATCAACCCCGTGACCTGTTTTCCCAAGCACACGCAGGCGGGATTAAATTGCTTACTTTCAATAAAAATGCAAAAAGGGAAATTAGGACAAATCTTTCCTGGGTATTTCCTACCCTCCCTCCTTCACTTTTATGTGGCAGAGACCAACCAGCAATAATCAACCAGGGCCATTTAGTTATAGTCTCGTCTTGCTGTGACTAATAGGATGATTGGTTGTATAGCTTCTTTATGGTTGTTCATTATATCACCCTTACATAAAGTAATTTAATTTCAGTGGGATAATTAGGGCATTTCTAATCTAACTGATAGTCTGAATGAAATTAGATTCTCAGAGGGAGATTTGTGTATTGGGAGACTGGTGACCTTTGGCCCCAATTTTCACACAATGTATTAAACTGACAGCCTGACTCCCAAGCTCTGCTATACTGTATCTTTGCAACTTGCGCTGATCTTTGGGCTACCAGTGGGAACCATAAGCAAAGTGCCGTTCTAAGAAAGAACCTGGCTGTAAATATGGAAATTCCACAAAGGCAGGGTCTGAGCTAGGATACACAAGGGCTCATTCATGCCCAGGAACTATTCCTGTCCTTGTGGTTTTGCTCTGAAATAAATAAAGCAATATTAAAGATGAAAGCACAGTTGGCCCTCCACATTTACAGGTTTGACTTCGATAGATTTGATTGTTTGCAAGTTTTTCAAACTCATGCCTCCACACCTCAGGGGCTTCTTTCCCAAGGGAACCTTCACTCTCAATGGCTCCAATCAGGCCATGCAACCCTTTAAAAATTGACCTCTGTTCCTTCTCCCCTTTCAACAATTTCTCAGTACCACAAACCCTCTCCCAATGCCCCTCACCTACACTCAAGGAAGGAGACAGATGAGAGAGAAGAAGCAGAGGTCCACCATCCCAACCTACCCCCTTTCCCTGACCTGGTTTAGACCCCAGGTATCTGCTTTGCCCACCATGCCTCATCCCTCTTCCTACAGACACACTCACACATTTTGATGTTTGTGATTTTTCCACTTTTGTGGGGGTCCGCCCCCCCAACCCTAGCAAATGTGGAGGGCTGACTGTACAGTTGAACATATGCAGAATGCCCTCTTTTAACGTGACTAAATATATGCAGAGGGGTCAGGACTGCACCTCTTGCCACATCCCTTATCTATGCCTGTTCAGCTGAGCAAGTGAGAACCGTCCCAACCTGGACCTTCACTAACTAGGGTCCAATTGCTGAAGGAAAAAAGTGTAGCTGGCTTGCTGTTCTTCCCCAGTCACTTTCTGTACCTCCTGAAGTTTCTGTTACCACCAACCAACATCTGGGGTGTCACTGGAGTAACTGAATAAAAATATATGGAATTGGGCTCTTAGTCTCACTGATATTGCAAAGCAGAAAATGGAGTCACATACGAACAGGTGTATGTTGTTATCTCTTGTACTATTGTATTTCTATGCCACCTAAGGCCCTTTCCACGTGGCATTTTCCATGCAAAAGAGGGCCTGGAGCGTCGCACAATTGTGAGGAGCGATCTGCACAACGCACTCACAATCGCACGATGCTCCAAGGGCCAGCAGGTGCCAATCGTGCATCTTTTCATTTTCGGCTAGAAGCTGAAAATGGTGCGCAATTGTGCATTGCTCCTCAGCCCCACGTGCACTTACCTGGCATGCGGAGCCTCTGGAGCCTCGCCGGTCGCACTTCCTGTCCCAGCGCAGCCTGGAATAGTCCCAGGCTGCACTGCGGAAGGAATGAAGAGGCAGGGCTCTCACGCAAGCAGGCAGCTTGTGCGGAGCCAAAGGACCCCACATGTGAGAGCCTCTCGCCAGAGGCTGCTCACGTGATCCCCACACCCCAGCACCAGAAGAAGGTAAGGTGCGGAAAGGGCCCTAGACTAGCTCATCTATTCACAAAAAGGGCAACTCATTTTGGGAATGCCTCAAGAGCCCCAGATATCTGAACTTGGTCTAGTCTTCTGCTATAGAAGGACTTTGATTGTTGACTCCTGCTTAGCTCTCAAAAGTCTTGGTTTGAATCCCTGAGTATTCAGCCATGGTGGTGCTAAATCAGGGCTGTCACTTTTTATATTTTCCTGTGAGAATTTACAGAGGCAAAATAAACTTTAAAATTAACAAATATAACACAGATAGAGGAAATAATGAGAACCCTTCACAGGAAGAGAAGAACAAAGAGGCAGAAGTGAAATGCCAGGACTGAGGCATTTTTATTACACATATGAGAGGTGACACTAGAGGATGTGTGGATATTGTGGATGGGGCTGGTGTTCAGTGTGCTTGTTGGGCAAGTTCATCTGAACACCCCGATAAAATTAAGTGAATATAACACTGCATCATTACTAAGAGATAATGGGCCTTTCCACACTACGTTGTTATAGTGCTACTATTCCACTTTCAACATCCTATAGAATCCTGGGGTTTGCAGTGTAGGGAGAGGCATTTAGAATTTTCAGCCAGATTGCTCTTTGGCCTCAATAAATTACAAATCCAGAATTCCACAGGATGTTGAAAGTGGAATAACAGCACTATAACAATATAGTGCAGAAAGGCCCAGTGTTTCTTTTAACTAGCAAGCTAGTTAGTTAGTTATTACTTCTCAACCCTCATGGTCCTTCAAGGTGATGTATAGCAAATGAAACCGAAACTGTTTTGAAACTGATCAATACAATTTTTCACAGCAGTTTTTTAAAAGTGCACAAAATCAAACCTGGTTTTAACAGTCAAAGACCATACGAAACAGTCCAGAGTTAGCTTCTGGTGGAAGCTTCGGAGGAATGGAGCCAGCCCAGCTTCACTTGGGAGGGAACTCCACAACCACAGTGCTGCAGCAAAGAAATTCCTGTCATGTTCACCCATTGATTGAGTTTCTCAGAAACTGCAGGGTCAAATGATTTTCCGTTCATTTTCCATATGCCAGGGTATCACAATGAGCAGCCCATTAACTGCCAGATTACAAACTTAAAAAACAAGAGAAAAAAATGCTCTCCACAGTACCAGGCACTGTAGGCCAGATTTCAGAGGAAGAAACTGGCAAAACCACCTCTGAGTATTCCTTGCCTAAGAAAACTCTATGAAATTCATGGGATCACCATAACTTGACAGGCCACTTGAAGGCACATCACAAGTTTATCTTCCCTTTTATAGGAAGCATATTTGAGAAGGGGATTGCTTCGGCTTTTTTATTTTTAAAGAGAAAACTATTTGTAAGTTTTACAGGGGGCTAACCAAATGGCAAATAGCAGCGTCTCTCCCCCCACACCCATTTTTCATCTGCAACTGTTGTTGGATGGCCTTTTAATGATCATCTCTCTGATCTTAATCCTAAAATGCCCTCCTCAGAGTGACTCCACACTGGGAAATAGTGCTCTTTAAAGGCACTGAAACAGAAAATAGGCTTTCACTGGTAAGCTCCCACTCTTAAAACTGGTTAATGATTTTGTATAGAGCAACTGAGTTTTGGGACCACCTTTGCTCCCTGCGTTGGACTAGGGACAGTGGGAGACGAGGGTTTGAATTCCCATTCAGCCATGGAAGCCCACTGGTTAACCCTGGGCAAGTCACCCCCCTTCAGACTCAGAAAAAAGCAAGGGTAAATCCCCTCTGAACAAATTTTGCCAAGAAACTCCTGTGATAGGTTTTCCTAAGGAATGCCGTAAGTCACAAATAATTTGAAGGCACACAGCAATAAAAGCCCTTTAAATTAAAGTAAATGTGAACCAAACATTTTCACCAGATAATGTGCAGGTCAGCACTAGTTGGAAATCATCTTGATGAAATACTATTATACCATCCTGATATTTCACATCTAAAATAGGGGATATGGTGGTGACGATAGTGAATGAGGAGAAGCAGAGAGGGAAGGAGGAATGATAAATAGATCTAGAATCTGTCTGTTAGAACCAAAGATTTGAAACTGAGTCAATGGTTCATTTACTCCAACCATTCACCTTAAACCAAAACGGGCTTGTACCTTAACCATCACCAATTTTGATGCCCCAGACTTCCCTAAATACTGTGAATTCTGGGAAGAGTTTGCCATATAGGGTGGTACAGCTAATACCCTCTCTGGTCACTACTTGTCTGTCTCCAAACGACAGAGGATACTAATGCTGCATTTTAATGTTTGGTTTCTGTTCCCCACTTTCATAAGCAATTCAGGGCATATTTCTTGTGGAGAGCCATAAAAACTGAGTGAATCAAATCAGAAGTATTCAATTGAGAAGGTTAGACTTTTTGCACATATCTAGATCCCAAGCCACGTGAGGTTTAAAACTGAGCATCACTTTTGCACAGACATACACATGGCAAGTCCTGGTATGATTCTTTCCTCTCTACTTCCATTGAAACTTGGGAGTACTTACTACATTGATTTGAGGTGGGGCTTGACCCTTTGCTCAACTAGACACAAGGATTTTGAGGCCCTGACATCCCCATTTGCTGCTTGCCACAAGATTTTTTAAGGGACCCTCACTGGAACAATACCCTTTGGCTCATTTGCTCTCTTTGGAATAGGATAAGTCTTTGCCATCCTTTGAGATTCTGGGCTACTCTACAGGCCACAAACATGCGTTGCTGCAGTTCTTACTCTGGTTTTTTTTCTAAAAAATATATATATTCAAATGGCATTTTTGTGGACCCAGATTATGTTCTATAAATTTCTGGCACCAGCTGTAACTTTTATTCTGGCCTTCAAGTGGATTTCTTTTTAATTCCAAGACATAAGGGAAGGAAAAGCAAGCATTTGCTGACTCTTCCTCCTCTATATTAAAAAACATTTTAGACTTGCAGTGCATCAGTGAAATGGCAACGAAATGGCAGTTTTGCACTATAACACTGTAACTCTAAGGGAAAAATAACCCTAATACTCTTTTTAATTAACAAAAAAGGAGAATGGTTGGCCTTCAAACCATAGAATTGCTTCAGCTAAGCCTTAATAGAGATACAAGAAATCACTTTAACACACTCCCAAAAGGATGGAACAAGTGGATGCAGAAACAACTGGCAAGGAGCTATATTGGGAGAACTTACATTTCTTTGGACCAGCCTGAAAGAGCCCTTTGTCTGTGGCTGTTGTATTCAGTAGTATTAAAAGCAAGGTATGTGTGTCTTCTTAGTTCCCTCTTGAAAACTATGGGTTCCTCCATATAGGCAATAACTCCAATAAAACTCAGGCTATAGTGATCTTCTGCTGTTGCACTTTACCATGCGTCCATTCATGCTTTAAACATACTAGGCTGAGCTGTCCTGTGATAGGTGTGGTGAGATGTGGTACGGGCACATCCCTGCCTGTCCTCCCCAAAATAGCATGTCATCAGGGACCACCCAGATGTACTGCAGCAACTGATGCAAGGGATCGTTATGAGTGACAAACCCTGCCTGTGTCAGAATCTCCTGGAACTGAAAAAAGAAGTACCTCTTATCCTGAGTTTCAAAAGTCATGGCTGGTCTCTGGACTTCACCACAGTGGCGTATCTAGCATAAACAGTACCCAGGGCAAGCATAGAAGTTGCACCCCTACCTTCTTACCCCTACCCTACCCCCCACCCCTTCATGCATATCTTTTCTATGCCCTCCCCCTCATACTGGTGCCCAGGGCATGTGTCCTACTTGCCCCACCCAGGAATGCCTCTGCTTCACCAGAAATAGACTGAAAGAAGAGGTACATCATTTGGATATTTTTTAAAAAAAATGCTGATCCCTCCAGGAACAATTCCAGATGAATGCTACTTCTTGTTGGTAATTAACATGTAGATAATTATTTAGGCAGCTAGACAAGAAATAGAAAGATGAAGGTGACCCCAGTGATTAAAAGAGGGTTGAGCAGAAGAAAGCTGGCCGCAACTGGGTTAAGAAATTGACTGGGTACACTATGTTTGTGGAATTCTCTTACAAGTCTGATGTTGGCAAAAACAGAAAGCTAAAAACTAAAAGTGAGTCATGACAGTTTATTACAGTCGTATGGCTTGATTCAAATCAAAACAGTAAGGCCCGAACAATAGAAGGGAACGGGGGGTACAACATATCCAGCTGAGCCTAAAGGTTTTATGATATCAAGCACTATATCAACAATGTAAGTAAATAAATACAAAAATAAATAAGCAGCCATCTAATACATTTGTGCCAGTCAGTGAAGAAAGAAACATCTGCCAGTTGATAGCAACACATCTAGCATGGAATCTCACTTCTTCCTTTCCCAAATTGTTCTTATCAAGATGTATCAATATTCAGCCAGAAGAGTGGGGGGGGGGTGTCCCTAGGCAGAAGAAAACAGAAACCATCATCTGTATCACCCTATAGAACACACAGATATCTATCTGTATCATACTATTGCAATCAAATCATTCAGTCTGAAAATCCCTATTGCATTAACTCACTTAATCCAAGAATTCTTGATTCAACCCCTTCATTTCTAGGTCCTTGCACACTGTCTCTGAAGTATGTGCAACCCTCTACCCCCGCCAGAAGTAGCATGGTTGATTTCAAGCAAAGAAGCTAATGTTATTACAATACACAGAAAGCAAAGTAAACGTCACACCAGCAATTTAGGTTTTGATGGCCAGCTTATCATTGTCTAATGATCCACACATAATGGACTGTTGCACTATAGGATGCGGAATACAGTTTTAACCTTTGTCAACAATTGCATGAGCAGGATAAAAATGTGTATTTAAGTGCTGCTGGTGCGTGTTTAATAAACTATTTTTTTCTAAACATGGGACCCAAGACAGCTGATAAACAGTTGGGAGCACACATAGAATATATTTGACTCAACGGTCTGAAATAACTTACCAAGAGATTTTATTGTATTCGCTTGGGCATGGATATAGACAATGGTTTTCTGCCTCACTGCCAGTGCTAAAAAAATGCTAGCTTTATCACCAGTTATTACTATTGGAAATCGGTCTGTAACTGCATTACTACAAACTGTACTTTAAGTATTTGCCTACCACTTGACCTCATTATTTACAGGACCTTACTATTTACATCCTTTCTATACTCATACAGAAGTCTCTGACAACCAAGTATAATAGTCCATTAAAGTTTAACTCAGAGTAAATACATCTAGTCTATAACAGGCTTCACTTTGTTGTTGTTGTTGTTGATTTTCATTAAATTTCAACATTTACTGATATTTCCTGATGGCTAAGAATTGCTAGTAGATGGCTAGCATTTGCCAAGATTCTAATATTTATTATAAAATATACACAAGACATTGCTTTATAGTCTTTATTTTCGATCCTGCACACCACATTTAGTTGACTAACAGTGTATCCACACTGCACATCTGTAGCAACTTGATAGCCCTTTAATGGCCTTGGCTCCATCCTATGGCATGCTGGGACTGGCAGTTTAAGACCCATACCACTGGAGCTTTCTGAAAAAAAGTCGCTCCCCAAACTACAAATCCCACAATTCCATTGGACAGAGCCATGACAGTTAAAGTGGTATCAGAGTGCCTGTTTCACCAGAGTTAAAAATGTTTAGCCCCACCCATACCCCAGTGTGCTCTCTCTCTCACACGCACACACACACACACACGCTCATATCCGCCACCCCACAATTAATTTTTTTGTGCTGGTCTGTCTTCTTTCTTTTGTTCCTGGTGCACCTTCAATCTGTACCAGCTTTGCCTCAGTGACAAACAACTTTGGCCATCCTCCCAGTGCTGTTTCTCTTTTCTCCTCCTCCATTCTTTTCCTTTCTCAGTGATCAGGAGGGATAGACAGATACACTCTTGGACTTAAGCTCTCAGGAGAAAAGAAGAATGAAGGGAGTTTTTCTCTCACCTCTCCTTTGCTTTTTTTTTCCCCTTCCCATTGGTTCCAGGGAAGAGGAAGAATTAGATAGCACCACAGCTGGCATACATTTCTCCCAATCTGGGAGTGTATTGTGAGGATGCAAGGACTGAGGCCATTTCCACCCTACACTGTTATGGTGCGATTAATCCAGTTTCAGCATGCTGTGGAATTTTGGGGTTTGTAGTTTACTGAGACCAAAGAGCTGTCTGGCTGAGAATTCTAAATGCCCCTCCCTAAATTGCCAAGCCCAGAATTCCATAGGATGCTGAAAATGGAATAATAGCACTATAGCTATGTATTGCGGAAATGGCCTATGCATCCTTCAGACCCAAACCTATCCCCCTAAACACTCACAGGAAGTCCTGCCTCTACTAACACCAAAGCTCCACAGTCAGAGATGTCAGAGTTTCAAGAAATCTCTGTAAGAACTGGGAGGTCTGTTGTCTCTTTCCAGGCTTAAAGGGGTAGTCTGAAACACTCTGTGGCCTGAATTGTAATATTAATCTTGACTAGAGTAAAACCACTGAATCAATGGGATTTACCCTTGTGTTGACTCACCAGCCACTGTTTTGATGGGTGTACTCTAGTTGGGACTAACCAACAGAATTCACTTGGTAATCCTCTCAGGAACCTTAGGATTCCAGCCTTATCCTTTAGTCCAATAAAGCACAGTATCACTGAGTGCATTTCTTAGCCCTAGCTTTCACTGGAATGCCTTTGGGACATTTCTGAAAATATCAAACATCTCATTCTGAAGGAACGAGAAACAAATGCAAACATTCAGTACTTTCATGGAGGAAATGGAACTGTGGAGCTGCTGATTTCAAGCTGCAGGTTTTAACCTCAGCTCCATAATCTCATAGATGAAAAGAAAGATATTTATCAGCATTATGTGAATGAAAATAAGATGATGAGTGTATCTCCACTACATACACACAGCAGCTGAATGCTTCTTTAACTGCCATGGTTGCATCTTAGAGAACCCTGGATTTCACAGTCTGGTGAAGTACTCAGAAATCTGCACCACGGACCTCTGCTGATGTACTTCAAGGAATAGTGGAATAGAACTCTCTAGTGGAAAATTCCACATACCTCATCAAAACTTGGATTCTGGTTTTCCAGCTATCATTGTGTTAAAAACATAACAGCACAATTGACCTAAGTAGAAAGTGACTTATGCCATGCACTTTTATCCTGCAGACCTAGAATTTCAAGGATATGAAAGAAAAACAGTATCATCTGCCTTATTAAATTAATTTGGTCATGTTATTTTATTTTCTTAAATTTCTTAAATTTTCTTTCTTAAATTTTCTTTCAAAAATAAATGACAAGAATTTGAAGCATTTTTGTAACATACATTGCATAAGTGTTGTTTAAAGAATGGCATTAATATTTCTTCACGTAGACATACTCAATAAAATATTAATAATAAAATATTAACAATATGCACCAGATACATGGGTAGAACAACTACAGATTAATTGATCATGAACAGATAGTTTATATTTATTGAAGTCAAAATATTGGAGGCATAAAGATTTATTTAGTAGAGACCAAATGTATGGGTACTGCTGCGCTAGGCTGTCAGAGGCCCTTTCCACACGCGGTTATTAAGGTGGGACAATGCATCTTGCCACAGAGGTCTTCTGCACGTTGGAGCGGACTAGGTTCGGTTTATTTACCTTCGTTCTGCACATAATTCCGACTAAATGCGCCCCCATGTGGTGGTAAAGCGTGCTATTTGAAAACCGGAAGAAATCAGTTTTCCAATTTTCCAGATCGATCCGATTTGTACTTTCACAGTGGTGCAGACATGTACATTCGCACCAATGCGAATTGGTGGTCAGGGGAGGGCTCATGGGAGGGGCAAGGGGGTAGTACGGACTTACGCACGTACGCACGTATGCAATGACGGACTAAACCATGGGGGGGAAAGGGTCAATCACAGCCCACGGGGCGGAGTGAGGGGAGCAGCGGGAGTGACCACGGCAGAGGCAATGTGGATTCATCAACTTGCACTCCTCCAAATCACAATGGAACATACACAGTAGCTGTGCAGAAGGAAATGAGGGAAAATCTGCCTTGTTTCGAGCCCAGAAAATCTGGTAAGAAAAGGCATGAACCAATTCACCAGCCTTGTGCAGAAAGAGCCATAGTTTGGAACACATTTCAGTACTGATAACTTTAGCAAACTGCAAAAAGTTACATATGAAGTATCAGTTGCCTATTTTATTTATTTATTCTGTTTTTTCCATGACTTGCTTTCACCATGACAGCCAAGAAAGAAGAACATAGTGAACTCAAGTACAGAGTCCCTTGACATAAGCCTTGTACAAATCTGGAAGGTTTATATGTGTTTACAGTGATACCTAATTTGCATTTCCTATCCAAAAGGCAAATGAGGTGAGGAAAGCACTCTATATCGAGATTTGTATCTGCCCTGCTGTCTGTCAGGGAGTTTCAAAGCCAACCAGGTCTCATGGTAAGTTTTTTAAAAAAAAAATATCTAGATAAACAGGCCTAAGATATCTGACAGCTGTTTCATGCTCTTCATCATCATCTGAAACAATCAGTACGCATTAGAGAGTACTTTTCCCTTTACAAAGGTGATAATTAGATAACAAGCTGAGATTAAAGTAATTACAGTTAGACAGCTGGCAAGGCAGCACAGTCATGTTGAAATACTGTTGATGCTTCAGCATCTGGTTCTAACAACAGCACAGGCTAAAAGATTTTACATTAATTACATCACATAATTTAATATAAACATATTTAATTACAATTGATGGGTGATAAACTGTTCAAGAATGACTTAACCCCTTACAGATGTCAAAATGATGGGAGCGGCGTGTAGTTCTTTCTACTTGAGGTGCAAAAGCTGGAGTCTGGAAAAGGGGTTAGGAAATTCTCACCATTATAAAGCATTCAAGGGCTGCAGTGCAGATACGTTGCTTAGATTCATTCCCAGGCATCTTTGAGGCTATAGCATTAGGGTATACAGGCATTTGTTCAGAATGAAGGAAAATTGCCATAATAAAGTCTTTTTACTGATTGTACAGTTCTGTTAATGTTTAACACTTTCTAGCATTAACTTGCTCTTATAGGCAAACCTACATATTCTCTGGTACAACAACATTTTGTTCATATAACTGGCAATTGTTCCTTTCTTTTTAGATATTCTGTTATGTATATTGTTAAACAATCTGATCTCTAAAAGATTCTTGAGCTAACAGACTCCCAGTATGTTAGCGAGTAAAATAAAGCTAAGAATTTAGCATTCAGTAAAGCTCATAACAATTCATTGTGCAAAATCTCCGTTAACTTTGACTTTTTACTATATCAGGGTTGTCAAACTCAATTTCATCCCGGGCCACATCAACATTATGATTGCCCTCAAAGAGCCAGTTGTATCCATAAGAGTATATAAATGTATCTACTCTTTTATCATATTAAATAATTGCCTCTGCATTCAATTATTACTGGTTTTAGTAAAAACTAACTCTGAAACTGGAAGTCTAGGAAAAATCATGGCAAACAGATATTCAAGTGTACAACTATTATATAATTTATTGAAAAACGAGTTTTGAAAACAGAAAGTTTTTTTTTAATCATCAGACAAATATTACCAAGCACTGTTTATTACATTAACTTTATTTAACTTTTTGGTCCCAGTTGAGACCCTCTCTGTGCCTCTTTCAGCTACCCCTCTCCACTGTGGCTCTTTCTGCTCCCCTGCCCCTCTCTGTACCTGGAGAGCTCAATCTCCACATTATGGGCACCCTGCCACCTGTATTTTGAAGAGGGATCCAGCAACCAGCACTCAGGATCCACTTCTACTTCTGACTGCTCCTCTGTCCAACTCTTGCGGGTTGTGCAGAGTATTGCTATGGTAACCCATGGCAACACTCTGATGGTGAGACTTGAACAGAGGAGCAGTCAGAAGTAGAAGTAGATTGTGAGTGCTGGCTGCTGGGCCCCTCTTCAGAATACCAGCAGCTGGGGCCCACAATTTGGGGATTGGGTTCGCCAGGCAGGGGAAGTGCCGCAGCTGCAGGAGAGGTGTGAGGGCCACATGATATGGCCTGGATTCAGCCCATGGGCCTTGTGTTTGACACATGTGTACTATATGCATAGTCATTTCCCCTAGTAGTTGCAGGAGTCCAAGCAGGAATGTACATATGCACTCCTAACTACTGGGACATTCAAAGAACAAGTTCCTTTAATTTACCATAACTGGCAATTTTAAGCTGAAGCACTGTTTTAAAAATTGTGTATTACATGTATATTTTACCTCTACTCCAAGGAGTTCAAAGTAACATACACATGCATCTTGTTATCCTCAGCCTTATTTTAGCCAACAATTTGGGTGACCAATTTTACTGGTGAGGTACATTAGGCAGAAAACTGATGACCAGCCAATGAGCAAAATGGTTTAATCGCCTAATCAAACCAAATTCCCACCCATTATGGTCTCATGTTCTAACCACTAATATAGCACCCTGGTCCTCAGCCACTAAATTGATAAAAACAAAAATGGAGGGACTGTCCATCTATTGATGGACTGGCATCTGCCAAAGATGCTGATCCCCCCACCACTACAATATCTCCCTCTGCTCCTGAGGCTTTGGGTGCCTCTAGAGTAGATTTTGAAGGTATGCAAATAGCCATGGAGGGGGAGGAAAGGATGGGAACTATCATTCCATGAACAGAAATCCATTTGTGTGATTTTAGACTGCTGGATGTAGCCCAAAGATATTCAGACACATTAATTTGCATTGAGGATTCAAACATGCAACTTGTTAAGGTCTGGGATTGAAACCATCTCTCAGTGGATTTCATGTTGTCTTCCAGGAATCTGCGGTGTACCTTGAAAATTTATTGGATTCTTTCATTGAAAGATCAATAATTGAATCCATCACCATCATCTTCTGTAGTATGTAGCTGCAGAGGAATGTTGAGAACATTCTAGGGCCCAGTGACAATCTATAGGAGCCACAGGCTGTGCCCTAGGTCTTGGAGCAAGGGAGTGGTCAGTGGCCATTTTTGGAGATTATTGGCGGGGGGTGCCCTTGCAGCAGGAAATGAGATAAACAGACCAATATTCACACATAAAGACAGCTACAACATTAGTAGTATGGACATGTTTTCCTACCTAGAAATTGCACCTCTCCACACAGAAGCCAATCAGTCATGTGTCATAGATGTAATCAAGTGAAAATGATAAATATATATGCCTAGTCAATTAATGTCTTAGTATTTAAAACAAGCTCTTTGAAAAGATATGTCTGATTTATTTACCCCCTGATGGTTGGCATCAACTTAAAAATAACTAATATTGTTGCTGATTAAATTCATAACCTGTTCTTGTGTAGGCAACTCACTTTTCTCTTTTCTTTTCTTTTCTTTTCTTTTCTTTTCTTTTCTTTTCTTTTCTTTGGCCTATGTAAGACCAAAGGCAACTTAACATCAATATCCTTTGATAATTATCCTAGAGTCATAAAGCTGGTAGGGGCATGAAGGCCTTCTGCTCCAAGTCCCATCTTTTTGAAGGAAATCTAGTGCTAGAATGCCCCTGAGAATGCCTCCTCAACAGATGGCTATGCAGATGCTCTTTGAAGATGACCAGCAAGGAAGACCAGCCAACCAACCATTAGTTTTGATAATGGGAAGAATTAAAACTACTTTGGGACCCTAACACCCCTCCGTATTTCCCCCACCCCACCCCATCAGTCCTTTAAGTTGATCTGGAGCAGGTTTTTGCCATCAAGATGGAAACCGGAAATTTGGCATCCTACAATGTTCACTTGTTTAGGATATTTTGCAAAAAATTTCAGTGATAAATTTTGTAGGATTCTGAACACATACACACATACAGAGAATATTAAAAAATCTGTTTATACTTAATGCCAAACTGCTTGTAGTTTTTGCCTATCCATTAAAATTTTTTATTCTGTTGTAATGATCTATTTTATTCACATTCATATTCTTATTAAGCAGCAAGGCCAAAAAGAGAACTTTCAAATATGAAGTTGATTTTGCACTCTTCCTATGCTGTGAGTTACAAAAGAGGAAAGAGTTGTATTTCCTATATTCCCACAATGGGGAGACTTTGAGCTCCTTCTCCCACCCCAAGAAACCTTCCATCATTTGTCCTGTCTGGTTATATTTTGATGGTCTGTGAAAAAAATCACAGTGAATTTAATCACTACTTAGAGACTGACTCCTTTACCATCTCTTTGGATATCTTTCCTTATGCTGAAGTGATTGGTTTGAAGTTTGTTTTTTCCTGATCTTCATTTTCCTCCTTTTTGAAGTCTGAGATGATTATCTTTTTCTGCTTCTGTGCTACCTGATCTATTTGCCATGATTTCTCAGATATGATAGGACTTCTGAGAGCATGTCAACAAAAAAAATTAGTACCCTTGGGTTCATTTCATCAGATTCTGAAGGAATGAATTCATCCTAGGTTCTGCAGTCCTGACCCCTCAGCGTTATTGCTCCCTGTACAAGATTTTGAGCCTTTTCTCTTCCTTTGGGAGGACACAGAGACAACATAGTTGCTGAACAGTAATGCCTTTTCCTTGTCACCCATTAAGTTTTTACCTTCCTTAATGTACAGTGGTTGTAGTAGGCCTGGTGTTTTCTTCTTATAGCAGCAAGCCTAGTGCAGCATTTCTTAAAGTTACTTTTTTGGGGGGGGACTGCACTTCCCAAATTCTCAGCTATCATGGGCATGCTCAATGGGATTCTGGGAGATATGACAAAAACTAAATTTAACAAATTCAGACTTAGTATTCTCTTACTGCAGTAAGCCTAGTGTTTTCTTCTTAGAATAAATATAGGTCTGCTGCAATAAGCCTACTGTTCCCTTCCCAGTACAGTAGGTCTGGTGTTCCTTCACTCTGCTTTGGTCATACCTGCTCTGGAATACTGTGTCTAGTTTTGAACACCACAGTTTAAGCAAGACATTGTCAAGGTGGTACATAGCCAGAGGTAAGTAACCAAGATGGTGGACAATTTGGAAACCATGGATAATTTGGAAACTATGAGGGACAGTTGTGGAAGCTGGGTATATTTAGTTTGGAGAAGATAAGATTGAGAAGGGATGTGACAGCCCTCTTTAAATACCAAAAGGGCTGTCATGTGGAATACAGAATGGGCTTGTTTTCTGCTGCTTCACAGGCTAGGACCCAAATGAAAGGACTCAAAAACTGTAACAAAGAAAATTACCACTAAGCATTAGAAAGAATTTCTGGATGGTAAGAGCTGTTCAACAGTGAAAAAGACTGCCTTGGAAAGAGATGGACTTTCCTTTGCTGGAGGTTTATAAGCAGTGGTTGTATGACTACCTGTCAGGGATGCTTTAGTTGTGCATTTTTTTTCATCAGCAAAGGGTTGAACTAAATAAACCATTGGAATCCCTTCCAACTCTACAGTTCTGTGATTTCATGATTAGTTAAATAAAATTGTACAAGTAAATTTTAATGAGTAAGGTAATATGTTAAGGGCAAGTTTGTGGGGGGCTATTAAGAGATTTTTTTTGGAGAGTATAGGACACAGGAAACCTACTGGCTGATCTTGAGCAAGTCACATTCTCTCAGTCTCAGAGGAAGGCAAGGGCAAACCTCCTTCTGAACAACTCTTCTCAAGAAAAACCCATGATTGGTTTTTCCTTAGGATTTCCATAAGTCAGAAACAACATGAAGGCACATAACAACAATAGGACACTGAGCACATTTTATTCTAGCAAGAAAGGAATAAAAAACCTTATTGGCTGTTGCATAACTTCTGTCGCTTCAGAAGTTTATGGTCTCCAATGGACTACAAAACCAG
Source organism: Iguana delicatissima (assembly GCA_948472985.1). Classification (NCBI taxonomy): domain Eukaryota; kingdom Metazoa; phylum Chordata; class Lepidosauria; order Squamata; family Iguanidae; genus Iguana; species Iguana delicatissima. The sequence continues at coordinate 55,827 of CAOKZL010000229.1, forward strand.
TGGTCAGCCATATTTGGTGCTGTAGTTTGATGACTCACCATTCCTCTTATAAGCCACATAGTACGCCCTATATATATTATAGCTTCCGTTCACTTTAATTATCTACCTGGTTATATGATTGATGTGCTACTTTTTCAAGAAAAACTGGCAAAAACAATGCACAAAACAGCCATAAACTTTGTAGTGAAAAAGTCCCAATAGAGCAAGAGCCTAATAACAGAAAAATGAAATCTTGAGTATTTGCTAGGAAGGATTCATTGTAGGACAGACAGCAATGGCTGCACTGCTACTGGGTTCTTGGGCCTGTGATCCTATACGTGCCTGGAAGAAAGCCTCGCTGAACACTATGGAACTTATTTCTGAATAGGAGTGCCTAAGATTGCAGTGTTAATGTATATTCCAGTGTGTCAGATGGCAACAATAACTCTCCCACCTGAAAGCAGAACATTTCATCTTGTTCTCTTGTGCTTAAAATAAACATCATAAAGATACAGGCTCCAGGTGGGATGCTTCCCTCAGAAAAAAGAAATAATGGGAAATTAGCATATGCTAGCCATGCCTAAAGCAATTTGTGTCTATCATTTGTTCAGATATGATACACACCTGCTACCATCCACCCATGTGGACATATTCATGGTATTAAAAAAAAGGAAAGGAAACTGCATGAGTCTGAAGTATAGTAGGCAGTTTTGACAGATTTATGGTCAAAAGGTGAGGCAATTGCTCAACAAAGAACACTACATTGGTAGAGATGTGTACATATAGCCTGTTTGCTCTTCATAATGTGATCTCTTGATAGACATTTCCTCCTCCCTTCCTAGCTCCTTCACTCCCCCTCACAGAAGAATCTGCAGCGTATAGTTTTCTGATGAGGAAACATATGTTGACACTTTGTTCTTTTCCCTTTTCTTGGAAAGCCATTAAAGAGTGCCATTATGCGACTATGACAACCAAAAAGGTAAGGAATTTAGGCACCAAGCACAGTTGGACAACACTTTTGATTTGGCACCCAAATCAAATACTCACCCTAGGGCCTGTCCCAAACAGAATAATTCAAATCATGAGACCTGGAAGGGTCTTAGAGGCCATCTAGTCCATTGCCCAATTTAATGCTGCATCTACATTGCAGGATGCAATTTCAGCATTCCTATGAGATATCCATCCAAACTTTTCTTAGGTATCTCCAGCAAATGAAAAGCCAGCATAGTGTAGTGGTTCGAGTCTTGGACTATGACTCTGGAGACCATGATTTGAACCCCCACTTGGCCATGGAAGCCCACTGGGTTACCACGAGCAAGTCACATTCTCTCAGCCTCAAAAGAAGGTAAAGTGCTCTTACCTCAAATCTTGCCTAGAAAATCCTGTGATAGTTTAACCTTAGGATCATCGTAAGTTGGAAGCATCTTGGAGGCACACAACAACAATTCCAGAATTGTTAAACTGCATTTAATGTTAGAAAGATTCTCGTAATTTGCTACTCCTTGCACTTTCCACCCCTTGATTCTTGTTCTGCCCTGTGCTTTCAGGAGAATGTTTCATTTTATTGTCACAGATACTGTTGTCAATAGCTTATTTATATGCTGTTTTTTCATGATAAACTATCACCAGTTGGATCATAACATCAAAAAAAAGTTCACATAAAAATATATCAGCTTCTCAATATAATTCACTAGCAATCACAAGTTAAAACTGAAATAATCAGGCATTTAAAGTATTACAAGGCCAATCAAAACATCTCATAATACTTGGAAAATTACTTTTAAAAGCTACAAGTTTGTTACCATTGTTGTTTTGTGATGTCAAGTCATTTCCAACTTATGGCAAATCTAAGGTGAACCTATCACAGGGTTTTCTGGGGGCTGAAAGTGTGTGATGCACCCAAGATCACCCAGTGGGTTTCCATGGCCAAGCAGGGAATTGAATCCTGGTCTCCAGGGTCATAATCTAATGCTCAAACTACACCACGCTGGCTGTCTTGTTACTATTATAGTTACTGCTATAAGCCGGTATTCAGTGTTGCAGTTACAGATTTGTAACCTAGTTACAAATCCACCATTTGTCTGTGTTCAGTAAGAAACCTACATTTCTGGAAACCTATATAAATGCCACCCCACTCCACCTTAAGAGCCAACGGCCAGATTGGGAGAAGAAGGTCTATTCAGCTTCCAATCAGGGAGCAAGGGGAACATTTCAACACCTCTCCTTCCAGCAAGTGAGCTGTAACAAGCAGAAGCAGGACCCCTGTTGCATCCTATCACAGTCTTGCTTACTGGTGAGAGAGATATGGAAACATCATCCTCCTTGCACCATAATCAGAAACTGAATGGGCTTCTTTCACCTAATCTGGAGATGTAACTGAGTAGTTAATCTAGGGCCATTTCCGCAAAAGACTGCTATAGCGCTGTTATTTCACTTGCAACATCCTATGGCATCCTGGGGTTTGCCGTTTCGGGAGGGGCTGGCCGGCCTCTCCTGAAATTGCAAACCCCAGGATTTCATAGGATGTTGCAAGTGGAATAACGGTAACAGCCCTATAACAGTCTAGTGCGGAAATGGCCTAGGCTTCCCACAATGTTTGTTTTTTTAAAATGCTTCACTTTCTAAAAACCCTATAAGCCACTGGTCATTAATACAAAACACACTTTCTGTTCATCATGCTTCAACACTCACAACAGAGCACTAAAGAGCAGTAGGAAGCACACCCATAGAATGCTAACCAGCATGTATATTTATATCAAGTAAGTGGCCTGTAAATAAACGTAAAACATGTGACATATAGTACTGTTTATAAATATATTGTACATGTTTACATGCAGGTAGTAATGACTTTTAATAAAATAAAGGCTGGTAGTTTCTGTCCCTCTGGTTTGGAAGAACTTTGTTTTCCAATTCAGCAATGTTTGGGTGATATCTGTGGCTAGTACTTATGTTTATTTTTAAAGATTTTAAAGTTTGTATGATATGTATTATTTTGGACAGATTCATACTTGTTCAGTGCCCCTTACCTGTAATGTGCAACAGTTATAGGGTGCTTGTGGACATATAGCCATTCTCCCAGCCACCAATTAAGTGTAGGGGTGCACTTAAGTTCTTTTTGACTACCCTCATGCAGCCAGAAAAGAATAATCATGCTAAGGATAGAGGCTACTCTTGGATGCCCGAGGACAGCTGGAACATGCCCAGGTGCACTCCCATAGCTGCTCAGTTGCTGAGATGGTGGAGCTACATCCACAAACTCCCTGGCTGGTTTTGCTCCTTGGTCTGAAGAGGAAGTGAGATATAAGCCATTTCTGCATTACACTGTTATAGTGCTATTATTCACTTTCAACATCTTATGGAATCCTGGAGTTTGCAGTTTAGGGAGGGGCCTTTAGAATTCTGAGCCAGAGAGTTCTTTGGTCTCAGTAAACTACAAACCCCAGAATTCCACAGGATGTTGAAAGTGGAGTAATAGCACTATAACACTATAGTGCGGAAAATGCCCATAGGGAATAGCCTGCACTCCCAAACAGTGTAGGTATGTGGCAGGAGTATGAATTCTGCCAGCCTTGCTCATTGCTTCTTGGCCAATGTGACGCCTTTTCCCTATACCCATGCAGACACATGTGTACACACAAAGACTAGAGCTAGTGTTCATCTAAAGAAATAACAGTATAACAGGCAATTAGAGGTTAATGGTAACAATTACAAACTTTAGCAAGTAAAAATAGTCCTCCACACTGCACAAATCAACAGCTTTGACTAAAACATACTATATTTGCTGGCATAGAAGACTCACTTTCCCCCCGAAATATACTGTTTGAAAATGAGGTGTGTCTTATACGGGTCACCATGACTCAGAAATGACTTGAAGGCACACAAGAACAACAACAAGATAAGCAGAAGTTCTGCTCTCTCTTGTCTGACCACCACAATTTTGCATACTTTGTAAAAACTCCCAATTAAAACCTTCAGTAGATTCCTCTTGTGTACATGTCCCCAGGACTACTTCAGCAGTTTTTGACACCAGTTTGAATCTTCGGTGCCCTCAAATATAACCAGAGCTTTGAAGAATTACTTTTGAACTTAAAAAAAAATCCCATACAGTTACAGATACTGGTCTTTTCCGCATTTTGTTTTTACAACGGGGCAGCGCGTCCTCCAGCGAAGACGTTTGCACTTGGGGGCGGACTGGGTCTGGATTACTTTCTGTAGTTTCGGACTTCAGCCCGCTCCGGAATGACCAGAACTGGTTTGCCACGCTACTGAAAGCAGGCTTAAAACAGGTCTTTCAATAGCCTGGTGCGCCCCACCCCGTCGCTGCGCTCCTGTATAGATCTGCAGGCTCACACCAGCGCGAGGCTGCAGATCTTCTGGGGCGGGCTTCCAGCTGGCGAGCTTCTCCGGTTGGTGGAGAGCATCCACCAACCGGAAGCCGGCATTTTCATCTCCGGAGCAGTGTGTAGCGCGGCCACGCACTGCTCCAGATCAGCGTGGATCGTCAGAGGGAGCACGCCAATCCGGTGAGTAACAGAATGCCCCGTTTTCTTCCCAAAGTGCAAAAAAGCCCATTGTATCTTGACTTTCAAAAGTTTGATGTATGTTTGGAATTACAATAAAGTTATAAAAAAACTCCCCAAAAGTAACTTTGCCAAATTTTGTTCTGTCCCAAGTACTTCACATAAACAAATCAATGATACTTATTCAGACAAGCTTGTGGTCATATATTTAGACAGACACCATCATTGGTTTATTGGGATTTTAGAAAGGAAAATACAGTTAAATTCTTTGAATCTGGGCCCAGTTCAACCTGTTACGTGAACCAGCCAGATTTATTCTATCCAAGCAAATCTATCTCCCAGGAAAGTATATCTATCAAAATTTAAACAGTTCTGTTCAAATGTAAAAAGTGTATAATATGTGTTTAGTAAAAGCTATTTTTTGGAAAAAATAAAATGGTGTAAAGCACACCATCCAAAAATCATCACAAATGATCCTGCAATTATAGTTAACAATTAAAATGTGCATCACTGTGCATGTTTACTCAGAAGTAAGTCCTGCTGTGTTCAATGAAGCTCTTAGGTAAGTGTCCAATGCAGCATCAATGATTTTAAATAACAGATTTTCTCTCAGTATGCCAGATAAATCCAGATGTTCTCAGCTATTCCATTTTTTGTGGACTTGACCTCATGGATATTTGAATTCCTGTAGCCCCACTGAAACTGTATGTGAACCTTTTTAGGTACACAGTGTAACCAGTTCAGTTCTTTAAAAAATTAGATTTAAACAGTGACTTTGTGTGAGATATCGATCACCTTTAATATCTTATTTCCCTCAGACATAGGCACTAGGGTATCTGTATTAAACTGCAGCTACTTGCTTATTAAACCTTAGAACATGCCCAGGATGATGACGACTGCCTGTTGGTGTTAGTGAGACATGTACAAAAATGTGTTATTTATCTGCAAGGACAGTTTCATTATCAATTTACTCTTTCTGTTGGCAAAAGGATCAAGCGGTCAGAAATCTATTGGATGCTTTTTGATCCTTGATAACACTGTAACTGATATGAAACAAGAAGCATATTGACCATTTTCTCCCATAAACACATGCACAAAAATATACACATTCATGAAGTTTTAAAAAAGCCTCCAAGAAGAAAATTATCACAAAAACAAAATAAAGAGAAAGACATGCAAAGCAATGTAGGCGCAAGGCAGTTTTAATTTTTCCGTGGCCTGGGGGCCCTGTTATCTGGTCTTTTCTGGGAAATCACTCATCATGTAGTTATCAGAGGAAGAGAGAACTGCAACCCCCTTTTTTTTCTGGGAGCAATCCAATGCAGTATGGATATTAATTAAATTTATTAAACAAATAACACAGCGACTCAGAGAAACAGGGGTCCATCTGCCAGCACTACAGACTGATCTCTGCAGAGACGCGAGCTGAATGGTAGTTAAAGCTAAGTTGCCGAGCTCAGCAGATGGGCTCCTGTCTCTAGCGAGAGAAATTTGGTGGCGGTCCAACAGCTTTTTTCCCCTCCAGGTTTTTGTTCCTTGCCACTGTGATTGAAGAAGCACTCCTCTGTCTTTTTGCAGCCTCCGCCGCTCTCTCCCTCCCTCTGTGCTGTTGTTGTTTATGTGAGCAATGATTAAGTCTGAGTGATTTGTTTGAGAGGCAAGTCCCGGCTGATCTCATTCTGTGTCTGTGATGCAAACCTCGAGCAGAAAATAATTAGGAGAATGTAATCCCATTGCCTTTACACTCCACTTGTGTGCCCTGTTACATCTCAGTGGTGTACGGCTTTTGGAAGCGGTGGGGAGGCTACCAGGCAGGCCTGTATCAGGTCTCTGAAGGTGTTGTGCATTCCCCGCAAATGTTTTCTCACACACTTCAATCAGTGGTGACCCATGGCTTTCATGGCAACGGAGGTGAGAATCTGCTCTGAATTTTAGTTTGAACTTTAAAGGCTCTAACCATGATGTTGAGCTTATTTTGAGCCTTTACAGTTTGTACTAAAATCTGGAACAGCCTGAATGTGCAGTTTGTTAATTGTCTCTGCTAGAATGCACATGCTTTTCCTATCCAGTTGGAATTAAAATAATGCTGAAGGGTGTGAGGGAGTTTACATTTTTCTCTTCTTATTTTTCAACACATTCTTTAGGATCCAGATATTCCTCAGTTCTTTGATTAAGGGAAAACACTTGCTGGAAATACACCTGTCTCTAATGCATCAGGTTTTTCAACCTTTCCCATGGTTGTTTTAGCATTGTTAATACCATCTGGAAATGGATGGTTTCAGAAAGTAGCACTGGAGAATTCTGTTCGACGCCAGGTCATCTGAGTTGTGGAGTTGCACAAAGTTTTTCCCTAGCCACCCAGCACTGCCACTTTTAACAACTTTACGAAGCCACCTGTTACGGCATCCAAGAATTTGGAGTGTAAATAATGAGTATACAAAAGAAACCTGCCTCTATTTTGCCTTAGTCCATTTCCACATGACGACACTCTTCCATATTGTCTCGCTGCAGTCCCAGGTCCAGAAGGGAGCGTGTCAGCAACGCTCGCCTTTGAACCCGCTCAGTCAATGCAGAAGAGAATGCAATGGCATCGTGTCTTCCTTCTGCAGCGCAGCCAGGCTTTTTCCATTGCTGCGCTACAGAAGGAAGTGTCGCTAATGCACTTCCTCAGTTTCTGCATGGCCAGAAGTTATGGGAGTGCCATGCAATCGCAGATGCAAAACAGATTTTTTACGAAAACTGCACGAGCAACAGGATGGCAGCAGGACAGTGACGACATCATGCGGAAGCACGACCTGCCGACTGTTGCCATCCTGTGGCAGAAATGAGACAGCAATGTCATGCAGAAAGGGCCTTAGTCTGCCAATCACAGGAAGCTGTGGAAGTGCTGAACTGCTAGCTGGGTTCAATAATAGCAGGTAAAACCAAACAAGACAGAGGCATTTGGGATGTATGATTTTTGGGATCTGGGAAATTGGTCTGTTAACTGTTGTGGAGGGTTGCTTCCAGCACTCCTTGATCCAAGACTGCAGCTTGAAGCACAAGTCACCTTGAAAGTTCACACCATTTTTTGATGTTGTTTGGAGGTTCAGCAGCTGTAGTCTTTGCTGGATGCACATGGCTTAACTAGTGTGATCCAAAGTGGTGACCTCCTGCCTGGATTACTACAGTGCTTTGTACATGGGGCTGCCCTTTAAAAGGATTCCAACAGCGCAACTAATTCAGAATTTTGCTGTCAGGATTTTGACAAGTTTATCTACTTGTAGTCATGTTAGACTGATTCTGAAAGAATTACATGGTCTTCAACTTTGTTTATATGCCTGTTTCAAGTTGCTGATGTGGACATGTGGGACCTAAATGGCTTGGTCTGAAATATCTATATATTATATCTATATATTAAAAACAATAAAAAGGGCTTTTTTAAATACGTCCGCAGCAAAAGGAAAAAGAAGGAGATGATAGGGTCACTGCGCAAGGAAGATGGTGAATTAATAACAGGAGGAAGAAAAAAGGCAGAACTCCTCAACACCTTCTTCGCCTCAGTTTTTTCCCAAAAGGATAAAAACACTCAACCTAGCGGTTGGGGAGCAGGTGAGGAAGTGGGGGAAATGCAGCACAGAATAGATAGAGAGGTAGTACAGGAATACCTGGCCACACTGGATGAATTCAAGTCTCCAGGGCCAGATGAATTGCATCCTAGGATTTTAAAAGAACTAGCAGAGGTCATTGCGGAACCTCTTGCTATAATCTTTGAAAACTCTTGGCGGACCGGAGAAGTTCCGGCAGACTGGAGGAGGGCAAATGTTGTCCCCATCTTCAAGAAGGGAAAAAAAGAGGACCCAAATAATTATCGCCCAGTCAGCCTGACATCAGTACCCGGAAAGATCCTGGAGCAGATCATCAAACAGTCAGTTTCTAATTACTTAGAAAACAATGCCGTAATTACGAAAAGTCAACATGGATTTCTCAAAAATAGGTCATGCCAGACTAATCTTATCTCTTTTTATGATAGAGTTACTTGCTTGATAGATGAAGGGAATGCCGTGGACATAGTATATCTTGATTTCAGTAAGGCCTTTGACAAAGTTCCCCATGACATTCTTGCAAAGAAGCTAGTAAGATGTGGGCTGGACAGGGCTACTGTCAGGTGGATTTGTAACTGGTTGACTGACCGTACCCAAAGGGTGGTCACCAATGGCAGATTCTCATCCTGGAGAGAAGTGACTAGCGGGATGCCACAGGGTTCTGTCCTGGGCCCGGTGCTGTTCAATATCTTCATTAATGACTTGGATGAAGGAATAGAGAGCACGCTGATCAAATTTGCAGATGACACCAAATTGGGAGGGGTTGCTAATACGCCTGATGACAGGATCAAAATTCAAAAGGACCTGGACAGATTGGAGAGCTGGGCCAAGGCTAACAAAATGAACTTCAACAGAGAGAAATGTAAGGTCCTACACTTAGGCAGAAAAAATGGTATGCAGAAATATAGGATGGGGGACACGTGGCTGGCTAACAGTACGTGTGAAAGGGATCTAGGAGTCTTCATAGACCACAAGCTGAACATGAGTCAGCAGTGTGATGCGGCAGCCAAGAAGGCCAACGCAGTTCTTGGTTGCATCAATAGGAGTATGGTGTCTAGATCGAGGGAGGTATTGGTACCACTCTATTCTGCATTGGTTAGACCTCATCTTGAATACTGTGTCCAGTTCTGGGCACCCCAATTCAAGAAGGATATGGATAAGCTGGAGCAGGTCCAGAGGAGGGCAACCAAAATGGTGAGGGGCCTGGAAGCCATGCCCTATGAGGACAGACTTAGAGAGCTGGGTATGTTTAGTCTGCAGAAGAGAAGGTTGATAGCCATGTTTAAATATTTGAAGGGATGTCATGTCAAGGAGGGAGTGGGCTTGTTTTCTCCTGCTCTTGAGACCAGGACAAGGAGCAATGGATGCAAGCTGCAGGAGGGGAGATTCCACCTGAACCTCAGGAGGAATTTCCTGACAGTCAGGGCTGTCTGGCAGTGGAATGTGCTGCCACAGAGTGTGGTGGAGTCTCCTTCTTTGGAGGTTTTTAAGCGGAGGCTGGATGGCCACTTGTCGGGAGTGCTTTGAGGGTTTTCCTGCATGGCAGGGGGTTGGACTGGATGGCCCTCGTGGTCTCTTCCAACTCTACTTTTCTATGATTCTATCTGAAGAAATGCCTCTTCCATATCATCCTGTCCATGTGCTATCATTAGAAGAGTGTCATTTCTGTGCTCCAACTAGAAGATCAGCATATTATACCTATAGTAAGGGAAGTATCTTCTCAGCGGTGGCACTCCAAATGTTGAATGCCCACTGTGTGTGTGTGCCTTCAAGTTACCTGTCAACTTCTGGGACCCCTTGAATTTCACAAATATTTTTTAGGCAAGAAACATTCAGAGTTGGTTTTTCAGAACCTCTGAAATACAGTGATCCTCCATATAAGCAACTTCCAGATGTAAGAATTCAATCAATCATGGGGCAGAGCATCCTATACTTAATATGGCAGTGGCAGATGCACTAAAGCATCCACTCCCATGTCACCGCCATTTAATAATATGGAATGCAAGCATTGCTGGATATGGAAGGTCCACTGTAAGCCTACAGCACCTGGTATTCATTGGTGGCCTCCCATCCAAGTGGGACATGGAACGTGTCCAGAGGAGGGCAACCAAAATGGTGAAAGGTCTGGAAGCCATGCCCTATGAGGAACGGCTTAGGGAGCTGGGTATGTTTAGTCTGCAGAAAGAAGGTTAAGAGGGAACATGATGGCCATGTTTAAATATTTGAAGGGATGTCATGTTGAGGAGGGAGTGAGCTTGTTCTCTACCACTCCAGAGACTAGGACAAGGAGCAATGGATTCAAGCTGCAGGAAAGGAGATTCCACTTGAACCTCAGGAAGAACTTCCTGACAGTCAGAGCTGTAAGGCAGTGGAATATGCTGCTGCCTCAGTGGAGTGTGGTGGAGTCTCCTTCTTTGGAGGTTTTTAAGGAGAGGCTAGATAGCCATCTGTTGGGAATGCTTTGATGGGTGTTCCTGCATAGCAGGAGATTGGACTTGATGGCCCCTGCGGTCTCTTTCAACTCTATGATTCTATTATTCTATGAAGTACTAACTAAGGCTGATCCCGCTTACCTTCCAAGATCAAACAGGATCTTGTTAGCTTCAGGGGATTTAAGATGGCCGAAAAGCCTCCTAGAGAGAGATATTCCTGATGTTGGTACTGCATTCTCTTGGCACTGGATTGTTTTTAATTTTCACAGGCATTTCAATCTGTGGCATTTGCAACTTGTATAGTTTGTATCTCTCAATTTTTTTGTTCTGCTTATTGGTATATTTTAATTCTCTGTTGCTCTTAAGTTCTTTTAGATGCCAACATTAGGTTGAAGGCATATTTCCAATTTCATTTTTTCAAACTAAAAAAAATTATATAAGTAGAGGAACAAAGGGAAGATACCAATTAGCAAGGGGAGATACGAACCTGTTTTTTACTGCATCATCATCCTGGACCTGTTAGGAAACACTCCCTGTCCCCTGTTCTGCTGTTTTGACAGTTTCAGACCTGTTTGGACAGTCTCAGATCTCCTGGTTAGGGTAAACATTACTAGGCTAAATGGACACAGTGTCAGGGCTGGGGCCCATTCTCACTATGAAGCTATAGTGCTATGATTCCATTGCAATTGCCATGGCAACATCTTATAGAATCCTATGTTTGTTGTTTGGTAAGGCACCAAAACTCTTTGGTTGAGAATTCTAAATACCTTTTCCTAAACTGCAAATCCCAGGATGCTGCTAAAGCAATAAAAGTGGAATCATAGTGCTATGATTGTGTACTATGAAAGGAAGCTTCTTATGTTAGTTTGATTAGTGGTATTGATGACACCATTCCCCTGTGGTTACCAGCGCTAGGCATGCTGATTTTGTGTTCTTAGCACACAAAGACATATCTAAATTCTGCATAAGTTTGTTTGAAGAGTATGGTTAATTGAATACTCTCCTAATTTAGTGTTTAATTGGTCTCCCTGTTACATCCTAGCAGTTCCAGAAGGAGTTGATGGTGTCAGAACCACCACCAGGGAAATAAGCAGAGCTCATGAGGAACCACTGGGCCTTTTTTTATTATTATTATAAATTATCTTGGGATAAAAGACAGTCCATGAGCTCACTTTACCCTTGGAGTTGTTTACACATTCAAGAGGTGAGTCAGCACTGAAATGCTCTCAAAGCGTGCATAAGGATAAAGGGATGTTGATTCAAGTCTCTTTTGTCCTGGAGCAGCTCAGATCTCTATGACCCTGTCGCCCACTGTCTGCCACCTTGCTTCTCGTTAAAGTAAGTTCATGATGGTTTACAGTACTATACACCCACGGTAGAATGGTAAGGGCCTAGTTCACCCTATGTTGGTTCAACTCTGATCAACCATATTATCATCACAGAAGTTACTTTCAAATCTTTCTAATCTCAGCACATTGAAAACCAGTGCAAGCTGTTTTCAGATTACATTTTGTTTGCCATGGAGTGACACAGCTGGAAGTCAGCCACAACTAACCAAAAAGTAGAGGTTAGGAAGACTGTTTTCTCTGCTCATATAAACAACATCTCTATCGCTCACTCATCTCTACTGTGAAGTGTCTGTCCCAAACACCATTCTAATCAGCCAGTGTGGTACACTGGTTACATTATCATCAGTCTGTCCTGACATACAGAAATTGTTACCATTTTTTAAAATACAACTCCCAGAATCACCCAACCACCACGAATAATTGCCCTGACTGAGAGATTCTGTGAGCTGCAATCTCCCCAAAAAGCAATTTCCGCAAGTGATACTGTGTAGTGTCCAGCTGTCCTGATTTGGCAGTCTATTGCAATGTCTCCTGGCCTGTGTGTTCTGCCGTATTAATAACTTTCATCATCTTGACCATATTCTGATGTTGCTTGACCACATGCATCTTGGTTTTCATCTGTGAAATTTCTGAGGCCACAAGACTGTATCTTCACATAGCATATTTGTGTTAAAAACTTTATGCTGATAGGCCTAGGAGGGGGAAAAATTACAATTTTTGACTCCCAGCCTATATGGGAAAGGGTATAGGCTTTGTACAGGTTGAATTCCAACACATCTCATAAGAAAATTAAGCCTTTTATGTTTCCACATTAGGCCTGAGGATGTTTAAATCATAAGTCAGAAGATACATTTTGAAGCTTTTGGATTGCTCAGCTGAGTAAATCATTCAGGGAACTGCAAATCTTGCAGGGGCCAAATCTCTGCCCAGAACCTCCAGGGGCTGCATAGATTGTCAAAAATACCCCTTCCCAAAAAAACCCACCCTTCAAAACAAAACAAGAAAACCCCAGAAGTGGGGCTGTATGCCCACTCCTGGTTTTGAAAAATTGGTATTTTTTATGTTAAATTGGGCTGTAAACTATTTAGAAGATAAATCACAGAAGTTTTGTGAGAGGTGAGACACTTCTTTGCTAGAAAAACAGCAGTCAAGAGAGTCGGGGGGGTTGAGGGCTGCCTCTGATATAAAGCACCCTTCCGTTGTTTACTTTTGTTCAGCATCAGCTTAACTAGAACAATACTAGTATTCAAATGAAAGTCTGAATTCCTCTAAAGATTTCCTCGATGGGTAGCAAAAAATGGCTGAGTGCTGTGCATGTCATAGTGGCTGAGCTTTCAGCTTTAGATCATGCTGACATTAATAATAGGAATGCTTCAGTTACTATGGTAAATTGTCAGAATTAGTTGGTTTTTCATTAGTGTCCTGCCAAGAATTATTCTGGATTCTAACTCAAAAGACCCATCAGTGTGCCATAGCTCTTTTCAGTGTTTGAAACTAGGCCAGCTTAATGGGTAGAGGAGAGAGTTTTGCTGAAAAATGTTTGTTTATCAGGATGCAGTAGGTAGACTACCAATTTATTTGTCTAATTTGTAGAAACTGAGAAATCTCAGAGATGAAATTCGTATTTGAGTTCACAGCCTATTTACCACAGATCTCTTTGCCATCATCTTATACCTGGAATAATTTTGTTATCTGATTTAAACGGCAACATAGTCACTCTGGCATCTCAATTTAAGAGAAGATTGGATGATATTCCTGAAGTCAATTACAAGAGCTTTATTTTTTTTCTTGAAACAAATTTTGTGCTCTCCCTTTCCCCATCCCCCCATTAAATGTAAACGGGAAAATTAGACTGAGATATCAAGAGTATGTATTACACAGAAAACATTAAAATGTCATTTACATATACCAAGCACAAAAACTGTGAAGTTTATAGAAGTATCCAGCTATGTAGGAGCATCAGAGTTTTAAGCTAACCTATATGTTAGTTCAGGGATCTTGCTACCAGTGTACCAGAATGCCATTATTTTGAATGCACAATCTCGAAGAATTGTTTTGTGACATTGACAAAGGTGTATACAGGTTTCCTCTACTTAGCTGACAGTTAGGGACCAGAGCACAGTCAGAAAATGGAATTAGTTGAAAAGCAGAACCTATGTACTGTTCTGTGGGGAGTATGAAGGACTTATAGAGGCTCACTTCGGACCAATCATGCCGCTTGCAAAGTCTCTCAGCCTGCTTAGTGCCTTTTTGCCCCCTCAGCTTGCTTTGCAAGCAGCACGTGCATGCAACTGGTTCCAAAAGAGCCTCCATGGGCAAGAAGAACTGATGAAAAAGCAGAATCCCATCTAATTAATGGAACTTGCCCTTAATTTTCAAGTGTCAAAAGAGTGAGTCCTCAGATAGTGAAGTATCAAAAGGTGGGGGCTTCCTGTATATACTTCTTTTAAAAAGAAAAACATATCCATATATACATGTGAAAGTAACATCAGTGTCAGTTTTGTCTTACCTACCATGTTTGAGAACATCTTCCAGTCTGACTTTCTCAATATATACGTGATAATGGACATTTGCATGATCTTCACACATGAAGAAGAGATGGAGTCCATATGCAGAAGAAGCACTTCATAACTTGTAACCCCCCAGCTCAGTTCTCATCAAAAAGCACTCTATACCTTCTATCTCTGATGGTAGATCCGGGATGACTCACTAAGTTGCACATGCAAGGCACAACTTGATCTTACATTTATCAAGAAATGAACATGATCAATGAACTGAGACTTTTATCACATGTATCAAGAGTTGTACTTTTGTAAATGGATGGATTCCTTCCATTAATAAAAGAGGATTTGATCCAACATCTTGTCCTGCTGGAAAAAGAAAGTGGAGAGGCAATTTTCACAAGACTTCCATTCTCTCTTCATACCACTTCACCAGATTTTCAGAGCAGATTTTCAAAGAGCAGAGAGGGAAGGGATAATGGATAGAAAGGACCTCTCCCTTCTATCACCAATGTTGTCCCTTGAGTGCAGTTCTGCTCATGGGATTGTTTGATCCAAGGCTATATGAGTTGGAATGTGTGGGGTTTTCTCTTTCATGCTGTACACTGCATCTTCATATATGAATGTTTTCTGCTGTCATAAGTGGAACTGTCTTTAAATCTCAGGTCAGCCACCCAGTGACTAGATGATCTTATCAAGCTGTTTTCTCTGAGCCTTGGTTCTCCATCTGCAATGACTGAATTCAGCCAAGTATGATTGGTGTGACAATGAGTGAAAAAGATTTGTACCACACTTTACACTTGAAAAATATTACAGAAATTATGCATAGCTGGGAATATTTAATTATTTGGGGAGCCGATACAGTAGACGATCCAGAGAGAGAGGGAGGGGGGAATAGAAAGACAGTAAATATAATATCAGTAGCAATGTTTTATTTTATTTTATTTATCAAATTTCTTTATCTCCTGTTTGGTTCCAAAAGATCACTAAAAGAGCCCTTCCAGATAAGAAAAAAGTCTGTGAAAGTCCCAAGTTTTGTTTCTGTCCCCACCAGTTTTATTTTGGAGATCCATATGTTGCTTTCTTCACCCCAAAGCATTTCCTGCAGATGCAAGCATTACCAAGGACTTTTCATTCCTCAAATAAATTGACCAACATTTTCTGAAAAGAAATATGTCTCTGCTTGGCTGTCTGCTTGTATTAACCTAGCAAAGATAGTCACCACCAGTAAACATAGCTATTGTTTCCCAGACACAAATTCAACAGAGATCTAACAGAAGAAAAAGGAATGTTCTCACCAAAACGAAATGATCCCAATGTTTAGCAAGTGTAACATTGCTAAAGGACTTAAGGACTATGACTATAACTGCTGAATAATCATAATAAAGGCTTAGTGGAAATTGATGAAAATCATTTTCTGAAATATTAAATGAGTCTAGATGTCATGTGTGATCAGGGTAGGGGGAAGAACACAGGGGAGAGGAGAGTGAGGGGAACTCTCGGTATTTCAAGAAAGAGTTTGCATGGAAATCTGGGAATGTGCAGGTAAAATCAAAACAAAAAGAACTGGAACTCTTGATACTTCCAGAGACTTTTGTCCTTTCTGGATGAGCCCTTAAAGGAGCTTTCAAATGTAATTTTAAAACTATAAAAACAAAATAAGTAAAATAAGTAATTTCTTTAAAAAAACTATACAAACTAAAAGAGCAATCACAAACAAAATAAGACTTCATTTTACATATTTTTGTATTTGTATTTTGTATTTGTATCTGTATTTTGTATTTACATATTTTGTGTTTGTTTATATCTAACTTTATTCCAAAGAGCTCAAGGCCATGCCTGTGGTTCTTTGTCTCTTCCTCCAGCTTTAGCCTCATAACAACCCCATATGTTAACTTGGGGTGGAAAACGGTGACTGGTGAAAACTCATGAGCTCCAGAGCTGAGCAAGCATTTGAACATGGGTCTCCAGGGTCCTGATCCATCATGCTAATTGCTGTACAACACTAGATTTTGTTTACATAACCACATTCTGTTTTTTTTAAAAAAATATCTAGCAGTTGCATAATTTGTAACCAGAAATATGTGCAGATCTGTGTTTTCATTTCTTGAAAGGCAAGCAATGATTGATCAAGCCAGGCTTCTATTAGAACAACATTCCAGATGAAATGGTTCCATTTTGTGTGTTTATCACTCTAATCTTCTCACAAGTTATAGCACCTATAGTTGGATCCAGCTTCTTTTCTGCTAGGAAGAGCATTCCTTGAGTGCAATTCTGCTCAACATACTTCACCATTTAATTGCTGCCTCCTCCCCACTGTACTGAATGGTCCCTCGATGATACTAGATTTAAGAGGACAGTAGATGGAAAGGATAATCAGCAAAGATTATCTTCTTCCCTGCTCAGCTAGCAGAAAGATTCTACTATATCAAAAGCTTCCAGTTAACAAAAAGAGCCTTTCTTTCTGGATCCAGCAAGATTCAATAGGATAATGTATGCAGAAAACAGAGGTTGCAGCATCAGACTACTCTGTTATAGCACTATATGCCAATTTAACTGTCATGACAACATGCTATGGAATCATGGGATTTGCAGTTAAGGGAGAGGAATTTAGAATTCTCAGTCAGAGTGTTCCTGGACTTCACTAAACTACAGATCCCAGAATTCTGCAAGATGTTGCCATTAGAGTTAAAGTGGAATATAGTACTACAACAGTGTAGTGTGATCAGGACCTTTGTATTGAAAGTGGGAGAGACTACAAAGAGAAAGACTTGTAACAATTAGTGTTCCCGGGTCTTCAAAACAGCAATAAGGAACGGTGAAAATTCATGTGGAATGTAGTACTGACAATCATAAACCATCTATTTAAAAGCTTGTGATCTTCCTAGATACCAAATGAAAATGCTGATTTCAATTAACTTAGCCATCTGTTTCTCTGTAAAATTATCATATTGTCCACATCCATAAATTACATGATGCACACATTTCTATTTTTATGAAGGGCCCACACACCAAAATACAGAATGATGATAGTGATGATGATGATAGTGACTGGCACCTTGTTCTGTCTAAATAAGGGACAGGCTTTATGGCCTTCAAATAAGGGTCATCTCTTACAATAAGGGGTACCTGGCAATCCTAGGAACAGCAGAGTTGTCGATTCCTAGCCTTTCTTGGGTTTTTTAATGATTTTTTTGGTGAATTAACACAGGAACCTTTAGGATTACTCTTGGCTTTGTTATTTCATTAGCCCACTAAATAACGGAAATTATTTGCCAAATGAAATATTCCCCACCATTATTTATACTTTTTGCAGTCAAAAATCTGAGGTCGCCTGATTTTAACTATGCATAAATCAAAGGAAAAGGGTAGAGCGGGGAAAGATACTTGTTCTGCAAATGCACACACACATTAAGTTTATCTCAGCCTCAGTTTTGCCAGGCAGAGAAGCACCTAGAAAAATTATAGGATGATCCTTCAAGAAGAGAATAATTGGTGTAATCAATTAACTGTGACCCACTAAATGGAAAATGGACTGTGAATTGTAAAAAATCCAGTCCAGAAACCATCACTGTAATATGCATGCTGCCCTCAGCTTCCTTCTTCTCGTATGCTTGCTCCTACTTACTGGACTTTCTTTTTGTTCTCTTAAGTGCCTCCTCAATAAAAGCATACAAAAGCATCCACTTGCCACTCATGAAAATATGAGCAGCCAGTGACTAACACCAAACCTCTGTCTCATGCCATTATTATTATCTTTCTGGAATGGTTTTTGGTGAAGTCTGGCAAGTGATGGAACCTAGATGTTGAGGTAGGAAGTAGTTCAACAGTAATGTCTAATAGAGATGTCAACAGATGGCTTGGGAGATAAATGTTAACCTACTGGATCTCTCAGTCCTTTTTCTGGCAACATATTTAATTTATTTAATTAGCAGAAGGTGTGAAGAAGCTGACAAATGTCTCAGTTGTGTAGACATGTGGAAAATAAAATCCAAATCAGCTAGTTGAGTTTTTAAGCTATCACAACAAACAATATTTATTTATTTATTTAGATTTAATTTATACCCTGCCTTTCTCCCAGGATATGATCCATGGCAATAATGTTCACTGCCATCTGAACGATTTATTTATTTCAAAAACAGGTTGGTAGGAAGCAAAACTGTTGTAACAACACTGTCACATACTACCTATAACTAGCCCTAGTCAATAGTGGCTACTGCGTTCTTGAGCAGCTTAAGATACAAAGAGTTGATGTATGCAGTGTTATGTGTTATGTGATGCAATCATTATTTATGTGATACTATTTCCTTTAAAATGTAATAACATTAAAGCATCTTTTTAAGTCAAGGGGTGGAGTGTAGGCAGGCAATTATGCCTGGAGTCGCTTGGATGAATTAAAGAGGCCCAAAGGGTTTGCTGAAGAGCCAAGTTTTAACTCTGTGCATAAATGCCATGAGTGTTGGTGCCTCTAGGGGGAGGGCTTTCCACAGGTGGGGTGCCATGGCTGAGACTGCCCGTGCATTTATTTCCTGTTGCACTTAGAAGTCTCAACAAAGTCAGAAGTGCATTCTACATGTTGACAAAAAGAATATTTGTACAGTTCTCTCCCACCAACCTGCCCTGTCTCACAGTTGACTAGAATCCCTCTTTAATTCATTACTAATACAGTTGTGCGTAGTTTTTAAAACTTCTAAATCCTTTTAAACTGTTTTTAACTTATTATTGTGATTTAATATGAGCTCACTTGATTATTTTATTGTTTAAAATTGTTTAACTTGTTTTAATGCTATTTGTAAGCTGCCCTGAGATCTTTGTTATACGGTGGGGTGTAAATAAATTATTATGATTATGATTAAAGCAAATGGTGAAAATGCTGGAAGCTGCAGCCCAACCACATCTGGAAGGGACACACATTCCTTATTCCTGGGGCCCCTTCACACTGGACAATAACAGTGCTGCATTCCACTTTAACTGCAGTTTAAGGACAGGCATTTAGAATTTTCATCCAGAGAGCGATAGTGCTTCACCAAACTACAAACCCCAGGATTCCATAGGTTATTGCCATGCCAGTTAAAGTGGAATCATAGCACTATAATAATGTAATGTAGATGGGCCCCAGGAACAGATATTTAACAGTGTTACCATACCCTACCACCCCTCCTGCAAGATATGCAGTCTTCATAAATTGGACTAATTAATGATGAGAGAACACTATCAAAGTCACACTGACCAAAGAATATGTTTTGGGGTCATGCTGACCTGAGACATACTCAGGTTCATAAGTTCAGAGAGGATTAGAAGGGAACCTGATGCTGACAAGTTTGTGCTAATCCTTTTACCACCCCAGGCTTTTTGCATTTCCAAATACAATGAAAGACAAACTGCCTAGATTGGTAAACAGAGACCATCCCTCAATCTTATCCTATGGAGACCTTCCCTCTACACCCTACCTGACCAAACATTGAGAGATCATCATGAGTCCCATCAAAGTTTTATCACTTTGGAGTTAAGCAATCAGCCCATTCCAGACTTCTTTGTCAATCCCGTGGGAAAGGTATTATGGCTTTGTCATCACACCCCTTCAGGGTGTGAAATAAAATTTTAAAACCCTAGCTTCGACCCTAGGCATTTTTAACACATTGGACATAGTACATTGTATGTGGTGCCCCAGACTGCTGTTTCTCTATGCTCCCCACAGATGCTGTCTGAGCCATTCTGCTGTGACCTCTTCTTCAGGATTGGTCACTATCACCCTTTCCACCCAATTTCTCTCTATCCAGCCTTTCTTGCCTGACTTTCCAATAACCTTGTATGGTTCTTCAGACTGTCTGACTTCTTGTGTGTCAATTTAAATAAAAGACTTTGTTAACTTTAACTGGAGTCCTCTCTACAGTTAGTACTGGTATACTTAGGTGAGAAGATCCTACAATTACCCTCCTCTCACAGGCCTCCTTTGAGCTATAATTCCCCCCAAATTCTAAAGAGATGCCAGCATTGCAGGTGGATCCCAACACCCCCAACCTCTTTGGGTAACAACACTGCCAGACAATTTATAGTCCTGATATGCCATAGTCCTGAATTCTGTGGGATCCCCCTTCATATACTGTCTCCAATGACTCAATAGATCCACTCCAGATGGGATTCCCTCCTCCTCCTCTATTTATAG
Source organism: Iguana delicatissima (assembly GCA_948472985.1). Lineage (NCBI taxonomy): Eukaryota > Metazoa > Chordata > Lepidosauria > Squamata > Iguanidae > Iguana > Iguana delicatissima. Next base: position 76,358 of record CAOKZL010000229.1, read on the forward strand.
CCCACTTTTTCCCTAGGACCAGGACTCAAGGCAGCTGGATATAGGACACAGATTTCATTTTTCGCATTCATTGGAAAATACACAGAGAACTGGAAAACATACAAATACTATCTACTCCTCCATCTCTAACAGTTGTACTGTTAGGGGGACAAAGGGGAATTTTTGCCTTTTGAGAGTATGATGAATTTACAAAATATTCCCTGAAGTGTTGTTATCTTATTATAATAACAGCACCAGGTTAACTGGCAATGGTTATCCAAGCTCATATTCGTTCCCTGGGACCACTATACTTTGTGTACCATACTAAGAATCCCACAGGGATGCAAGAGCTGGGGATTCTTTTATCTGAGAAACAGAAGTTTGCCTGGAAGGAGCATAAATGTATTTTATAGGGCACCATTCAAAATAAGATGGCAATTATTTTAGAAACACACCCCTTCCATGTAGATGAGTTTCACCATTCTAGTGGAGTGTTTAAAATGCAAGTGACACCTTATTCCCAGAGCTTCACTTGAGTCAGGGTTCACCCCTGAACTTGGCTTTTGTGTCAGGACTCCTTCCAGCAAGAGAAATAATAAAAAGGAAGAGCTTGTGTTCAGAGTGTGTTCTTTATATCACAGGGGAATTCATATCTCAGAGATTCAAAGCCAGCACTTCCAGGTCAGAGAATGTGGGTTCCCAGAATGCTTTACCTCTATTATCTCTCCTGTAAGGCATTAATCACCATTCAGTTTACAGAACCTAGAGATGTGGAGTAATTGTGATAGCAGAGTGTACTTCTCGTAATGATATCCCACATTAAAATGGACAAACAATGAAATAAAACTGTGAAACCTCTTTTATCATCTACTTTTTTTTCTTTAAATGTAAAGTCACATGTATCCTGTGTTAGAAAACTCTAAACAGTCCTTATGTTGTAAATAATCCAAAGAGATCCAGCTAGAAGAGATCCATCAAATTAATGGGATTCCTACACAATGACAAAAATTCAACAATTGAGTCACTAGCTGGGATTAACCAGTAGGATTCAAGCCTATATTTTTAGTCTGTCCAATGATTAAAGAGTTCTCCCATTATTCTTATCTTTGGTTTGTCAGTGTGATATAGTGGTTTGAACATTGAGCTTTGACTCTGGAGACCATGGTTCAGATCCCCACTCAGCCATGGAAACTAACTGGGTGACCGTGGGCACATCGTACTCTCTCAAACTCAGAGGAAGGCAAGGGCAAACCCCCTCTGAAGAAATCTTGCCAAGAAAACCCTGTGATAGACTCACCTTAAGTCAGAAATAATTTGAAGGCACACAACAACAATAGCAATGGCTATTAGCAATAACTAAATGAATTAACCTCATACATACATATATGGGATTGAAGATACTTGCTGGTTTTGGGAAGAAGAGCTGAAGCACTAAATATATTTTCTATAAAATTAGCACTAATTCTGAACAGAGCCAGAGCCTGAGCCTAACCCTAACCCTAGCCCAATGAAACTGACCAACCCTGGATTAGAGCCTGCCAGTGGTATCACTTAAACCTACATTTTCAGGATTGGGGTTGTGCAGGGCGCTTTCTTTCTCTCTCTCAGACTGGTATGACAGCTTCCCAGACTGATAAAGTGCTCCATCACTTCACACACAGCTCTCCCTTTCCCTTTAAACACCATTTCTGTGTAAAGAGTGAGGCATTTCAGTGGTTTATTTAGAACCTATGTATAGTTCAATGGTAGCACATTTCTTTGTCTTTAAATACTGTATAATATACCAATCAAAGCTAATACGGTTCTTCAGAATTCTTTTAGACTCCAAATCCTGTATGATCTTGGAAACTAAGCAGGGTCAGCCCTGGTTAGTATCTGGAAGGAAGACTACTGATAAATATCAGATGCTGTAGACCAGTGGTTCTCAACCTGTGAGTCCCCAGATGTTTTTGGACTTCAGCTCCCAGAAGCCCTGAGCATTGACCATAGTGGCTGGGGCTTCTGGGAGCTGAAGTCCACAAACATCTGGGGACCCACAGGTTGAGAACCACTGCGTAGACTATATCTCAGAGGAAGGAACTGGCTAAGCCACTGCTGAGTATGCCTTGCCTAAGAAAACCCTATGAAATTCATGGGGTTCCCATAAGTTCCCAGGTCACTTGAAGGCACATGCACCCATACATTCCTTGTAAATACATTACTATGCTACCAGCTGTTCATCCCTTGTTAGGCAGACTGGTGGCTTTCATTGTCCAGAGAGCAAACTGTGAGTTGGCTGAAAGCCCAGAATTACATTAGAGTGCAGAGATTCTGTCTGGAAATCTGATGTTGGGGAGTGAAATGCCTGCTCCTTGTCTTCATTTATGCCATTTAAAGAAGAGTGCCTCAAGTCGACTCAGATTTAGGTTGACCCTCTCATAGAGTTTTCTTGGCAACATTTATTCTAGGGAGGTTTGCCCTTGCCTTACTTTTAGCCGGAGTGTATAACTTGCCCCAGGTCACCTAGTGGGTTTCCAAGGTGAAGAAGAGATTTGAACCCAGTTCTCCCAGACTTTTGGTCCTACATTCAACCCATTTCATCACACTGCCTCAGTATTTATGCCTTATTTGATTGTTCTCCACTTCCTTTCTTTAAAAAAAGCCTTACTTAAATATTTTTAAATAAAGCAAATCTTGCACAAACACGACATCTCTCTGGCACTGTCTCCTCCAATGAAAACGAAAACACAAGAATGCTATCTCAAGAACATCTCCCCACTCATGAATTGTGCAACAAGGCAAAACATCAAAAGTAGGCACCCACAGCTCATCCTTGACTCTTTGAAGTAAAAAGACCTGCAAAAGTTGTTTAGGCTTCATGAGGATTTCTAAAGTTTGAAATTGTATTGAGGATGCTGCAAGAGGTCTCTCTATTGTTAAGCTCAGAGACACTTTTGTTATTGTGAATAATTGTGGTCGCCTGTAGAAGTCGCTGATATATTGAATGTAGACTGTTCAGAAATTATTAAACAGGCTATCATCATCATCTGTATTTATACTCTGCTTTTTTCCCAGAACTGGCAGCTTACAGATTAAAATGAACACAATATAGCTAAAAAGATACAAGACATAAACATTAGAGCACAGTTGAACTATTAACAATGTCAAAACTAATTAAAATGTTAGAATAAAAAAGCAGTTGAAAAAAACAATACAATAAAGCAATTCAGTATATTGTTAAAAGCTCATTCTGTAAAAATCTTCAACCTGCCAGAATAACAGTCTATGCCTGCTGAAAAACAGCCATCAAAGAGAGGCCGTTCTGGCCCCCTGGGTAGGTAGTGCCAGAGCCTGGGGGCAGCCACCAAGAAGTCCTATCTCACATCCTCACCATCTGCCTCTGTAAAGGTGAGGGGAACAGAGGATCCCAGGAAGCTCACATGGAGAGAAATGGTCTGTCAGATAGCCTGCACCCTAGCCATGTGTGTGTGTGTGTGCATGAGAGAGAGAGAGAACTCATAAGCAGCACTTTGAACTGTGCCTGGAAATGGCCCAGCAGCCAGTGGAGCTGTTGCAACAAGGGAGTTGTGAGTTCCTTTGTAGCCAGCTCCAGTTAACATTCTGGCTGCAACTCTTTGTACCAAGTGAAGTTTCTGAACCCTCTTCACAGGCAGCCCCCATGTAGAACCATGTTACAGTAAAAATACAGTTCTGATGAATAACTTCCTGAACATTGCAAGGACCAGCCCATTGATTTTCTGCTGAAGGCAGGAAGAACATGATTTGTTGAGGAAGATTTTATAACTACTTGAAAAAGGAGGTAAGTGTGGATCCACAGTGGGTTCAAAAGGTGGAAGAAATTGCTCTACTTCTGCTGTATCTTCTCCTAATTCTAATTCTCCTCATCTTTGGTGATACGGATACTGTCTAAGCAGGAAGAAGGAAGGGATTGGTTGGACTGCTGCATAGTCTTACTTTGTCAGAGCATCTACTGTAGAATTCATCATCACAGTTTGCTACTTCTATGGGGCAGCCTCATTTGCACCTGCTCAGACGTAAGTCCCACTGTTTTCATTGTGAGAGTGTGTGTGTGTGTGTGTGAGCACACATGTGTATAGGATTGTAGCACTGGTGTTTTTAACAACTTTTACATGTGTATAGGATTGCGGCATTGGTGCTTTTAAGTCTTTTAGGAGTGCTGTAATTGTGTATTCCTGTATGGCAGGGGAGTGGACCAAATGACCCTTGTGGTCCTTCCTAACTCCACGATACCATTATTCTATTCCATGTTTCTTTACTGAGAAATATCAGTCCAGATTGCCCCAGCCCTGTGCTGACATATAGACTGATGATGCTTGTATAGCTATTTGTAGCAGTTTCCTTCCTTTGTTTTTCAGACTGGCTCAAAGCATTTTTATCTCAGGTAAAGAACAATATGGGGCCTGCTCTTATTTCATGTACCAAAGATGATTGGACTATCATTTCAATATTTCTTCAGCACTGCTTATAGGACAGCACTCTCAACAGGGCCTGATAGCAGCAAGCTAGTTTAGGGGACAAGGGGCAAGGTGCATTGCACACAGACCTCTCTTCCAACACTTTGCTGGCTCCTGCCAGCATCTGCTGCCTGAGGAGACATTTTCACTTTGCCTAAGGTTGTGGCCAGCCTTTTGTGTTGTCTTTGTATTCCTTCCTTCCTTTCAGATCAAAAAGTATTCTTTACTTTTTGTATTAAACTGCTATGTTCTGTGTGTGTGTGTGTGTGTGTTTCTCCTCTCTACACGATTAAACAGCTGGTTTCACCACAGAGGTGACTTTATGTCAAGGGTGGATGAAGTGATCCTTTTATATCAATTAGTAATTACTGTAAAGTGCTTTGGGGTGAAAGGTACTATATAAATGCCATGAAGGATTAAGATTTCAAGGGATGAATAAGCAGCAGGAGCACAGAAACTCATAAGTGGCATAGATCCTATTTTTATGCAAATTGCCCTGGTGATAAAGACTGAAGAAAGGGTCAGAGAAATAGACAAATGTATGATTTGGAAGTGGAATTATCTCAAAGCAGCCATTTTTCTTCCCAGTTCCTAAAGACATCAGGATGCCTTTCAAGCCTACAGCTCCCTCATCTGAACACCAAGCTAGCTTTGTATCAGAAACAGTCACAGGCAACAACATTCCAGATTATTTGACCCTGTCAGCTAATTAATTCATGTAAGCTAGTGCATTACAGTACATTCCAAAGTGTTCCTCCTCTGTGCCAAAGTAATCAGAATTCTGTGCCAAGAAAGCTCAAATGTTGCAGTGAAAACAAAATATGCACAGTGATAATATTCACATATTTTGTTTTGGGTTTTTTTTTTTCTTTTCCTAAAAGCATTCAGTTAACACATTTTCCTTTGAATTTGACATCTGTGGGCAATTCCAGACAAAGCTGTTAGTGGGGGCTTGTCTTGCTCTATTTCTTTCTTTTTCATGTGGCTTGTATATAACCTTGTCTTCTGCTTGTATACATGCCATTGTTATTGTGAATCTTCAAGTTATTTTCAATTTATGGTGATCCTAAGGCAAACCTATCATGGGGTTTTCTGGGTAAGATCTGGTCAGGGGGATTTTGTCTTTGCCTTTCTTTGAGACTGTGATTTCCCCAAGATCAGGCAGTGGGTGGCCAAGCAGGGATTTGAACCCTAGTCTCTGGAGTTGTGGTCCAATGCTCAAACCACTACACTATGCTGTTTTATACATTTGTGTCCAGATGCTTCACTAAATATGGAAGATCCAGTTTTTAAAAACAACATGTATGTCATGAAGACAGCAAGGAACCTTTACTGTGCTTTGGGAATGTTGTGTTAGTAATTCCACTTTAACAGCCATGGTTTTATTCTATAGAATCAGTAAAAGTGGAATAAAAGTACCATAACTGCAATTGAAAGACATATGGAGAGGTCTGATTAAGAAAACATCCAGATAACACATCATGAGAGATATAAAAGGAGCAAAGTGGATTTTCCCGTCTTTCAGTTGACACTGAGCATAATACAAATAATAATCACACTCACATTTGAAACTGGAATATGAGAAAATAGATTGTGCAAGACAACCTCTGTGTGGAATTGCTCTGTGTATTAAAATCTAGTCTGATTATGTGGGTCTTCTAGGAAGCAGTAATGGAAATGGAGTGGGCAGGGGAGTAAAAGAGATGTTTATGCTATGTGAGACCATATGATCTGAAACTGGGAGAAAGAGATAGATAATGCTGGACAAAAGCACATACAGAGAAATTTAGTTTTCTACTATACTACCTTAGCACATATGCTTAACTGCATTTCATCATCATGAGGACTAGAAACTTTACAGAAAGGGAAAGTACAGTGCATCAGATCAGGTCAGAAGAAGTCCTAAGAAGACCGGGAGGTCATCTGGAAAGTTGAAGAGCAGAGTCAATGAAGCTGCAAAGACATCCTCCTTCCAATACTGGACATCCTGTCTAAGTGAGAACAAAAAGGAGTGCCAAAATCGACCAAAGTAGGCAGTAAGGGATACAATAAAGAATTCTGAGGATCATATCACTAACAATGCTAGCAACAACAATAAAAGGTCATTTACATACACTAGAAGCAAGATACTTAGTGAGTTAAGGAGTAGTAAAAGAGGATACGAAAACTGAAAAGATGCTGAATCCATTCTTTGCATCTTCCTACATTTCAAAAGATATAGGGATGCTACCCTTACCTGACTTAGGCCATTTCTGCAAGAGACTGTTATAGCGCTATGATTCCACTTTCAACATCCTATGGAATCCCGGGGTTTGCAGTTTAGGGAGGGGCCAACCGGAAAGTGGAATCATAGTGCTATAAGAGTCTTGTGTGGAAATGGCCTTAATATCTTCAGGAAGGGAGTCTGAAGAACATGGGCAAATGTAGACAGACGCAGAAGGTCCAAGGGGCATTTTCCATCACTGCCAGACCCACATAGCTCTCCTTCTAGTGGAATTGGAAGTGAACAGAAAAGAAGGCACATGAGGAAGAGCATGAAACCTCACTTTTGATTCCAGTATATGAAAAAAAAATGGGGGGGCTTAGAATAAAAATATAAAAATATAAATATAAAAAAGAGCATATGATAGAAATATATAAAATTAGGCTCAGTGTGATGAAGATGAAGATGAAGAGTATCTTTACCCCTCTTTCATAGTACTAGATCATCCATAGAAGCTGGATGATAGGAGACTGAGGAGAGATAAAAAGAAGTGTTTCTTCAGATAACACATAATTAACCTAAGGGATTCCTTACCAGAAGATGTAGCTATGAGTAGCAGCTTGGACAGAATAGCTTAGTGGAGCCAGGTTTCTCAGAATGCATGTGCTGGAACTGTTTGATGGGAAGAAGATAATGTCATTTGTCCCCCCCCCATAGCTTCCCTCTGTCTAGTTGGAAATTTTCAGCAACATCAGACTGAAAGAACATTGCGTTTCAGTGATAAGTTCCAATAGCATGTATGTGGTAAACAAGGCAATAAAGCCCAAGCTTGGAAAAAGCAGGTTTCTATCATAGCTGATCATTCTGCAGCTGTGCAGTGCCTGCTTGCAATAGGCAAGCTAAACAGCAGCTGCCACTACAATCGCACACTGTGTGTGTATAATCATCAAAACAGAGAGCAAAGGGGAGAGCAGAAAAGCCTGCCTCACCAGCTATCCCCATCATGTTAAAAATGAGTGTAGATCTGTAAGTATGACCACCCAAATGGAAACCATAAGAACAGTAGAGGCTGGTAAAAATAAAAATCACCCCATGTGCATTTTAGAAAAATGCTTTGATATGACAACTAGAAGGTTCAAAATGCTTTTCTTTATTTATGCAAGGCTTTTCTGACCTGGTTGTTTCATCTCAAAAATTCATACTGTTAGTTTGAGATAAAAAGTCTGTTGGAACATGTTGAATTGCTTTTCTTTTTTGTGGTGCTGGAACAGCTGCCTATTCTTTCCATGTCATTTCTAATTCTAGTACCAAATTTTCTGTTTAAGAAACCATGAACACATCTACTTCATTAACTGAAGTCCACCTGTATATTATTGTGAGCTCTCCCTGTTTTTGTTTTCGTTTTTCAAAGTATGGTGTGGTGCCAGCATGGTGTAGTGGTCCAAGCATTGGACTATGACCCTGCAGGCCAGGGTTCAATTCCCCACTAGGTGATGGAAACCCAGTGGGTGATTTTGGGTGTGTCACATACTCTCAGCCTCACAAAACCTTGTGATAGGTTTGCTTTAGGGTTGTCGTAAATCAGAAACAACTTGAAGGCACACAAAAACAACACCAGTGTGGTGATCTTGAATTAAAGCTATTTAGTTTGACAAAAGATCTGTTTCTAATGGTGATAAGGCCATAATTCTGCTGGTGTCTTCCTCAAGCTCAAGTACCCCTGCAAGAAGGTACTTGAGCTTTTTGTCCAATGTAACAAAGTCTGCACTCAGTTCAAGGTCACAAAAGTACAGTTGTAAATGTGTTGACATTGCACCAAGACAGCATATTCTTGGCCAAGGCATAGCCATCTTCTCCTGCTGAAATTGGCCATAGCCCTCTTTCGGTTGTGTATTTGATTGAATATTCCGTTCTGCCACATTGCCGTTCAGAACAAGAGTCATGAACACAATAAACACACATGGAGATTTATGTTACATAACTCTAGAGTATAGTCTGCACCTTTAACTTCTCAAACGCATTTACCGATAGAGATCAATGCAACTCCCTCTATTTTTTGACAGTCCTTGGGAGCATTGGGTATATAGATTGTCATGAGGAGCAACTGTGCTTGAGGTGGAAAAAAAATATTTGAAGATGTGGGGGGACAAAAGGAAAATGGGATTCTCAGATGTCAGGAAACTCTCATGAGGCAAATCATGGACAAAGACTGGCCCCCTGAGTCTTTGAGTCCTTCCTAACAAGAAAAAAAGTCTCTGAAAGTCCCAGGATTCATTCCTGTACAAACCAATTTTATTTTGGTGATCCACATGACGTTTTCTTCATTGTGAACTATTTTCAGGAAACTCTTGGCATTACTAATGACTTTTCAGTCCTGTTTCTCAGGTCGGTTTATATTAACCCAGTATTTTCTGAAATGAAATGTATCTCTGCTTGGCTGTCTGTTTGTATTATCCTTGAACTAGCTAAGATGACCACAGCTAGTAAACACAGCAATTGTTTCCAGCACACAAGTTCAACAGAGATCAAGCAAGGGTAGGAAAAATGCTTGCGCTGAAACAAAATGATCCTAATATTGCAAAATCACTTTAGCACTGGTTATAAATAAAGTCTGTTTAATAATAAAGTCTCAATGGAAATTGGTGAAAATCAATTTCTGAAGTGTTACATGAGTCTAGATGTGACAGATGGGCCATTTCAGCACTAGCCTATTATAGCACAATGATTCCACTTTCAACATCCTCTGGAATCCTGGGGTTTGCAGTTTCGGGAGAGGCCACCCGGCCCCTCTCAAAAGGATTCCAGAGGATGTTGAAAGTGGAATCATCACGCTGTAGCAGGCTAGTGCGGAAATGGCCATGGTCAGGAAGAGGGTGGGAGAATGCAATGGAGCAGGGGAGAGAAGCTCGGGATATTTCAAGAAAGAGTTTGGATGCAAAACCTGGCATTATGCAGGTAAAATCAAAACAAAAAGGACTAGAAAACTCTTGATACTTCCAGAACTTTTTCCACCTTTGGGATGAGCAATTTGAATACTCTCAAAGTAGTATTTCTACTTCCAGAGACTCACTGTTCTTTTGTCCTCTCCCAGCACAGCCATGAAGTTGTCAGGAGGCAGCCAAGGCTTGAGAGTTGGGCACACATCCTCCAGGACGTCCTAGGGGTCCTCCACACATCCCAGAAATTGACGTCATCATGGACATGTTGGACGAACATGAAAACAATGGATCTCGAGAGAGGGAGACTTTCTGTCTACTGTGAGAACATCTTTGAAAGCTGCACATTGTTTGAAGATGTTCTCGTAGCAGAGAGAAAATTGAATAAATTATTTGTTCTCCTCTGTGGGAATTAATTTCAAAAAGAATCATATACCTAAACTGTACTTCAAAATTTGGTACTACTCTGTACATTAAAAGACTGGACATTAAAACACTGGATAAACATTAAAAGAGGGGTAAAAAAAAACTTCGTAGAGAATCATATCCACCAATTGTCCTCATTTGACATGGAGGGACTGAGTTAATCCTCTCCTGTCCCACTTTTTCAGCTGCTTTAAAAATGTCTCCGCTTCTTTCTCTTCCTCTCACTTTCCTTGGTGTGCTTAGCTTACTCCAAACTGAGTTCAAAAAGCAATTTACTCTCAGTTAACAGAGAGAAAGTTGTTGAGTCTGGCCCTTCCCGGCAGGCAGTAGTGTACTGAGGCTCAGCAGCTCCCAGGGCAAGGAGGCAGGGAGAGCAGGGGCGGATGGGAGCAGGCCGAGCAACAATGGATGGGGCGGGGTGAGCAGTGGCGGGTGGGGATGGGGTGAGTGGGGTGGGCATGGTGAACAGTGGTACGGAGAGGCAAGTGGCAAGTGGGGGGTGAGCTGCAGCAGACGAGGGCAGTGTGAGTGGAAATGGGCAGGGCAAGTGGTGGCAGGGGAGGGGAGAGCGGCAGGCACAGGTGGGTCAAGCAGTGAGGGGGCAGGTGGGGGTTCCTCTTTTGTGTGTTCCCCCTGACATTGACACCCAGGGCATGCGCCCCAGTTGCCCCACCCTAGATCTGCCTCTGCCAGCAGGCTGATTTCGGCGTTTGGTTTTCCCAGACTTTCCTAAATTCAGTACATACATTCCCAGGTTTCTCTGCTTAAAAACAAAATGTTTTGTTTGTTTGTCGTCCTTAAGAACTTTTGCCCTGTTGTTTTCTGGCCACACTTTTTTGACCATGCTCTGACCACATGTGTCCTGGTTTTCATTTGTAAAATGTTCAAGGGTATGGAGAATAAAGCTATCAGTGGCTTTCCACCATGATGACAATGTACTGTACTACTTCCAATATCCTATGCTTCTACGTGCTGGTTGTTGAAAGACATGAGCAAGTGGGTGCTGTTGCACTCGTATTATGTTTGTGGCTTCCCAGTAGGGTCCTTACGTGTCCCAGTTTCTACAGGACACACCATATTTAGGCCCCTAAAGTTTCATTCTATATTGGAGTGATATGAGAACACCTCGAATCCTGTATTTGAGATAAGGTGCTAGCTGCTATCTCACCTGACTGGCCCCCAAAGCATTTGATGTGCACACAATGATCAGCTCTTACATACCAAACACCAGTGGTCTGTTTGCTGAGATTGCAACTGGGATGGTACCTATCCAACCAGACACCAAACAGCAGAATAAAGTTTTCCTTCTATAAATCCAGGCCTGCCATTGTAATATTTGAGTTACCGCAAGATTTTAAATTTTATGGGAGTCATGAGATCTCATGAGAGCTCCTCCTCTCACATGATTTGAGGCAGCCTTATATAAGCCCTCATCATATGTCTTGTATCGATTTCCAGCAAACTTGGCAACCCATCTTCCAATCCCAGCAGCATCTGCCCTGCCGCCATGGGAAGAGAATGCTGGAACAGATGGTCCTTTGGTCTGATGCAACAAGATTCTTCTTATATTGTAATGTAATCACCATAAACCTATACGAACCTCATAATATTTTAAAAGTACACTGTGTTTAAAGGTTCATTTTCCTTTCTTCTCTCTATTTTATCTTTTCATCTTTGTTTTTTGGGAAGTGGGGGTTGTCTTGGCTTTTCAGTCTTGTAAACTCAAGAACAACAGTGAAGTATGCATTGGAAGATACCTCAAAGGTCAGTTGTCATGACTTCAAGTAAGTAAGTAGCAGAACTAAATTTATCTCTGGGTATAATGAGAAGAAATCTTAAGTAAATCCAAATAGGTCTTTGTTAAGTTTTCACAAACACAGTTTCTGGTTCTGTGAGAACTGCAAATATCTAAAATTTGATGAAGGATAAAAAATTTAATCATAAAGCTCCACCAAGTGGAAATTCCTAAAACTGCACTCAGAATGTTTTGCCCACAGTGCTCCATGACAAATGCAAGTCAGCTGTTAGCTCTGATGATAGCCAACATATAACAAATCTGAGTTTCCCTTCCAACCAAATGGCACTGTGATAAAGTGCAAATATTATTACTGAAAAGTTACAGACCAAAATGCATCTCGTTAAAATCGTTCCTTCCCGATTCCACAAAACATGAGCTTATTTTTAAAAGGATATTTTTGCATTACATGACATAAATGGAAAAGTATGTGCAGCCACTAATGCACAGCTTGAATGAAAATCATCCTGCTGGCTCCATGGAAATGCCATGCACAAACCTTTAATTTCTTTTCTTAACAGGCAACTTTGGTTATATATACAGAATTAACTGGCATTACTCTTCTAAAGGGTACCAGATTTTAAAACAAATGCAGTCTGCTAAATGGTTTTGCTCTTTCTCACTTTTGAAATATTCATCAACTGTGTAGTTTTAACAACTCAACAAAAAAAATGTTAAAAGCATAGCTCTACTACCCCAGCAGGTAGTGCCATGTTTAATGAAACCATCTCTATCATAAATAAAAGACAAGCTGCTTATGCAGTATTAATATTTTGCCTCGACCTCCATCAGCTCTTGAGTTTGGGTGAAGGGTATGTAAAAATTGTATTTTTTTTAGCTCTAAAAATGTTAATTTTCCCACAGAGTGGTTAATATTTATTCATTTAGTTTGCAGATTTTCTGCAAATGCTTCAGGGCAGAATATGGGGTTCTTTTCCTTCATTGTGCCTCACAACAACCCTTCAAAGTAGGTCAGCTCAGGAGTGGCTTGTAGCTTACATGTCACAAGGAGCAGTGACGAATCCACCCTGGGTTTTACTCCAGATTTTGAAACTGCTATCCAAAGTGCTGAACTCTATTCACAAAAAAAAGTTTACCATTTTGAGTAGATTCTTTAAAGCCCAGACTAAAATCCAGAATAAATTCACTGCCCCAAATGACCTGGAAAACAACAACTTTCACTGGCTCAACTGAGAGAGAATGAGTGGCCTGAAATCATTAAGTGAGCCTCAAAGCTGAATTTAAACCCCAGTCTCCCCAGTATCAGCATTTCAAACACTTCACCTACCTAGCCTTGTAATGGCCATGGAGAGATACAAGCTGCCATAAGGTCTCAGGTGTTTTCTTTCTGTCGAGACTTTCTTGCTCAAATACTCATCCTGCATTCTTCCAATAAGGCATTTGGTGTCATCTCAAAGCAATAGCATGAATGAGGATACTTTGCTCTGTAATCCTGTATGCGCACATTTGACTTAGGACCAGATGTTCCTCACCCTACACCAGAGCTTTCCAAACTGTGTGTCACAACATGTTAGTGCAGTGGTTTTCAACCTGTGGGCCCCCAGATGTTCGTGGACTTCAGCCCCCAGAAGCCCCAGCCACTATGGTCAATGCTCAGGGCTTCTGGGAGCTGAAGTCCAAAAACATCTGGGGACCCACAGGTTGAGAACCACTGTGTTAGTGTGTCAGCTGCAGCATGTAGGTGTGTCACATGAACAATGGGTGGAGGAGCTGTGTCTCTCAGCATCGCGGCGGGCCAGGCCCAGATGAAGGGGCTACCCCTGCCTCTGCCGCTGCCCTGGGCCAAGGAAGACCCCAGCAAGTATGACAGTGGCAGGCCAGGCCCATGTGGAGGGGCTGCCTCTCCTGCCACTGCCACAGCCACCCCAGGCTGAGGACAACCCTGTCAAGGGCGGCTGCAGGCCAGCCTGGGTGAAAGGGCTGCTGCTGCCACCGCCGCTGCTGCCCCAGGCCAAGGAAGATCCTGGTGAGGGCGGCAGTGGCTGGTGAGGCCCAGGTAGAGGGACTGCCTCTCCCGCCACTGCTGTCACTGCCCTGGGCTGAGGAAGACGTCAGTGAGGGCGACAGCAGGCCAGGCCCAGGTGGAGGGACTGCCTTCACTTACTGAATTACTTACTGAATTACTGTGCTACAAAATAATGCGTATCTTAAAAGTGTGTCACCAACATGAAAAGTTTGGAAAGCTCTGCTTATAACCAAATTGTATAGATGACAGAGAAAAGCTCTGTCTTGTAATTATTTACTTTGGGACACAACCTGCTCTCAGATAACTGTTTGGACTAGTGGGTATGTATGACTGGGTATGGATAATTATGACTGACTTTGCCCCTTCCCCTCAAAAAAAAAAAATAAGGCTAATAGGATTGGGCAGTGAAACAGTCTGAATCCACTGTTACAATTTAAATATAGTACGTGGCTAGTAGATAGTGTATAATTTTCTTTAGGGTGCTGCAGCATTTGAGTGGTTTCCTAGGCAAGTGTTTTGCTGCCTGTTCCATGGAGCCTGCTTACTTCCAATAAGCTCTCCTTGTATATTTATAAATAAGATCAATATTTTATAGACCCCACACGTACACCACACAGTGAGAAAGTACTCTTTTATCCAAAGGAAATTAAACCCAGTGAACTTATTGCTTGTCAGAGCCTTAAATATCAGAATAGATGACCCAGTAAGGAAGACCTGTTCGCTCACTGATGCTTAAGTTTGATCAATTGCAAGTAGCTCTTCTGGGTAAACTGCATATCCAGGAGGACTCTTCCAGTGTTCTATACTGTTATGTGCATTCCACCAAACAGATGATCCCCATGGTTAGAAAGAAAATCCTTGGGCATTGCTGTAAGAATGCTACTGCATGAAATCATCTCTGGAGTCTACAAATACACCCTCCAACATTTCACAGATGAAAAATGAGACACATATGGCCAAGCAACCTCAGAGTGTGGATAGGATAGCAAAAGTTATTAATGAGGAAGAATACACAAGCTATAAGAGGCTGCAGCAGTTTGCTTTTGCCTAAGCCTGGGAATTGCAAGGTTCCTCCCTCTGTACTCCTCACAACTGAGTTGAGTACAAACTACCATACTTTTGAACTTTGAACTCAGTTTGCAGCAATTGAAGTAAACTGAGAACAAAGGAGAAAGGTGGGAGGAAGAGAGAAAAAACTGGGACATTTTAAAAGCAATTGACAAGGTTAGTCAGACCTGTTTTGTCAAACCAAGACAATTGAAGGGTATACATGTACAAGACAGAGATAAGCATATGCAAGATAAACCACTTGTTACTCTAGCATAAGCATGATGTTAGCATACTTAATGCAAACTACAGCACAGAGAATTAAACTCACTTGAAAATAATATGTGGTTTGTCCACAAAGTGTTTAGCATCACAGCATGGGGAATCTTTTTAAAAAGAACAAAATTGTTGTCCAAGGAACATAATATCCAGTTTTAAGTATTTTCAGCAAAGTATTTGCACACAGTCCTCAGCAAAAACACATTTTGATCTGCTGCAGTCATGGCTGTCAGTATAAACCCTCCCATACAATTTATTTCACACTGTGGCTTTTTTTAAATGCATGTTTTGAGTTCCTATATATAGAATGTAACTTTCAAAGTAAATTTCTCTTTGACCTAAGCTTTCCTTGAGAGTAAAAGTAGTCAAACAATTGCAATTTTTTTCCTATACCAAAAAATAGAAGGCTTTGCATCTCTTATCAGAAACACAGTTTCAGCAACTATTTTACCAATCTAATCAACTTGTTTGGAGCTTTAGTCTGGAAGAGTTAGTACCCAAGCTGAGAACTACACATCTGAGTTTACTAGCTGATCTCCAAAATGGAACAAAGGGAGTTCAGTGTATTTCCACTGCTGCACTCAGAATAATTTGAAAAGAACCAAAATGTCAGACTGAGTGATCAAAATAATCATTGTCATTCTGTATGGTGGGCATATGTTTCTGCCATTTTTCACATTCATCTGAAGCAATTTTGCTTACTGAAGCCACCTGCTGTGAACATTATGAAAGCTTTGCTCCTTATTCGGTGACAAGCAGCTTTTATATCACTTAAGTATTCATAGTATACTACGTTAAGGTTGGACGGCTGCATAGCGAAGATGGGAAAATACTCACTAGATTCAGTTCTTAAATTTAAATTTAAAAATCCCAATGGACTATTTCAATTTCTAAATTCCAAAAGTGAGGCCATGTTTATTAATGGTTGCTAACACAACATAGAATTTGGTAGTTTAAAGTTGATAAATATAATATTGCAGGAGCTTGCAGGGGTGAGAGTGGAAACTCAACCCTGATTTGGATGCCCAGGTTTTAGCAGTGGCCAGGAGTGCTTAAGACTAGTGAGCCAGATTTGCCCATTCCTAAAGATGTCAGATCTGGCTATAGTGACACTGGCCTTAATTATATTCTGTTTGGACTACAATAATATTCTCAACATTGGGCTACCTTTGGCAAGTATTTGGAAGCTTCCAAAATACAGCTGGAATGTTATTACAGGGAACATATAACATCCTTGTTGAAACACTGATTACCAATCAGTTTCTTGGAGCCCTTCAAACTGCTGGCTATGACCTATAAAGGCCAATACAACTTAAGTCAAGACTATCTGAAACACCATATCTCTCCTTATATACCTGGCAATGATCCTTAGAGGGAGGTTTCTTCCTGACCACTAACACAGGTCTGTTTGGTGAGGACATGGGTGCTCCCACCCTGTGGAGTTCCCTTCCATGGGAGACTACATTGACCCCTTCTCTACTCTTCTTTCTGTGGATGGTGAAAGCAGAATCAGAACGCTATAACAGTCTAGTGCGGAAATGGCTTCTGACAGGCAAAGACCTTTTTTATTTAAACATTGGATGATTAACTGGGTGCACAGAAGGGTTTTTTCGCAGAAGTCCATATTGTATTTTTATTGTTATCTTTTTGAATGATTTTATACTTTTTAAACTGATGATGTTTGTTTTGTTTGACCATGTTTTAATTTTTCTATTATCAGGGTTTTTGCTCCATCTTGGTTTAATCCTGGGACCCACATCAGGATAAAGTCAGGATACTAAACAAACAGATACATTTATCAGAGCATAGAGCAAGCTGTCAAAATCAACAACCCATAGAAACAATGCTCTCCTTGCACCCTTTAAAGGAATCAAAACTATATGCTGCTATCTTTTTTCACTCTGTCACTAGTATTAGCAAGAGTCTGCTAGTTCAGTGTAGGAAAATGTGCTATATTCATCCATGGTTTCCTTTTTTCCAGCATTTGTGATATAATAAAATCTGAATGGTTCCTTTGTATTCTTGAGCTAGCTTCTCCACTTTGCCCATGTGCCTGGTGTAATATTTGATGTGTGTACCACACCTTTACAAAAGATTCCTACTTTTCTATATGAGTCAAACACGGGCATATAGATGCAGGTGTGCTTGTGCATGTGAAGGAGGACACATGGATCGACGTCTTGTTGACAACGAACACAGGGATATGTGGGGTTGCATCTGCATAGGTACATAGGGGGATACTTTGTGGAAGGAGGTAGCCAGTACCTTCTTTTACAAGGCCTCTACCCCAACATGCAACAACAGCTGCAAGGATACCAGGAGCTCTATCTTTCTATCCGCTGATCAGAGGCAGGGGTGGAGCCAGGTTTGTTCTCACTGCTGTTCAGCACAGAGAGAGGAAAGAGCCCTTCTTCTGCAGAATGGCCCTGAAGCCAATCTGTGGGCAGGTAAACTGAGCCACATGTGGCATCCGCCACTGTTGTTACACCCTGGGGGGAAGCAGTCAGACAGAGCATCCTTTGCTGTCTCCATCACTTCCATAAGCACACTGGCAAAGATTTATTATCCACTGGTGTGATAGAGGATGTTGGGCATGGTAGCAATACACCTGCCGCATAGTCTCTCATTTAAGTTCAGGAAATCTAACTCTCCAGTTTACCTTTTGCATGCCTCACTGCTGTGATGCGTGATTGGTTTCCCATTTACAGAGGAGAATCTCAGTGCTTCTTCTATACCTGTGCACTATTTTCTAAAAATAATTACAGCACATGGTTTTCATTCTGCTACGGGGTAGTATGTGCAGAATAACAGAAATTGTTTCCAATTCAGGGTTCCTTAAGTATACATCTTTCCATTTTAAATATTATTCAAATACCTGTGAAGTTATGTTTCTACATCACAAAGTGCAGCAGAAAGCTTTTTTTTTTTTAATCGCTTGTTCAAGGTATGTGTCTGTCATTGGAATCTTGCAACAGGCTGGCCAAGATTCTGCATCAAAGAGACTTAGGCCATTTCTGCACTACACTCTTATAGCGCGATTATTCCACTTTCAACATCCTATGGAATCCTGGAGTTTGCAGTTTCGGGAGGGGCCACGTGGCCCCTCCCTAAACTTCAAACCCCAGGATTCCATAGGACGTTGAAAGTGGAATAATCACGCTATAAGAGTGTAGTGCGGAAATGGCCTTAATGTCACCTTACACTAATGGAATAACAAGCTGCAGCACCATGTTATCAAATTGCTATGCTGCACAACCAAATGTGCATTTCACTTTGATACATAAGGCAGCGTGCATAAATGTGAAACATGCGCCATGATGCATAACACATACTGCACAGCAGGCAATGTGCAACAGTATGCCATGCTACCACATGCATAATATCTACCTAACTCCACTTTTATAACATTTAACTAAATACAGATGTTGCTTATTGACCAAAAAGTTTCACAGATTACCAGTTGGCATTCTGGGACATCAGTAATTCAGATTCTAGCCAAGAATCTAGGAATCAGTGAGGTGGTAGCATTATTATTATTATTATTATTATTATTATTATTATTATTATTATTACTACTACTATCAAACTTACTGACAAGGAAGAGATTTAATGTGATTGATGCTGTAGCAGGTTTTATTAATTTTTGTTTTTAATTTCTACTGCTAACTTTGTTGTTGTTGTTGTTCAAAAATAAAACACAAATTAAAAACAAAAACTTGATTAACATAACCTTAACTGATGCATTAAGCTATATTTGAATACAACACTAAAAGACAGAGTCTGGCATTCTGCATTGCAGTTAAGGATTCATATCCTAGAGTTACCATTCTGTAAATGCTCCCTATTCACTTACACTGTGCAATCACAACCATGACACTATTGCCACAATTGTAAATGCCCTCCAAACCTACTTTATTAGGCAGCACCAAGAAATTGAGTTCTGTTTAGCTGGTGATTGGGGCACAGGAGAATGACCCTTTCACCCCCATCCTGTCATGAAGAGATGCTACAACAATCAGAAGCAGGACCCCATCCCAATTCCTTACTGTAACCTTGCTCCCTTGAGGGAGGGGGTTGGAAATGTCATCTTCCTGAGCCCTGATCACCTACTGAACAGATCACCATTTCTGGGAGTAGCTACTGGCTGGTTTGGTGGGGCTGGAGATGTAACTTAGACTCTTTCCGCATGAAGTCAAAAAAGTGAAATTGGAACAGGTTGCAGCCAGTGAAGGTCCCATGTTTCCACATGACATCATCCTAATTACGTAACTATTTCATTTCAAAGCATCGTAATTATGTAGTTTTCTACCGACAGAAAAAATCTGTTTTGTAGCAGCAATACCACTGTAATCCCGTCAGCCAGCTTAATGCAGAAACGTTATAGCACATCGTCTTGATTCAGAGGTGGCACCAGGGGGTTGTGGGCGTTCCCAAGCTGTCCCCACCCACAAGTACAGATGTTGCCATTTTTGGTCACCATTTTATGCTCTATGCAGTGTAAATTCTGGTAAGTGTGGGAAGGGGATTTTAAGGATTATTATTATTATTATATATTATTATATCTTATAAAAAATTTTGCTATAACCATTTATCTACATTTCTCTTAACTGTTCCTCCCTCAGTAATGCTCCTGTGAAGACAACAGAAGACAACAATGGCGGCAAACACTGAGGGGCTTTCTCTTCTTAAGTTCTCTGCCATGGATATGGGAAGGGGGGAAAGAAGGCCATAGGGGAACCAAGGGTTGTGGGAACTCAAGATCCATCATCATAAGGTAAGGTTGTAGTGGCTGGTGGCTTCTGCACTCACGTATGTCTCCCTAAAAAGTCCCTCTGCCCTCCACCCCCCCCGGTCTCCCCAAGAGTACCGAAACCACCCTGCATTGCTTCTGCCATCACCCCTTGCCAATGCTCACACAGCCAGGGACAATGAGAGGGGAAGTACTCCAAAGAACTACTCCTCTTCCCCAGGGCCTCCCCAACAGCAATGAAACCAAAAAAAAGGACAGTCTGCTGGGCGAACGCCCTCCAACTCCCCCACTTCTCCCCAAGATTATTGAAACCACCTTGCATTGCTTTGGCCATCACCCCTTGCCAGTGCTCACATGGCAAGGGACGATGAGACACGCAGTACCAAAAAGAACAAAAGATGAAAGGCTTGTTTCAAACAAATATTTTAATTAGCAATAGCAGTTTTAATAACAACAGTAGAAATATCAATAACTATAAAATACAATACAATTAAACCCCTCCCTTCCCCATAACCAACAACATTGTCTATCTAGGGGTGCATGCACCCCACACAGACAACACCACCGCAGCAGCACCCTGCTCGAAAACTCACTGTAGCCTGTCAATTTGGCTAGTCGTTTCTGCCCACAGATTGGCCATTTCATTGGCCACATTCTGGGTCAATGTGGTCTCCATCCTTTCCAAGGATTGCGTGAAGGCTATTCAGAGGTTGATTACCTCCGCAGATAACCCCAACAAAGAGTTCTCCACGGAGTGATGGAGGTTGTTACCTAGGGAAAAAAATTGGCACAGGGAATTAGCTAGGAGTCAGTGAGGTGCACATGATCCACCACTAAAATCTTTGTAGGTTACCTTATGAAGGAGGAAGCTCCTAGAAATCATTATACACACAGTGCCCAATGATGCGGTCTTCCATATCCTGCATTCATTGCAGGAGAACAGCACTGCTAGCAGGAGAATGCTCCTTCTCTGTCACAGGTACACATACTGGACTAGAAAGAAAGAACATGTGTTTCATCACAGGTAGGCACCTACTTTTGATCTGGTGACAACCCACATGCAGCTTCCTTGCCCAACCCTTGGAACTGTTGGCAGAGGAGCCCCAGCTACTGCCATGTGCTGCCCAGACCATGCCCTCTGAACTCACCACCCAATTAAGGCCCTGGTGTGTCTTTCTCCTCCTCCACCTGACCTGTAACTTGTGATTGTTCAGCAACTGCAAAATAAAAAAGACTGCATAGAGAGTTTTCGTCTTGGTTTTTATATATATATATATATATATAAATATCCAAGGAGCCAGCAGTGAAGTAGTTATTTCATTGCCACATCTATAGTGGGTGACAAGCCCTTGCACTTATGGGGCGTAAGGCCAGCCGCAGGGGAGAGAGAGCTTTCTTTGGCTGCAGCTACAGCCTCCATTTCCAGGTCAGGGGAGGGGAAGCAGATCTTTTCAGTGGACACCTGCTCCTCAGCTGTGGAAGAATGAGAAAGTGATATGCCAGACTGTTTAATTTTTAACACTTTCCAGATTTGGATGCTACTTAATCTAGCCACGAAGAAAAAAACACATTCACATTTCACATAGAGGTCATGTTTTTACTCACCCACGTCATGTATGGGTTCTTCAACAGGGGGTTCTAATCAAGCTTCTGCCCCTTCTTCTGGCATTCTCTCTGAAAAAAGGAGGGGACTGCTGCAGCATCATATGTAATTGTTTTGAAAGGTGACTTGCAACACCCAAGTAATGGACACTACCACATCCATTGTTTTGCATTGCATATTGTTTGCTGGTAGTTATTCTTCCTATAATCTTTTTAAAATAGATAAATTCCTTTGTATCCCTTACCTTCCTGTTCTCCCAAATCAGCAACCTCCCTCGGCATCTCAGGATGTCTCCGGTGTACCCGTCTGCCTGCTGAGAGATGCACAGGGAGACATAAGTGAAAGGCTCAAGTAAGCAACAGGGCAATCTCCTCCATGATAGACTCCCTGGAGAGCTGCTAGAAAATACCAGACCGGTTTCCAGAAACAGTGATGCCTCTGTATCCACTTCAACGGCTCAAGCGTCTGAAGTGGCTAAAGGGAGGTCCCAGGGAGGGCATAGAGCAGAAAAGCAAGTATGTCCTAAAAAGCAACTTGAACATTATGGCCTTAGGAAGGCAAGATAGGAATGGAGATTGTTGGTTCCATCTTCTTAGAGCTTTCTCTGATGCACTGTTACAAAGAAGAAGGTTATGTTACTTGCAGAATGTGTTCTGAAATGGCTTGTTAAACATGAGAAACCAACCCAAATGTAAATGTATGTGTTTAAATTTAAATTGCAAATGCAGCAGGGAATCCTCTCCCAACTTCTCCCTTAATAGTAATGCGTAGTTATACTTTCATTGCATTTCAGTGTAAAAAATCCAGGATGTGAGGCTTTCCTCACGTCTTGCCGTTGATATGTTATAAATGATTTGATGTTCTAGCACTAGTCTTCCGGTTTTTTTCTGCAGTTAAAAAATGTAACCTCCCTCCTCTATCTTTCCAGAGTCCACATCCAAACACACAGAGAAAACTTATACTGACAAACAAAGGTTCTTTACTTGAGAAATCACAATAGCACAGTAGGTTTTACAATAGTTGGTATAATAGGGAACCAAGAACAGCATCAAATAGTTAGGAATATTGCCTAACGGGGAAGGCATTCAATTAATTTGGAGAACAATACATAGTACATCTAGCCAGCAATGCTTCTTGCAATAGCCCCTCTCACCCTCTCGCCCTCCCTAAGCCTCCTGTCTCCAGTTGCCTCATAAAAGACATTACTAGGAGTAATGTTCAAAGGTGGTGGTGCCCTCAAGTCAGGGTGTAAGATGTGGCCCTTGCACTTGCATATATTGTGGAGAATGATGCATGCAGAGACCACTGGCAGGTAATTTTCTTCGGAAACTGTCAGTGGGGCTGAGAGGCAGCCCCATCTTGCCTTCAGCCTTCCAAATGCATGCTCCACTATGTTACGGCAACGGTTGAACACCCTGTTGAATGCAATTTGTTGGGCATTCAAGTGACCCGCATAAGGCTTCATCAGCCAATGGCAAAGGGGGTAGGCACCATCCCCAAGGATGAGCGGGACTACCTCCACACTGTTATGATGACAGCGGGGTTTCTGGGAACAAAAATGCCCGATTCCATTGCTTGCCACAGGGCGCACTGACCGAAGACATGTGCATCGTGCTTTCTCCCCGTATATCCCAACTCAAGGTCTACAAATCTCCTGGAATGATCTGTGGTTCCCTGCAGTAGGATAGAGAATGAATCCTTCCTGTTTATAAATTCCACTGCTCTTCCTTTTGGAGGACACACAGGAATGTGTGTGCCGTGTGCCACACCAACACACTGTGGCAGTCCCAATTCCTGGAAGCCTTCCATTATCTGTGGATGGGAGGAAATAAGAGAAACCATTATGTAGGTATTTCAGAGCAATCAGAACTCTCAGCTCAGAAATTATTCCAACATTTCTGCAAAGCCTACGAGTCTCACATTTTCCTACTTTAAATCTCTCACACATCAAAATATATTGTTAAGCACACATCAACACCACAACTACTATCAGCATAGGTGTATCATGCACTGTAATAACCCATGCTTCTAAATGACACCAGGTAGCATTCCATGTGCTTGGTATGGGGGGGTCAAATAAGAAGCCACCTTGCGGTAGTCACCCAAGCAAATAGTTGATGGAAGCAGCACATGCTCTATTGCCAGGCAGACTTCAACAGCAATCTCAGCAACAGTAGAAATTCCAAGGCCAAAGGTGTTGGCTGTCTTCCTGTATATGAGGGGGGAAGTTAGCCACCAAACTGCTATGGCAACTTGTTCCTCTACAGGAACTAGAATCCTCATCATGGTGGCTGATCGCTCCAGGTGAGGGCGAAGATGCTCTGCAATTTCAAAAAAAGTGGCTCAGGTCATACGAAAGTGGTACAGCCACATTTCATCGTCCCACTTTTCCAATACCTCCTTTGTCCACCAAGAATGCTGCATGTGCTCCCTTATCCACCATCTCCTTGGCTACTGAAGGCTCCTCATCCAGCAGACTGCATAAGGGAGCAGAGAGATGGTTGCTGGTTCTGCGATATCATCTGACACAACAGCAGCAGAAATTAGGTGGTGGCATTGTCTGACATAACGGCAGCCAGACAACAAAATCCTTGACTTTCTCTGCTCATGCTCCCACTCTCTTCGTGAGAGCGCAATTGCACAGCTGAGAACCAGGATATGCATCTATCTGTAGGGCAATACTGCAAATACGGAATATGCAATCCAATTCCATACCTGCACGGACGACAAAGCAAAGAGCACACACACAAGGACCACGAAAATGGTGGCTGCTACTTAATCACAGCCACTACATAATCACGGAAAATGGCAGCGGCTGCATAGCTGCTACGTAATCACAGCCATCTCTTTTGTGCCTATGTAATTACATCAGTGTACAGTATAAAAAAAAATAACCAATCAGGAAAGACAGGGCAGAGCGAAGGCGAAGTAATGGTGTTCAAGAGGAGTGGCCAGGAATGCTGTAATGCAGAACGTACACCAGCAGCAATCGCAATAAAACTCGATTTAAAATGGAATGGCGCAGCACGTCACAAGCCTATAGCGGTAATACGTAACATGATATTGCAACGCAACAACGCGGTAAGGTCGTCTCGTGCGGAAAGGGCCTTAGTTATGCCTACTTAACTAAGGAGGCAGTGTAGAATATGGGCTATAGTGAACACGCACAAAATTAAACCCCTTCAACAGAAAACCAGCTTACATGCCAAATGCCTGTTAGATTTTGAAAAAAGGTCTTTTTCCTACTAGAGGAAGAATAATAGAGAGGAAAGACAAAAAGGAACAAGCAGATCTGCCTTCACTTGGTGATTTTGTAAACACGCTGCAAGTATTTGTATTGTGCAAAAAAAAGAATTCTTGGAGAGATCTTGGAAAGATTAGAACAGTCATTGTTGTATTATCAAAGACAGCATTGCTATTACTGTGCTGAAATACACTAAACTAAACTTGAACATTTTTTCCTTGCCCTGATAGCTTTGAAAAGCTACACTGAATTTTTTACTGCTTGACAACATGTTCTTTAGATTAATTTTTCATCTTCACATTCCATGCTATTAATAATGAAGGAACAGTGTGATCATTACCCTTTTGCCCACCACTAAACAGTCTGTCAATAACCAATTCTGCCTGATATAATTGATGCTAATTTGAAAAAAGATCCTCCCAGATTCTTTTCACAGTCTGTCACTCTCACATTGGAAAACTGTAATCTGCTTACACTGAAGACTCAGGCTGTTTCCGCACTCGACTGTTATAATGCTATTATTCCACTTTCAACATCTTATGGAATCCTGAGGTTTGCAGGATTCCATATAATGTTGAATGTGGAATAACAACACTATAATAATCTAGTGCGGAGATGGCCTCAGAGTAAATAGAGCTACTTTTGAGTAAACAGCTTAGCATTTTTCTTGTGACAGTGTGCCTTTCAAGTTGTTTCCAACTTTTGGCATCCCTAAAATGAACATATCACATGCTTTTCTTGGCAAGATTTGTCAAAGAGTTTTGTAGTTGCCTTCCACTGAGGCTGAGAAGTGAGATTTCCTCAGGGTCACCCAGTGCGTTTCCATGGCTGAATGGGGATTTGAATCCGTCCTAATCCAACAGTCAAAACAGTAAGAGTGGATGATTTCTATGGTATGGTTTGAAAAGCCCTGCCTTATATCAATTAATGATGTTTATGCTACAGTGTTTAAGCTACTCAGATACACTAAAATAGCATGTTTTTAAGGGATGCATTTCAATCTAGGAAGCTATTAAAAAGATCCTAAAATCACTGATGAATCACTATGTGGAAAGGACAGGAATTAAGGATGATTAGTAGTTCAATTCATATTGTTTTAAATTTGCCCCAACATTATGCAAAACAGTGTTTAAAGTCATCTTTAAAAAAACATCAACAGCATCCAATAATGTAACTTGCACTGCTAAACGTGTGTTATCTTCAGATTATGTCCTTGTTGCAAACTTTCTCAGCTATCTGCCATTCAAATGTGCTGCCAGTAAATTCATTTGAAGCTTTGTGGCCTGTTTTATACATCTGCCAGTGAACTGAGGTGTTGCAGGCGCCATTGTTGTGATTGACTAAGGAAATGCTAAGGTCTGTTGCTTTACATCATTAATCTGAGATCCAAAGGGAACTTTCCTTTTGAGCTACCTCTGAGTACATTCCTGAAGAGTAGTGATTGGTGACCAGAAAGGCTAAGAAAGAGGACAGTAGCTGTTTAGCTACCTGTTTCCCACCATTTCCTGGCCCCTTTTTGAAAAATTTGTTTCATTTTTGGTGTCTAAGAGATGTAATTACAAACTCCTATTTGCCTAAAATTACATATATAACAGTTGTTTGCTTCAGAATATGAAATAGGGATACAAATCATAAGCAAGGTTGTGGAGCCTCAGAATCATTCTTCTTGCTGTATGTGAGGGCAAAATATTTTATGGCACTCTTGAGAATGAGAATGTGCACCTTTCTTGTGCAAATGAAGCAAAAGTGCAGAAATGAAGAAAAGTTGTACAGTCTGTGGAGATGAAAAAACTGTACGCTCTTGGAACTCTCCTGGATCCCCGCTTCAAAGCCAATGTCTTTTTGAACAAAGAACACCTTGATCAAGTGAAATCAACACTGGCCATGGAAATTTCTGATCTTCGTTTGCAAGCGGATGTCACTGAGCTGCAGTTATCACAAGAAAGGGAGACACCGCTCCAGCGTTGTCAAGTGAACCAGAAGGAGTTCATAGCATGCAGAGTCACTATGCTCAATTGATGACCTCATCTAGCAGCAGTGAGGACAGTTGCGCTTTGTCTCCTGAAGATGAAATCAATGCCTACTTGTCAGAACCGCTGCTTCTGCCATCTGTGGACATCTTCAAGTACTGGAAGGACAACCAAATATATCCCAATTTGAGGAAAATGTCCAAAAAGTTACTAATCACACCACCATCGACGGTAATGTTAGAAAGACTCTTCAGCACATCAGGTGTCATAGCTGATAAAAAACACAGTAGGCTAGACCCAGAGTGAGTTAGAATACTGGTGTTTTTGAACAAAAATCTTCATTAAAGATTTCAGCTTTTGTTTGTTTGTTTGTTTACATTGCCCTGAAACAGTTCAGGCAGGAACTCTTACAAGTTTAAAAGTAACATGTTTTTGATTGTTCTTAATTTTGTGGAAAGAATCAAGACTCAGGAGTTTATGTACTTCCTGTAGTAGATGAACATGCTAAATCGCATTTGTATCTTCTTAAGAAGACGTATATAGGTATGTTTTCCTGAAAGTGAAAACTATTGTTTAATTTGTTTTTCATTAAACAAAGATGTCAAATTCTGCTTCAAAACAAATTCTGCTTCTACTGAAAAGTGCTTTCTTTCCCTTGCTTTTAAAACCTTTTTTTAAAAAAGGATTTGAAAGATTTGAGATTTGTGGATTTGCAGAACTTTCCAGGGATTCAGATTCAGATTCGGAAAATTCTGGATTCGTCCTATCCCTAACATTTTCTTCTTTCAAGATTTTTTTGGTATGTGAGACAGCAATTCCCATAAGCACCTCTCCACTTCCCTCCCGGTCTCTGAAGAGTTTCTCTGTTACATGTCTCTGGTGGGTATTAAGGGTACAGAGGGAGTTGCAGTGGAAAGCGGGGGGTCATCCTTCCTATTTCTCCTGGTTTTCACTGTTCCAAGGGCAGATATCCAGTGCTGGATACTGTCCATAGCTAATAACAAAGTTTGCTGCCCTTTCATGACATTCAAAATCTGCTACCTGAAGCAACGTATCATCCTACTTAATAATGGGACCAGCTGTGTCACTAGGCTACACATTACATGCTTTCAGATACCTAGCTAAAAACTTTTCAATTTAAGAAATCCTCTGATTATTTTTTTCCCATATGATTATGTTTATACCACTCCACTTTTTCCATGTATGTTTGTGTGGCTTTTTATTTCAGTTCACTATTCTGATTTTGTTTGGTTGATATTTTTAGAGTTACAAGTTAACTCTGTTTTAAAAAGATCAAATTTAAGTTTTTACAAATTAAGTAAACCAAACATTTCAAAAATCCCTAGTACCAATTAAATGGGGAGGTATTATGAGTTAATTTGTACTGCACTCCTATACCCACTTCACTGGCATTAAGTCACACTAAAATTTTCAGTAAGTGAGTCAAGAGGACCTTTGTATAGGATTGCATCACACATCACAAAACTTTTTGTTAAAAAAAATAATAGTGTTAAGTCTGTTATGTTTATTGTTGAAAACTCCCACTTCCAAACAAAAATTACATCTTTGCCACGTTCAGATGTAACTTGCTTAAATTAAAAAAAGACCCTCCAGAAGACCACTCAGTATGTAATAGTACAGAACTGGCAATATAATTTTTTTCAGAGACAATGAAAGTAGAGATTGTTTTCTGAGAGTTCTGCAGAGGAGATGATAAACCTTGAAGGTCAGGTCAGTCATACAAGAAGCACTTCTGTTTTTCATTTATTTTGTATTTACACCATACCTGCTATGGAAGTTTGCCAATAAAGTCAATATTCTTTGTTTATTAGGAACATTTTTGAAAACAGTGAGAAAAACATTCATGTATGCAATGCTAAGGGTGCATTAAGGTTCTTTGCACTTGTCCTTATGTTACTCTCCTAAACAAATAAGGCCCCCCTTCACACTTCACTGTTATAGCACTATGATTCCACCTTAATTGCATTGGCAGCATCCTATTGAATCCTGAGATTTGCACTTTACAGAAAGGTGTTTAGAATTCTCAGCCAGAGAGCTGTAGTGCCTCTCCAAACTACATATCCCAAGATTCCATAGGATGCAGCCAAGGCTTTTAAATTGGAATCACAACTATGTTTTGTGAAAGGTGTTCCCTGTTACAGTTGTTTTAAATATTCTCACCATCTAGTATAACCTCATGGCATATAGCTACTCCAGACCAAGGCTGGTATCTAAGGGACATAAGGTGTGGTGGACCTCCTTCTCTGACTACAAGGAGATCCTCAGGTAGAGAAGGAGGTGTGCCATTAGAAGATGCCACCCTGTAGAAAGAAGGCTCACCTCCCGCTGGAATGCCAACAGCAGAGATATCAATGAGGAGACATTCTAGGCATGACTCTGGAAATGGCCAGGCCCTAGAACCTCATGACTTACTTAACTCAATCCTGGAATGTGGAGAAATGATGTCATTCCTACAGGGGGCACTTTTCTTTGGTATCAATGTGAGGGGAAAATGTTTTAAGGCTGTAAAATACTCCTCTTCCCCCAAAAAGATAATGATCCCTTTCCACTTTCCATTCTGCTGGTGAACTGCTGGCAGAACAGGAAATGGTGGTTCAGCCATCTTCTCCATTCCTTCTCCAAAATAAGTGTTAACTCCAAAATAAGCATTCCTAGAATTTTGGCCCTAAACATTTCCACCGTAGATCAAATAATTCTGAAACTGTGGAGATTCTTTAGGTCAGGAGAAAAAATGTGATATCCCCTCAACTTGGGAAAGGAGAAAAATTACCCATTGGGATATCTTGGACAGGTCACACTCTCTTCCTTTAGAATAAGGTAATGATAAACCCCCTCTGAATAAATGTCACCAAAAAACATTGTCATAGCGTAGCCATAAGTTGGAAACACAGTCTATTTTTACACTTTAAAATAAAGCAAGCAATAAAAATCCTTTTAGTTTAATTATTTTCTCAAATGAACACAAGAGGGCACACTTCTCTACAGCTTGGGTTAAACTGATAGCCTTTAGGCTGAACACACAGAAATTCAAAGCAGGCAAAATTTAAATACTCCAGAAAATTGTGTGACTCAGCATAGCTCCTGATACCATTGCGCATAATTTTAAATCCCTCAACACAGATCTTTATTAGTGTCAAAGCCAATGTAAGGCGTTCACTCTGGAAAAGCAAAACTGCATGCAATAATAGCCTGTATTATCCAGCATTTTTAATTCTTGAGGCTCTCTAGGGCAACCCAAATTCTCCATCTATCACTATTACAAATTCCAGCTTTAGTATAGTGCATTTAAAGAAACCAGTTTTTCTCAATGCCAAACTAAGAATAATAGAATAAAAAAATACAGTCAGCCCTCCACATTTGCAGGCTTCACTTTTGCAGATTTGATTATTCACGGATTATTTCCTGTCACCTCTGCCACTTCCCTATACCATTTTCAATAGAGACTGCAAGCCTCATGAGATTGAGGCCCTTTCCGCAACTTACCTTTTTCTGAAGCCATCGCACGAGGATCCAGGGAAAGCCTCTTCCAGGAAGGAATTGCTTCTGCTGCACTCCCTCTCTGCACCAGCTGCCTGCTGGATGGGAGGAAATGCAATGGCCCTGCCTTTCTCTTCCACAGCGCAGCCCGGCAGTTTCCCAGGCTGCACTGAGGAAGGAAGCACAGCCATTGGCCTTCCTGCCATTCTGCATGACAGGTAAGTGCAGGAGGGAGGTGGGATGACTTCACAATCGCATGTCATTTCTGAGAGAAACCCAAACATGCTTTAATCCACGATTGCGATGGGATGGCCCCAGGATCACGACGACATCATGCAGAACCATTGCTACGATCCCATGGTGATCCCATTGAGATTGCAAATTGGAGGTGGTGTGCAAAAAGGGCCTGAGAAACTGCAACTGAAGCTTGTAAGTCCCTATTAAAAATGGTGTGGGGCAGCAGTGGAGGTGGCAGTAAGCCCCACCAGACTCCCACTTCTGCCCTGTGATGCCTCAAAGGGATCCATGGTGGGTTGAACATGATTATCATATTTTTTTTGTGTGTTAAATATGGTCTGGGAGGGCCTAGAGTTATTCACAGTTTTTCCACTTTCACAGGGGTCCTGCACCCCTAACCCTAGCGAATGTGGAGGGATGACTGTATTACCAAAAGAATCCAAAAATGCAAAAGCGAGTAAAGAAAACAGTCATTTAAGAAAAATGTGGAAATGGAACTATGGGGATGTTTTCAAAAAACCATTTCCCAACAGGAAAGAGAAAAGTTATGCAATTACAAAAAATGGTTACATACCATAAACAAGTACAAAATTGTTGTAGTTGTGGCAAAGAATGAGAACCAAAGTGTATATTAGGCACAGCTTCTCTCCAAGGCCACAAGTTTCCCCATATGAATGACGGGGAAGAGGAGGTCCACTTTCCCAGTAATTTCCTGCTCAAAATCATTTCATCCAGATGTTTTAGTCTTACTGAGGGTGGGAATTAGAGTTGACAGACTGCACCTTTAATGATTGTGTAGAAGGAGTTATTTTGGCAGGTATGGCTTGTCGCACAACCAAGTAACATGCAAAACCTGGTGAAATTCCCTCTTCCACAACCCTAGCTAGGGATACACTCCTTCACAGTGTAGAACTAGATGGGCTGTGATTTTAAACAGGAGGTAATGGCCCAAGAAGGAGAGAGCTAAGCAGCCCCCCCCCGAAACATGTTTCCCATGTATGGGTTTTAGATTGTTTTTAGAAAGTAAAATGTCAAAGAAGAGAGTCACCTGTATGCAAGTGAAGTGCACTACTGTCTGCCCTCCATATCTGCAGATTCTGTATCCACTGATTCAACCAAGCACAGCTTGAAAATATATTTTAAGAAAAACAACCACAACAAAAGCAAACTTTAATTTTGCAATTTGATACAAGGGATGCCATTTTGCTACACCATTGTACATAATGGGACTTGAGCATCCACAAATTTTAGTATCTACAGGGGCTCCAGGAATCCAAGGGCCCACTGTACAGCCTTGAGGTAGTTTGACTGGACAAGGGAGCTGGTAGGTGCCAAGAGATTTCATGTTCCAGTGGCTCTTTGTAGGAATTACAGTTTGGAGAATTAGGCCAGATAATATGAATCTTTTCACCAAGATGGAAGCATAGCTCAAAGAAATAACTCAGGCATATTTTTTATATAGTAGCATGCATATTATACAGCAAGATATGTCACAAAATTCCAGACCAATCCACAGGCCCAAATATGTTGATGACAAAAACAGAGACATTTTGCCAAGATGGAAGAAAAAAATCGACCCTGACTAAGAGGAAATTGCTGTGGCTATAGGAAATGGTTAACTCTTTGCTCAATATGCTATATATTGAGTCTTTTATATATTACAAACTGAAACTGCAGATGCATCTTAAATATGAAGGTCTCTCACATCCTCTTCTCATATCCTTTTTCTCTTTTTCTTTTCTTTTCCTATTTCTCTTGCTTATCTCCAAATTAGTATGTTGTTGACTTTGTTTACTCCATAGAGACTAGCTGGTATGTTTTATGATGCCGTAAGCCAAAACTGACAGTCTCTATGAAATCTGTCTGGGGGCAAGTGAACTTGCAGGCATCTTGGCTTTGCATATAAATCTCTCCAGAAATAAAGAAAAGCAAATACAAAGGTGGGAAGGGAAAACCCTGAGGATTACATCTAAGGAGGACACAATGTTGCTTTGAGACATTCCATCACTAATAAAGGGCAGCGAGGAGGAAATCCAAGAGATACTCCACAAGTGCCTCTTTTCCTGGCAATACATGACAAGTGTTGGGAGTGTAATTTAGAAGCACATTTGTTTCAAATGTAGGTGCCTTGTATGACTTTCTAGGATGGTTTCATGATCATGAGCTTGCTTTCCCCTGGCAAAAAATGCAGTGCAATCATTCCAATATGAGGTTTTAGAATGGTTGTCTTTTTTCCATTGACTTGGGGTTAGTTTCTGGTGATTTCTCAGGCAGATGTTCCCTAAGTAGGACCTCAGCATGAAGGACTTTTTGTGTGGAAGGTGAGGTGACTTCTCCAAGCTTTGGGCTATAATGGGGTATATCTCCATCTCTACTTGAACTTTGAGATCCCAGGTGACAGCAGAGCTCAGAAATTTTACTTTGGGGATTACAAGTCCCAGAATAACTTGCTGTAATTTTTCTTCTTCTGGGAGAAAGCCAGTTCAAGCCATTTTGCGGCAGACTGCTTTTACTCCTTTTGATAATAATTTGCTCCAAGGAATGGGATTTGCATTCTTCTACCTCTTAGAAGTTACCACAACAAAAGCAGCAACAGGTTTTAAAGAGAAGCAAAGATCACATCAGCTTGTATTAGTTACTGGCCAAGTTCTCTGAAATAGTATATATTATCTTCAGCATGTTTGTTTTTACCTGTCAGTGTGGTTTATTATTAGGGAAGTATCGTGTTGGCTGTTTTTTCCCAACCATCAAAGCTGCTTCGTTAAAGTTAATAGGGTTTGACTGCCAGACCAGGATATTTCACCAAGATAATATAAAAGAGCTTCAGGTTTTAACAACAACTTCTGCTGCTGCTTTCTCCTCTTCCTCCTCCTCCTTCTCCTCTCTCTCTCAATTTCTCTCAAGTAGTAAAGGCACCAAACAGATGCCTTTCTTTTAAAAAGAATTCATTATTTTTAATCTGTTGAAATTGTACTCATCTTTCATCTGTGTTCCTTTGCTTAAGCTGAGTAATGCTAAAAACACAGAGAAAAAGCATCTTTCTCCTAGCAAACAGCCCAAGAAGTAACAGGAGTGTTCCTTGGTCAAATGTTATGCAAACTCTATGCATTGGTTCAAATGCAGATGCAAAGTACAGACATGTTTGGAAAACCAGTATGACTCCAATATACTCCCACAATGTTTTTGGTAAAGCTCTCAAGATTCCTCATGGAAAACAAGTTAACTGACTATGAGAAACATAACCAGAGGTAGCTATGTTGGCTATATAGCAAAATATAACATCCAAAATCCATACAACAGTGACATCTCTCCTCTCATTAAATTCCAGAAATTCAATGTTCTCTGCCTAAAAAGAGGGTGAGTAGCCTCACTTGAGGACAGAAACATTCTGGATCTTAAGGGAAGTTACTTTTTCTTTTGCTAACAGAGTTTGAGTTTCATTGCCTGGATTTTTGTCTCCCAGAGCCACATGCTCAAAGAGAGAAGTGGCCTCTGCCTGAATAATATCTTTCCAGACCATCTCAACTGACACCAACAAAAACAACATCTGGACAAAAATTAGGCCTGGGACTCTAACTTTTTTTCTTCTCTTGTATGATTTTTAACACCATTTCCTGATGAAGAAGCTAGTGGAGCTTCTAAAGCTAAAGATGTATTTTGTGGATTTTTGGTTGGCCCAATAAAGGTATCACTGCTTTATAGATTTTACTCCAGGACACGGTCCTTGGAAATCCTCTTTATGGGCAGAAGAATGGGGGAGACAATTTCACCATTTTTTTTTCTGGAGTGTGATTCTTCAGTAGTGTCTTGGGGGAAGGACTAGCCCAAAATCAGGGGTGAGAAACTCCATAGGGCTCAGGGGATTCATCTTCCCTTTTTCTCCCACTGCCTGGACCCCAGTGGGCTACAACTCTGCCATTTTTCAAAACCTAAAGTGACCAAAATATCATATTTAGTTTTGAAAATAGGTTCCATGGCACTAAAATGGATAGTGGCTCCTGGGGCTTAAGGAAAGTAGATTCCAGTGGAAGACTTGGTGGGTGAAGTGTGCTTTTTCTGCCTCTGAAAGCCAGCTGGGCAGTATTTTGTATTCTCCATTAACTCCCTCAAGTCTGGCACTGCTAAAAGATACTATGCGTAGCAAATGCTGTGAAGAATATTTAGAAAAGATTCTCAATCCTCAGGCCCTCAGTACCCCACACCAGTTCTAGAAATCCCACAGGAAACTATGCTTCAGAGAAAAAAGTCTCTTGTGTTCATATTCTGTTATTATTGTGTCTCTCATTGCTCTCTCCTCTCTGGGTGCTCATTTTTTAAACTATAGTTATTCATTTAACTATGCTCACTTTTTTTACCACCTTTGATCCTCCTGATGTTTTCCCCTTCCAGAAGCCCAATCAACATAGTCAATGGTCAGGAGTTGAAGTCCAAAATGTCTAGAGGACCAAAGACCCTCTAGTTGCTCTTTCTCCCCCTCCACTCTTTTTCTGACTAAATGATAAATGTAACATCTCTGGGTTAATTTTATGAAATTTTATGCAATGCCACAAAAGTCAGAGTGAATTAATCTAAATTTTAAAAAAAAACTCCATGGAATTTAAAACCTGTTGTTTGCATTGGTTTAGACCTCTGTAGAAGAGTTTCTTATTAGAGCGAATTTCTAAAGTTGTCTTTGCTGTTTTTTTAAAAAAAGATAGGGTCTTTTTTGTAATCTTTTCTTTTATCTTTAATTTCCATTTGGTATGTGAGAAACACTTTGCAAATACATATAGCTGAGAAACATGAAACTGGTACCACTTTAGTAAAAGGGGCTGTAAATTTTATTGGTTGAAATTGAAAAGTACAGATATCATGAGTGTTGTACTCAACTGAACAGTTGTGTTTTAGTAAGACAGTTGAAGAGGCAGCAGGGAATGCATAGGAATATATATTTAATGAAGAAAATTGTTGGAACTCATTTAAAATGATAGAATCTTGAAAAAAGTTCTCTTTATTTTAAACAATCAAATCTAAGCTCCCAAAAGTTCTCCAAACATTTTGATTTACTGACAGTACCCACACTGACCTCACTAACTATGAAAAATAAACATAGGCTAGTCAGAGTCTTTTCATTTAAACTCAAGCCTTCTTAAAATGGTAATATATATCAATTTTAGAATAATCAAATCCTATTTAAAATAAATTAATGTGTTCAAATATATTGATGCAAGTTATTTATCAGCGCTTAAGAAAGGGCAGTCATGAGCCCAGGGTAGGAACTGTCTGTAGATGACCTCCTTCTTGTCCCATGTTTTATGTTTTCAAAGTACTACAGCTCCCCATTCACCCATCCAAAAAGCTATACCATCTCAGTTCAACATGGGAAGAAACTTGTACATAGCACTACATTATTTTTCCCTTCTCCTTCTTCAGGGCTCAGATTCTCCAACAGTTCTTGTCCTTTGGTCTTCCAGATGTTTTGAACTTCCAGAAGCCTCAGTCAACAAGGCCAATAGTAAAGGATTCTGGGAACTGGAATCTGTGACTGAATCTGAAGTAGTTCTGCTTTGGCTAGGGTTCAAGAAAGCAGAAGTTTGGAAACTGGTTAGACTCATCAACTGTGGCACAAAAATTACAATATCACCTCTAAGGTGATGCTGAATTGTAAGAAAAGAAAAGAAAAGAAAAGAAAAGAAAAGAAAAGAAAAGAAAAGAAAAGAAAAGAAAAGAAAAGAAAAGAAAATGTTACCACCGTGAACTGTCCTGGCCTTTGGTAACCTCAGATATCACTTCTCTACCACCAGCCAAGTGTTTTTGAGGCCACCAAACAAGCATGAAGCTAGGCATGGCTATTATCTGCTGAGTCATATTTGTTTACACCAAGGCAAGCCAGAAACTGCCAGATCTGCTTTAGGAGACCTCCCGAAGCAAACGCCTTCATTACAAATGTATGTTAAAACAAAGAGACCCTCTGCCCTCAGAGGGCACCCCGGTGAGCTAAGTGCTTAACGGTCGAGCTAGTCGCATCTACATACTGGCCCATACTATTGTCAATTTGGAGTCTAACTCAACCATGTAAATTATGACCTTTTGGAGACATTGTCTCCAGCCCAAAACTAATTGTTTTCGCCCAAGACCAGACTAGCCCACCGTCATTCCTTCTCCTATAGAAACCGCCAGTTCCGAAAGCTCCTCAGATTGCTTTGGACTTCTATCCAGCCTTGCTGCCGCTCTGTTCAGCGAATTCCCCTCGGCCACTGTGCTGAGTTTCCTTCTCTTCAATTGGACTTCTCCAGGACTGCAAGATAGGTGATGTATCACCCATTCCCCCAAAACTCTATTTCCTATTTCTAGTTAGCTGTGAGGTTGTGTTTTCTTAATAATTGCTATCTGTTTAATAAATATTATTGCTAATTTGAACTGTCTGACTGCTCACTGACCTGAACCTGTATACATAGGGTAAAAGATTCCCACTAAGTTACCCTGCCTCTTGCTAGCTAAGAGAGTGCTCCAGCTAATTTCCCCATCTTGGTTGTGTTTGTTTGGTTGTTTGGGTGCCCCTCCTGGGACCCCCAATTCAGAGGGTAACAAAAAGAAAAGAAAAGAAAAGAAAGAAAAGAAAAGAAAAGAAAAGAAAAGAAAAGAAAAGAAAAGAAAAGAATAACCTGAACAAAACTGAGGTAACCATTTCAACAACCGCTTAATATCTAGATGATGAAATTGATTATTAACCAATAAAATAATAACACGCAATGGTAATGTTTATGATTGGATGGTATTCATCATCCACAACGGTTATCAGGTATGTAGAACAAACAACCTTACATATATAAAATAGCAGCATGGTATCCAGTTAAGAGAGAGCAAGCACAGTGTATTGGTTTCAGTGTTGGACTCAGGAGCCCTGGTGGCACAGTGGTTAAATGCCAGTACTGCAGCCAGAAAGTTGTGAATTTGATCCTGCCAGGCTCCAGGTTGACTCAGCCTTCTATCCTTCCACAGTTGGTAAAATGAGTACCCAGCTTGTTGGGGGCAACTAGCTAACACCTTGTAAACCACTTAGAGAGCACTTAGCTGATAAGCAGTATAGAAATACATGTGCTATTGCTATTGGACTTGGATTTAAGGAAACTGGCATTCAAATGAACTGCTCAACCACAAAAACCCACCTGGTGACCTTGGGCAACCTAAACTCTCTCTGTCTTAGAGAAAGGTAATTGCAAATGTTCTCTGAAGAAATAATGCTGAGCAAAACCTATGACTGGGTCACCATAAGTCTGAGTCAAGTAGAAGGCACATAACAATAACAAAAAACAACAACTCCTGGTGGTATGTATGTATATGTATGTGTGTGTATATGTGTATATGTATGTGTGTGTGTGTGTGTGTATATGTATTTGTAGATTTTGTCTGCACATCATTCTTTCCAATGTTGCAAACATTATTAGATCATTATCCATCAGATCAAAGGTGGAGAAACATTTTCTTTCCAATACCAAGGAATCACTCTTTTCACAGCCAAAAAGGCACAGAAAATCCACTTCTGTTGTCCATCTGTTCATTTCCAAGATACAGGTAAATAATTCAAAAGAGTATGGACATCCTTAAATATCAATGAACTTCCCCACACCAAGTTTATTCACATTATTACTTCCACCTAAAATAAAGAAACTACAGGACAGTTCCAAAACATATGTGTTAAGGAAATATTAGCAGTGTTAAATCTCCAACAATTTGCCAATCTAGATAACCCTTTTCAGGGGGAAAAGTTGTAGTAACCCATATACTTTAGAAAGTAATTTCTACTATATGAGACAGAGATTTATAGCCATAGTTTTTGTGGTATGAAAACAGTTGGTCACTAGTTAGCTAGAACTCGGCATTCCAATTCCCAATTCCATTCCTGTTGTAAACCTCACATGTCATATTTACAGATAACGAAAAAGGTCAACCTCAATTAATGCTGGTAATGTTAAGAGAGAACCTTGGAAGTGCTAAGAGCAGCAGGGCCAGATCTAGCTTTCAGTTGTAAATATTGCCATTTAGCTGATAGAGGTAAATTAAATTGCTCTTGCAAAGGTAGAAAGGGGAAAAAGTCATTTCAACACCAAGTACTTGATTCAAGGTAACAGCTCCATTATCTGCCTGCACTTTCCATAAAAATGGTTTCTTACCAGTCTTCAAATCAGGATTCTTTTCCTCATAAGATCAATTTGGCATGAGCATATGGATCATATTGTCTCATCAATTTCAATAGTTGCCTAACTGTCCTAACACCATCCACATCATTGGTGCTATGCTTTCCTTTTTTTACAAAATGAGAGTCAAGCACTGTCAACCTAAATAAAGTTGCCAAAAGTGGAGATTCCAAGGCTGAATGTGGTAGATTATGGAGTTTAAGTGGACAAGTCCAAAAATTAACAGAAGATAACAAGTATGCCCGATGATATGTGAGAAGATCTTGAAGGCTGAATCCTGTCTCCTTAATTGGAATTTGCATCCTTTTCATTAAAATTTTATTTTTTAAACAATAGATTTGAATTTTGAAAATATTTGCCAGGTATAAGTAAGGAATTCCATATATTATGTAGATGATTCTAGGTCTAATATTCATTTTAATATTCATTTTAAGTTATATTCAATCAACACTTCAGGAGTAACAGAAAAAACGCATTGTTATATAGATACATAGAAGTGTATGAATAAAGGGTAATAGTACATATTACTTAGGAATCCAAAAAAAACTAGGAAGGACTGAAAACTCTTCTTCAAAATAGATTAGATATATAGAGATCAACTTGGGTTTTTTTCTTTTTATTTATTTATTTGTCTATTATTGTTAAAGTTGATAATCTGGCGAATACAACCAACATCTGTACAAACTGGAGTATCGCTATATGACTGTAAACATGTAGTAGATACATTACTATCTCTGTATATTTTTTTCTTCTGTTTTTCTCTTTTCCCAATTTAATAAAAAAAAATTAAAAAAAAATTCATTTTAATCATGTTAACATATGCCACAGACTCAACTATAGGGCTGCCCATCTCTCTCTATCTTTTATAAATTTGATTATGCTATGTTTAATTGTTTGCAATACATCATTAAGTTAAACCATACCCAAATAAGTAATAGAATCTGGAAAATATTTATACAACGATGCTTTCAATACAACAGAGTCTGCCTTATTTCCCACTGGCAATATTTCTGACTTAGACCAGTTAGTTGAGAACCGAGACATGTTACCAAAATTATTAACTGATTGCATCAAGATGAGATTGATTGCTGAGGCTTAGAAATAAACAGCAAAAGATCATCTGCAAAAAGAATATATTTGAATCTAAACCTGCAGGCTTAAATCCATTAAACATGTAATTTTGCCTAATAGCTCAGCTAAGGGTTCTGAGCACAGATTGAATATTAGAGGAAATAACAGGCATCCCTGCCTTGTACTCCATTTCAATGGGAAGAAGGATGAAAAAATACCATTGGTCATAACTCACACCCTTGGCACAGGCCCTTTCCTCACGGGGGGGGCCGAAAAGGCCGCGCATGCAGGGGCAGAGCTTACCCGCAAGCGGGTTTCTCTGTCCCTGCGGAGAGCGTGGATCCACCATTCTAAACGCCGCCGAATTTCGGCAGCGCTTGGGGCATTTGGCAGCGCTTCGCGGCACCCAAAATGGCGGCCAGCGGCTTCCGGCGGCGCTCCACCAATCAGGACAGCGCGCCAGCCAGAAGCCCGCCCCCGGGCAGATCTGCAGGGACACACTACTGCCTCTCTGCAGTTCTTCACCGGGGGCTGCCACGGGGCAGCGCGGGTGAGTTTTCTAAAAACCACTTTCGAATGTGGTTTTTATAAAACTCACAGCGCCACCCCCACGGCTGCGCTAGAGCAGTTTGAGGTCTAGAGCCTCACTTTTTTTAACTGCGCTAGTGCACCCCGCGGTGAAGAAGACCTTCAAGAGAGGTCGCCCTAGCATGGGCAATATGCCCGTGTGGAAATGGCCACAGAATAGAAATTTGTTATCCATTTCAGAAATATTTGAGAAAACCCAGAATTAACCAGTATGATGAAAATGAATAATCGATAAATTTTGTCAAAGACTTTCTCAGTGTCTAAAGAAATAATAGATGCCTAATTAGTTCTATCCAGATGTAAAGCAACCAAGTCAACAACCAATCTAATATTATTGGCTCCATGTCTTTTTTAAATAAATTCTGCCTGATCAGGATTACTCAAAGATGAGATAACTCTTTGTACTCTACTAACTAAAATAGTCATCAATATTTTAATGACAACATTAATTAAGGATATAGATCCATATCTAGCATAGCAAAGATGGTCCTTGCCAGGTTTGAGTATCAGATTAATATAGGCATCATTTGATGATGAAGAGAGAGAGCTGGATTCTAAAATATAATTATAAAGTTGGAGATGTCTTGGTGCTAACAAATTAGACAAAGTTTTATACTATTCAATTGGAAACCTATCAGGATGGGGAGAAATACCTATTTTTCATTCTTCCAAGAGTATTATTAATTTCCTCCAAGTATAAGGGTTCAAAAAGAAATTGTTGTTGTGATGTCCTAAGAGGCAGAAGGTTAATTGGAGGAGAGGGAAAGTATTTTGTTGGTTATTTCTGTAATCAAAGCTTGTAGTACTGTTTTTGTTGGTGACTTTCATCATCATAGCTGCTGTAACTGTTTTTATCCCCCTTGTGGTTCCTGCACACACTCAAAAATTTGCTCTAGAAGATTTGATGACCCTTCAGGACAGACTTGTGGGGGGCTTGTGGGGGAAGCTGCAAGGGGATTGAAGGAAAAAGTCCCATCATGCAAGTTAGCTTCTGCTTGGGCAACGCAGGATTTTGACTTTAGGGTATCAAAGTTCTTTCTCAATCATTAAACATTTAGAATAAAAATAACCCCCCAATTATTGTATAAAATTATATACATAGATGATCATGAGTGTTACTGAATATAATCCGAAGATTCACAAAGGGTAATGAAAGTACTAGTAAATAAAAGTAAATCATTAGCCTTTTTATGTGTCATCCGTGCTATTTAACTCGATGGCATACCAGTCTTGCCTCTGGTTTTGACTAGAGTTTACTCAGACATACACAAGTTCAATCAGCAGAATGAGAGAATCAATTGACAGAAAATGCCTTGGGTTCTGAAAATTTGTAAATAAAAATTCATGAGAGCTGATTTTCTTTCCCTTCTTCCTGAAGACTGAGGCCTCCATACAGTTTCTCTAGTGATATTGGAGATGCTGTAAAGAAAGGGGAAAGTACAGTCCTCCCTCCACATTCATGGATTTGACCTTTGCGAATTTGATTATTCATGAAGCACATGTTGGCCCCCTCCCTTTTCCTCTTCCCTTCTCTTGCATTCCTCATCCCAGGCTTGTGAGGCTTGTGTTAAGAATCGACTTTTTTCCCCTTTTGAGTGAGCTAACCCCCCTCCCACTGCTGAACGCGTGGCCTCTCTGCCATGTAGTTGCACATTCTGCTATGTATTGGCTATTGATTTGTCTGGAGCTCTCTTTGTTCATACTTCTCTTTCTCAAAATGACCACCGAAAGTAATCAGAACTCAAACTTCTTCTCTGTCTGAGAGGAAAGTACCAGTAAGCCTTTGAGGTTGTTTTTTTTCTCCCCCACCCACCAACAGGGGCCAGAGGCAAAGGAGAGTGAAGCTCCAGAGGGGAATGGGAGGGGAATTGCTGAGGGTGGGGAGTTATTCACAGTTTTTCCACTTTTGTGAGGGTCTGTGACCCAAACCCTCATGAATGTGGAGGAGTTACTGTGCACAAAATTGGGCAAAGCCATCCCTTTTACATTCATTGCATTCATTGTTCTTGGGTACCAAACACTGTCTTCCATATTCTTCTCTGTAAGCAACTTCGTTCTTAATTGACATGAGCAGAATAATTGTCCAACTGTCCATATTTCTATATGGTAGTCCAATTTGGCTTTCTGTGAAATAGATGTCAAAGTCACTGTGGCATAGTGGTTTCCATATCAGACTAGGGACACTAGGATACAAGAGTTCAAATCCCTGTTGAGCCACGGAAACCTACTGGGTGACCGTGGGCAAGTCACACATTCTCGGCCTCAGAGGAAGACAAGGGAAAATCTCCTCTGAACAAATCTTGACAAGAAGGGTTGTCGTAAGTCAGAAATGACTTGAAGGCACACAACAACAAATAAATGTATATATCAGGAGAACATACTATTATGATCATGAACGTATGATCGAAATGAGAGAAGAAACTGGTGTTCCACCAAGCCACGGGACTTGGTTGTAACATAGGTCAGTGTCCTATAAGGTAGTTCCATCAACAGAACTGTTTCTGTAAGCCAGAGCTTTCCAAACTTTTCATGTTGATGACACACTTTTAGACATGCATCATTTCATGGCACAGTAATTTCAGTTTTACTAGCAAACCAGAGGTTAAGCTAACCCCTTATAAGAGATACAGACACAT
Organism: Iguana delicatissima; assembly: GCA_948472985.1. Taxonomy (NCBI): domain Eukaryota; kingdom Metazoa; phylum Chordata; class Lepidosauria; order Squamata; family Iguanidae; genus Iguana; species Iguana delicatissima. The sequence goes on from CAOKZL010000229.1 coordinate 119,259, forward strand.
ACATAAATTGTAACAACAAAATGTATGGGGACACGACATACCTCATGAAAACCTTTCATATACGTTTAAAAATATATAATTTATAAATAATAACATAAATTTCCAAGATTGTAGGTGACACACCTATACACTTCAGGCAACACACTAATGTGTTGTGGCACACCATTTGGAAAGCCCTGCTGTAAGCAGAACTCAGGAAGGAATGAGTTCTGTCCTGCATTCTTTTTTAGCCTGTGAGCCTAATAGCAGGATATGTCACTTTTATTCTCATTTTTTAATGATGTGAGTTGCTTTGAGAGACAATAACTAATAGAAAAATAGGATAAAAATGCAATGAATGAATAAAAAAGTAAATGTACAGTGAAGACAGCCCATTGTGCTTCTCAAAACCGTAGGATTCAAAACCTGCTCTGAAGAACTAGTAAACCCTCTGGGGCAGATTTTCAAGTAGACCATATAGCTGCAGTTATGAGAAAAAAGGAAGAAAATCCCAGTGGAATGTACCCTCCACTCTCCCAATTTGTCCCTCCACCGTCCCAAGAGGCAGTCACATTTTCAAATCATTCTACTATTTTAGAACATCCCAGGTTCTCTCTCCTCCTATTACTTTCTTCTTTGTCTACTGCTCATTTCAATTGCTATAAACTGAGTTCAAAGTGCAAAAGTAGTTTGCACTCATTAACTTTGCAAGTGGAGAGAAGAAGAGGAGGTGGAAACTCACCCTTCCCTGTAGACTCAGGTGAAAACATACTGCTGCAACCTCTCCTAGCTGTCTATTTTTCCTAATTAGTAACTTTTGCCAAATTGACATGTTCTGATATTGCTTAGCTACATCTCTCATCTCTTGATTGTCATTTGTGAAATGTTAGAAGGAATGTCATAATATCATTTGGGTGCTAGCACAGCATTAGATTTAGGCCAAGCAAATGTCTGCTAGTGCAGATCCACAAACTATTAGTTCAGTTTTGTTCTTCATCATTCTGGATTACTGTTTTTGCCACCTTCCTTATGAAATGTTTTGTCTTTGCTTCCTTTTCTTTTACTAAAAAAAAAAAATCATCATTCATATTATAAAAAGGATGGAAGATTTAAGACCTTCAGTATTCAGCTATCAGTTTTTCAAAGTTGTGAGCAAAGCTTTGAGAAGCACCAGCTTGCCAGGAACTACACTGTCCACTAATAAGCCAGCAAACTCATTTCATCCAGCTCAGATAAACCATACATTTCTGCTTCAATTGGCTCCTTTTCTTCATTTCTGTGTTTGGTGTCCAACATAAACAAAAAATGTTTCACAAAGAACTCTGCTCTCAACCCTTGGAAGCCATCACCAAAGTAGAAGCTCATTGTGGAGTGCTAAGGTCAGTGTCTTTCTACTGCCAGATGGCCACAGCTCAAGTTAAGATGCCCAGAGACCAGAGCTCAAGTCTGGAAAATGAAAAACACCATCTACCTACTACAAAGTAGTAGTCACACTCTTTTGTATAAACCAAGAATTTGATATAGATATGAATGAGACAACTGCTCCCCAAATCCCTAAGCCAAAAGAAAAAAAAACTCTAAGCTGTGCCTAGAACTCATAGGCTGCCTATCTTTTATGGACCAGCATAGCTCAGTACTTCGACATATGCAGCTATGGCGATTTCCACCATACACTGTTATAATGCTATTATTCAACTTTCAACACCCTATGGAATCCTGGGCATTTAGAATTTTCAGCTAGAAAGCTCTGCCTCAGTAAACTACAAACACCAGAATTCCACAGCATGTTGAAAGTGGAATTAGAGTACTATTACAGTGTAGGGCAGAAATGGCCTGTACTACATCTCGGCCATTCACCAACCCCATGGATTTGCCATAGAGCTGCTGCCCCCTGACAACCCCCTTCTGTGAGACCAACAGTTTGACCTCATGCATTTTTTTCACATAATTACATGTCTTCAAGCATTATAGACATGAAAATTAGATACATGAGGCCAAGCAACATCAAGAGTGTGTGGCCAGACAACAAGAAGGCAAAAGTTATTAACGTGGAATAACACACAAAACTACTGTTTTAATTAGGGGAATGTAAAACATGCAGAAAACCAATGCTTGCCAGTGCCAAGTGCGAAAGGCGCACCCAAGCCTCGCACTCAAGGTCTGCCCAGCCTGACACCTCTTTGTGTTCAGGTCTGAACAGCCAGGGAGATCTCTGAATCAAGCCAGGGCCAGGACAAACAGGTCTGCCTCAATTCTCCCTCTCTGAGAACCCAGTCCCTTCCTCACGCTTGTCCCCCCTTGGCTTCTTCCTTTCAGGACTCTCCCTCTTTACTGCCTTCCCTAAACCTGCCCTTCTCCCAGATGTAAGGATCAGCAGTGATTTATAATTTCCAAGACTGTGGTACTGTTGACACTAAGGTCAAGATGACATTATTGGTAGTGTGTATGTTCCAGGATTCAAAATAAGACTCTGTGACACTGTTTTAAGGAGCACAGAACTTCAAACATTTATTGTAACACTGTTGCTTTAAGTGTGTCTTTTATCTAAATGTTTATAAACAGCACACTGTTCTTCTCTCTTCCTCTCCCTCTCCCTCTCTCTCTCTTTCAATTCATTCACTATCTCTCGTACACCGAATTTCTCAGTTCTCTCTCCCATAGAGCTCTTCAAATCTCCAACCTCTCCAAAACACACCACAAATCACACTCCTCTTCGAACACACACCAGACAGTTAAAATCCATTATTTTCCTCTTTCCACCAGCCCCTCCCCTGGCTATGCAAGATTCCATTTCACCAGCCAATTAGCTTAAACACTCTCAGTTGCCAAGGAGGCTCTGTTGTCAAGACCCCTTCCCATCAGGTTCATCACAGGGAACCTTTCAATTTATCTACAATGTCTACAAGTCTGAAAAAGAGAAAATACTTGATAAATTCAAGTACTTTCTGTGTGCACATGCATAGCATGTATCCACATGCATAGCAAAATACTCTCTTTGCGCACATGCATAGCATGATGAATAATAAGTTTTATATAATACATCATTGTAGTCAAAGTAACTTCTGGTCCATCATCATTGCATCAATCCCCACCCCTTCTGCCCTCTCCCTCCCCCCTCCCCCTCTCCATATATATAAATGTTTCCCATAACACTTGTGTGGTCACCTTAACTCAGGCCCTTTCCACACAGCATTTGCCATGCGAAAGGGCACCTGCAGCATTGCGAGATTGTGAGGAGCGATCTGCACAATGCACTCACAATCGCGCAACGCTCCAGGGGCCGGCAGGCACCAATCGCACACCTTTTCATTTTCGGCTGGAAGCCGAAAATGATGCACAATCGCGCATTGCTCCTGGGCCCCACACGCACTTAACTGGTGTGCGGAGCCTCCGGAGCTGCACCGGTCGCACTTCCTGCCCCAGCACAGCCTGGGAAACTCCCAGGCTGCACTGCAGAAGGAAGAGGTGGGGCTCTCACACAAGCAGCAGCTCGTGTGGAGCTGAAGCAGCAGGGATGCAAGAGCCTTTCACCAGAGGCTGCTCGTGCAATCCCCACGCCCCAGTGCCAGAAAAAGGTAAGGTGCAGAAAGGGCCTTAGTCATAGCCTCTCAGCCTAAGCTACTTCACAACATTGTGGCTATGACAAAAATGGGGCTTGATGGGGGAAATAATGTATAATACCTTTAGCTCCAGAAGATAAATGGAATGAAATTAATGAAGAAATATTATATATGTCTGCCAGTGTGTTCCAGTGGCCTTTCAGAATTTCTCATTCAAATGACATTCCTATAAACAGTTACCTACAAGTACCTCCCATTGAACTCCCTTGGGGCTCACTTCTGAGCAGATATGTGCATGATTGCATTGTTAATATAAACAGAATACTGCTCTAAAGAAAACAAAACACTCTCTCAAAGTATGGAGACAGTAACTTTATGCAAAGGCTGGATCTCTACAAGATATAGTTTCTTTCCTATGGTACTGTGAAGTCTTGGCACACACTCATACCCATACCCACACAGAGAATTAGTTGGGGTGGAGATAAATACAAGCTTTATGCAAATCTCAAACACAAGCAGTTCACCAGGCCAAAATGGGGTGACAGAGAAAAATATTTCCAAACAAGAATGCTTCTTTACAATATTTATCCTATTTCTCAATTCCTTTGTGTATGTGCCTTCAAGTCATTTGTCAATTTCCCAAGCAAAGATGACTTAAATGTGGTTTTGACAGCTCCATACTCTGAAATTTAGCCTATGGCAACTGGTGTTATTGCAGATCTCCCACCCAATACTAGCCAGGGTTAACCCTGTTTAGCTTCCAACATCAGACAGAATCTGAGGCCTTTGGGGTGTTTAGGCCACTTAAAGGATGGGAAATCTATGGCCCTTTTCACACCTTACTTGCTCTCAGCACTGGGGCAGCAGCCTCTTGCGAGAGGCTCGCACTTCCCTGCTGCTTCACCTCCGCAGCCGCTGCCTGCTAACAAGCAGGCAGTATGAGGGCTCCTCCTCTTCCTTCCACAGCACACCCTGGGATTTTCCCAGGCTGCCCTGGGGCAGGAAGTGCGAGCACGGTGGCTCCAGAGGCTCCACACATACAGTAAGCGTGTGTGGGGCCCTAGAGCAATGCGCAATCATGCACCATTTTCAGCTAGAAGCCGAAAATGAAATAGTGCGCGATCAGCACCTGCCAACCCCGGCAGCATTGCACAATTGCGAGGATGTCATGTGGATGGCTCCTCGCAATTGCGTGATGCTCCAGAGGCCCTTTCGCATGGTAAATGCCGTGCAAAACGGTCCTATGTGTTTGTGTGTAAGGGAGAGGAGAGAGGGCAACTAGTTCACTGTGCTTAAGATATTTTAATTCAAAGAGGAACTCTTCAAGAAACCCCCCACCACCTTATAGGCTGCTACATTCTTTTTACTTACTGAAATAAGCAGAGTGACACGGGTTCATTCCAAAGTAACGAGCAGCTACAGAGTGCAGCACCTCTTCCTTTCCTTCTTGCCCTATCACTGCTAAGAGACGAAAGACTCTGCCCCTCTCTCCTCTGAAAGGAGAGGGTAATAAGTATTTAATTGTTGTAACAGCTTGTCAAGTCATTTGCAAAGTCACTTTGCAGCCAACTTATTCGTTTTGCAGCTGGCTACATATTTAGGGTAGCTATGTTGGCCATGCAGCAAAATACAAGAAAAGCCAAAATCCACAAAATATGGATACTCTTACTGGGTCAACTAAAATGCGCAAAATATACATAATAAAAACAACAGTAGAAATCTTTCATTTGGGCTACAATTGGCACATTTTACTTACATAGCACCTAAATGTTTCTCCAGATGTAATAGTACAGAGACTTCTTGAGAAATGTAATGTTCCCTGCTTTAGAAAGTGGCAGTTTGCCTCACACAAGATAGAATATGCATGGATCTCAATGGAAGTTGCTTTGCTGCTACTAATGGATTTGAAATTGTATTGCCTGTTTTTTACTGCCCTTTGTCCCTAGGCTCCACACGGCCAAGATGGGAAATGGCCTCGGCCTGCAGTGATATCCTTCCAGACCATCTTAACTGACAAGAGACAAACTGACATTTGAGACAAAACGCGGACCTGTGACTCTAACATTGTCACTTTTCTTCTCCTTTGATTTTAAATACAGCTGCCTGATTTACCAGGTGGCATTTTTGCAGTTTGAGGTGGCTGTGCTCCTCCATGCAGTCTTACTTGTGCTTCAGCAGTCACTTCTGTTTTCCCAATGGGCCTCAGGGTCTGTTTTGCCTTTTGGGGTGGTTCTTCCTGGCAGCCAATGAGTTTGAACCTTGGTTTAAACTCATTGGCTACTCTTTTCCCAGGCCAGATATGGCTGGTAATTTTCCCTCTTATCCAGAAAAGGAGTACTTAAGTTGGCTCTCTCCAGGTGGACGCTCACTTCTCTCAGTGTCACCCCACCCACCCTTGCCCGGTTTCTTGATTATACTTGCTTGCCATGCTTCTTTGTCACAATTTGGGGGCATTGGCATGGGTCCTAGATCCAAGATTGGGTTACCAGTGCCTTCATGCAGGGTAACTATGGTGTCCCCTTGTGGGATGCAAGGGTTGCAGGGGTGGTGGCTGGCATGCACAGCACAGGAGGTGCACACCCCCCTCCACTCCTGGGTGACTGGGTGGTGCTGGCACCTGCCACCACTCTGTTTCCGGCAGGGGCCAGATGGTGGGGTCATCAGTCAACCAGTGGATTGGCCAATGCCTGGATCAAAACATGTGCATGTCAACCTGGTAACAGCTGTAACCAAATAAAGTTGTGGCCTTTACCTTTCCACATCTATGTACATTGTGGTTTTTTGGCTGGCAGCAGGTCTTGCCCATGAACTTGCAAACATCTTTGCCTGATGAAGAGGCCAGTGAAGCTTGTGAAGTCTGTACGATGTATTTTGTGCATTTTAGTTGCCCACTGAAGGTATCACTGTTCTGTGGATTTTGTCATATTTGCAGCTAGCTGTTTAGGATAAAGAAAGAAAAAAAGTCCAAGACTCTTTAAGTGAAGCTAAGAAACAAGGAAGCCTTCAGCACTGAGTCCCCAGCCAGTGAGGAGTCTGGAGCAATTGCTTCTATTGACCCATTGATAATCCAGCCCTGTTGGGGAGCAACAGACAGGGAAGCTGTAGTCCAAGTGCTTTTCTACATCACTTGACTGTTCAATCAGCAGAGCAGGGCAAGGTTTAACCATTCCCTCCCTGCTGTCATGACTATTACTTTCCTTTGTGCTCTTCCCTAAGTTTTATAACAGTGCAAGATGTGATTATTTGCATAGAATTATGCAGGTGGAAGGGAATAGTTAAAAGAGTTAAACCTTACTTCTTCTCACAAGTGTGGCTTAATGAGGAACCAAAATCTGATCAGCAGTATGTAATAGAAGGCTACAACCACAATACTTTTCACAAATAAGCCTGCTAGCAGGAAGAGAAATGCAAGTCGCCTGAAATTTGATATATGCAACCTGATCTATATTTGCACATCTCTCAGGGCTACCCCATATTGGGCTGAGAGGACTGAGCAATTGGCTTGGGATGGTGTCAATAAATAGGTTGTCACCTGGCAGGTAATGGGGGAGGAGATAAGTCTCCACCTATGAGACTCAGGGGGTGGGGAAGGAGCCTATCCTTGAGGCTAACCTGGAATGTACGCTCTCGCATGTAGAGTCCAGGAACTTCAGTGGGAGTCATCTAGGTTGACCTTCCAGTTAAGAGTGGTTGGGGAATAACCCAGAATGACTGAAGTGCCTTCAGGGCTCAGGTTTTCACCCAAGGGAAGGCTGAGGAGAGGGTCACTGGGATAACACCTGGCCTTATCTGGACCCATTTCTAGACCCATTTCCCATGCCACTGCTATGTAAATAATTAAGTCAAATAAAGTGGCTCTTGTTACCCCAATGTTCTGTGTCTGGCCTCTTTATTTTGGGCCTGGGCAGCAACACCCAGAAAATGTGCAAAATCTAGTCAAGAAAGCACAGACAGACAAAAGCAAGCATTTCCCCTATTCAGTAATTCTGTTGCCCAGCTAAAATAAACATGTGAGAGGGGAGGATGTTAACTCCACTGCCTCTGTCCTGACTCTCCTTATGTGGAAAGTGACTATCTGTGGAGGCTCTCCATGTGACAGGAACCTTGGAAAATCAGGACTTCTGGTTTTATGGAAAGTCTCCATTATGCATGCAGCAAGTAGTCTCTTTTTCAGAGCATCAATAGCAGTTACATTTGTTCAATTCTCTACATGTGGAAAGCGATGGCAGAGGAGTTGGAGCTAGCACTCATACTTCTTCACACATTATTTAAATTGCCTAACAAAATGCCTGGATGGATGGATGGATGGATGGATGGATGGATGGATGGATGGATGGATGGATGGGCGGACAGATGAACAGACAGACTGATGAACAGACAGACTGATGAACAGAAAGACAGATAGATGATTAAGAACGAAATGCTGTAAGGGGATATTTTGGACATTTTGTGAGGAATGAGCCATCCTGCTTTAGTGAGTTTAGCTTACCAGAACATCAAACTGGTTCGTGCTGTTTCTAGGGGCCTTTCTGCTGGATCCAGTAAGAAACAACCTCACCTCAGCGACCTGTAAGAATGGGTCATAAAACATATATATTTTTCAGCTGTAATGGAATTATCATGAAAGAAACAGGCAAAATCAGTGATAATTTGTAGTTTACTAAGGGGAAGAGCTAAGGTTCCTCTGAACATAGCTGGATCAGACAGGCACCAGAGTTTCTAGGCCGGACTTGATTTCCTTTCATGCTGGTCAAACAACAAGTCATTCCTGAAGTTTATATGCAAGCATTAACCCAACTTCTTCATCTGATTTTCCTTTATTATTAAAGCTGACTTACCAGAAATTCACTTAGCTATCAGTTTTGTGCTGTCAGGGAACATGCCAGGTTCCCCACAAAAGGATTAACATACAGGCAAGCTATTAAGAGAGCCTCAGCAGTGCAGTCATGGAAAGAAAGTCCAAAGGTAATCCATTGAGGCACATGAGCCAACAGGAACAACTTCACTGTAATTGCCAAGGGGGATATGGCTGAGGGTCAAAAATGTTTTACAAAACAGAAACATTATGATAAGAACAGAAGGATGTTCATTTTCAAGCTGGAGATAAGATATGAGTTCACTCTCAGAGCAGGGCAAGAGAAAAGGGCTTAAAACCCAGTTTTATCCCCCATCCAGAAATGCATGAATGAAACACAGTCACACCAGGTGCCTGGCATAACTGTAGCCTCTGTAGCATGTACCTTCCACCAATGAAGCAGGCAGATAGCTTCAACACTGTGCCCACATAAGGGATTTGATTGTATGCCTGCGGCACTAGTGTGCCTCAGAAGACCTTGGAGAGAAACACAATGGGAACAAGAGTATAATATTGCGTTTGTGTGTTTGTGTAAGAAACTAATGCATGTCCTATCCTTCAGTGCAGCTTTCCTGTCCAAAGCATATAAAAACCAATTAAATTACATACATTAAAGTTAAAAGTACAAATTAAAAGTCAAATAAAAACAAACAGATTAAGAACAGAATACATGAAGGCAGCATAACAGTTTGCAAGTCTTTTTTTAAAAATAAAGATTTAAAGTGGGGCTTTTAAAAAAGCAGTTTTGAAACTAAAACAAACAAGGATTCTTCTTCTGGAGAAGACATTCCAGAGTAAGGGTAGCACCTCTGAAAAGCAAAGCCTTTTCACTCAGTAACCAGCCAGCCCTCCTTTCTGTGCTGGCATTCAAAAGCATGAATTAGAAATATTCTCCATGAGAAAAAACTGACCATACACATAAGCAGTGTGGCTGCTTATATATCAGCAAAAAGAAAAAAGAAAAGAAAAGAAATTTAATCTCCACTCCATCCCTGGAAAGAAAAGCTGATTAATGAAAATGTTTTGCCTCCAGGTGCCCTCAAGTATCCTCTGGGAGGGTTGGGGGAACATTTAGACCTATCTAGGGGATGGGCTATTTTAGGCCCACAAGAGACTTTTTCTGCAACAGAAACTGATATGGGAGATCATGTGCTTTTTTTAAAAAAGCTCTCTTTGGCTTAAAATGGTTCGTGGGCCCAAATGTGGTGAAAATATGCCTATAACACCTGAAAGCTATTTGGGAGCATTTAGAGGGGAAAACACATAAAAAACAAATTTTGCCCATCCTTGCTGTAAGCGGTGGGCCAGGGGCAGTTTTGCCATGTTTTGCTCACCCCAGGCTGTTCCAGTCCCACGTGAAATGCTTATTGAACAACAACAAAGAGAGAGAGAGAGAGAAGAGAGAAGAAAGAAAGAAAGAAAGAAAGAAAGAAAGAAAGAAAGAAAGAAAGAAAGAAAGAAAGAAGCAATTGAGCTATGCACATCCTTGTTAAATAAAAGCATTTTCCTTGGCCAGAAAAACTTGGGAGTGCAAAATCAAAGGCATGGCAAAATTGACTCCACTTTTTTTAAAAAAAAATCCAAGGATGGGGACATAGAAATGGCTTGCAATTCTGAAAACTCTGCAAGGAGCGAGCACAGCCCCTGTAATTCCTGGTAGCTCCCCACCACCAGTTATAAATGGATCTCTTCTTTTTTTAATTCATTTCTGTTTTAATATTAGAGGCTAGAATTCTGCATTGCAATTACAAATTCACAACTGAGGCCCTTTCCACAGCTTACCTTCTTTCGGCGCTGGGGTGCAGGGATTGCGTGAGCAGCCTCCAGTGAGACGCTCGTGCATCCCAGCTGCTTCAGCTCCGCACGAACTGCCTGCTCCCAAGAAGGTAGCACGAGAGTTCTGCCTCTTCCTTTCACAGCTCAGCCTGGGAATGTCCCAGGCTGCGCTGGGGCGGAAAGCGCAACCGCCACAGCTCCGGAGGCTCCGCACGAACAGCAAGTGTACATGGGGCCCTGGAGCAATGCACAAAAATGAAAAAGTGCACAAGCGGCGCCTGCCCTACTCTGGAGTGTTGCATGAATGCTGTGCGAAAAGGGTCTTAGAGTTATAGACCTGTAACTGCTCTGTATTCAGCAATACTATTTATTCACAACCATAGCACCATAGATAGCAAACAGCAACAAATGATCTAAAGAATTGACCTCTGAAACTAGCTGTAAACTCTGCTGCTCTGGGAGCTGCTCTGAGCAATTAGGCCCTTTTCGCATGGCTTTTTTTTTTTGCGCGAGAGCCCCCTGAGCCTCGCGTGAGTGGGAGCGTCACTCCGTACAACGCACTCCCACTCGTGCGGCGCTCATGAGGCTCAAGCGGAGCGGCTGCACATTTTTTTATTTTCAGCTTTAAGCCAAAAATAATGTGCATTCGCACAATGCTCGCGGCGGCCTCGCGCGCTTACCGGCGTGCGGTGCGTCGAACAAGCCGGCCAGGTCACGCTTCCTCCCCCAGCGCAGCCTACAGCTCCCAGACTGCACTGTGGAAGGAAGGGGCGGGGCTGAAGAGCGACCGATGCAACACCAGGAAGCCAGGTGCAGTACAAAGGAGCGGGGAAGCGGCGGTGTTTCGGGTGAGGCTCCTCGCGCGAGCCACCCTCCCCCATCGCGCAAACAGTGGAGATGCGAAAAGGGCCTTAGAGTCTGCAGCCCAGTCCTGTGGGGTGCTTCAGGATGGCACACTCAGCACCATCCTACTTCTGAGCACCAGGTCCTGCTTTCATATCCATTACTAATAGAGGGGTTTTGTATAATTAACACAAACAGGAATTTTTGGAGCAACACTAATAACTGGCAGCACGATGTGGGTGCCTTCTTGGTTCCATAACTTACATTTATATAAGAAAACCTCACATGAAAAAGTGATTCCTGGGAAACACCGCAACTTCTAGGGGAGGTTCCTTGATTTTTATTTTTTTTTAATAGTATGTCAGTGCTAGTGCTTGTTTTGTTCTCATTTCAGGGCTTTCCACACTACACTGTTATAGTGCTATTATTCCATTGTCAACATTCTATGGAATCCTGGGGTTTGCAGTTTAAGCAGGGGCCTTTAGAATTCTCAGCCAGAGAGCTCTTTGACCTCAGGAAACTACAAACCCCAGAATTCCACAAGATGTTGAAAGTGGAACAATAGCACTATAATAGTGTAGTACAGAAAGGCCCTTCAATTAACACTAAGATATATATATATAACCTAGGATGTGGTGTTTTGTTGATTCTTTATAAAAAATGTGTGTGCATACAGAAAAGGAATAGATACAACCTGGGTTGCTAGCCCCAATTAAGCCCCCACTACATTGTTGTTGTTGTTGATAATTGTATTTATTTTTTCACCCCAAACCAGGACTGGAGGTGACTTAGGGGCTCTTAGCTGTTTAATTTATTAGACGTGCAAAACACAGTAGAAGCAAGTTGCTAATCCCCATGTTTGTTTGTTTTCAAATGAAATCCTCGATAGCTGCCAACTCTATATTGATTCAGTGACCTCATGAGCAGTGAAAAGTACAAGGGGCAGTGTTAAAAAGTCCAGTTTCCTTTGAATGAGAACATATTTGGAAGCATCTTGTGGTATCTTTGTACTATTCTCTTTATTTACCAATATACAAACAGAGCCAAATGGAAGCAAGGTGATGCTAAAAACGGACAATTTCTCTCAGAGGTTAGAAATATTACCTTTGTGAACGTCAGGCTAGAACAAGAATAGACAATGGCCTCAGAGCTCAGGGCCACTTTTCAGTTGGACATGAGTTCAGGGTTCCTACATTTGTGGTGATGGTGGTAGTGGTGTTTTGGAGGGCAATTACAAGAATATTTTTTAAATGTAGCTGCCTGACTTGCCAAGCAGCAATTTTGCGGCTTGGGGCGGCTTCATCAGCCACACAGTCTGCTCATGCTGCCGGCCCGCTGGCTGTCCTTCCTATCCGGCTACATGGCTTGTGTAGCCTTGGGCGCAGAGTTTTCTCCCCAGGCAATGAGTTTAAACTGCAGCTTAAATTCATTGACTCCCCTTTCCCAGGCCAGAGTTCTCCCTCTGGTCCAGGTGAGGAGAATTTAAGCACATCTGCCTCAGGCTTGAGCTCATTTCTTTCAGAGCATCGTCCCATCCACCCTCCCTGTGTTTAGGGTGTGCAGCTCTATTATTGGTCACAACTTGTGAGCAGTATCTGGAATAAGGTTACTAGTGCCGAGGGGCTGTTTCAGAGCTGGATCCTGTAACTTCATATCGCAAGTTTGTTCCAGGAATGGCAATACTACTTTTTTGGACTACACTTCCCAGAGTCAGCCAACCAGCATGGCCACTGAAAGTTAAGAGTCCTCATCCCCCAAAGAGTTCTGCTGCTTGATGGATCTAAAATATCCCGCTAGCATTTTGCTGAAGCAGAATTATCAATATAACAAAAATTAAAGGATTCTTAGGGAAAATCAAATACATCTGGCACCTTGAATCCCATCTTGGGAGAAAGGTAGGATATAAATTTAAATACAAATACATCTGAGAATGAGGAGGGAGGAGCTGTGGTTCTGTTACTCTGTGAATTGGGGGTCCCAGGAGGGGCACTCAAACAACCAAACCAAACTAAACAAAGATGGGGAAATTAGCCGGAGCACTCTCTTGGTTAACAAGAGGAAGGGTAACTTAGCGAGGATCTTTTACCCTACGTATACAGCATCGGGTCAGTGAGCAGACAAAATAGTTCAAACTAGCAACATATTTATTAAACAATAATATTGAAAATACAGCCTCACTATTAAATAAGAAAAGGAAAAGAGAATTTTGGGGAATGGGTGATACGCCACCTTTCTTGTAGTCCTGAGAAGCCAATTGGAGAGAAGGAAACCCCGCGTGGCAGCCGAGGGGAGCTCGCAGCGGCAGCAAGGCGGGATGGAAATCCAAGCATTCTAGCGAGAGGTCTGAGTGTTCTGAGCAGTCCAAGCAGTCCTCAGAACTGGGGATTTTTATAGGGGAAGGAATAACCGTGGGCTAATCTGGTCTTGGGCAAAAACAATGAGTTTTGGGCTGGAGACAATGTCTTCGAAAGGTCAGAATTTACATGATTGAGTTAGAGTCCGAATTGACAATAGTATGGCTAGTATATAGTATCTAGCTTGGCGGTTAAGCATTTAGCTCGCCAGGGTGCCCTCTCGGGGCAGAGGTCTCTTTGTTTTAATAATGAAGGTGTTTGTTTCGGGAGGTCCCCTAAAGCAGATCTGGCAGTTTCTGGCTTGCTTTGGTGTAAACAACTGTGAATAGCCATGCCTAGCTTCGCGTTTGTTCGGTGGCCTCAGAAACACTTGGCTGGTGGCAGAGCAGGGCTGAATTATGATATCAAAACGATATCTAAAGGTTACCAAAGGCCAGGCCAGTTCATGGTGGTAACAGTTCCACTTGATATATTGTCTAGAATTCAAAGAACCACTCATACCCAAACAGCATTTGGACTTAAGTTTCCTTAATAGCAGCCCTTTTTCAGAAATACCAAACTACTTTTGAGATTGGGGGTATTTTCAAAAGTAGATCATAGTATCCGTTCAAAGACGACAGTATCTGTGATGTCAAAGACCTGAATTCTGTTAGTAATTTGAATTACAGTAGACACATGGGATTAATTGAATTTACAAATATGTTGACTCACCATTGAGTACACGCCAAGTAGTTTTTTGTCTTTACTCTTTTATGACCACAGTAACACCATATTGATTCAAAAATAGGTCATTTGTCTTTGTTTATTGACCAAAATAAAACACTGAATCATAAAAAAGTAATCACTTTTTAAGCTAAACAGCAAGACTTCGGATTGTTCTACAACAGAAATCTTTGAACAAACTTTCAGTCAATATGTGGATAACAAGAATTTTGAATATTGCTTTAATAGAGAAACTAATATCCTCTATTCATGACTGAACAAAAAGATAGAAATGAAATTGTTCAGTGTGTGGTTTCCAAGTACTGATTTTATTCATCAGAATTTGCTCTTCCACCAAAAGCATATCAACTTGTGGAACAATGTTGTAATTAGAAACAGCCCGGGAACAACAACCCATCATCATCATCATCATCAGGATTTGGACCACAAGCTCCCTTTCTCGCTAAATCTCTTTAAATTCCAAATGTATTCCACACCAACAAACTGGTGAAATTCAAGTCAACCCTTGGCAAGGCTTCATTGCCAAAAACTCAATGTAACACATGAACTTTGCATATCACATAGTACTGGAAACAGACACACAGATTTTATTGGTAAAAATCCAGCTTCTTCTGTTTAACAAACCACTAGAGACTACATTAAAATTCCAAGTTTATCAGGACATATACATTCTGTGCACAAATCCAGCAGATTGCAATAAACAGCCACATGCAACCCTATCTGCAGTGTACTTATGCTACAGGAATCCACCAAAGTGGATGGGACTCCTGCCATCAGAGTTATTTGAGGATGGAAGTTCTAGTAATTTATTACTTCAAGCTTCTAAGTAATAGGTTTCCTTCCCCCTGTCCCCCCACCCAAACCTTTAACAAGCCATTGACCAGACAACTGAATTTCTCAGCATCTCACTTTCTCAGGTCACCCATAAGCACCTCAAGATTTATGCAGAGAAGAAATCATGTTGCTATTTTAGGTGGTGGTGTTTTCTTAAGCAGTGCATCTCTGATCGAGATTTATTCTAGCGGGGCATACCAAGGGCCTCTGCCTTGAGAGCAGAGTTTGGTATGAACTGGGTCACAGAAGCAATTAAAAGTCGTAAAGCAGATGTATCGTGTCTCCCTTCAATCCCTTTGGTTTCTGTCAAGGAGTGAAATCATTGCTTGGTACTTGCTGGTGCATTTTTCATTCCAGAAGTGGAAATGGTGTAAACAAGAAGGGAGGGGAAAGCTCACAGTGACTCTCCCTCTCTCTCTCTCTCTCTCATTGTGTCATATTAATCTTTTCACTAAATTTACTGACCAACCGATTCTCATAATCAAATCAGGATTGTGTGAGAGTAGGAAACCTTCAGCCCAGAAATCTCTCAAAGCACACCACCATGGCAATACAAACCTAATGCATGCAAAAGAGAATTATTCAGTAGGAGAGAAAAAAAACAAAAGGTTTAGTTGTCTGAATCAATCATAACTTGGAAACATTACAGAATACTCCAGCCAGTATGGCAGAGACTAAAAAATGTGATATTCCCAAGCTCTGGAATCAATGCACCAATGGTGCTACAAAGGTAAGAAAGTACTTTTCCTTCCTAAGAATTATTGTCCTTTCTCTCAACTCCAACCCCAGCCTCGAAGCATAGCTATCCATGACCATACAGCCGGCAATAAGCATTCTGCATGTCGGGAAGAATTCCTTCAGTTTTCTTCTTTGATGTATGTTCCCCACTTCTTCTTTGTCATATGTTTCTCTAAACCAGGCATGGGGAAATCGTGCCCTACAGGCTGAATGCAGCCCACTAGGGCTGTTTTTGTGCCCCCCAAGTCCCCTGTTGTTGTTCTTTTTTAAAAAAAAATACTTCATAACGTCCCAGAATGCTTCAAAATACACCACACCTATAGGGAGTGCGGAAGCATTTTCATCATGTTTGCAGGCCCCCAAACCTCCAGGGGGGGCATTTTTTTTTTTTTTTTTTTTTTACTCCAAACACTCTTCAGGGGATATCAGAGACTTTTCCATCACATTTCACTCACACTCATACACACCAATTTAGGCCTGGGAAGACCTTTTTTGAAACAGGAAGTGACTCCTGCTCACTTCCTGTTGTTAAAAAAGGCTTTTCTTGGCCCTGAAATGCCCCAGTAAGGCCCCAAAATAAGGTGGAAATATCCCCATTTCTTCTTACGTGTCTTTGAGGGCATTAAGACTCATTTTTAAGATAATTTTTTGTAGGACCACATGCAATGGGGTTTGGGGCTCTCCAAGGTTTCTTGGGGCAGCTGATGTGTCCCACTAACTTTCCACACTTGCCTACCCTGCTCTAAACCTATTATGTATGTGCGTGTGTGCATGTATGTGTGTGTGTGTATTCATAGCAGCCTATGCTCCAATAAGGGTTGCAATGAGATTGACTGTGTTCTAAAAAAAAGACCTCCTTCCCTTTCACAGAAAGAACTCAGATCCAGTAGAACAGAGGTATAAACCTTGTCTTGTTTGATTGCATCTCCCATTATGCCTCGCCATTGGCTATGCTGGCCAGAGCTGATGGGATGCTACACGTTGCCTGGCCCTGCAATAGAGACTCCCTGCTGGAGTAAGGGAGCAGGGACAATTCGGTCTGAAGTCCTATCAGTGGTGCCAACTTAAGGAGACCGATGAAGTCAACTGTTGGCTCATAATTTGACACTTGTGTAAATCCTATTGATTAAATTGGCCTCCTCAAGTTGGAAGTAGACTAGTTGGAAAGATTAAGGCTTTCTAAATTCCAAAGGATTTCGAGTCTACAGAGCATCTTTGCAGAGACATAAGGAGGGTGCATGGGAAAATGAAGAAATCATGAAGGCCACTTCTTTGCCCTCTTCCTTCAGAATGAGCATAATTCTGCTAAATGCTAATCTGGATACAACTTTCTCATCACTAGGGCCCTTTTCGCACGGCATTTTCCATGTGAAAGAGGGCCAGAAGTGTTGTGTGATTGTGGGGAGCAATCTGCACAACACACTCACAATCACGCGATGCTCCAGGGGCCGGCAGGCGCCAATCGCACACCTTTTCATTTTCGGCTAGAAGACGAAAATGGTGCACGATCGCACACTGTTCCCGGGCCCTGCACACACTTACCTGGCGTGTGGAGCCTCTGGAGCCGCATCGGTCCCGCTTCCTGCCCCAGGGCAGCCTGGGAAATTCCCAGCCTGCACTGCAGAAGGAAGAGGTGGGACTCTTGCGCAAGCAAGCAGCTCATGTGGAGCTGAAGGACCCTGGATGCGAGAGCCTCTTGCCGGAGGCTGCTCGCACAATCCCCACACCCCAGCACCAGAAGAAGGTAAGGTGTGGAAAGGGCCTAGGAGAGGAAGAAGACTCAGTGGTGGAGCTTGGAGTGCGTGGGGGGGCAGGATGGGGCATGGCTACAGCCCAAGGGGTGTAGCCACTGTGCAGGAGGGTGTGACCAGGGGGCATGGGGGCATGACTACAGGCCAGGATTGCCGCCCGGGGCCAATTGCCCCCCTGCCCCCACGTCCCTACGTGACTGAGAAAACTGGAAGTTTCCCTCTTATTTTTACTTGTTCTCACACCAGTTTACCTTTCCCACACTAAATCTATGCTACTGTAAAGTAGTTGCTTTGAATAATTGCTCTCAGAACTGCAGCATGCACTCAGCAACATCTGTGGCATTATGTTAGAGACAAGGGAACTTTTGAAAATTCTGCAAAGATTGCTCATTGAGATGTCACAGGTTCTTGTCAAAACCCAAACAGATCTCCAGCGATCTGCTCTGGCCTTTAAAAACAGCTGCATTAATTAAGAGTTTTAACAAGTAAACCAGACTGAAGTTCTGTGATGTTATTGAGAGAAATGTGTTTCTTGCTGACAAAAATGATTCAAGTCTTCTTCAGTAAATGAGCCCGCCTCCTGTCAATTCACCCCAGCCCCCCAAGAATGCCTTTAATGAAGTGGAGCTCTTTTCAAGCAAACACATTTACAGTAGTAGTTTATATGAAATAAACTAGACAAAAATTGAGAGACACTGAAGTACTGCTCTAAAGCTATAAAGAACTTGTGCACAAGTTCTTCACACACACACACACACACACACACACACACACACACACATCTTCCAACCCAGTGGATTTTGGAGGAAGTATTTAAGTCACTTTGAAAATCCCATGGTTGGTTTCCAAGTCCGTACAAAGTTAACAGTTTGCAGTCAGGAAAAGATCTGGAAATAGATTACAAAGACCAAAACATAAGAGCAGCAATGAAAATGTTTTTTGTGCCAAAATGGGCTAGGGGGTGGAGGGAAACTGGAATATGACCTGGAAGTTTGAGAACTTGGAGATCACTGCCTCAGTGTTTAATTTTGTTCTTCTTTGGCATCAAACTCTTCATTTCAATTTACTGGCGATGGTTTTGGACACAGATGTTGGCTGTCTCCAGTATACTGTGATAATGACCTCTTACTCCAGTGATTTAGTAAGCCTCAGTTCTGTGCAGCCGTTCAGCCAGTAAAAGTCTAATCCCTTAATGGTCATTTGTGTCTTTGTAACACATTTCTAAGAATTCAACAATACTGCAAATTGTATTTGGTGGAACTACTTGCACGTTGCCCACCCTTGTTATCTTATCGAGACACTAATTCCCACAAATTATTATTCAGTTCCAAGGAGTTGGGGGAGGACTATTGAACCATAAATTTGTCCTTCTCCAGACAGCTGCTAAGTCAATAGAATCTTGATCAAGTGAGAATTCCCAGTTGCTCTGAACAATTAAGTCCTGAAAAGGTATTTGGCTCTCTGTCAATGAAATGTGTGTTGATTAAAATCATTGATATGGAGGTGTGTGGTTTTTAAAAGTTTATTCATTCCTAAATGGGAAAGAAAAACTGGTAAACTATGAAAGGTTTTCAAAAATGCATGAAATCTGGAGGATGCTCTTCTGATCTTTGAAAAAATATTGAATTTCACTGTCTATTAATGTTCATTGTCTATTAATTTTATTGGAGGCTACAGTGGGACTTAGTCACCATGCCTTGGAGTGTGCTCGGAATCAGCAGAATATAATGCAGAATATAAAGCAGACATCCACTTGCTGTGGATGTTTTCTTTGGCTTGTTTTCAACACTTTTTCAATAGAACCAACTCAATGTTGATATTTTAAGCAACATATTGATGGAGTGACTTATAGGGCTTCAGCCCTATACATCTTCAGTCACCACTACCAATCACCTTACATTAACAACCAGAAATAAGCACCCATGCATAAACATATACACTAGCAAAATCCTTGTGATATAGGGAAATTGTTAGAACTTTTAAGAAATGTTAATAAACACAATAAATATTCTTTGAATTTTTAGCATGCATACAAACTACATACAAAAAATGGTATACTTTCTGTTGATTGCAACGTATATACTTTCCATTCTCCTGCACTAGATTTGGGCAACTAATGCCTCTCCAGATGTTGTTGGTTTGCCACTCCCATCAAACCTGGCCAACGTACTCAATGGTGAGTCATAGTTGTTGTCCAAAGACATCTGCCCATATCTGTTCAGCACATTGCCCAACCCTATTCAACACGTAATGTCCATCAAAAGAAAGGTTTTCACGTGTACATTGATAACTGCAGCATCAAGTGCTGGTGACTCACATGTATGAATGAGCCATCACAGATCTAAAGCCATAGAAGTATCATTACTTTCATTTCTAACAGCCTCTGAGCCAGGGTTTTTCAGTTTAGTTAGAATCATAGAATCATAGAAATGTAGAGTTGGAAGAGACCACACGGGCCATCCAGTCCAACCCCCTGCCATGCAGGAACACTCTCAAAGGACTCCCTTTGACAGATGGCCATCCAGCCTCTGCTTAAAAACCTCCAAAGAAGGAGACTCCCCCACACTCCAAGGCATCAGATTCCACTGCTGGACAGCTGTGACTGTCAAGAAGTTCTTCCTGAGGTTCAGGTGGAATCTCCTGTCCTGTTCATACTTTAGTTCATACTTTAAATTGTATTGATGAAATTTAGTGGTGCAAAAACATCAAGTAATGTATATTCATAGGTAGAGCTGCCCAGCATCATTTGCTACAGTCTTTGCTACCAGAGGAATTCTGGGTGAGTTCTGTTCTTGCTCAAACCATCATATGTGTTAATAGTGACCTCTCTGAGCACCATCACTTGTGTGGATAATGTGACGCCATCCAAACAGAAAAGGGAGGTTATCAGCAAGTGTGAGGGAACTCCAGTGTTTTCAGAAACACAAAAACAAAGATTTGGAAAAAGGACCTTAAGGGTAGATAGCTCAGTGAGGACTCAACATGGTCCAACGGGCCTAAAATACTGACGCTGGTGACAAAGGACTGGTGTGGAAGAAGAATGGAACGGAGTATTGTGTAGGTAGGCATGCCTGACAGTGAAAAGGACCACTCTTGGCTGCAATATTTCTGTCATACGCCTTGTAAACAATGTTTAAAGTCAGTGCTTATATGAGAGCCAAAGCATGAATTTGGAAACATTACTCTTTTACTACAGATTCGAATCAAGATAGTAAAAGTATATTTTCTGAGCTATGTGTATGCCTAAATTTGTCCGTGTGAGCATTTCAATGTCTGTAGATAGTATAGCTGATCATAAAACCATCTTGTCATTCTCACTTAGATAATATTCAGTCTACAATGAGAGAAATATAAAACAAATACTGACTTGTATTCCTCATGTAATTTGCTCCTGAATTCTGCAAAGAGAATGCTTAACAGGGAGGAACACCATCTTTCGTCAATGTTAGATCCATTTTAATTATTTGTTCAAACAGTTTTCTTGTGCAAAATCAAAAAGACACCTCAAGAATTATTCAGTTGGACCCAGATTACCAAATGAAGGTTGTTTGAGTGAAAAGGGGATCAAGAGTTAACACAACTTCAATCAACGACAGGCAGCAGAGTAGCAGCAAATGTGGTGTACATAAACAGGTGATAAAAGCAGATAAGAGAGATGACAAAAATTACAAAAACAAAAAACACTGTTATAAAGATTTATGGAGCAGCTAAAGCAGAGCTAAATAAATGATAACAACTGCTGATAAAAAGAAACGGGGCATCAGCCGTATAAACACTTGGGGAAACTTCAATGCTTCTGTGTGTTACTATGACACTGGTTTGTTTATGCCAGCATTGACCTTCTGCACTGGGAGAAGTATATTAACCATCTCAGTGTCTTTTGTGTTGTTTTACTCCTCAAGAGAAAGTTGTGCAGGGCTGATTCTGATGAATGGCTTTTGCCAAAAGTCAAGTTATCCTTGACTAGACGCAGATGGCCCAGTAAAAAATGAATACTGCCAGCAGACGTCGTCTTTATCAGTTGTAAAAGTTCAGCAGGGACTAGACTTCCTCATCTCTGGCCAAAATCCCCAACTGCACCCCCCACCCACCCCCAACCCAGCCTTCTTTTTCAGCACCAGATCACATCTTGTCCTGATGAATTCTTGCTTCTGATAACCATGCTTCTATGTGCAAGGTTTCTGGCCATTTGGCACATGCTGCAAAATTGACACAAGCATGTTGGGTCCTGCCTGAGGCAGACATCAAGAATTTATGGAGCTTATAAATATTAGACTGTTGTTACATTGTTTGTCCTCCCTGTTGGCCCTTCTGTGTCACAGACCGCAGCTTGAGCTCTCCAGACTATCTTCCAAGAAGGGAAGTTGGCCACAGACTTGAGATGACCTCCAGCATCCCAGTCAAAACATCAGCATGGTTAGTTACTGGGTAGTTCTGTTCTTCCAGTAAATAGTTTACAAAGACTAATTAGATGAGATTCATTTTAGAAAAGAGGAACTCACAGTTCACAATGGTCTTTCCTATTTGTGATTGGCCCATTTTGTTGGTCTTTTTGATGCCTCTCCCATAGCATTTATACAAAGCAGGCCCTGCCTTGCCATTGCACCCTGCTTCACACAGTTCCAAAATCAGTGAAATCAAACAAACAAGATACAAGGGAATTGATTGTAGAAGCTACATGCAGAATAGAATATGTTCGTCCAATTGGTTCTTTTGGAGGACTTTTTTGTGAGGCCAAAAATACCCCTCTTTATTTTACAGATCCAGAGGGAAAAAGAAAGAATTATGAAGTCTTTTTACCAAAAGAGACCCCTGGAAATCTCAAAAGTTTGCACATATTTTTGTGTCTTTGTGAGGTTGGCCTAAAGAGCCAGGGTGGTGTAGTGGTTTGAGCATTGGACCACAACCCTGGAAACCACGGTTTTATTTCCAGCTTCGCCATGGAAACCCCGTGTGACTTTGGATGCATCACATACTCTCAGCCCTAAAAAACTCCATGATAGGGTCACCTTAGGGTCACTGTAAGTCAGAAACAACTTGCAGGCATGCAATAACAACAACAATAATAAAGGTATTATCACAATACGGATTGCTAGATTTTAAAAAAAAATCTTTGAAGCTAGGGGTTGAACTGCTATGAAATGTCACCTGACATAGGGTGTGAATCATTGAATGATTAACATTTATTATCCTGTTAAATAACTTTTATGGAGAAAAATGAGTGGTTTGGGGTTTGGTTTGGTTTTTTTAAGAAAAACATTCTTAAAGCAGTATTTGAATGTAAAAGAGATTTTAATGAAATCCACAAATCCTACCACATGATTCCTCCTCTTCATTTAGCCAATTCATGTTTTTAAGACCATCACTAAGGCTATCTATCACAAACAGTGAAAATGGCAGCCCCACTCTCTTTGTAATTCAAGCTCCATATTAAAGAACATGCCAGTGCAAGAAAAACAGCATACACCATGCTCATTAGGCACACTCAAAGTATCCTTGAAAACAATCACAATATCAGTTTGCATGTAATTCTTCTCCACTGATGATAACAAACACAGCCTCATCTGCTAGGTTTCACAAATCCACAACAGGCCACATTTTATTGTATGAAGTGTTGCCACATCCTGTCTAGTGATTATGCCTATACTTTCTATGCTTTTTTTTTTTTTTTGTGGATTAACATTTTAGGCACAGAGCAGTGTGCAGACCTACTACTTCAGTGATTATGCTAGCTATAGAAACTGAGAAAGTGATAGCCATAGTTAGAGAAGATTTCCAATTTCTATTTCCATTTACACTTCATATCTTCATCATTTAAGTGTTCTTAAAACCTCATTTAATAAAACACTAAAACACCAAAAATAATGGCTGGAGTTCAGCCTGGGACTTACATCTTCATAAACAGCCTCACCTGGCTAGAAGACAGAACTGAGTAGTTTCATGATGTTCGTATTCACCTAGCAGTTGCCATGATTTTGCAACATACTAAATCTGTTGCACAACAGTAGCCAGGGGAGGGACAGATGCCTCATTCCGTTGATGTGCACCAGTGCAGTCCTGATGCCTATCCAAACACTGGCTAGGAAGTGCCACAGAGCAACAGATATGTCCAGTGAACATTGCAGGTGTCTAGTGTGTATCACACGTGTCCAGTGCACAACACAAGTGCCTGATGAACATCCTCTTACCAGCACCTGAACACCATATTCACAAATCACCCTTTCCACACGGCATTTTCCATGCAAAAGCATCGCACAATTGTGAGAAGCGATCTGCACGTTGCACTCACAATCGCATGATGCTCCCGGGGCCGGAACTGATCACACACCTTTTCATTTTTGGCTAGAAGCCGAAAATGGTGCGCGATCGCGCATTGCTCCCGGGCCCCGCACGCACTTACCTGGCGTACAGAGCCTCCGGAGCTGAGCCAGTTGCACTTCCTGCCCTAGTGCAGGTAATTCTAGTGATAGTAATTCTCGCCAGAGGCTGCACACGCAATCCCAGCACCCCAGCACCAGAAGAAGGTAAGGTGTGGAAAGGGCCTAAGAGGATTTCATTCTGCAGCACAACTATAGATCCATAATATTATGAAATGTAAACTGTGATGCAGAATCTCAGCCAAGACAGTTAACTCCACAGAAACATGAAAATGACATTCTACCTCCAAGGACCAGCTGGTGGGGTTCAGCAGGCAGGCAAGGCTGTTTACTTACTGGATTTATATCTCCCTGATTCCCAAAGATGGGATTCAATATAGTTCACAGCAATATTAATAAAATAATGGAATTAAAACAAGAATCAAGGCTTAACTGTTAGAAGATAATTATACTAAAAGCCCAATGTATATAATTTAAAAGACAATTTAAAAAGTAAATCCCTAAAAAAAGTAGAGCAGTCAAGCAGTAACAAATCCTGGACTCAGCAACCCATCATTTGCCAAAAGCCTATCTTCGGCCTTTCACCCTACACTGTTACGGTGCTATTATTCCACTTTCAACATCCTGTGGAATTCTGGGGTTTGTAGTTTCCTGAGGCCAAAGAGCTCTCTGGCTGAGAATTCTAAATGCGCTTTCCCTAGATTGCAAACCTCAGGATTCCATAGGAGTTGAAAGTCGAATAGTAGCACTATAACAGTGTAGTGCAAAAAGGCCCTTTGTGATTTGCTGGTGCACTTCATGGAGTTTCCCATAGGAAAAAAGAAAGTTGAAACTGGTCTGATCACTCTTAGGCCCTTTTCGCACCTTATCTTTTTGCGCTGCTGGGTTGGGGTTCTCGCGCAAGAAGGCTTGGAAGGAACGCTGCCGTGTCCATGCTGCTTCGGCTCCACAGCTCCTTCCTCCTCGCGTGAGCGTCCCACCTCTTCCGTTCGCAGTGCAGCCTGGGACCTCCCAGGCTGCACTGAGTAAGAGGACGCATGATCAGCCTGGCTCCTGAGGCACCGCACACCAGGTAAGTTGGCACAGGGCCCCAGAGCGATGCGCAACTGCACACCATTTTCAGCTTTGAGCAGAAAATGAAAAGGTGCATGCGCGGTCCGTGTCAGGCCCTTGAGCATCATGTAAATGTGAGTGAATCATGCAGACCGCTCCTCACATTTACGCGATGCTCAAAGGGCCCTTTTGCTTCAAAAACGCTATGCGAAAAGGGCTTTAGATTCTGATGCTCTTCTCGTAATTACTCTCCCTAATGTCATCATTTGCTTAGTGTGTTCATCATCTTCACCATCATCACTATCACCACAAATCAGCAATGTGAGGAAACTACAATATTCACATTCCTGGCCAGTAGCAAAATTCCTAGCAAAATGCTATGAGCATCTGACGAAAAAATAATTTGATCTTTAATTACCCTTATGGAGATCATCATGGACTGTTAGCATTACCTTGCATCCTACAACTGAACTGTGTTAGAACTGGTACTATGTTAGTTTATACAGCAACTGTAACTGAATATGTAATGCTTTCAGCTTTAACTTGTTGCATTAATCATAGGCCCTTTTTGCACCTTACCTTTTACCGGTGTTGGGCTGCTCGGCTCACTCATGAAGGCTTGGGAGGAACGCTCCTGCTTCCCTGCTGCTTCCCTTCTGCTTGGGCTCAGCAGCTCCTTCCTCTCACGTGACCACCTCGCCTCTTCCTTTCACAGTGCAGCCTGGGACCTTTCCCAGGCTGCACTGCCCGGCTCCCGATGCACCGCACACCAGGTAAGTGCGTGTGGGGCACCGCAGCAACGCGTAAGCACGCACCATTTTCGGCTTTAAGCCAAAAATGAAAAGATCCGTGCCCCCTTGAGTGTTGCGTAAATATGAGCGCGTCATGCAGACCGCTCCTCACATTTATGTGACACTCAAGGGGCCCTCTTGCTTCCAAAACACCGTGCGAGAAGGGCCATAGTATTAAATTTGCTTGCTTAACTCCAATTGAGTAAACAATTAAATTCAGTGGGAACATGCTAAGTCAACATTTATATAAGGTCCATTGATTCAGTGGTTAACTAATAGTTGCATACAGTTAGTTGGATGATTGCATCCCGGTGAATTTTCAGTCCCAACTGGAATAGAAGTATTAAAATCAAGGGACTCTGTTAACACTTTAGTGAATTCCATTATTCTGTTGTTGACTACTAGCTGGATTAAAAGAATAGAAACCGATGAACTGTCCAAAATAAGATGTTCTTTGCACCTTTTGATTGGCCTAATAAAAGTACCACCACAATATGGACTTTGGTTTTTATATTTCTGATAACACCACTGCCACCATAATAAATCAATGTAGGTTTAGGATTTTTCTTCCCATTATTTTATATTTAGTGGAACAGCCTTAAGAAGATAAACCAGGGATGAAAAATGTCCAAATGTTGAAATGGGTGTTCCATCACCCTAGCCACCATGGCCAGTGATAAGGATTGTGAGAATTCCAACATCTCAATGGCCACACATATACCCCACCCCTGTCTTTGGTTAAAGCTCCAGATTTTCAGTTCTTATTCCTTTGGGTCTCAGAGATTAAACGCATAACAAATTTTGGCCAGATATCAGCCTTCCACAGCACTCATTCTTGCTTAGATCACAGACTATAACTCTAGTAAAGTGGGCTGGGGAGGAGTTCAGGTCCATCTATCACTGGCTCCTTGAAGAAGAGAAAGACAGAAGGGAGGCCCCGATATACTATTCAACCCTTTCTCTGACCTTGGAGGGACTATGCAGTTTGTATAAAAGGACTATACAGGGGATCTATACAGAGGAACGCAGTGGGACTCCACAGAGAAAATAGTTTGAGAAATGTAGCCAAAGAAGTTATACTCACACATGAGATTTGCCACATGACATCAGATCACATATCTAACTGATAAAACACAACAGGTTTATTAAGGTCATGTTTGAATCAAAAATGTAAATTGTTTAGACACTGCATTCTCACAGGGTGTTTGTTTGTTTGTTTGTTTGTTTGTTTGTTTGTTTGTTTGTTTGTTTTTTCGAGAGGGTTCTGTGTTTTTGTTTTTTGTTTCCCAGATATCTACAAATCAAGGCCAGCCTTGCTATTAGACAAAGTGATGCAATAACCCTAGACACTTGAAATTATTGTTGTTATTTGCAATCAAGTTGGCTTTCATTTATGATGACCCTATGAACAAGAGGCCCCCAGAGCCCCCGTCATCAATGGCCCTGTTCAGGTCCTGTAAACTCAGGGCTGTAGCTTCCTTCATTGAATCAGTACATCTGTAATGTGGTCTTCCTCTTTTCCTGCTACCTTACTTTACTGAGCAGGCCATAAAGCCATGCCATAAATGCTAGCTATATTTGTGGCTGTTGCTGCTGCTGTTGTTGTTTCACACAAGGGACAGTGTGAGCAGTTCCATTTCCAGTGCCAAGATAACTTGGCTGGACTTCGTAATTATGTACTTTAAATTGTGAGAGAAGGAGGCTGGCACCACCTACAGTGGCAAAGTATCTTGTGTCTTCCCTGTCTGCAATCATACTATGAGTTTTACTAGACAATATGTAAGTCAAATCTAATACCTTCTAGATTGCTTGATGAAGGCAGGCTACAGAGAAAACCAAGGAGAAAATATAACATAAATCCAACCATCTATGAAGAAGTGCTGTCATGTTGGGAGTTCAAAACCTGCAGATTCCTACACCAACTTCTTTATTTTACTATGTTCTAACATAGGCCACCTGGAGGAATTTTACAACGGAGTGTGATTTGATTACTAAGCTTGAACAAAGTATCTTTTGGGATAACAGTTCTCAGAAACCCTATGAACAGCATGACTTAGGGGAGCTGGTTGTGGGATTCTGTGGGTAACAGTCCAGAAAAGTAACTTTTCCAAACTCTGGCTTTTTAAACTTGGGTCTAAATCTAATATTTATCCACAATATCGCTTGTGTAAATCTCTGGACAGCAAAAATAATCCATTCTTTTGCAGAGCGTAACTTGGTCCCCCTTTTCATGAGAAGCAGCTACGTCTCGTGTTTTAATCCTATCTCTGCTGAGCACACTGTGGCGTCTCTCTTAGTCATGAGACTCATTCTTCCTCATTCATCCCAGTGAAACACTTATGGATATTTCATTAGCGGAACTGCAAGCCACTGCACTGAACAGTGTGGATGACAATAGACAGATTCCTATCTGTCAGACTCGCCTCTATTGCAGAACATTTGGACAGTTTACTTTGCTCCTCACATGTCTTCATTGACATGTAAAGTAAAAGCCAGAGAGTCTTCTCAGCTACTTTATAAAATCTACCCAAACAGCAGGCACTCTTCCAAATTTTAAAAAGCCACCTGGCCTGCCATATCTACCTCAGTGCTTTTCCTCTTTCCAACTGTTCTGCTATATCTATATAAATACAAACACCCTAATCTCAGGCTCAGGTTACCATGGATAAGCAGTCGCAAATGTTTCATTTCCTCCCAACTGTTTTTTTTTTAAAAAAAAATCCCTCTTTCAATTGAAAAATAAATCATATGGAGAGCTGCCTTGAGTACCTAAGCAAAGAAGGCTGAAAAACCTTTTCATGTGAAGATTTTTCAACACTTACGCTGTGCTGTTACCAGCCCTGCACGCACGCACACAAACAGACGCATACCAGATTTGATACAATATAATTGGCAAAATATAATTTCAATTGTCACTATTATGGGAATTGACTGCTATTAAACTGGCCCTGCTATGATCAGGTGGCTGTGCTGGTTAGGAGGGCAACAAATGGTTAGGCATGTACACAACGGACTAGGCCAGCAACCCCCACTCCTAGGTGCGGTGAGATCATAGGCAGGAAATCACTAGGAAATTCCAAAATGCAAAGGATCGTTACTGGCTTTTCCCACACTGACTCATGAAGCAGGAAGATTCCTACTAAATCAATGACTATCTCAAGCACCTTATCCTCTCACCTATACCTTCTCCATTATCCCTGATCCTAACCTCAAAATACAGAGCTATCACACCATCAATGCCTTTGTCACCTACACGCTAAAACCATTAATATATTTCCCTCACACATTAAGAACATCAACTCATTCCAGCCCCTTTTTGCCACTCTGCAACCTCCATTGTTTGCTCAGGCCATTTACACTCCTTGCTCTCAGGGCAAATTTTGGGTATAAGTATCCTCAATTTTAGGCACCTCGCTACAGTACATCAGTTGCTGGCATCCACTCTGTTGCTCTGATTTCTGATTTGTACTCTCCTTGGGCACCAGCCTAAGGCCCTTTTCGCAACTCGCCTTTTCTCGGCGCTGGGGTGCAGTGCTCGCACGAGCAGCCTCTGGAGAGAGCCTCTCACGTCCGGGGTCCTTCGGCTCTGCACAAGCATCCTACTTGCACGAGAGCCCCGCTGCTTCCTTTCACAGTGCAGCCTGGGAACTTTCCAGGCTGCACTGGACAGGAAGCACGAACGGCCTGGCTTCCAAGGTTCCACACGCAAGGTAAGTGCGCACGGGGGCCTGGAGCAATGCGCGACCACGCACCATTTTCTGCTTAAAGACAAAAATGAAAAAATGCATGAGCGGTCCCTGCCAGGCCCTGGAGCATCGCACAAATGTGAGTGAGTCATGTGGACCGCTTGAGGGACCCTTTTGCATCGAAAATGCCATGCGAAAAGGGCCTAAGTCATACTGAAATTCCTCCGCTGCTCTCTAGAACAGTAAATATTGTTCATTTTACCCTGAAATCTGCTATCCACCCTTCCTTCCTGTCTCTTCAGTTAGCCTTGTGTGAACGTGTGAGCAATTGTTGATCTTGTGTGCATGCCCGTCTGACTTTTCCACAACAAAACACAATTTAGGTTATTTTTGCATCTCTGGCTGGTTTCTTTTCTCAGTGGCTCAAACACTGGTGAAAAGATCTTGCTAGTTGTCCCTCCTCTTGCAGCACTCTTAATTAGAACCAATTAATTTCCCATTTTTATACTGATTTGCAAGTACTGCTAGAGGACCTCAAGGGGTCCATGTATTTGGGGTGAAAATGCCATTCACCCACCAGCATTTCTGGGTGCTGAGTGGGGGATTTACTGTACCGATATCTTTGCTGAGCTTGAGTGGCGCAATGGTTTGAAGTTTAAGGGGGGCCATTTAGAATACTCAGCCAGAGAGTTCTTTGGCCTTGGTAAACTACAAATCCCAGAATTCCATAGGATATTGAAAGTTAAATAATAGCCCTATAATATCAGCCTCAGAGGAAAGCAAAAGCAAGCCCCTCTGAACAAATCTTGCCAAGAAAACCCCTTGATAGGTTTCCTTAGGGTTGTCATAAGTCGAAAATGATTTGAAGGCACACAATAACGATATCTTTCCCAAAGTACCAAACAAACAAACAGAGGCCCTTTCATATTACCTAGTATTATGATTCTACTTTAACTTCCTTGTCAACATCCTGTAAAATCCTGGGTTCTGGACTTTAGGGGAGCACCAGAGCTCTTTGACTGAGAATTCCAAATACCTTTCACTAAACTGCAACTCCCAAGATTTCACAAGATGTAGCCACGGTGGTCATAATTCAGTCATAATGTTGCAACTATGTAGCATGAAAGGACCCTACGTGGAAGAGGGGCTTTGAATGAAAAAGTGGTTCTTTTCCCCTCTGGCCTCTCATTAAGGTTGCAATTGTTATGGCTACCAAAAACTATTGCGAGGAAATAAAACACAAGTAACTATTGTGGATAATTTTGCCTTCACCTTACTTTCCTTCTTTCCTTTCATTTGAGAGAAGGAGTAATGAAACTTTTTTTTCTTTTTTGATCTGATCTGAAAAGAGTCTATCTTTCACCCTGTTTTTTTAACCCTGGAATTGATATATTTCCAAAATTATGAGAAGAAGAGAAAAATTTCCTCTCTGCTTTCTCCAACCAACTAAACCATGTAAAACATTATATATATGAACTAGTATGTGTCACCCGGCACATATTCCCCACTTACCTTTTTTCTAAGCTGTGTCAGTAAGAGTTAGAGCAGGAGGAGCAATTCCTTCAGATGCTGCACTATGATTTCTATCATCCTTCACCATTCCATCATCCCTCACCACTGGCCATGCTGGCTAGGACTGATGCGAGTTACAGTCCAACAGTACCTGGAGAACTATAAGCTGCCCACCCCCATTCTGAGCTTCAAAACATATCTCTGGATGTTGAGACCTTCCCCTATACAGAGAGCTGCTCCAGTGCCCCCAAACAACTTAGGGTACACTCGGGAGTACTCTCCTGGTTATGAAATATCTGTATCTACACAGGACCTATTTCGGAAGATAGCCTTTGACTCACAGAAACAGACAATATCGAAGCTGTACAAACTGCTATTGGTGAGAGAACTAGAAACAGAACAAACAAAAGAGACCTTGGTGAAATGGACCAAAAATTTCGGTTATGAGATTCAAATGGAGCATTGGGAGAATAGTTGGCGAGAAGTGAACAAATTCACGGTTGCGCAGAACTTGAAAGAAAACTACCTCAAAATGCTCTATAGATGGCATTTAGATCCTGCTCAATTAAGTAAAATTTATAAGACAGATGACAACAAATGCTGGAAGTGTAATAAAGATAACGGTACTTACTTTCATTTATGGTGGACTTGCGATAAGGGGCAAAATTTTTGGAAAAGAATACACAGGGAGATGACAACTATTTTAAAGATCAATTTACTGCTCATACCAGAACTGTTTTTATTAAACATGACACATAAAATAGAGAAAGAGGTCAGAAGAAAACATTGGCAGGTTATCCTCTATGGAAAGGTAACGACATACCCCAAACAGCCGAATGGTTGATAAAAGTCGCTGAGATGAAGAACATGGACAAATTAACCGGGATGATCCAGGGAAGAATGCAAAGAAATTTTGAGGAAAGATGGAGAAAGTTCGAGGAATATTTAGAAGTAGAAAAAAGAACAGACGAATGAGAGAAGGAAAGGGATTTCTCAAATCTCAAGGATACAGACAAAGATAGTTTAAGAACTTGAAGGATAATGGTTAAAACATGGAACGATAGGAGATTAAAGCGAAAAAGACTGGGTATAAGCATATGCAAAGAGATAAAATATTAGGATATGTAACATAAATGTAAGTAGGAATTAAATGCCAGGTGAACCCAATATAGGGTAGTAAAGAAGAGAAACGTTTTAAAAAATAATACAAGAAGAATTGGGGACAGGTGAACCTAGGAAGTATAATTAAGAAAAGAAGAAAGAAAGAAGATAAGGGGTAGGAAGAGTTCTTAAAGAGGGCATGATAGTTTGTATGTAGAGTGATGGCTGTATGGTATGCAGGGGATGTAAATAATTGTATAACTGCACAATATAACGAATGAAATTGCAAATTATGGTGGTGGGTACATATGGGGGTTATTGTAATGTTTTTACTTGATTTGATTACTTGATTAATAAATATATTTGAACAGAAATATCTGTATCTACAGTCTTATAAGTGCTTTTAGATGCAGAATTATGAAATTTAAACAGAAAAGTATGAAACAATGGACGCCAACCTCTCTCTCTCTCTCTCTCTCTCTCTCTCTCTCTCTCTGTGTGTGTGTGTGTGTGTGTGTGTGTGTAGAGCAAGAAAGAGTAACAAAAATAAATACATTTAGCTAAGCTCTTTGCAGAAGTCATACAACAAAGTGGTCCTGACAGACCAGTGATCATAGCGTCCTAATTGTTTAAATTTATTTCATAGAAAATTGTTCTAGTGGGGTTTTTTTTAAGGCTACATCTATTAATCAGGTAATAGGCAGGGTACTATGCTATTAATCCTTACTTACAGAAGTATTCACAAAAATAGTCATCTGGAGGAGACATTGCTGATAAGAATTCTTATTTTATTCTATTCATATTAAAGCAGATCTGAACAAATCTATAGGTGCTTGTGGACACTAGAACTGTAAACAAAGCTTCTGAAAAAGAAGCCCCTTTTTACAAAGGTTTTTTACACCTGCCAAGGCTCCCTTTTTCCCACATCCTCTGTCTAGGTGGAAATTTTTTAGCAGCATCAGGATGGGGAGGATGATGAAGGAAGGAAGGCTAGAAAAACACAGACTTTCAGTGCTGGGTTGCAGCAGCATGTCTGCAGTACACAGTGCAATAAAGTTTGAGCTGAGAAAAGGCAGGATTCTGCTCTAGCGGATCCTGTTGTAGCTCTGTGCACCTGCATACAATAGACAAAGTGAACAGCAGCTGCCTGCAAAATCCCTTATTGAGCATGTGTGAACAGCAAAACAAAGAGGAAAGAGGAAAGCAGATAACTCTGCCTCACCAGCTAACCCCTCCGCTAAAAAAATCATAAATTTGAACCACTTTTTTTTTCCTGTTGAACTTTTTTTCCCCTTTTCATTACAAACCTATCACTATTCCTTCCATGTTGCTTCTGCCTATGGTACCAAATTTTCTGTTAAAGAAGTAAGGCCCACAAACTCATTTAGCTCATTAACTGAGGCGTACCTGTAAAAGGCGTCAGTGCCAGCATAGTGTAGTAGCTTTTAGTTTTAGACTAGACCCAGGGAAAGGAGCATTCAATTCCCTGTTCATGCAAAACCTATTGAATAACCCTGGGTAAATCACCATCTCTCAGCCTCAGAGGAAGACAATGCCAAACCTCCTCTGAAGAAATTTTGCCAAAAATATCTGTGGTCTTTTCCGCACTACACTGTTATAGTGCTCTTACTCCATTTTCAACATCACATGGAATCCTGGGGTTTGCAGTTTAAGAAGGAGCCTTTAGAATTCTCAGCCCAAGAGCTCTTTGGCCTCAACAAACTACAAACCCCAGAATTCCACAGAATGTTGAAAGTGGAATAATAGCACTATAATAGTGTATGGAGGAAGGGCCCTTTGTGAGGGCCACCACAAGTTGGAGTCAACTTGAAAACACATAATATAAACAAGCAGCGCAGCCTGCCTCTTTCCCATGCTGCGCTGGGGAAGGAAGCTCATGATCGTGCTTCTATCTATCTCTTCCTCAAGGCCAGTCATGATAGGAACATCATGCAATTATTGGCGTTTAACAGATTTTTTCCATTAAATGAATATCTCTCAATCGCAATGGATGGGAACGCATTGGTAGCGGGACTGCAATGACTTCATACGAAAGCATGACTCACAGAGTGCTGCCCTCACATCCACCTCATGCAACAGCAATGCAATGAGGAAATGGCCTTACTACTATCAGGTGAGTGTGCATAGGAGTGCATACTTCAAACTTCACAGAATTAATAGAAGGGAAAATTGTAATTCTATGTATACTCACTTGGAGTCTCACTGAGCTTACTAGGACTGACTTCCAAGTAGACATGGTAAGGCTGGACCTATAATGTTTCTTTAGCTGGCCATTTAAAAAAAAAAAAGGCTTCTTGTAACATTATTTATGTTTACATTTTCAAAGTGGTAGTTTCATTCATCCTATTCATTAGTTTAATTATTTTATGCCTTTGTTCATAGCATTAATCCACTTAGCAGGTGTCTCTTTCAGGCAAAACATTAAAAGTCTCTATCATATTGACGTAGTCTCTGGATTTTTCCAGAGACCAGTTTTAACCTAGATCACCACAGTATATCATTTAGAGGTGTGTATGTACACATAAGAAGACTACTTTTTCCAAATAATTTTTTCCCATTCTTGTTATGAGTTTCTCCAGAGACATACCGTCTTCTGACAGCAAAAGATAAAGCTGACTGATACAAATGAGTCACAGTTCCCTTGAAATAAAGAGTGACTCAATTCCCAAGTAAGACTTTAAAGAATTAACTGTTGTGTTATCCCAGAAGACACAGCTGTGCTCAGTGAAAGGAAGCATATACGCACTGTAATGCGTATATGAATATGCACAAACTCATACTGAGTAATGAAGGTGGGAGCGGGAATGAAATAACATAGTTACATATTTAAGAAGTATATATATGTAAGTTGTAAAATAAAAATAAAAACTAACTAAGAACATAAGCCAGATTAAATGCTAGTCACCACAGCAAAAAGCCCACATGGTGTAGTGGTTTGAGTGTTGGACTGAGACATTGGGAGATCAGTGCTTCAATCCCCACTCAGAAATCCAGTGGGTGACCTCGGTCAAGTCAGGCTCTCTTAGCCACAGAGAAAGGCAATGGCAAACCCCCTTGGAACAAAACTTACCAAGAAACAACTGTGATAGGTTGCCATAAGTCAGAAATGACTTGGAAGTGCACAGCAACAACAGTAGCAGAAAAATCCTATGGGTTGTTTTATGACAGGGATAGAACACCATAAAAGGTCCAGGGGGCAATTTTGTCCCCGGGGAATCTCTAGAGACTACACAACCAAATAAACCCAAAAATTTCTCAAAGCAGCTAGAAGCTGATTTTGGGCTTTTAAAAACCAAGTGGCTAAGATCCTGCATCATAAGACAGTAACTACAATGATGAAGATTGACCTGTACTGTCATGGTTATGTCTGATGATGTCACCACCAACCCTCAAAACCTACTTTTTCTACCTGGCAGCAGCCCAGCCAAAGGGCTTCCAAGGTGCAGCAGATCAAAGCTGTCAGAAATGACATCTACTGTACCCTTCTTGTTGCAGAGCACATTGAGAACAGGCAGCTGGAGAGAGTCCTTGGGATCCTGACACTATTGCTTGTCTCAAGACACCTCATGACCAGGAAAACACTGTAGACATCATTTCCTAGTGCCCCAATATGCAGCACATTGAAAACCCTTCAGCTGGGGCATTGCCAGGCTCAAAAGATGAGGGGTGTCGGGTTATGACTATGATGTAAGCGCAAATCTTCAGTAGTTATGCAATTGTAAATACAATTTTCAATTACATGGCTATTGAACAAGATGCTATACAGAATTTTTCTGGTTAAATTGTGGGGGGGATAAAGCATATTGAAAAGATTTTCAGAAAAAAGGGTTGTTTAGGAATAGGATGTGTTGAGGATCACAAAAATAATCATGCAGGTCACATGTGGCCCCAAAGCCCCTCCTTGCAGTCCTACTTTTTGTTCATTTTGTGCTTCCTTATGCATAACATAAGTCCAATGAGATGAGGATCACATTCCACATACTGTATTTTAGGTGTCCAGTCTAAATATTTTAACCACACATCTTTTTTGCATTGAACAAAAAAATGAATGGCTGCAGTTCCCAACTATGTATGTCTGCTGGGTGACAACATATGAAGCAGCACTGTGAAATGTATACCACTGCTGTAAATCGAATCTTACCTCCCAATGACCTCCCAATCTAAAAGACATCCAGGCTTCAGATCTGAACAGTAGATGATAATAACTGCTGTGTAAAACTTGCTTGCTGATTGCTAGTACACAACAGTTGTTACTGACAACAGGTACCCAGAGGACATTTTCTTTGGCTGCCCCTAAATAGCTGAATGACCCGCCAAAGGAGATTCATCAGCAGGATATGCTCTTTGACTTTAAAATAACAATAATGATCAGTTCCAACAGGCCTGTCCAGATGACTTTTAAATAATTAATTTTGGAGTACAGCATGTATGGATTGTTTTAATATGAATTAGTTTTATAGCCTCTTTTAATTGACATACAAATTTGTTGTTACCCGCCTAGATCCATAGGGAGAGGGGGTAAGAAATAAATATTGCTATTGTTATCATCATCATCATCATCATCATCATCATCACAAAAACAGAGAGCCAGTATGGAACAGTGGTTACACCGCCCATTTCCACACAACTACCATAGGATATTGACAGTGGAATAATCACGCTGTAAGAGAGTAGTGTGGAAATGGCCACCATTAGCCTTTATCCATGAAAATCAGAGTTCAGAACCCTAGTCAGCCTGGAAGCTCACTGGATTCCCCTGTATTTAGAAAGTCATTCATTCTTTCTGAACCCAACATATTTCATAGGAGTGTTGCAAGAATAAAATTCACTCTTGTTGATGTATGCCATCTTAAGCTCATTGTAGGAAAGTATCAGATAAAAGGATAAGAAGGAGGGGAGGATGTACACATTCATTGTTGTTTTTCAGAGCTGTGGTGTGATTTGTGATATTAAAGGTAATGAAATTCTAATCTTTATCCTGGTGCAGCTACATAATATTTCTATTGAAAACATCCAGCATATTCCAAAGTAAAAGAGGTAATTCATTGAAGCCAGTAGCCTGTAGATTATTTTCTTAGAGAACTGCTGTAAGTGTCCAGGAAGTGGAATGAAACACTCTCTGCAACATAATATGAAATGTGATACTGTTGTCAGCGCAATTCCCCAGGGAGAAGGATAAATTGTGGTCAAGACCTGGACAGGTTAACTAGTGGTCATCCATTCTGGTGGTACCTTTATACACATAAAGAGGTCAACACTATTGGGGAAGAAATTTGAAACCTAATACCAGCCGTGAAGCAAGACATTTGCTGGACTCTTGTTTGTTTCTCTTTAAATGGCCTTTAATTGATTGCTCAGTGAAAAATGCAGGTTACAATCTTTGTGGTATCAATAGGTTGCAGCAGTGTCTGAACCATGATGCTAATATTTATTCACTTTCTAATTTGAATTGTTTAAGAGCAATACATTATTAGATATATATTTATAGATATATGTACACCACTCCAAACAATTAATAGTAAATAATAAACCCTGAACCCTGAAATAATATATTTCCTCACATTGGGCATCTCTTTTTGCACATATAATTGTAAATGTAGACATGTTCAAGTCACTTAAGAGCCATTTTTTAAGCTAAGAGCCATATTTTAATGGAAATTCTGGACCAGCCTCTTCTTAAGTTCAACGTTAATTTTATTTTATACAACTTACTAGCCATATAACCAGCATGGCTGCATGTTAAACAAAGTCTAAACATCTACAATGATATTGACTTGATTTTTTTTTTTTTTTTGCAAAGACTTATGTCTCAAAATGGAATAAATTTAAACCATTTTCAGAACACCAACAAAACAATGTACAGTTTCTGTACATGAAAGCCACTGGTAAAAACAAGTCAGCTTCAATGCCAGATTTTCATTCACAGGGTAGAAAAATATTCTCCTCTAACTTTGTTATTTTTAGAAACAAAGCTAGCCATTTTGTAGACTGTACTCACTTTGAATTTCTCTTCTATGGAAAGGGAGAGTGCTAGGCAAGATACTGCTGTACAGCACAATCCTATTCATGTCAGTTCACAAGTAACTCCCATTGTATACAACGGTACTTACTTGCAGGAAAGTATGTAAAGGACTGTTAACATTCTTTTAAGACTGCAAATATGCTAGCATTTCCTCCCATTGCCTGTCACAGGGACAAGAAAAGGAAAAAGAAATAGGGTGCCAAATACCTTATGTGCCTGTCATGTGGTGGGTGGACACCCAGATATGATGATAAAAACCCAAGGTGCTCAGTGGCAGACTTGGTGCTTGGCATCTTGGTTGATTAAAAGAATAGGAAACATCTCTGTCTTATTATTTTCCTAAAAAGTAAAGAGCAGAGGAAGTGGGGAGAAAAAGAAGAGGAGGAGAGAGTAGGATTCTCTTCTTTCAATGGTGTATCCAGCCAGGCCCCCTCCCTTGCCAGTTAGACTCCTAGTAAATCTCATGTAATCCTCAGTTTGGGAGGGGGGGAATACCACACCAACTGTTCTGTGATCAGTCTTGTCACCATTCATGAAAGCAAAGGCCTTTCAGATCATTCATACTGAATACACATGGGTACGAAGCAGGATCTGTTGCAGTATATCAATGTACAACTCTTTATGCATGGGTCACTCTTCACATGATGATGAATCTTGAAAAAGCAAAGTTTCTGACTGTGCAGGGAAAGTCCTACACTTAAATACTGGTTTACACATTATGGTGTGTTCATAGACTGATTTTAATTGCAGACTTTTAATAGACCATGGTTAGGATGTGAGATAGATATAGGAGGGTGTAGGAGCATGCCCAATCCCACAGAGATATTCACAAAAATATTCAATTGACTTCTGAAAGAGATTTGCATCAGAGGCAGTGGTCCCTGTGTTTTTCCTAACTTCAACAAAGACAATTGTGGAAACAGTGCAAACTTAGGACCAACCCTGGGTGGATTGGAGAACTCTGACGCAGATCTCTCTCTCTTTTTCACACACACACACACACACACACACACACACACACACACAGATAAACATACTCATGTACAAACTGTATATGCCTATAAGAAACCCAAGCACCCACAGTTTTGAGAATTGCAAGCAAGATATTTGGAAATGCTGACACAATTCACAGAAGAGTAGAAAACTGTTCCCTTTGACTGCTATAAAGATTACCAAAATTAATTCAGTATTCGTAAAGGACTGCAGTGGTCTTTAGAAACCTCAGTGTTTTCAACCGTATGCATGAAGGGACTTTCACACGTATCAGTCATTATGTATGAACACAACTGAGCATTGTCACTAGCTTGCACTTGCAAATTTCAAGTAAAAAATAAAAATACAAAACCTTTTGACCAGAAGAACAAATATACATAGTTAGAGTTTATAGTAATATTTAAAGTATAACATAGTCAACTTGAAATTATATAATAATGTTACAAAATGAAACCATTTGAGGTTTTTGAACAGGAAGATTCGAAGGTCCAAGCAGAAGCATGAACTGAACCGAATCCTAGAGTTTAGTTATCTTCTCTCAACTGCATTTTGAAGGCATCCAAAAGTTTCCTTAAAGAGTTGAGAGATGATAGTTGAAATGCTTGTAATAGTCCATGGGGTCTATTTTTATACAGGCAATATGAAGCATCTAAAGGGTAAGCTGAAGTTTGGTCATATTCCTGTTGTGCATATTATGATGACGGACCAATTCATCAGACCGAGCAAACTTTTTTTGACAACTAGGCCATCGACAGCTGAAAGGCTTTTCACCTGTTAACAAAACACACAATTATTAAGCTAGCATAGGTTGAAACTTTACCATCAACCTCCCCCTTCCCTTAGAACACTTATCAAGGCATGTACCCAACCCCAGATAGCTGGTGCTTCATTGAGGTCATGGGAGTCCAGCCAATGACTCAAATACAAGTGTTATTGCACTCTTCACTTCCATCACTCTTCCTTTAAAATATTTGCTTGCACCATGCTTTTACTCTAAAGAGATCACACTCAAGCCATTTCCGCACCAGACTTTTACAGTGCTATGATTCCACTTGGAACATCATATGGAATCCTGGGGTTTGCAGTTTGGGGAGGGGCTGCAAACCCCAGGATTCCATAGGATGTTTCAAGTGGAATCATAGCGCTGTAAAAGTCTGGTGCGGAAATGGCCTCACTGCAACAGGACTCCCATCTAAGCAGCATTCAGAAACAGATATAATTAGCTTCAGTAGATCACTCTCTGGGTGATTGTTGTTGTGTGCCTTCAGGTAGTTTTCGACTTTGCCTACCCTAGGGCAAACCCATTACAGTGTTTACTGGCAAGATTTGTTCAGAGAGGTGTTGCCCTTGCCTTTCCCCTGCAAAAGGGGCTTCCATGGATGAGCAGGGATTTGAACCCTGGGTTCCACAGTCAAAATCCAGCACTCAAACCACTATACCACACTGGTTTGATGCTCTGGATGATAGCTTTTATTATCACTGTGGAGCTTTTTGAAAGGATATTCTCCTCTTAATCTGCAACTTAAAGTGTGCGTTTGCAAATTTGTATCTCATATTTTATATCCCACTTTAAAAGTAATAAAATTAACAGTAAGCTTCATTGCTATGTTTTGCTAATAGATTAACAGGCAACTTCTGCTACTGATGAAGTCAGCTGTATTGGCATTATCAACTGCCATTTCCGCATGAGCGCTATGATTCCACTTTCAACATCTCATGGAATCCTGGGGTTTGCAGTTTCAGGAGGGGCCAGCCAGCCCCTCCCGAAACTGTAAACCCCAGGATTCCATAGGATGTTGAAAGTGGAATCATAGCACTATAACAGTCTCGTGAGGAAATGGCCTCAGTCATAATAACATCACAGCACTAAAGAGACACCCAATCTCAAAAAAATAGATCAATACAAAAAGAGAGAAGGCCATCAAAACAAGTGCTCTTTAGAATAAAATTGTCAGGATCAAGTTACATGCTGTATTAAAGATTCATTTAAATCCACGACTGTGATTCCTCCACCTTTTTACTTAAAAATGCAGCTGCAAAAGGTTCCAATCCTAATCAAGACCACAGTAGAGTGAAGCAGTATTAAAAATATATTTGCCTTTATCTTCAGAGGTAGCAGCTCTTGGGACAATAGAAGCTTTGGCCATTTCCATTCTACACTGTTATAGTGCTATTATTCCACTTTCCATATCCTGTGGAATTCTGTATTGAGGACAAAAAGCTCTCTGGCTGAGAATTCTAAATGCCCCTCCCTAAACTGCAAATCCCAGGATTCCATAGGATGTTGCAAGTGGAACAATAGCACTATAACAATGTAGTGCAGAAATGGCCTTTGTGAGGGAGTCAGTTTTTGGTGAGACAATGATGCAATGGAAAAGCTGAAAACTCACCAAACTGTAGATCTGACTCACATCGGTACCACCTCTCTGCCCATATGGCTGTTTTTATAAAACAAAAGATGTGTGGAGTTCCAGATATTGAATTCAAGCATGCTTTAATATAACATGCAGTTTGACCCTCAGTGACATACCAAAAAGAGGAGAGGGATCTAATGGATTTTGTGTAGTGGATTTTGGTGGACGATCCATTACTGAAAACACCACATTCGGTAATTACACCCTTACCAAAGTATGAGCCTATCTCTGCAGTCTCTATTTTTAGATATTTAAAATTCAGGTGAAAGAATGTGAAGGCTCACAAGTGGTGAACTTCTCTTTTAAAACAAGATTTTTCTTCTAAAACAAGCAGTACAATCCAGCTCCCCTTCTACTTATATAGTACATTGAATATTACAGAACAGGGGCTGACTTAGGACTGGTGTGTGTGTGTGTGTTTGTGTGTGTGTGTGAGAGAGAGAGAGAGAGAGAGAGAGAATGCTGGATTTTGAGCCCTAAGAAAAACTCTAAATGCATGAGTAATTGTACATTGCTTTAGTCCTCCACTAGATGGTGATAGCAATCCCTATTCCCTTTCATTAATCTAAAAGTGACCAATCTTTGGCCCTCCAGAGTTGAACTGAAAATCACATCAGCCATGGTCAACAAAACCAGTGATGAGACATGATAGAAACTACAGTCCAATAATATCTGCAGGTCCACAAGTTGCCCAGCCCTGCTCTAAGCAATATCTTCAGGTTTCATTGGTAGCAGAAAATGATGCCATTTACGAATTGATTAGTGATGCTGTAAAGACTTCAATCGCAACAAAATCAGTTTAGGTAAAGTAAAGTAAAAAATATAAATGGGAAAAAAGTATACGCACTTGTTTTACCTGTATGAGTCCTGGTGTGAGTCTTCAGGTGATCGGATCTGGAGAACTTTCTCTGACAGGTTTTACACTGGAAGGGTTTCACACCTAAATAGATAACAGAAGTCTATTCCCATATTCTAATACCTTCTAGAAGAACAGGGGACACTGTTATTTCTGAGTTTCCAGACTGTAGATTTTTTTTGTTGCTACTTAGTAATACTACTTTTCTAACTACATGCCTATATGACCCAGTGGACATTAATGAAGCTTCTAAATAAGCACTTGATTTACAACCCTCTTTTCCCCTTTAACTTTAATTAGTGCTTTTGTAGTACGTCTGTTCTTGCCAAAATAAGTAGTTGTTAATTTAAAACTTGAAATATTGCAAATGAGGAACATCCAGTGATGTTGGTTGTCTTTTGTACACTGTAAGGTCTTGAGCATATTTCATGTAAATTTGAAGTTTACTCCGGCTCAGTATTTTTCAGTTATGAGATGTGTGATTCGTAAGGAACTATTCATCCAAATATAGGGCAAGATCCTGTTCATGAGGTGGCACAGCATACATCTCCACAAATAGATTTCCATTCAGCTTTCTTTGTGACTACTGCATAACATAGCTTGATGGCACTGGGACATCTGCACACAGGCCATTTCCACACGGCACTCTTATAGCACGATGATTCCACTTTCAACCTCCTATGGAATCCTGGGGTTTGCATTTTAGAGAGGGGCCCTTCCCTAAACTGCAAATCCCAGGATTCCATAGGAGGTTGAAAGTGGAATCATCGCGCTATAAGAGTGCCGTGCGGAAATGGCCACAGCCAATCAGTGGCTGAGGTCTGAAGGCTTCCAGACACCATCCAGCTACCTTTGCATAGCTGGGAAATAGGAATAACCATTGCCGTCCTGGATCTCCAGTGACTACCTGGGAGCACAGTGGCTTTTCCTGGCTTTACATCTAAAGCTAAATAGTGCTCAGAAGGCCCTCTCCCCGGCACTGATTGGCTCTGAGGGTGTACATAAGGTTATTCAGGGGGATCACTGTACAAGGTGGTACTAGATGCTTCCTTCTAGAATGACTGAATAGCAGATACATTGATGTAATAGGAAGTTTTGCCAGTTTACGGCACCAACTGGATTCTGGCGTTGTTGTTGTTACCTGAGATCCTACATTAGAGATATGGTTACAAATGTGTCACTACATCTCGTCTCCTGCCCTAACTTTACAAACTCTTTTAACAACAAGCAGACACATCAAGCAATGAACATCTGTTCTACTGGTGATCAAGGCATGTTTCTAATCCACTTCCACAAGCAATTTCTGGAGCAACAATCAGAAGGAGGACCTCTGACACAGCTCCTCATCAGACCAAAGTTCACTGGTGGGAAGGGCTTGGAAA
Organism: Iguana delicatissima; assembly: GCA_948472985.1. NCBI lineage: Eukaryota > Metazoa > Chordata > Lepidosauria > Squamata > Iguanidae > Iguana > Iguana delicatissima. Next base: position 162,880 of record CAOKZL010000229.1, read on the forward strand.
TGTCATCTAGCTGTAACCTGATCATTAGCAAAAGAGATCTCCATCATTCAGCGCAGCTGCTGGCTGTTGAGGTAGCTCAGTCAGTACTGGCAATTGTGACCATAGTGATACAATCAAGAATACAGAACTTGGCTAAATATGGAGCAGCTACAGATCCATAAATCTAGGCTATAAACCTGTAGCTGCAGTACAGAATGCCAGTTGTTGTTGTTGACCTAGGTCCTCCCAATTCAGAGCTCAAAATAGCTTACAAAAGTTCTATCATTTTAGATGTTTTAACTCCAGAGGTTTCCAGCATTTAGGATTTTCCTGTGTCGGGGTCCACAGAACATATTTTTTAGTAAAGATTTTGCCATTATTTCCTCACAACTAACATAACACATATTTTTTAAAAAAAATATGATTGGGACTATTTTCCAACTAAAGTCACATTCTTCTGTTTTTTAAAGATTCTGCTCTGCACAGTTCCAATTCAGTAAAGCATTCAAATGGATTGTAATCTACTAAAAAAATATGCACTAAGACATTGATAAACGATGAGGATCCGTAACACATAGTAAGTGTCTTCTCACCATTTATTGACGCTTCTATATATATATATTCTTTTCCTCTTAGCGGACCATGGTGATTACCAAGCAAATAGTGGTGGGTGTGGTGGGTGTTATTAAGAAGAGAAGGAAAAGATATGGACAGTAGGTCCTTCAGACTTGCTATGCAAATGTCAGATTCTTACGTTGCAGAGTAACGACAGGAAACGAAAAGGGAATCTTATCCACAACACTATTTTGTGTCATGGTGTAGCAGTTACAAGACTTGGCTGGAACATGAGACAGCTAATTTCTAGTCCCCACAGAACCACAAATTTGGAGAAGCTTTGAGCTGGTTACTCTGTCTCAGCCTGACCCACCTAATATGCTCACTGTGAAGATAAAGTGGAGAGAGGACAAGGCATTTTTAAAGATATCCATTACTGTGTGTCCATCTTGTCATTCAGAGTAGAAGCTTCTCTGCTATATATAGTCCTGAAATTTGTATTGAGGAGAAAGTGATTTTAAAAGCGGGGAGAGTAGATATAGAGGTGCAAACACCCTTACACACATAATTTGCTAGCTTTGGGGAGTGTAACTTCCAATCTAAATCTATTTGTGATTTGTTTATTAAACTTTATGTGTCCATTTGTCTTGACAGTGTGTCCCAAAAGCTAGGACTCAATGCCCATTTGGAGACACAACTCTTCCTTTAAAAAATGCCTTGAGGAGAGCCATGTATGCCATCTTGAGCCCAAAGGTGTGATATAAATGCAATGAAGAAATAATAAATAGTAAATAATAATAATAAATAATAACAAAAATTATTATTATTTTATATAATATATAAATATATTATTATATAATAATAATTATTTTATATAATAAAAATAATAATAAATTAATAACATTGAGACACAGACAAGTGATTTTATCTAATTGATTAAGTGATTCCAGAATAAAAATATTACAGTTCCAGAACATCACGTTTATTTTACTTGTATATTCTAAATTTTATACTTAAACCACATGTGCAGTGAGTGTCATGGCCCTCTAAAAAGGTGCTTCCCTTTAGTGGAGTCTGATTGCTAAACAGTTTGTTCACTCTTTTTCGCACACTCCTAGCACAGCACTATCTCAGTTTCATGGGCTAGCTCATTTCTAAGCTATTAACAGCACAATCAGCAGTGAGTCTTTTTCATCTCAAGGTGATTGTTTATGGAGGACAAAGGGCAACCCTCAACCAAGTGCTTCAAGTGACAGGATGACTTGTCAGGATCATGTAAGTCAATGAACAACATTCTTGTTCCAGGTTATGGCTATTGTTACAAGCAGTTACATTGTCCAGAGTCTAAGTATACACGTCAAAGGCACAAATCTCTTTGCTTCTCTTAAACAGGGGTTGGTTGACCTGTGGTGCTATAAGTTTTCTGAGCCATAATAACAATAACAACAGAAGTTCAATGCTGCTTTTTTATACTGGTAGTTTAATTTTGTGTGAACCATAATCCTGAATTTAAAAAAAAATAAAACTCTTATCTCACACACTCCAGATCAGGGAAACTATAACTACTAAAACTTTCCAAAACCAAAATATCCAACAAACCTGTATGCCGTCTTTGGTGTCGTTTCAGTTGATCTGAACGAGAGAATCTTCGTTCACAGTCTTTAAAGTCACACTGGTATGGTTTTTCACCTTAGACAGAAACAAGTACATTTGAAAAGTAGGGGACAGGGGATAAAGTTGCATGTCAATTAAAAATCCAAACCACAACAGTTCTCAATTATACAACAATTCACACACAATTTAGTTTTAAACAAAGAAATAAATTTAGGGGAAATTTCCATAACTGTTCTTCACCAGATATTTTATATCAGATTTGCCCCAATTAAATCTCAACAGATTTGCTATGTGACAATAGAGTTTATTTTGACACCAGCAGTACAGTGTTAGGGCCACTGATCCCAACAGCAGTTTCCTATAATCTATGTATTTATGGCTAAATAAGCCTGATGCTACAATTCATATCTCATGTTTATTTATTTCTTACACAGGTGTCACCACCACAGTTAAAGAAATATGCTCATGTAAACTGTAAATACTTCATGTAAATACTTCATGGTATTTGTTTTCAACATGTAGCATTAAGTTTAATGAATCTGGTGGTGGCATGATAGGAAAAGCATAGCTTTTCTGGTGTTCTGAGATAGAAAATGACAATTGCATAGATCTACAAACAAAAAGTAATGGTTTAGTCAATCATTTAGCAACATTTTTGTAATACTTTGGAAAAGATTCAGCATCACTTCAATGTTTGGATTATTTTCCTCCCCCTTTATATGAAGTCCAATAGGATCTTTGCTTACATGATATTGTGGTGACCTCACATTCTTTCTTGAAGGTATAAAGTAATGTATGTAATGATTTTATGGGTATAATGACTTTACCTATGTAATGATTTTACCACCTTCAATTTCAATACCAAGGATAGAGGTGGGGGGATAAGTGCTAAATGATTCTGTGGTGGGGTGGACTTCTGACAAATTCTGGGACAGAAATGGGATAATTTATGAAAGCAAATCAATCAACCTGCTCATACCCCCGTTCTCTAAATCTAAATGCTCCCTACTGTTTTTGACTAGAAGAAAAAAAATGATCAAATTTCTACAAGAATAAAGTCCTGCCTCACACAGACAATCAGAAGAGTTGTCTCTGCCATATAGACATGAGGGATAATATTCCTAGAACCAGCATGGTGTAGTGGTTTGAGTGTTTGACTAGGACGCTGGGGGAGCAGGGTTCAAATCCCTGTTCAGCAATAAAAGCCTACTGGGTGACCTTGAGATGGTCACACACTCTCATCCTCAGAGGATAGCAAGGGCAAACCCCTCTGAACAAATTTGGCCAGGAAAACCCTATAACAGGTTTGCCTTAGGATTACTATAAGTCAAAAATGACTTGAAGGCACACAACAACAACAACATTCTTATTTGCCTTTTCTTCTATGATAATGTTCTGTAATTTTTTTTCAGTCTTCTGCCTCAGAGTTATCATCAATGGTTGCTGGTGACTTCCCAGTCGGTGAGGTGGTGAATCCAGTTCAAGTTTTAGTTCAGACTTGAAAGGAGATATCCAAAGTGTTGAATCTTATCTTCAAACTAGCCACTGCAGTTTGGTTGTCTACTTTAAAGTTCAGACTAAAATCCAGAACAGATTCACCACTCCACTGACAGGGAAGCCAGCAGCCGCCACCAGTTACCCCAAATAAAAATCTACTGGATCAAAGTTACTTCTGTGGATGAGAATCCTTCTCTTCATAGAAAAGCTATACTATATCCAGCCCCTTGTTATTTTCCAATGGTCCACTACTCCTCATTTTAAGGGTCTTCAGTCGCTGTCTGGCTAGCTCACTGCTGGGGCCATACAGCAAGGTTTTGTCGCCAAATACTATACAAGTCTTAATAAAGCATTCTCTGAGGTACTGGTAAACACGTGGAATCACCAGAATCTACTGCAGATTTAGGAGCCTAGAGGGAAAAAAATCTGAATGCCCATTCTGCCACTATAATTTCCTTCCATTTGCAGGAGTCACTGAACTTTTGACACAATTACATACACAAGTCTCATCTGCTTATAACCATGAGATATCACTGATATTTCAGTGCTATGCCTGACAGAGTAAAGGGAGAAATACAAGAAACATTTGCTGTTAAAGTAAGAGGCTAGTATGTTCTGGTAAAATAAATATATGTCAGTACAGAGCTTATATTTTTTGCAGCACAGCTCCTAAAATTCCCCAGGTATGTAGAATAGCATGTCAGACTGGAGAATCCGTAACCCAACAATAGACTTATTACATGGCTGAAGAATTCTAAGAGGAGTAGTCAAAAACATGTACCTATTCTAAGCTCTAGCAAGTAGAATGTTTATTTTCTAAGGGCCAATTCAAATGTTCCCCAGGAACAGAGGAATGCATATGAACCTGCCTTTTATTTACTTGGCCCATTGCTCAATCTAGCCTTAATTCTCTCACTGGTAATAACTCTTTAGGATCTCAGGCAAGAAGCTTTTGCAGCCTGCAAAAAAAAAATAAAGATGCCAGAGACTATGAACATTTCCGCACGACACTCTTATAGCATGATGATTCTGCTTTCAACCTCGTATGGAATCCTGGGGTTTACAGTTCCGGGAGGGACCGGCCGGCCCCTCCCGGAACTGCAAACCCCAGGATTCCATATGAGGTTGAAAGTGGAATCATCACGCTATAAGAGTGTCATGCGGAAATGGCCTATATTTGGAACATTGCACATGGAAAGCATATACTAACTCTACCATGGAGATAAGGATTCTACAGTGTGTGACATATTCTGCTGCATTCTTTCAGTTCTGATTAACACCTGCACCAATTTGCATAACTTTGCTATTATTCTATAGGATGTTTTTAAAAACTAGATTGAATATCTTGCTAACATGGCATAAACCATGCACTTTAAGACCCTGGTAAACTTTTTCCAAAAAGAAACTGATACCCCAAATAGTAACAGTTTTTTGGATATATACTGTGTGCGATACAATCAAATTCTAAAAGTCACTATTAGATTACCATATGAAAATCTTTATAACTTCCTGTACGGTCACCCAAAGTAGCTTACTGGCTCTTAAGCCCCCAAAAGGGTTGTTTCCACGTCTATTCAATTTAATTTATTTTTATGCTGAAAGCTATATTTGTCACATGTGTTTAAAAATGATTCCTTTCGAATCTGACCACAAGCTCTCCCACAGGAATTATGGTGCCTTGAAAGTGACTCTGAAACAGCCTTAAACTCTGGCAGATTTAACAGGAGTGGGGGACAGTTGGTGGAACAGAATGCACTGACCAAATGATAGCTTCCAAAATGCAATGCAAATACAATGCTAAAGCAAATTCATTTACACAGAACAGTGAGATAGGTTTTGCATCTCTTTCACATTGCAAACAAAAGCTCTTTGTTATTGTTAGTCTTGCTGTAACTTTGATATCTTTCTGAAACCAAAGCATAGATGAGATCTGCTAGAACACCTCAAACTGCTGCTACTATTTATTTTGTTTATACCCCAATCTCTTCCCTGCTATGGGACACATAATGTTATTTAATGTTATCCATCCATCCTCTTAAAATGGTAGTACCTTCCCTCATCTCTACACTTCTGTTTAGAAACAACAGTTACTGAGAACATCCTAACGTAAGTCATATATTAATCTACTATTTGAATCAAGAATGCTACGGTAATTCAGAATCTGTTCACATACCATACATTTTTACAACTAAGATATTTGAAGTATGCATCCAAAAATGCAAACATCAGTGCCAAGCAGTTATAATTGTCAGCAAGTGAAGGCACACAACAACAACAATATGCTTGAGAGCCAGCATGCTGTAGTGATTTGTGCATTGGGCTACGACTTTTAAGACCACTGTTCAATTCCCCACTCAGCCATGGAAACCCACTGGGTGACTGTGGGCATGTCACACACTCTCAGCCCCAGAAAACCCTATGACAAGGTCACCTAAGGGTTGCCATAAGTTGGAAACAACTTGAAGGCACATAACAACACAACAATATGTTTGGGAACAAACATTGTAAGTGGCTTTCAGCAATATTACAAATGTCACAATTTCTGTGAATTGTACCAGGACAATTGCTACTGCTGTTTCATATGTGTTTAGCTTCAACAGCATGCCTGGCTCCAGGTACTTCCCCAAAGTGACATCTTGCTATGTTTCCAACTTCCAGTATCACACATATCACAAGATAAGTGTTCAGGAGAGAGAAAGTGGGCATTTACCAAGTGAAGTCATAGTTTCTTTGAGTTCAATATTCTTTCCAAAATATTCAGTATTATTTAAGAGTTGGGCAAGCTTGGGGGATCCCGGGGCAATTTTACATCTTCAAGACCTACAGCAGATTGCTTGTCGCTGTTGTTGTTGGCCTTCAATCAGTTTCCATGTTATATTAACTCTTAAGACAAACCTACCAGAGAGTTTTCTTGGCAAGATTTATTCAAGGGAGGTTTGCCATTGCCTTCCTGTGAGGCTGAGAAAGTGTGATTTGCCCAAGGTCACCCAGTGGGTTTCTGTGGCTGAACCCCCATCTCCCAGAGTCCTAGCCTAACACTCAAACTACTACACTGCGCTGGCTCTCTGCAGCGGGCCGCACCAACCTAACAATACAAAATTAAAAAAGAAAAATCAAATTGGTAGTGGCTAGAAGTCTACTTGCAAGACAGGGGTGGATAGGCACAGGGAAAAGTCTATGCCTTCTTTTGCTGCTAAAACATCACTCCTGGGGAACTAGAAACTGACATATTTTGATGAAAAATATCAGCAGAATGAATCAGGCATCTAGGATGGGCCTGGAACCACTAAAATCCTTTGGGGTTTTTCCACATTACATGGTTATTCCAGTTTCAACATCCCATGGAATCCTAGGGGTTGCAGTTTAGGGAGAGACATTTAGAATGCTCAGCCTGAGAGCTCTTTGGGCTCAGTAAATTACAAACCCCAGAATTCAAGGCTGTTGAAAGTGGAATAATAGCACTATAACAGTGTAGTGTGGAAAGACCCTTGAATGGCAAGATATAGCCTGTCCTTGGTTTATACTGAATAGGGCAGTTCTTCAGAGTTTCAGACAGGAATCCTGCTTGGACAAGCCCTTTGGCATGCATCACATGTGCTTATGGTGACCCCTGTCCCAACAACCAATAATGTATTTTTAACAGGAATTGGAAGACATGCACACTGCCTTGAACCCCACAAAATAAAAAATGAGAGAAAAGTAAATTAAAAACCACATGCTTATAGAGAAGACTAATTCCCTTTGTCTATGGAAGACTCCTTGCAGTATAATTTCTAAGTGATGGGTATCCTTACAATGAGCTCTTTCCGCCCAGCTCCAAAAGAACAAAGAGATATCAAACCACTGTTACTGAAAATGTTATAAATGAGCACTTGTGGAAATATACTCATTGAGGAAAGCATGGGGAATATCCAGCAAGCACCCTCTGCAGCAAGTAAGAAAGGATACACTTGTTTTTTCAAACTGTTCATGGTTATGATGCAGAAAATCCCATTTGGGATACTTTTTTTTAAATACAGTAGCTATCTATAAATTTAAACTGGCCTCAAGACATACCAGGAAACAGACAGATATTCCCAGGGAATTGTCTCCCACTCATTTTCTCTTCAGACCAAAATTATTTCATAGAAGCCTGCTGTGGCTGCAAGCTGATAACTGCCTGGCTAAATGGATTTTTAGGGACATTCCTCTTTCTGATTACCAGTAATCTCCTTCTCCCCATTTTTTCCTTTAATAAGTATCAAAACACCTGGAAGGTCAGCTTCGCTACTAATCTCTCCATTTACCTAGAATCAAATCCAAAGTGACATTATTTCCCCAATACCAGGTATGACTAGGAACCCATTATAAAGCAACACATACACACACAATTTTCAGAAGTGTTGTTTTAGAAAATATTGTGTTCCTTGTGTGAGAGTGAGGAGAGAACCAGTCACAAATAATCGAAGAGCTGCTCTTCTGCATGTTATTACAGGATCTGTAACCTAGAAATATTTTAAGACTTCAGCTAGCTCAAGCAATGTGCATGAAAGTAAAGCCAGAGTGGGGAAGTCAGTTTTAACTTTGCAATCTTGTTTCTCGTTGAGAACTGCCTGTATGTGTTCATACATTTGCCTCATCCACAAGTTGTTGGAATATGATTCCCATCATCTCTAATCATTACCAGTACTGATCGGAGAAGCATGGAAACTGCCATCCAACTGCATCTGGAGACCCAGCATTAGAAACCACTGATTACCTTCACTAATATATCAACAGATATATTAACCTTAGTGGTTTTAGTGCTGGACTAGGATTCTGGGAGACCAGGGTTTGAATCTCTTCTTACCTACAGAAAGTCACTGGGTGACCTTGGGCAAGTCTCGGACACTCTTCGCCATACATGAAGGCAATAGCAAACTTCCTCTGACTAAATCTCGAATAAATCAAGAAAATCCTATCATAGGCTTGCCATATGTTATCGTTAACTTGAAAGTATGCACATCCTAAAAGAGAAACTTTCCTTAGAGGAGAATCACAATATAGCTGCTCTTCCCACCTTGGCATTTTCCCAATGTGTCAAATAGCAACTCCTGTCATACTCAGCCAGCCTAACTATTAGCCATGCTGGTTGGGAGACATGAGTATTGTCATTGTAGTCCAACACAAACTGGAGAGTGCCCAGCTAGTGAAAACTGGTCATAGGAACCTGTTTTCCTTCCTGTAAAAGTCAAGAAGGAAATTCCATTCAAAATCAGCTGGGCTTAGTATAACATGGAAAGAATAGGCTTAAATTACCAAATTTGTGGCAGTGATACACAAAGAAAATTTGAAGAGTTAAGGCTGTTGAATTTCCAGACTCCATCCCCTTTCCCTTCTTTTCTCTTCTCTTTAGGAAATATTACAGCTTTCCAAATCCAATCAATGATGTAAACCTTTTGACTTAATAAGATTCTAATTTTCAAACTACCCATTTATAAGAGCTGCTCTTTCAGTATGATGGTCTATTCTATTCATAGTATGCTTACAGTTTTACTGAGAAGAAAACCTTCTTTGGAACAACGTATCACTTTCTGCTGGTAAAAATAAATTCCCAAACCATACATCAAGTTCCAGAAAAATCTTCAAACACATGAGTCATTGTTTCTGGATCATGCTGATGGCAGATGGAAGCTGCATGAAATCTTATCACCACAATATCCACAGTTTGTTAATAATAATTTCTTTTTCATTATATTTAGAAGCTGCATGATGCTCCAAGACAAACAGTATCATTTTATGACTGTATCTGTTTCCTTAATGGCATTGTTAATACCAGGAAGGCATTCGATAAATAGATATAGAGGGCACAAGATGTCAGCAAAAACTGTGTTGAAACATTGGTAAACACTGATATAAATTGCAGCTTTGTGTAACTGAGTTCTACAGATAGTAACACTATCTAAAAGAAGAGTCTGCAGAAAATGTAATGAGTCAGCAACCTCTAAATGTCTAATTGATGAGAAAGGGGAATTTTACAATCCTTTTTTCTTTTTTCCTTTTGGTAGGCAAATGGCTGTCTCACTCCCATCCCTCAAAAAAAAATATGAATCCCTCTTTTCAAGCATTCATCATTTCAAGCACCACTCAAAGGACAAGAGACAACTCAGATGAGATTCACTCATCTAAAATAAAGCACCTAAGTTCTCTAATTGTAGAAAATCTTGCAGCATCTCAAAAAACTAGCAGATTTAGGTTGGCATCCTGTTGGGTAGTCCCAGCTGGAGTAGACCCAGTCATCAATTATTGTATTGGACTATGACTTTGGAAAGCAGGGTTTGAAACCCCACTCAGCCATGGAAACTCACTGAGTCACATTCTCAGCCTCAAAGGAAGGCAAAGGCAACCCCTATCTGCCAAGAAAACCAAGATAGGGTCACTTTAGGGTTGCCATAAGTCAGAAATGACTTGAAGGCTCACAACAACAACAAAGGCAACATATAGACCAATGGATTCATAGGTCCATTCTAGGAAAACAGAATTTATTATGGTATAAGATTTATGGCCTATAGTCTACCTTGCCATTGGACTCTAAAGCTATAACACACCATAATAAATTTGATAGTCTCAGTTGCTTTTGCACCAACAAGATTCTTTGTTGTTTTTGCTGCAACAGAGTTACACAGTGACATGTCTGGAGATTAACCCCTACAAAGCTACTTCAGCACTGAGTTTACACCTGGCAAGTAAGTCAGGCATCCACATTTCAGGGATGCAGCTTCAAGAAGAACAAATGAGGGCATTTCCCCTCCCAAATAACAGTTCTGAGCCCTCAGATGAAATTCTCCCACATTTGTAGGATTTTAGAGAGTGAGACACTGAAAATCAGTCACACCCAGAACTCTTATATTTGCTGTTTTCACATTTCCTTGGGAACTTTGCCAGCCCCTTTTCTGTGGATGCCAAAGCAGCATTTCTAAATGCTCAACTGAAGTTTTAAATTAATGCAATTTTTAAAATGTGGAGATTGAAAGAAAAATTTCTTTTGGGGGGCAAAGTTTTTATATGGGGGCAAAACACTCATCCCCTCTCCACCATTGATACATACATGCATCCAATTGTGTTCTTGTGAAGTCACAGATTTGTATCTGAAAATGTTATTTAATTTATTTATTCCATATTGGAGCATAAGGCAAAGAGATGTTGGGGGGAAGAGAAAAGAATGTTGAGGTGAATGCTCTTGGGTGGAATGTTTGAGGAGATTTGCGTAAGGCTGGTGAATGGCAATTGGTGAATGACAGCTGGAAATTCAATTAGACAAGGGTTTGAATATGAGAAGGGTTTGGGGGTTAGACTACAGCTGGAGTAAGAGAAGAAAGTTTTGATAGGCGATTTGATATAGTTGGTCTGAGCTAGCTTGAGAGGAGTGTAAGAGATAGTGTGTGGTATTTAAAATGCAATAAGTATCCAATCTGCTATTTAACTTTTGTAAATAAAGAATTATTTCTTTTGGCTTCTATCTGAGAACTTGGATTCAGACAAAGTGCCTGTGGTGACACCATTTAATATAGAGGTATAGTCTCCATTGAGGATAGAAATTGCATGAATCCTTACATGTACCTTGAGGGCATTTAGAGGTTTCCTACAGTTGGTGTCACAAAGGTGAGACAAGATGACATTCTTATCTGGCAGCAAAAGTGAGGATCAGGAAAAACCCTCGCTCTTGCTAATTGCAATGAGCATGAAGGTTTTCACATTAGGTGGGTAGAAACCCCACATTTGGCCACAAAGTGGTGTGATTAACTGAGAAGAACTGGTGGCACTGGTGGGCTTGCCTGAATGGAAAATCCCACAGTTGGTGGAATAAGATTTGGGAAAACTCCACAGTCCTCCTTGAAAAACATCATGCACACTACAACTTCATTATTACGTGCCGCCATCAAGGGAGAGGCAACATACTGTAGTGGTTTGAGCATTGAACTGTGACTCTAGAGACCAGGGTTTGAATCCCTGCTTCATCATGGCAACCCATTGGGTGACCCTGGGCGAGTCACACTCTTCCAACCTCAGAAGAAGACAATGGCAAACCCCCGCTAACAAAGCCTGCCAATAAAACCCATGATAGGCTTGCCTTAAGTCAGAAACAACTGGAAGGCACACCACCACAACAGCAAAGAATCATATTGATCTCTGTTAAGTATCAGAAGCCCAGATAATGCCTCCCATTGGACAGTCTGTGAAAGGATGTCATTGCCAGTGTAGGGAAAAAGACACCAAGATCCAGGGCCAGGTAGGAAAAATATTTGGAATGAAAAAAGGCACTTACCAGTGTGCTTTCTACCATGCATCTGCAGGTGAGACAGCTTAAAATATCGTTTGTTACAGCCAGGGTATACACACATGAAAGGACGTTTCTCATTTGTCTCACTTGTTGATCGGACAATTGTAGGAGCTACTCCAGGTACTCGTCGCACATCCTATAATGACATAAAGAAAATGAGGGAGATTCAGTATATTATTTGGCCAACTAGATAATGGGAAGGACTGTAGATATCGTATGCAAGAACTGTCTGGCTACCTTAAATGCCCTCCCACCAATATACACTACGTCACATCTGGATCCTTTTATTTACTTATTTTTTTTCCTACCAAGCAAGTTGTACTAAGCACAATTCAAGGTGCTGGTCTTGACCGATAAAGCCATAAACAGCTTGGATCCAGGACATGTGAAAGAGCAACTCCTCCCATATGAGCCCGCCTGATATCTAAGATCTTCAGCCCAGGCTCTTTAGTATGTCCGCATCAACCCATAAGGTGAGGGTGGTGTATGCATGTGATCGGACTTTCTCTGTAGCGGCACCCCAACTGTGGAGCTCCCCCCAAGTAAAGTCAGATTGGCTCCATTCCATTTGATTTTCCAGTAGATAGGAAAGACAAAGCTATTTCACTTGACCTTTGGTCCTTAAAATTAGGGTGTGGATGCTCTGGTTGGTTTTAATGGTTTTTAACTGTTTTTCAATTATCTGTGGTTTTAGAACTATTTTTAAAGAGGGGTTTTAGTTTGGTTTTAATTGCTTTTAGTCATTATATTTAATGTTTTAAATGTTTTTACCCTTTTTACTTTACCTCAGGGACCCTGGTAGGTTGAGAGGTGGTTGTTTTAAATGTCTCACATACATAAATAAATATTGCAGGTTCATAAATCTTGATTCCCAGGCTTTCAGTTGACATCCTGTGCCATCTGATGAGTAAAGTTTAATATTTTGTACTTCAAGATCACTTGGCGGTTTCACATTTAGAGAAACCATGGAGCTGGTCAATTTACTTTCAATTATAATATAAAGAAAAGGAAATGTGAATTTTCTCTTTCTTTACTTTGTGAAACATTAAATTTATATTGACTGTCCACACAATAAAATGTATTCTCATTGGAATTTATTACTGAGACAATTGAACTTAAGATTAGCATCAAGTAATTACCGTAAAATTGTACAGTCCCCTATATACTCACTTGTATTCCTCTAAAAACTCCATGAGTGTGTATTCTGTATTGGGCTCCACAGCTATACAACATGGGACCTGCATGGTTATCACTTTCATATCCTGTTGCATGGCTGGGTAAAAAAGAAAGAAAAGGCTTTACAAATCTCTACAAGTAAATGCCAAAACAGTTACATGCAAACATTCAATGAAACAATAGAGGAAGACAAACTAATTCTGTTTAAAACAAGAGTTCTAAGTGGAAAAGACAAGATTTATCTACCTTTGTTGTAAAATGTGATTAATGAAGAAAATTAGTAATGATGGAATAAAATAGAGAGGAACAAAAAGTTAATGCTCTGCCTACGTGCAAGTTATTTATCAGCTAAATGCCAAGTCTGCTATTGCTAATATCTTTGGAATGACCAAAATGCCTCAGATTTCACATTAAGTGCAGTGGATTTTTGTCAGCACCTCATGACTCAGATATAACCAGATAGGGCTGAGAAAGTGATGACATTTACAAGAACAGCCATGGTGCAGCCAGAGGATAGGATTACAAATCAGTGTCCTAACCTATTTAACCCACACATCAGCTTGGAAGATGTACTGTAGCTTAACCTTCTGTAAAATCAACAAACAGTGAAACTGTTACCCAATCAAAGCCTCTGGACTCTTTTACTTTCAGAGCAAGAAGATTTTATCCACTGAAATATTTTGGGCTTTAAAATTCAAGGCTAGGAATCTGCAAACTTTATTAAAGTGTATACCAAAGCATGTAACTTTCTCTGTTCAAAATCTTTTGCCTTCCAGATTGGATGAGGGACTCTTTCAGCTAAATTAAAACTCTTATCTGAATTAAAACTGAAGGCTCATCTTAATGTTGCTCTTGAAAATTCTCTGCTCAGAGAGGAGCCCATCACTCCTCAGCTTCTCTATCAGTCATTGATTTCATTATGTTTCTTAATAAGAAGTCACACTGATTTCAGTGGAACTTAATCTAGGTTGCTATTCAAAAGACAGCAGTCATGCAGGCTAATCATTTACATGTTTTCTCAAAAATATATTCCCTTAGACTTGTAGCACTCACTTGTGACAGGAAGTTAGAGTGTACATAGATCTAATAGCAGCTGATTCAGTCACTAATAGAGCCAAAAGACAAGGATACTCATGGCTTCAAAGGCAAGGGGCTCCTTCATACAACAACAAATTTGCACCAAAATGTGATAGGCAACATACCCAGGCTAGGGGGGCAGATTGGTCCCCTGGGACCCAAGAGGGACCCAAGAGGGGTACACTTTCCTCCAGTCTCCAAAATCCTACCACTGTAGCCATTTCTACTGCTGCTTTCACTATTTGTCCCATCACAACCAAAACAATGATCATTCTGCTGGGAAAAATGATACATGGGGAATGAACATCTTGTTTTCCAGCAGAAGTTTGCTCTTGACAGCACACTGGCAGCACAGTTCTGCTGGGAAACTAGGCATACATTCCCCACACACCATATTTCCCGTTAGAATCACTAGGATTTGGGCAATGGTAACACAGGAGAGGGCACAAATATGGCCAGGACTTTGTGAATGTCCTGTCAAGCATTTTGGTCTTAAACACCTATTTTTAAGCTTAGTGCTTTTAACTTTACAAGATTGTACCTTTAGATAAGTATGACTACAGAGAGCCTTACATAAGAAAAGGCCTGCTGGATCAGAACAAAGGTCTATCTAGTCAAGCATCCATTCATATAATGGCCAACTAGTTGCCTATGGGAGGCTCATAAAGCAGAACATGAATGTGGCATCACTTTTCTGCTTGTGCACTCTAGTAACTGCTTCTACTGCTAGAGTGCATATATTTCCATCATGAACTGCCACTGATAGCTGCGACCTAAGACATTTTGGCCTACAACTCTCATAAATCCTGATCAATGCCCATGGTGGCTAGGGCTATCAGAAGATTTTACCCAAAAGATGTGGAAGACATCATATTAGGAAAGCTGGACTAGAATTACAACCTTTAATTAGGGTGTAGGAAAATGTGGTCCACAGGTAGCCCACCAACTCCAACAAATAAAACAATAGTCTCAAATTAGTAAAACTGTCCTAAACTTTTTCTAGCGAAATCCTGAGACAAGTTAGCAAAAAATAAGCATGAAATATGGTCTATGATCTATCATCACCATGATCACCCTCAGTCTTGACGTTTGGAGGTAAAGGAGAATAGACTAAAAAGACATCATAACACTTTTAGAGCACTTCAGGCAAGAAAGTGAAGTTTTAATGTACAAAAACAACCAAAAATGTGAGATGCCAGAAATATGCCACTTTTATATTGGGGGAAAAATTGAGATGTCTAATAGGAAGAGTTCTTTTTACAAGTTGACATCACAAGACTGAAAAATATACAGTACCAACATCTCTGGAAATAATGATTCTGCGGAGCAAGGAGATGGTTTCCTTTTTATAGAAAGTTAATTATTTGTTGAAACATTCTCATCAGTCAAGGTCAGTCTTACAGTCCCTGTCCACAGCCCAGTACAAAATTAGATATGTTTTAGCCAACTTCTTTCAGTGCTCTTAAGTAGACCTAACTTCATTGGGTTGTAACCAACAGAATCAAATAGGTTCTATAAATAAGCATTTCCACTTATGCAAATCTCTCCCCACATTTTCTCCACTTCTGCCTTCTGATGCTGCTCCCTTTTCATCCTTTCTCCATGCCATACCCTCTCCAACTCTAAAGAGGCACTTTTAGACAGAGGATGATACAGTGGGGAAAAGATGGAAGAAATTAGAAAGGCGCATTGTACAAACAAAATTTGGCTTATGCTTCTTAGGACCTGTGCTACATATCTGTAGCAGTGGTCCTTACTTTGGGACACTTACTTGAATAATCCAAAATATAAACCTAATGATGATCAGGAAAATATCAGAAAATGTCATTACAGCAGATACCTTGTTACCCTGATTTCTGGGGGTCCTGTGAGGGACACCTAAATGCGCTCCAATTATACAAGTTGGGGAAAATTAGCCAAGAGCACAAGCTAGCAATACGAGAGGCAGGGCAATGGAGCAAGATCTTTTACCCAGGGTCTACTGGGTCAGGCCAAGTCAAGGAGCACACAGAATTAAAATAATAATTGTGGTTTTTATTAAAATACAATCAAACAGTGTATGCAACACACTCACGCAGAGAACTAAAGAAATAAAGGTTGGAGTGGGATAGAGGGATTTTTAGAGGAGTTGTTGGTTTGGATAATACTACACCTGTCCTGAAGCCCGGGTAGTACGCAGCAGAAGTTTGGAGATATGGAGTCTCAGTGCGTGGGACTGAGGGGAAGGCTCACCAAGCACAGCAGCAGCAAGGCTGGGTGGAAGTCGGGAGTGATCCAAGGAAGCTCACAAAGTCAGAGGTTTTTAAAGAGGAAATTGTAGTCACAGGCTAGTCCATACTTGGGGAAAACAATGAGTTTCAGGCTGGAGACAAAGCCTCCGAAAGGTCAGAATTTAGCATGATTGAGTTAGGGTCCGAATTGACAACAGAGTAGACAGTATGCAAACGCGGAGTGCTTGACAGATGAGGATTCTTCTAATCAAGCTGCCTGCTCAGAGCAGGGAGTTCTTTGTAAATAGCATGCATACCTGATCAGGATACTTGCCGTGAGGTCTCCTGAAGCAGCTGTTTGGCTATTTCTGGCCAGCCTGTATTTGTTTTGAATATTCCAGTGATTAGTGACCGAGCCTGTTTGCGTGCTTGTCCAGGGGCCTCGCAAGCACATGGCAAGGAATGGGTGAGGAAGGCCAAATTATTGATATCAAAATGATATCTAATGTCACCCCAAGTGCGGCTTAGGAACTTCAGTAACAACCTGATACCTACTGTTCTATCACAATGTTCCTAAAGGGGTTTCTAAGAGAAGGCAAAAAACAACAGTCAGCTGTGGAGCACACTTTTACTGTTATGAACCTTTGTGTTGACTGCAGCTTATGGTACCCTATCATAGGGTACACTCAGGTCCTTTAGAAGATATCTATTTCAGTCAGCCAAAATTTAGCTGTTATTCAGAGAGCATTTTCTTCAGCTGCCCCCAAGCTGTGGAATGACCTTCCAGAAGAGATTTGTCTGACATTCTTTCTGTATTTAAATCAGCAGTAAAGACCAGTTTCTTCTGGCACGCCTATCCAGCCTATTTTTAAATTGTGGGTTTTAAAAGTATTGATTGATGGATTTTACTAAGTTATAGTTTTATATGCTCTTTTACCTGACATTATGTGTTGTATTATTTGTCACTGTTCCCTGCCTCAGTATTATTATTATTATTATTATTATTATTATTATTATTATTATTATTATTTCTTGGGTCTTCTTGGTAAGATTTGATTAAAAGAGATTTGCCATTGCTTTCGTCTTAGCCTGAGAGAATGTGACTTGCCCAAGATCATCCAATGGATTTTTGTGGCTGATCAAGGATTTGAATCCTGGACTCCTAGAGTCCTAGTCTAACATTCAAACTACACCACATTGTCTTGAGGACATTCTTGGGGCATGGGAAAGGGCATAATGTTGATCCTTTTCTACTTATGAACTATAGCACTTGTAGCACTCAGTTATGCACTATAACCAACCCGACACACTCCAAATGTTTCGTACCAGCCTTCCATTTTTAATAATAAGTGGGTTTTTTAAATTTAAAATGAATGTATTTATAGCATGTGATTAATAATTAGTGTGATTAACTATATCATACCCCCTTAAATTAACTATATAGTACTCTTTTAGAAAAATGTACCTGTACTGTACAATACTCTGTTAAATATTTCAATGTTAACACATTGGTTTCCTTTGAAGATCTAACATTAACGTGTTAGCACTAAAATTGCCATCACCATACTCAGGCTATGCGTTCTGAAGGCTACTTCCATGCACATATGCCCACCAACTGGATCAGTGAAAAGAATCCAATTATTTAACATTTTAAGGTTTGGAAAGCCTTTTAAAGAAATATTAATGATATCACAGAAGAAGAAAACAAGTATATAAAGTCTGTCATCTCTGAAGAAAAATAAAGAACCTACATTTTTCAATGTAAAGCAAAATGCAAATGTTCACTAAATACTTCAAAAAGTAGGAAAATGTCTGAAACACTAAACTCCTGGGAATCTTTTTTGAACACTTCATGTATTTTAGAGACATAAATCTTAGGAAGAGTAGGTTATGTCCATAGCAACCCAAGCAAAGGCACTGTGTATTGTAACTCTCTCAGTCAGAGAAGACAGATAACTATTTTGGCTCATATTACCAGTGATGAGACTATGTCTAGCTCTGATTTTCCACAGATTCTACAGTCTTGGCCTAGTCCAAACACATTTAGATGTGCTGTACTATAGACCGCTCACCCTGATTTCATCTTCTCTTTGCTTTTTCCTCTCAAGCCTCTCAGATCACATCACTGCTAATGGTCAGTACTTATGAGTGCATGGAAGGCTATTTATTTTGTTATTTCTACTTTTAATATTTCTGTTCAATCCAGGAGATTTCTCTCTCTCATTTCACTCAGATCTCTAAAGAATAATCTCTTCCTTGCTTTGATATCTTGAATATGTTTCCTTATTCTTTCAAATTTTTTTCCAGGAGAGACCAAATGTCCAATATTGCAATGAGTGACGTATTTAAAGTAGTGAATCTGAAGAGGAAGTGGCAGACAATGGAGGATAAAATCAGAAATGGACTCAGAAAAGTCAACAAGGAGTGTTTGGATCGAAATGAAATGAAAGCCAGGTTATGGAAACAATTGTTGTGGAAGTGGGAGATCTTTTTCTTTTAAAAAGAAATCTGTTTTAAAAAACAACACTAAAATGTTAAGGTTACTTAATAGAATATCCAGTCCATAAGGACCTGGAATGAAAGTTATTAAAAGACAAATGTTGTAGTACATAAACAACTGGTAACATTTATGTTAATACTAAGATTCTAAGTAGAAGTGTAAGAGGATAAGAAAATATAGTAAATTTTCATCTCTGTAGATAAAAATATGATGGAGAAACTGTTTTTAAATATTTGTTTTGTATTAAAATAATACACAAAAATGATAAAAAAAAATCATGCTTTCAAGAAACTCCTGAATTCCTTTTCAAACTGACCTTAGTTCCCTATCACTTTACTGTTGGGTTTTTTAACATACGCTCTACTCTGACCCAGTGATTTTTAGTGTAATGTTTACATTATCATTATTGAATAGAAATTAAAGGTATTAAAGTAAGTTTGCAATCACATTATATATGTTACACAGTAACAGTCCCACAAGACATATGCTCAGCCACCCCAATTTCATGGCTCCCGCCACTCTCTCAAAGCCAGTCAAAATTTTTCACATACCACGGGTAGCAAAATATAAAAAAACAAAGGTTTAGACACTGGCCATGGACAAAGTTTACCAAGAGACTATTGGGATCAGATCTAAATTGCCAGTATGGCTCTCTAGCAAAACTTTTTTAAAGATCTATGGTCACTGACTGCAGTGTGATGTGGGAACCACTTGTGTAGGTTAGTGTTTGGGGTGAGGGGAATGAGTAACACAAGCATACTACCTCTTCTGGCTTCATGGCTCTGTCTTGATTCTTCCCGTGTCATTCTCTTGCTCTTCCGTTACCAGAGCAACACACATGGAAAGAGTTTCTTCTCCCCTACCACAACTAAGTGTGAATCAAGCCCCCCACTTCCCATTTGGGAATACAGTCCCTGTCCTCCAGTTTTCCCCTTTTAAAGAAAACTTCTTTCCTCACCTTTCTTTGTTGTTTAGTCTTTATGGCAGAGGCAAAGAACCTGGGCATCTCTAGAAGTGGTTGGACTCTGTTCCCATATGTCCAGCTAACACAGCTAAGGGTCAGACAGGATGGGAGTTGTAGTCCAGCAACATCCAGAGGGTTGCAGATTTTCCCCACTTCTGTTTTTACAGGGATGGGCAGAAGGTGATTATCAGGCATTCAGGAGCCACTGTTGAGAGACTATAAATAAAATTTATTGCTTGGAAAAAAAATAATTTCCCCTTAAGAATAATGTGCATAGGCAGAGGGAAAAGTATTGCTGCACTGCTTAAATTCAGCGGAAAAGTTGGCATTGCTAAGGATGGTGGTGTATCTCCAGCATGTTCTGAGGGGAAATTTGGACTCTGGATCCATTACCTAAGCCTAGAATTCTTTGGACATATATACTAGTGGTACATGGTGGCTTCCATGTCAGTGGGGCAGTAAATCCACTCCATGTTTTCATTGTGGTTGTTGTTGTGTGCCTTCAAATAATTTCTGACTTATGGTGACCATGTCATAGGTTTTTTGGGAGTGGCAATATTTATTACAAGAAGGTTTGTTATTGCCCTCCTCTGTAGCTGCAATAATGTAAATTGTCCAAGATCACCCACTGAGTTTTTATGTCTGAGTGAATATTTGAATCCTGGTCTCTCAAAGTCCTCATTCAGCTCTCAAACCACTATACCATTCTGGCTCTCCATGTTTACCGTCAGACTTGAAAATACTTGGTCTTGACCCTTAGATAGCTCCTTTGCAGTTCAGGTTAAAACCTGGTGTGGATTTATCTTTCACTGACATGAAAGCTGCTGAATGCCAGAGGTATGTGATAGTTATCCTCATATGTATTCTATAGGAGTTATGAATGTTCTAGGAATATGGGACTTTAATCCATCCTATATGAAAAGCCTTCTTTTGTCAATGTCAAATTTCAATTAATATTATCAAGTTCTATTCTTTCCTTCTAGATTGCAAAGCATGCTCCAGAAACATCTGCATACTCCAATTTCAGTCACCTTAGGATGACTTTATAGGTAATCGGTCCCGCTAGTTGAATATTTGGAGGGTATGCCATTGTTTATGTAGTAAAAATGAGACCATTGCTGCATAAAAAAAGGGGGTAACAGTAAGTTCAAAGGCACAAACAGAAGAAGAAACATCAGGGGAATAAGCAGGAATAAAAGTGAGCACAGTGTGCCCTCTTCACCCATGGCCACTGTACATGAGTTCATGTTTGCACAAAGTGTTGTATCGCTATACTTAAGATGGCAGTGACATCGCTATACTTAAGATGGCAGTGACATGTGAACACATTAGTGCATCCATGCACATATTGCTGCCATTAAATATAATGACACGAGCATACATGAATCCTGTAATTCACAGGGGTTCCTAGAATGGAACCCTTGCATATAGGCCCTTTCCACATGGGGGACGGGGAAACGGGGCAGCACACGCAGGGACGGATCTTACCTGAAAACGGGTTGCTCTGTCCCTGCGGGGAGCGCGCATTCGCCGCTCCACACGCTGGCGAATTTCAGCGGCATTCGGCAGCGCCCAAAATGGCGGCCGGCGACTTCCGGCGGCGCTCCGCCAATCAGGGCAGCGCGCCGGGGCGCTGCAACGGGTTAGCGCACTTGCGTTTTTTAAAAACCTCATAAAATGTGGTTTTTAAAAAACACGCCGCGCCACCCCTTGCAGCCGCGCTAGCGCGGTTTGAGGTGTGGAACCTCCACTTTTCAAACCGCTCTAGCGTGCCCCACGGTGTGGACGACCTCCGGATGAGGTCGCCCTAAGCCGTTTTTTTTACCCCGTGTGGAAAGGGCAATACAGAGGGAACACTGTCTTCAGTGCACCAAGAAGCTACAGAACTCTGATTATTGTTGAGGAACAAGGAGGAAATGGGGGAAAAATAAATGTAATCTTTTGGCAGAATACTTGGTTAATAACTGACTAGGACAAGAGTTCCTCCACACGACAACATTTTGTTGAAGTTCTTACTTTTGTTTTCCAAGTTTGAATGACCATTTCTAAATCTGATGAAGCACAGAATATACTCTTCTCATATTACAAACTTTCTTAGTCATTACCTTAAAAACAGGAGCAACTGGTGGCTTCCATGCCAATAAGCTGGTGAATTCATTCCAACTTTTACTACAAACTTTTATAGATACATCAAAGATGCTGAGCTTGTTGAGGGGATAGCATTCAGAACCTTGGATAATTCCTTTTAAAGTTCACACTAAAACCTGGAGCAGATTCATCACCCAGCTGAAATGGAAGCTCAAAAAACCAGGTTGCCCAGCAGAGAACTGGGCCCTGCTTAACAAAGGAGGAGTATATACTACAATATAACCTCTTTCTCCATTTATAGCTTTAAAAAAATTACCAGTCTCTAATCTTGGAAGCTAAGGATAAGCCCAGGTTAGTATTTAGATGGGAGACCCCCCAATGAATACCAGGTGCTGTAGAATGTAGAGAAGGGAACTGGCAAAACCACACCTGAGTATTCTTTACTTAAGAAAACCTCATGAAATTTATGTTGTCACTGTAAGTCAACAAGTGACTTGAAGACACATACACAGCATGTGCAACACTGAGTTTGGAGCAATGAACATCCTTTAAAAATCATGCATGAATGGACTCATTATACTGTTTAATAAAAGATTCTGATTCTAGCTTAGAATCATAGGCCGTTTCTGCATGAGAGGGGGGGCGGTTCACTGCATGTCGAGAGAGGTGTTTTACACTCTGATTCAGAAACTGTGATGTTTGCACCCCCTCTGA
This sequence comes from Iguana delicatissima, assembly GCA_948472985.1. Lineage (NCBI taxonomy): Eukaryota > Metazoa > Chordata > Lepidosauria > Squamata > Iguanidae > Iguana > Iguana delicatissima. Next base: position 185,553 of record CAOKZL010000229.1, read on the forward strand.
TTTATACCATATCAAAGCAGAAAACAGCAGTTGCTGCACCTGAAAAAGCAAGTCTCTGGCTACTCCCATTCCCCTCCCTCACCCCGCCTTGCCATCATTAATTGGTCTGTTTTAAGAAGAAAAAAAAACAAATTTTAACACATTTCTGCATTGCTACATTTGTGCATAGGTATGTATGTTCATTGATATGTGGAAAAACACACGTCTTAACAGTCCATTATCAGATCCACTGTCTTTCTGCTGTCCCTTTAACACATGAAGACAATAATGACAGCAGCCTGTCCTTTGATGGGAGGAGAGAAACAGGGATGGAAATGATGGAAGGGACAGCCTGGGAACGCCCATAGCTGGCCACTTCTGCAATATGAATCGATGCTACACTTCTGCATGTAGGCAAAAACTGAAGCAGAACCGGTTTGGGAGATCTACATTGGAGTTTCTCTGGTTTTCAGATACAGCAGTTTCTCATCACAGTGAACCATTCTAGGAGCTGAAAACCATGCAGAACCACAAGGAAAACTATGACATTAAGATACTACAACATGCAGACTGGAGGGTAAGAATTTGATGCTACTACAATGTATCAACCTCATGCAGAAGTGGCCATAGAATCGTAGCAGCTGGAAGCTGCTCTAAAGGCCATCTAGTCCAAGCCCCTGCCATGCATGAATACACAGTTAAAGCATGCTGAAAGGTGCCTATTCAACCTTCCTTGAATTTCAGTATAACTTGTGAATTCACTAAGGCCATTTCTGCACTAGACTGTTCTAGTGCTCTTATTCCACTTTCAACATCCTATGGAAACCTGGGGTTTGCAGTTTAGGGAGAGGCCAGGCTGCCCCTCCCTAAACTGCAAACCCCAGGATTCCATAGGATGTTGAAAGTGGAGTAAGAGCACTAGAACATTGTAGGGGCGGAAATGGCCAACGTCTAATGCAAATTTTATATGGCTCTAAATATAAGAGGATTAACTTGCAAAACAACAGAGTAAGTGTGTTATAGTAGTTTGAGTATTAAACTGTAACTCTAGAGACCAGAGTTCAAATCCCTACTTGTCCATGGAAACCTACTGGGCGGCCTTCGGCACATCAAACATTGTCAGTCTCAGAGGAAAGCAAAGGCAAGCCCCCTTTGAACAACTCTTGCCAAGAAAACCTCATGATAGGTCTGCCTCAGAGTCACCATAAGTCAGATACAACTTGAAGGCACACAACAGCAAGAGAAAGGGTGAAAAAAAATAGTTCATAAGTTTTGTAGTTTGTGGTACTTGTAGCTGTAATTCACATGGATTTCACAATATCCAAATGTTTTATTATCCTGGACAATTTGGTAGGCGTGCCCTGCAACAACTGCAGTTTTTTATTCCCACCGTCAATTGTTTGTGATGTGTACTGTGAGTTAGGCCACAGTTTGCATGCTAAATGGTTTCAAGATAGACAAGAAGGGCAAAGGCAAATCTATTCAACCCTCTTCTCCCATCTTTTGTCCTTTTATTTTTTTTTAAACAGTTATGGCATTACAGTGCATCAGTGAAATAATGAAATATAGCACCAAAATACTGTAATACTAAAACTCTAACAAAAACAACAGCTGCAATAGCACAACAACAGCAAAGTAAAACTCACCAGAAAAAAAGTTGAAAGCCATTATAAATGTTGATGATTTAAAGTGAAATGGTTTTATACTTGTGAATATTTACTTTATCTCAGATTTCTATTTCCAGATAGAGAGAGAGAGAGAGAGAGAGAGAGCTCTCGTGATCCTAAGATTCTGATCAATCTAATCATGCTAGTCAGTACTCAAATCTATAAGCTCTTTTCAACCATACTGGCAATGACCTTCATCTTTCTACTTTGTCCAAGCTCCAGGAAAGAAGGGAGAACTGTGTCCATGACAGCCCCCATATCCTGTCTGCAGCCCCATCCAATACCTTTAATAGCTTACAGCTTCTTCAAGAAGGATTTCCTGATTCCAGGGTAACAGGAAAACATTTTTGAACAAGCAGTAATTACCCCAGAGCCCACTCCCTACAGGTTGGAGAGGACAACTGTCTGTAGGGAGGAAGCTCAGGAAAATGGGAGGGACAGCGGAAACACAAAGATGTAAGACCTATGTTGATGCAAGCTAATAAAGAGGATGCAAGAGGGGGCAAGAGTATAAAGAAATGAGAGTAAAATTAAACTAACAAATGTGGAAAAGGATAAAGGCAAGGAAAGATATAGACTATAGTGTTATTACTTCCAGGAGCCAAAGTGGCTAAAACCATTATGGCACTTTTGATTTTGCTTTCTTGTTCTTTTTGTGAGCCACAAGTGCTACAAAAATATCTCGAGACTTATGGTGCCCTTCCATGCTCCAAAGGGTTATTCCTGTTATATACTTAAAAAAAAAAGAATCACTTTAAATTTGGACTTGAAGACGAAATGCAGTCTTTGAAGAATGGAGCGGTGGGAGGCTAGTTTGCAGGGAAAGAGGAAGGGAGTATCTTTACTGGTACCTCACTTCCTTCCTCCATAGGGTCAAGATGCTCCAGAAAATATGATGCTATGTTTTCAGTAAAGATGGCTGGATCCCGTGCTACACAACAGTAACATGTGCAAATGTAATTGGCACAAAAACAAGTATATAATATTGCACTTAGTTGGTCATTGTCAGATTTTGTTTTGGTTTTGGGGGTTTGGGGAAAATAATCACTTCTTTGTTTTTAGTCCGTCCTGCCGAGATTAGCCAAACCACTTAAGCAGGGATAAACTTTGTCTTCTGTATTTTTCTGGCAATTAGAGGGATTGAAAAAAAAATGTTGCTTCTTCATAATGCCATAAATATATTTCCTCTCTGACTCTTTCTTTCACAAATATCCCCTTCCCCAGCAGCTGTTGGTGGCTTCCACATCAGTGGTGTGGTGAATCTCTTCCAGGTTTCCTTCCAAATTTCAAAAAAATTAAGTGATCAAGAGTTGCTGAATCTTATCACCAAAATAAGCTCAGCCTCCTAAATTTAAGGTTTGGAATAAAAATCAGAGGGGACATGGAAGATACCATTGACATGGAAGATATATTACTACCTTTCTTCAGTCTAACCAACTATATTTTCATTTGCTGTTGTCTGAGCTTTTTTTCCACTGTTTGTTCTCTTGAGCAACATGAATCAAATGGAAGCAAGGTCATTTCTGCACTATACTGTTACAATGCTATTATTCCACTTTCTACATCCTATGGAATCCTGGGGTTTGCAGTTTAGGGAGAGACATTTAGAATTCTCAGCCAGAGAGCTCTTTGACCTCAGGAAACTACAAACCCCAGAATTCCAAAAGATGTTGAAAGTGGAATAAGAAGCACTATAACAGTGTAGGGAGGAAATGCCAAAGTTTGATATATCATAAGCAGTGTGGAACTACCACTGTGGAAGGACCTGCGGAGTTCTCTGTTTGGGAATAGGAGAGAAATAAATATGTATCAAATATTCTGAGGGAGAGAAAGTGTCAGATGAATGTCTCCTTAATGGAAGTAAGTATGTGACCAGCCCCACCAAAGGTAGCAAGAACTGAAATCCTGGCACTGGGGATCTTTCTTTGAGAAATGATCAGGAGGTAGTGAAACAGATCAGAGACATGCTCCATAAATGTAAAAAATAAGGAATGGGGAGGGAGCAAAATAGGCAGGAAGTTGTCTCCTTCTTCCCCTGTACACCTGCCTGCATCCTCAAAATCTATAGCAGGGAGCTGGGAAACCACAAAGTGGGCAGAAGAGATAAAAAGAGTTCCTTTGCATGAGTGGAAGTTCACCCACACAATGTAGGATGCCATCCCATGGTACCTATGAAGCAAATTATTACAGTCCTGAAACTTCCTCCATTACAACACTTGGAGATGGCTCCCTATGTGTGTCTTGGGCAGAAATCTTATAAGCGGAAATTCCATTTTGTGTCAGTCAAACAGTGAAGTGAAACAGAAAGCAACCTCTGTTGGCCTTGCTATTATCAACTGCTCTGCACTATTTAACTTTGTGGTGGTAATAGTTGTTATTTATTAGTGGAAATTATTATTAGTAGTAGTAATACTACTACTATTATAAGTTATTGTGCACTGAACCGTTTATATATTTTGTGGGATCCATACTGAAGTCAGGCTTAAAGTAGATGTATTGAAATCAATGGGACAGGTTAGTCATGGCTAAACTTAATCTTATGAATTTCAGTGAGTTTGTTCTACGCAATACTAAGGCCATTTCCACTCTGTACTATTATAGTGCTATTATTCCATTTTAAACATTCTATGGAATCCTAGGGTCTGGTGTTTAGGGAGGGGCATTTAGAATTCTCAGCCAGAGAGCTCTTTGGCCTCAGTAAACTACAGATCCCAGAATTCCACAGGATGCTGAAAGTGGAATAATGACACTATAACAGTGTAGGGCAGAAATGGCCTCGGTTTGGATCCAAATTATGATTACAGGTGGTAGCGGTCAAATCACAGCTACTACCAATAATACTACACTAAACTAATATTACTAAATTAGTAATTGGATAAAAAAATAAGTGTGGCTGCATTCTTAGGATTACTGATTTCTGCTAGGATTACCACCTCCTGAAATAAAAGTTAAGGTGAATATTGAAGCTTGGTGGAGAGCCATCATTCTAGATGGTTCTGATGCTTAATCTGGTAGTCTGAGAGTAGGATGGGTTCATGGCACAATAGTTTCGGCTGGTCCAAAAGCAGAGTCTAGTCCAAGAGCTGTATATTATTTAAGATGCATACATAGCTGAGGAGGATAATTCTCCCTCCTTTCCTTTAACTGATCTGAAAGCTGTCACCATTACTCCTCAAAAAATAAGCATGCCACTTTGTTTCTGGATAATTAGCAACATCTCTAGCCTGTGTTAGCACTGCCCCATTCACTTCAGTTAAACTATGCCATCAGTAAGATACCTGAAAATTTCAAGCAGCAGTCCTAATAAACTTGAGCTGAACTTAATGGGACTTCAGGTGTGAAAAGAATAAGACCGCACAATAAGTCAACAGACACTTCAAATTTACAAGTACAAAACCACTATATGTAAACATAGAATTATTAGAACCACTTCCAGCAACAGCATATTTGTTCAGACACTGTAAAACAAATGCAATCCACACCTAGAATGAACTTTGCAAAAACACTGTCTTCAGACATAGGAAAGGGTAACAAATAAAAGGTGTGGTTCTCTTATGCCATTTAGCTGCTTATACCCAGAATTACGAGCAAAATTTGATTTTATTTACCATTCAGGTCTGACATGGGCACAGTGTTCTTTAAGATTTAAAAATGCCTGATATATTCAGTGACAAATATCCACATGCTAATATGCTTAATATTTTGACAAAAGTTTCTTTATTTCATCTCTGATTAATTCATAATACAACAGTTTTAAATTAAAAAAGAAATTAAACAAGAAACAGCACCTTACCCTTTAAGTGTAGATCCCAAGTTCATTTGATTCCATGTCATACATTCAAGCTGTGAGGTCATTTGGTATAAATTGTCACTGTTATGAAAATATTTAAAATTAGAACTGAAATTATGTGACCCAGTACAAATAATTTGTTTTACATAGAATCAATACTGTGGGCCCCCATTATACACTGTGGTTTGGTTCCAGAACCCCCCAAATATACCAAAATCCCTGGAAGCTCAAGTCCCATTATATACAATGGGGTAGTAAATGACATCCTTTATATAAGATGAACAGTTCAAACAAGTGCCAGAGACAGCCTAAGGATCTGTGAAATGGCGAGAGGCTACAGTACAGTATACCTACACATCAGTGTAGTGTTAGGCATGTGGCAAAATCAAGGTTTGCTTATTGGAATTTTTTTCCTGAAAAATATTTTTGAACTGTGGTTGGTTGAATCCTTGGATGCAGAACCCATGGATATGAAGGGCTAACTGTATTTTTATTTTTTTAAAAATCAGAAAAAATGTAAACTAGTCCAAAACAATTTGTTCCTTTACTAATTCATATTCCTTATATGCAAGGCTTATATGCAAAGCTGAAGAAAGAAAAGTTAAAAAGCAGAAAATGTTAAAGGAAAATGTAATATGCCCATAAAATATTACAAAACAATCCACAAAGCATTATGTATATAATGTTTGTATCTATTTACACACATATATAATGTGTGTCTGTGTGTGTATGCACAAACACACTATTGCATCCAATAGTATAATTCAACCAATTTAGATTACCTGCTGAGTGTGGATAATTTCCTTTTTTTTTTTAGCAAACATGCCAATTCTACTTCCATAAGCCACTGGGCAAGTTATTACATATATGTTTTCACTAGTCATAGCTACATTATGCTAAATGTTGCTTGTACAAGTTACATTGGTTCTTTCTGTAGAATTCGTACACAAAAGAGGTCAAACAATTCCTTTTATTGCACATTTGCAGCTAGTGTTACATTTGATGGAACTCTAAATTGATTTCTGTAAAGAAGAAAAATATTATTATAAGCAATTCAATTATTTATGGACCCATAACAACAACTTATTGCTATGGGGGCAGACATTTTTTTTTACTCTTTAATGAAGACAGCATTACATAGTTAATTAACTGAAACAGCTCTAGACATAAGTGATTAATGGTGCTACATAAAGTAGCCTAACTCAAAGGAGGAAAAAATTAGAAGTTGAACTTTCAAGGGGGCTCAACCATGTGTGAACGAACTCCACAAACCCAAATGCTTTCTCAGAATGGTTCATTATTGTTTACTCATCAGTAGCAGCAGTAGTAAAACACTCAAAGACAATATAATATTAACTTTAATATGATACGATATCTGCTTTCAAGAGTATGGCAAGTGTTCTTTAAGAAGAAAATAGCTGCAAGCCATATTTTACCCTTTAAAAATAGGTCAGAAATATAACTTCTTATGTCCCAGCAACCATTAAGTGAATACATCTCCTAGTCATAAATGCATCTTAACCACCTTGATACATATCAATATGTGATGCAGAGATTGCTAAGAGAGCAGATGCTCATGGCATTCAATTAGCAAATCATCTGGGTGGATGAATATCACCAGAAAATCCCCCATTTCTTTGTAGCTCTTAGACAGGTTGCGCATAATCCTGCTCTAGAACCATGTACCAGTTTTCCAGTGTTCTTTGTTCAGAGTAAAGAAAGCCCTTGCGGTGCCTACTAATGCCTGCAGATCACTGAGTGCACCTTCTGCTAGTATCACCAATTGATTAGAAATCATTTATTCTCCAAATGCAATTATATTAAAATTCAGTTACAGCATTTTCTTTAACAGTATTTTCTTTAGGGAAATCATAGTCTCTCAGAAGACTTTGAACACTTATACATGCACGCACACACGCACACAGACAGGACTTTACACGTGCAGATAAACCAAGAAACAAAGTTAAATGACTTCAGTTACAAAGTATGTGTAATATCATTTGTCACTACCCCTGAATGCTATTATTCATCAGTGTGTCTGAACTGCTATTATGTGACTACAATGTCCTGCATATCAGCACAGAAATTGCTAAGACTCTCCTGCAGTTTCCCCATTTGCAACAGCAGCTCGTGCTGGTCTGTGCCACTACATTTTGCAATTCCATGAATTCTTCCTGTAATGTTGATATAATTAATTCCTCCAGGGCCCTGATTTTTATTAGAAGTGCCAGACCTGTACATTTACAGCAGGAGATTTCCCTTTAACTTTATTTCATTTGACAGTTCATTTATAAGAACCTCCTCCACAAGATCACTTTTTCTCTTCATTTGTTTTTTTTCATCAAATAATTCACTTACTCATCTTGTCACCAGCAAGAAGCCATTCTTGTTGCCAGGACCCTAGAAACCCTAGAAAGATTCCTATAACTTTAAGAGTTGTAGGGTTTTTATAGTTGTACTGAGTGGTAATTTTGATGGAGACAGCTTCTTCTTTATGTGGTTCTACAACAACATGAGAAGCTGTACCTGGTATAATTTTCCCTTGTCTAAAGAAAAAAATAATAATTCATGAAACTATCAGATTTATATATAGCTTGTAGGGGACCATCGATACAACAAATGGCAGTATGAAGACAATTTTCAACTCAGGAAATGGTTGCACAATCTATCTAAAAACATGAGAGAAACCCAAGGATAAGCCTAATCCAGAATTCTGCCTCCAACAGGGACTAATCAGATGGCCTCTGGGAAGTCCACAAGTAAGGCATAAAGGCAAAAGCTCTGTTCCTCCTGAAGTACTCAGTGACAGACTGTTTCTGAACATAGAGAGTCCCCATAGCCATCATGACAAATAGCCACTGAAAGAACACACTCTGTGTATTTTATAATCCTCCTCCTTTAAAGCTGTCCAGTCTAGCATTTGTTATATCACATGGAGATGAATTCTGTACATTCACTACTATGAGGAACCTCTAGATACTGTATTATACGCTTTGTTCTCTGGCCCCTTTTATCATGACATCAGGGAGAATTGAATCCAACTCTTCTTTCAAGGTTGCTTGGTAAAAATAATACTTGTGAGATGTTGCACAGTTCAGCTGATCGCATTATTGCTGTTACTAAGACAGAGAAACCATGTCCTCCAAACTGGAATCCACAGAAGTACTCAGAGTTGTGCCTAATTGGAGTCCCTTCACAGATAGGTCTTTGATCCAGTAAAGGCACTGATGAAAATAATAATGAAAGAGACTATTCTTTCCTGTCCCTCTCTGAAACTCCTTCCAGCACTATCTCCTATGCTATTGCAAGCATTCTCCTACCTTCTATGTAGATCTAGGGTGCAAGAGAGTGCAGTAGGAAGGGAAATACTGGAAATTTCAACCTTTCTTTTCCTAATGATGAATGCTGCCACTGGTTCAAAGAACTTTCCATCAGCAGACAGACACCATCTTGGTAGAACCTTTCAGTTAATGTGTATTTTGTTCAACTTACAGTTCAGGTTTAATTTCATGTTGATGGTTTACTTTGATTAGTTACAGCTGCCTATTTATTTAGAAAATTCCAGATATTATGTGTTGTTCATATATTTCTGTGAAATTGTAGTGACTATAATAAATCTGCACATTCATAAATTTAATGATGCATTCATGAACAGGCTGCTGGCTATCTGTCTGACTAACCCCAACTTCTATCCTTACAGAGGAGGGGGGAAATCTCTGTTTTCTTTTAACTATACTGTTCATAGCTTTCTAAACTGCTATCATGTTTGTGCTTAGCTGTATTTCTAAACTGAAAAGCATGGAATGTTTTGGCCTTCCCTCACAGAGAACTTGCTCCAGTTCCCTGACCATTTTGGCTGCCCTTTTTTTCACCTTCCCTCACTCTGCAATATTATACAAGCATGGCAGTGACTCTGTAGTTAAGGAGAGTGATGTTTTCAGCGTTCTATCATTATAAAGCCTACAAATTACCTTCCTTACTTAAACAAAAAAAAAGTGGTCTGTTAGTTATAGTGTTTCACTGGGAATTTGGAAGGTACAGGTTCAGTCCTAAAACTCACCAGTTGACCTTGGGCCAGTCATTCTCTCAGACTGACCTGCTTCACAGATTACTCTGCCTTGAGTTCATTGAAGGAGAGGCAGGATATAAATCTAGCTAAATGTAACTAATGATTTTAACTCATCATACAATCAAAACAATGTACTGTCAATATGAAATTTGGCATAGAAATTCTCTTGGTAAGGGGTGATCAAATTTCAAAAAATTCTGGTGATGAATAATTGAGTCACATAACAATTTTAAAAAGTTTGATTCATGTTATAACCATGACCATACTGATTGCAGTGATTTTGCACCTTCTCAAAATATATCTTAAACAGATCCTGTTGGTAGCTTAGATACTACATGGACATGCTTTTTTCCTGGCTTTATGACAATCTGTTTTCCTTAAGTTATGAGATTTCAATCAGTCATTTTTCTAAGGACAAGACTTGTGATTCGTGTCTGTTTGGTAGTTTGAAGCATCTCTTATGAGGCTTGCTTCCCAGAATAAACCTGTTGCAGGAGCAAGCAGCCTGCAGCATTGGAAGAGAACAAATGGGGAAAGACAAGCCACAGCAATCTGTGTTTCCTATTAACTGCTGCCGTGTAACTCTTGGGGAGACATGATGCTCCTGTATTTGAAATGTTGATGGGTGTTATGTGTGCATTTGTGTGTGATAGGCACATTTGCATGTGTTTGCATGCAAAATATTGTTTCATGTATTCATGGGTGAAATACCACAGAGGTGTATGTGTCCTTGCATATTTGTCATGTTGGGGAGAAGTCTTCGCTATCCTTGAAATGCAGCACCATTTGGAAAGAAGGAATAAGCAAGTCCTCAGAAGCAAAGGACAAGTCTAGCACTCAAGTTCCAAAGGGAAAAGGAAGTGCATTCAAATACAAACATATCAAAGCAATGGCAGATAAAAAGACAAGTGAAATGGCAATATGAAAAATATTTCATACATATATTTCAAGTATGAACATGATGGAGGCAGTCCTGAGTTTATGGTTCAATATCAAAGTCATGATAATGGAAAGGAACATTTTTCTTGCCTTTGTTGCTACCAAACATATCCCAGATATGTAACCTAAGACCAGTATCTGATACCAGCACATCCCAGACTAAGCCACATTTGAATATCTGCTGACTCTCCTTCTCCATTGCAACTCAAAACATGGAAGAGACATGAGGTCTTTAAGATTAAGTCTGTCTGGGTCCTTCACTCTGCCATCTTTCCCTATCTCCCTCCCGCCACCACGGCACCTTTTGCAAAGTATTGCCTAATGCACACAACCAAAAGAAATCTGGAGACTTCAAAGGCTTACATATATTTTTGTGCTTTTACTGTTGCTGTTGGCCAACAGTAATTCGGTAATCTGGATTTTGTCTTATGGCCAATATGACTGCCTCCATCTTCTGCATCACGAATGTGTTAGTGTAGAGACATCCTTATTTTCAATTCCAGAGCAAAAGTGCTACCTCAAAAAAAGCCTTGTCTGACTGATTATTGTGGTGGTCAAACAATCCCGTATCTATACATAGATACAGATCTATACACAGTGATGTAGACTTGAGTTGATTGACTTGGACTCAAGTTGGACTTAAGTCACTTCAGTGACTCAACTCGGACTCGACTGGCAATAAATGATACACTGATACACTGACTTGACTCAAGGCTTGTATGCTTTTAGTGACTGACTCGCTGCCCTTTGTTCAGTCACATAACAGATTCGTCCAGAAACCTTACAACTTTGAACAACATTTCCATCTCTTTTTGCCTACTGTTCACATGGCAATCTTCTCAAGCTCAAAGTGTGGATGCATTTCTCAGAGGAGAAAAGCAAATGGGTTAGGCAACAGGCTTGAGGCAGCTTGAGGTCTGCTCAGCAGCCTGTCCTCACTGCATATTGGAGGAGCCTTCCAAAACTTTTCCTAAGCAGAAGGCAAGACTCACCCCCCAGAGTGCAGGGTGCATTTCTCAGGGGAACAGAAATGTGTTAGGCAACAGGCTTGAGGAGGAAAGATCCTTCTAAAGCTTTTGAAGCTTCAGTAACGGGGAGTAAAATAGGATCCTATTCCCCGCTTATGAAAAATCCTCCAGCTTCAGAAACAGGAAGTAAGAAGGATCTTATTATTCCCCACTTCTGAAGCTGCAAATGGCAAAATCACAAATGTGGAGAGTCTACTCTACTTAAATTGTTAAAACTGACTTTGACTCTGTCCATAAATTCTGGAATATAGATTGCGGTATGAAGTTAGCTCCCAGACTTGAGACCTGACCTGAGAATTGACTTGGAAGTATCTTCAAGGACTTGAGACTTGAAGGGAGAGACTTGAGACTTAACTTGAGATTTGGAGTAAAAGACTTAAATACATCACTGTCTATACGTAGACATATACACACATAAAAGGATAAGTCCCATATTCGTTGCATTGTTGTTTGTTGTTGTTGTTGTTGTTGTTGTTGTTGTTGTTGTTGTCTGCCTTCAAGTTACTTCTGATTTATGGCAACCCTATCACAGGGTTTTCTTGGCAGAATTTCTTCAGAGGGAGTTTGCCCTTGCCTTCATCTGGGGCTGAGAGAGTGTGACTTACCCAAGGTCACCCAGTGGGTTTCCATGGTTGAGCAGAGATTCAAACCCTGTTCTCCAAATCCTACTCCAACATTCAAACCACTACACCATGCTGGCACTGCAAATATATTATTGCTGGATTCTACTTCCATTCCAGTCATTAACTATGCACTAGACCACTCCTGAAAAATCCCTATTACTTCTAACTTATGAGGGAGCAGAACATATTTCCATGAGACCAGGTATGATGGCTTTTCAGAAGAATTTAAAATCATTTATGTTGTGTAATATATTCAAAAATCACTTAAACTGGTTTATAACTGGCTGTGGAAGAGAATGCATTCTTGGAAGCAAAGCTCTAACTGGAGAGAAATTATTCCAGTTATTTTGAACTGAATCTCACAAATCATTGCAAAAAAAAAAATGTCTACAAAACTAATTCCTTCTTTTAAGAGATGTTTGTAAAATGAAGGAGGGCGAAGAAAGACATTAATGTTGGTTGGAGTGAAATAAAAGGATGTTAAGGGAGGGGACTTAAAAGGAAACCAGTAGTAGATCACAGAGCGTTTGTTTTGGCCTGCATTGCAGCCTATGAGTACTTGACCTTGGTGCAAAAAGAGCTATAATCTAAGCTGCAACTCCTCCACTCTTAAAGTCTTTGTAAGTGTGACTCATAGTAAATTTTAGGCATTAAACATGTTTACTACATCCAACTGCATGATGCAGAAAAGTTCACAATTTCATTTAACTGTGCAACAACTAATGGCCATTATGTCAGTATTGCTTCACTTTTTCTATGTGGTCATCATCCCCTAACACAATATGCATGCTGTTGGAACTAGGATTGTCTGCTGTACTAACATACACAGTCTTTGGCTACTCCTCTTCTTCAAGGGAGAAGAAAACGTTTTGCCAGGCAGAGCACTTGTATTTGTTTGTTTCCCATGAGATTAATAGGAGAAGCTTCCACTTTCTATATAACTAATGCACCATAAACTTTATTAAATTTATTCAGATCAGTTTGGTTCATTGGGAGTAACAGTTTAACATAAGACTGCCGATTTAAATAAAAAGAAGGTAACTATATTTGTAATAGGGAATCATGAAATGCTAAAAGAAAGGAGTTAAGAGATCTCACATATTCCATAGTAAGAGTAATTAAGAGCATATCTATTCATCCATTGTATCCTCCTACACCACTGATCCTCTCTATCTTCAAAGGCAAAAAAGCAAAGAACTACAGAAGTGTCTGAAAGTCTGTGGCTCAGAGTGGGAAGCATGAAAGATGGGGGGACAATTGCCCCGTGTTCTTTTTCAGTTTCAAATATACAGTCCTAGCTGTCTTTACTTTAAATTAGGATTTCAACCAAGCTGATTTCAAGTGACATTAGAATGACAATGCATGACATCTTATGAAATGATTGTAAAGAAGGTTTTTAAAGACTGTGTTTAAATCAAGTACCAAAACATCTGAAAGCAAATAAAATACTTCCTTTCCAGTTGAAGAGCAACTACTTTCTTCCCAAGACAAGAACCAGGGATGCTATGTTAAATCAGTGTAACATGGATGGACTGTTGGCTCTTTTTCAAGTGCCCTGTTCAGAAATGGTGGGAATCTGATGTAAAGGATCATGACATAAAAGGACACTTAGCTGCACAATAAACTCTATACCCAAATTTGCTGATGGGGTTCTGATTATCCATTGCTATTCATTCTGGAAATTTCAATATGCCACAAAGCCACCTTTTTAGAGACCGTACAGAAACTTGTTGTCCTATGAACCATCTGTTTAGCCCATATAGCAGATCATAAAACATATGAGACTGGAGGATATACTTTCAAATTAGTCAAAAGATCTATAAATGGCTATGTCCAGTTATTAGAAGTCATTGGTTCATGATGGAGTCCATTCTGAGGGCACGTAGCTTTTTCAGTTCTGTCCTGTTGAGAATCTTCTGCCTTTGTAAACTCATAGAAGCAACTAGATTCCACTCTCTGGAGGATATATGATGAGTTCTGCTGTTGTTGTTCTTGTTGTTTCTTAGTTTCACAGTATTACTGACTTCAGCTTTGGACCCTGAATGAGTCTAGGAATCAGTGAGGCATTACTAGATGATGGAGGAGGAGGAAGATCTCAGTGTAAAATAGGATGGATTCCTGCCCCAAAAAGGTTTTCAATCTATAATTTGAACAAGGAAAACAACAGAAGAGTGGAATATAGGCTTCTCCCACTTATCTGACAGGTTAGAGACTGAAGCACTCTGAGAAAAGGGAATTGTTTGAAAAGCAGAACCCATGTACTATACTGTAGGGAAGTTCACTTGTTACTGGCTATGCACACACTGCTTGCAAAGTCTCTCAGCTGGCTTAGTGCCCTTTTCCCTCTCTGAGCTCACTCTCAAGGAGTATGCATGCAAGCAGTTCCAAGCAAGCCTTCACAGGCCAAAAAAAAAAAGAAAAATTAAAAAAAGAGCAGCACCCGCATTGCATTAATGGAACTTGTCCTTAATTTGGAAGCATCAAAACAGTTGTCAGATAACAAGGTGCCAAATGGTGGGGGCTTCCTGTAAACAAGAATAAACAGGAAAATCTTGCAGGTTGTTTCAGCTGCATGTACATAGGCTTAGTTACAGGTTGAATAAGAGTGGAGCATGAAAACTAAGGGACTGAATCAAAGCTTTGTGGAAAAGGTAAATTTTAAGGAGGAAATTTGAATTTGAAAGGAAAGATGGCACCATGCAAATGTTCTCAGTAAGTCCATAGCCATAGGAAGAGACATGGAGGCCAACGCTCATAGAAAGCCCCTCTGGCTTCTCCTCCCATGGGTGGACTGGCCACTGATCTCACTGGACTGTACTTGCCCCACCTGTATATTTATTTCCTGGTGTAGAATGAGAGGTCTGTTTACTAATGTATTTGCAAGTATAGCACCTCATCTATTCTTTTATTCAACCAGCTAGGCTGCCCTTATTGAACTCAAGCCAGGCCAAGTCAAATTTACTGGCTGCGAGCTTAATTCTAGAAGGCAATTCCAAGCATAAAGATCAGTAAGGGAGAAAGAATGGAATCTTCTGAAAAAGAAAGTCCTGAAGAAGCAAGATGAGCAAGGAGGACTGGCAGAGAGGCCCTGGGATATAAGAGTGGGCAGAAACAAGGCCATGGAGGGCTTTGAAGATAAGGTGCATGTGATGGATTTAGAGGTTAACAGAAAGCCAGTGTAGAGTTTTAAGGAAGAATCCCATGTAAGCAAAAAAGAAAAGAGAATGATTTTGGTATCTGCATGCTGATTTGGAATGGGAGGACCACAGTGAGACAACAGAGAGGACTAGAGTGCAGTAACCTATCTGAAAGATAACCAAAGCAAGGACCAGAGATTCTATAGAAGGGACAAACAGTAAGTAAGGGCCACACTTTTGCAATATACCTACAGACTTTGCCAGCTACCTGTTTGGTGGCCTGGTAAAACTGTAGATCATCAGGTTGACCCTGATTATCACAACAGAAGCTCCACTGTACTCTCTTTTGACTCTTCTGCTGCTCAAGAGTCTCCTGATTTATGAAATATGGAACAGATATGAAGTGAAAGATACTATATACAGTGTACTCAATTTTCTTTAAAAGGGTATATTGAGATGGTGATATTCAAATAAAGAACCTGAATTACTTCTATTGGAAATTCCTATCCTATTCAGGATTATTCCAACACTTTGACTCAGCCATACCTTCTTCAAAGGAAGCATACATAGAGTTAGAGATTCTTTCTTGCTTGTGTGCATTCAGAAATAGCCACAAACAAATTTTATGCTGTTTCTTAACTTGCTAGGCTTATATTTAGGAAACCTATATCACACAATACTGTGGATAAATTAACCACAGTAGTCCATGTACTGGTAACTTTCCAATTAGACCATGGCAATGCACTTTACATGGGGCTCCACTTGAAGGTGACTCAGAAGCTCCAGCTAGTAGAATATGCAGCACCTAAGCCACTGACTGGAACACCATACGTAAACTTTATAACACCAAAGGAATTGCACTGGCTGCCAGTATACTTCCAGTCTGAGCATAAGGTTAAGTGCTGGTGATGACACTTAAAGCCTTAAACAGCTTGGGACCCTGGGACCTGAAGGAGTATCTATCCCCATATATGCTTGTCTGAGTATTGGTGGGACTCTCCACCGTGTCCCATCAAAGGCAGATAAATACCATGTGGGAGGGCATGAGAGAGGGCCTTCTTTTTTGTGGCATTCAGGTTGTGGAATAATCTCCTCTCAGAAATCCCATTGGAGTCAATACTGGTGTCATTCCGGAGTCAATTCGAAACATGTTTTTTTTTTATTAAATCCTTTGGGACTTAATTGATTTTATCTAATTTGGGCATGAGCTATGGTTTACATTATATTAAACTGTTTTTACTATTTGCCTTTTTTAAGTGATAGATAGTTTAAGACACTTTTTAGCCCCTTACAATTATTCTTATTGGTCTGAATTGTTTTAAATTGATTTTATTGTATGCACTCCTGGGGGTCTTGATAAGATGGGATATTTAAAATATTTTAATAAATGAATAAATAATTTATGAAGATGCTAACTTCAAGGCACCAGGCTTGTTTGGTCTTGGAAGGATCAAGTCATTAAAATGGAAGAACACTGAGGCACAAGTTTGGTTAGCCCCAAACATGGTGTAAACTCCAAAATGTGTTTGCTTAATACATAATCTGGTGGCTTCACAATAACAAGAATATTGTATTTAAATGGATGCTAGAGAAAGGTAGAGATAGTTGGGATTTTGAAAAAAAAATCCTGAAGACAGGAAGAAAGTTTGGTCAGAGGAGTAAAAACATACAAATGTACTAGAAATGTTTAATGCTATTTTCTGCAAGGCACAAGCCATAAAAATTTTGGGATGAGGAGATCATCTTAGTTATCACCACTTTTTTCAAATAGGAACCAAAACTCCCAAAGCCATTTAGGCATTTTGCTGAAAAAACCTACATAAAGCGGTGCCATCCAGGAATTTTGCAAATGTTATTAGGTTCTCTCTGTAACTGGAAAAGCTGACTATTTTACCTCCTTCACCTGTCTCTTGCCTATCAAACAATAAAACACATCTTCATTGTTTGAAATTCTAGCTATTAATCAGTTGGTAGAACAGGGTAAGAATAGCCAATAGTAAGGAATTTTAGGAATTATAATTCAACAGTTACCGGGAGGGCCACATTTTTCCCAATCCTGCACTAAATAATTGAATTTAAATAACAATTTTTTGAGAAACAAACACTTGTGGTCTTAATTAGTCTTTAACAGAAACTGGACTTAGTCAATTAACTGCCTTTCCAGTCAGACATTAAAGATTATTAACTATTATTCCAAGATGCTACATTTCAGGACTTCACATGAATTAAAAACTATTTCTGTTTCCCTGATTTGCTCCTCTAGGTGTTATTACCTCCCTTCTATGAATGATATAAAGAAACTCACAGTATGATAATACTATAGACTTCTCGCTGCAGCTCTCCTGCTTCAATGACCGCTTTCAAGGATATTGTTTTTATCTGAGCAATATTATTACTTAAAAACATATATTATTTTTGTGTTGAAGGACTGTAAGTTCTCCCTCTGAAGACAAAACTGTTAACCTTTACACAAACTATGAAAAGCTACTCAGAGCTCTTTGCAAACACTAAAATGCATAAGTGTGTAACACAAGTTTAAGAGATCTAGTTGTGCAACATAAACCTACAAAAACACAGGAAACATAATAAGTAGGCCTGTATAAGTTTGTGCCACAATACATTCCTTAGGCCTAAAGGTATCATAGAAATCTTCCTCTTTTCTCTAAAGCACTGTAGCAAGTTACTCATTCAGAATCTTGCAAGACAAGTCACTCATCAGTTACTTGGATGAATCCTCCTCTATCCTTACTTTTATCTCTAAATATTCACAATCCTTCCTGCAGCATTTGGTCACCTTCTGAAGCAGAAATCGTTGTCAAATGCTCCCAATCTGGAGACAATTGGTACCTCTCTGGCAGCCTGCAGCAGCCTGGCTGGAATGAGTGAAACATTGTCCCCTCCTTTTCTACATCATATACACCTAATTACTTCTTATTCACGGGGTGGGAAAAGTTACCAGATTGGGAGGAATGTCTGGTCCTTCCTGCTTAACTTTTACTCAGAAATTAATCTCAGTCAGTTCAGTGGGATTGACTCTTAGGTAAGAGTGATAGGGCTTGCAATATGGCAACGTGATCCACTCACTACCAAAGCGATCTAGCACCAATTCATGAGCAATTATAGCGTTAAGGGGGTGGCATTAAAAGAGAGAGAGGGTACAGGAAGCGTTAAATAATATCAGAAATGTTTGGCAGTACTCTCCGAAGAGGAGGGAAGATGTACGCTTCCATTACAAACCGGGCTTGGTAAGAAATGCACCGAGTTAGCCGGTTAGGTACTCGAGCTTGACAGGTATTCGGAATGAGAAACTCAGGAAAGGCAGAGAGGAGTTTAGGCGTTAATGGGCAGACGGGTAATCCACCACATTTTACACACTCCTGGCTCTGTTTACTCTCGCAGTCCCGATACACACAAAACAAATGAGAAGAAAGACGGGCTCGCGCAACTATTGTTTTCTTAAAACAACCGAAGCTCCACCAAAACTTCACCACCTTTAATCTAATCCATTGCGTTTGTGCGAACACGTAGAGGTATTCCTCCGCGCAACTTTCCAGCGGCTACACCAATTGTTGAATGACTTAACAAGCGGCGGAGTGGAACGGCAATGGGGCTACTCTGATTCGAATCAAGTTTAGTAGTTGGGAAGGCACCGATCAAAGGGCAACTACTGAGAAAAGTAGTTTGCAGAAGGGATACCTGCAAGGGGGTCAACAAATCTTCAGTCAAAACCGAGCGCCTGAATGATGGAAGGTAGGAAGTTTTGGGAACGACGCAAAAGACGGCAAGGTACGTTACTGGGGATCTAAACGAGGACCGCAAAGCAACAGCTGAAAGAACAGAGGAAACGAAACCGTTGTGAGCCGGAGCCGCGGCTTTCAAGCCTCTCTTTCCTCTCCGTTTGAAGCGACATTGCTTTTGGCACCAACGAGCTGTGAACAACGAGCGGATCCTAAAGGCTGTTTCTCCGTAGGGCTAACTAACGGCTGACGCCCCACGTCCTGACTCTCGGTAATTAAACTTAACGAAGCAAGCCCGGCACTGTCTCGGCTCGGCGAGGCTGGAGAGCTCCTCCTTGCAGAGAGTGAGACCCCATAAGTCCTTCTGGCTTCTGCCTAACTCACCCCGCTTGCACCTCATTATTTTGTTATGCGCCTCACTTCCCAGCGGTGGAAACTTTCAGGCTTCCAGAGATCACCAGAAATGTGGTCTCCTTCAATTCAAAGGCTTAGAAGGCGGACAGAGAATCCCTATGGCGTTTCTGGGACCTAAGATTCATTTGCACCTATATAAGATGACAGCTCACAGCATTAGAACCTTGTTTTCCATGGGCGGTCTAGGGGAACCTATAGAGCCAGAGCGATCTGCGGAGAGGAGAATCGGGCCCTCCCGCCCATGTCCTTGCAGTCTCTTTTAGACAGAGGAAGACTAGTTAGTCCAGTTGTACCCACAGACCTCCGACTTAGACAAGTTTGTTGTAAGTAGAGAAAGGTGAGTAATCTCCCCCAGGGACTTGTGTTTTTTTTCGTCCCCAACAGGTTCTTTAAAGCACACATTTCTGCTGGCAGATCTTGGAGAGGTGCTGCTTCCACTCGTCTACACTGATACAGCTGCACTTAACAAAGCCTTAAGATCCACGCTCCTTCACGGTCAGGAACGTGGAACTGTATAAGGGACCCCCTGAGAGGCCATTCAGACCACACCCTCACCCAAAAACACAGCCGTGGAGGGGATGGACCTTCCATAACTTCGGGGACTCAAGAGGTTTTCCTCCTCTCGCCCTGCTTTGAATCCTGGTCCAAGCCGAGATCCTACACATGCATTTGATCATTGTGTGTCCTCAAGTCGTTTCCTACATAGGGCGACCCTAAATCGATCCTATCAGGGGGCTTTCTCGCCAAGATTTTTTTTTCCAGTGAGAGGGGTTGCCTTTGCCTTCCTCTGAGGTTGAGAGAGTGTTGTAGCCCAAGGTTGCCCAGCGGGTTTCGAACCCCAGTCCTCCAGATTCCTTGTCCAATGTCAAATTACACCAAGGGAGTAAATTCCGTGGGGCTCGGTGAGGGAAATGGGTTGTCAGCTAAGTATGCACAAAACTGGACCCCAGCATCACATTTCTGGACAATCTGTAGAGGCACACATGGAAGGATTTATCTGGAGGAGGTTATCGGAGAGCAATATTGCAGACCAAGTCGGGCCACGCATTTGGGTCAAAGCAGAGTCAGGGGTAGCAAAAGGCTCCTGGAATTGAAGGACCAGAACCTGGAAAAGTGTGAGTGCTTGGAACTACAGTTCCCAACCTCCCCGCCCCCTAGCCAGCACAGCCTCTGCCCATGCTGACAGGGGTTTCTGACAGCTGTCATCCAAAATAGCGTCTTTTCCAAGTGCTGCAAGCGACACCGTACTACCGCCATCCTCTCTAATGGATTAGGGAGCCAGCTGGTTTAGTTTTTTAAGTGCCAGGCTAGGACTGCGGAAGACCAGGGTTCCAATCCTGGTTAGGCCTTGGAAACCCTCTAGATCCCACCCCCCCGTGGGCGAGTCTCACTCTCTCAGCCTCAGAGAAAGGCAATGGTAAATCTCTGAAGAAGTATTGCCAAGAAAATGCTATGAGAGGATTACCATAAATCCAAGTCGAGTTGAAAGCACGCAATGATTTAGCCAGATTAACTCTGATATAAACAAGCCTGTGTAACAGAGGTGTATTGTCTGTGAGTGTGTTGCGTGTGCGTATATTTCTTAGCAGCTCCCCAGAGGTGGGACTGGTTCCAAGTTCACCGAAAGTTGAATAATAGGTGGAGGGGAGAAGGAGGCGAGAAGCAGAAGGATTTGGTTCTGGCTCCTAAACAAACTCAAAAATAAACTCTGATGGCCTCTCTCTTCCGTCGCCAGATCAAAGAGGCAACAGCAACTGCTTCCCTCCCTCTGCAAACTAACAAATCGGCGCCGTTATAAGGCCCACAAACATCACAAACATGGGGGCCCACAAAGATCACGGGGATGGGACCGGAGTGTTTGAGTTGGCTTGTTTGTTTAAGAGCCAGGTGGTGGAGGACCTTCTGAGCGAGTCTCATTCTCTGCTTCGGTTCCCCCGGTCAATAGGGAAAGAAAGAAGCAAAGTTCATCCCAAGGACCAACATCTCCTGCAGCGAGCGTGATTTATGGGAAAGCACCCCGCATCCAATTGGAATTAAGGACGGGGGTCCCCGTTGGTTCTAACCAAACGAGGATTTTACAGAAACAGCAATATACAACTGTATTTGGGCAAAACGGAGACGCTGCTATCCGGTCGTTTGAAATACAGATTTGAAACAGTAGTGTGTCTTTTTCTCACAGTTGGCCTCTATCTCCAGGAAGAAGCCGTTTACACGGATTCATCTAAGAGCCGGAATGCTGTCTCTCTCACAGAGACGCGCAGGCCGTTTTCAAGTGCCACTATTTGGCCCTGTCACTCTGCGTCGGTGGAAAGGAACCCACCGGTCAACTCCCTTTCTGCTCTCTGTCAGGGAGATGGACGTTTGCCACCGGCTGGGGTGGAAGGGAAAAAAAATAAGGAACTAAACTGAGCACATTCTTCGTTTCCTTAAGCTTACTAATTAGCAAGTGTCCCTGATTTTCCATTTCCCTGACAGGTTAGAGCAGTGGTTCTCAACCTGTGGGTCCCCAGATGTTCGTGGACTTCAGCTCCCAGAAGCCCCAGCCACTATGGTCAATGCTCAGGGCTTCTGGGAGCTGAAGTCCAAAAACATCTGGGGACTCACAGGTTGAGAACCATTGGGTTAGAGACTAGGACCAGAAGACAAGACAGCCAAGGCTTCACTACAGGCAAACGTCGAACAAAATAGCCTAGACCCAGTTAAGCCTGACTCCAGCAGAGGTGCTTAGGGACCAAGGGGGAGGAGGGAATACATAGTCCATACAGCCCATTCCTGTCAGTGATAAATCTTTAAGGCTAATTGGCTGGCTGGTTGCAGCTTGCAAGCCTGAAATGCTTCAAGACTCTTTGTTGTTTTTGCTGGATTTAGACCAGCACGGTTGCTCCTCTGAAAATGACATTTCTCAACAAAGAGACGGCCCATCCCAGTGTTAGGGAGAGACCAGAAGCAAGGTACTGGCAGCCTGCTAAACGTGTCCCCCAAGTGTTTTGGACTACATCAGTCCCAGCCAGCATGGACAGTGGTGAGGAGGTTTGTAGGAGTTACTCCTCAAAACACCTACGGGGCTCCGGCTTGCCTAGCACAGGCCCACAAGTAAAACCTCTCAGGTCTGTCTGGCTGTTTGGCATATGTATATCCCATGAGTGGAGTCTGCTATTCAGAGAGACAAACTTAAAAAGGGGTGCTCGTGCCCAGCATTCCGCTCCCACATCGCCCAACCAGACGTCTCTGGGAAACCCACAAGCAGAGTATCCATTGTCCTTCCAATAAACAGATTTTCACAAATTAATTTTGGCTTGCCAAGGTGTCCAGTCCGGTTTGTTTTTTTAACTGTACAACCTTAGGAAGATTATAACTTTGAAGTATTTAAAATAATTTCACCAAATTGATTTATCTCCTGCCCACCCCTCTGGAAAACAGGTGATAAACTAAATTTTGAATGACCGAAGGTATACAGTCATAGATACTGAAAAGCAGGGATTTTCTTTCCTTGCTTCTTAATGTCTATGACTAGGCATCTTCCTGTCATTAAGGAAGTTATAGATTGTAACTAGATGTTCCTCAGTTCTTGGAAGCTGAATACTCCAGTATAAATATACAATTCATATTTTGTATAAATAAGATTGGGCAGAGTGAAGAAGTGGAGGAAAGCATGTCCATGGTAGGGGCTTACTGCAACCAACAATAAAGCTGTTTTACCAAGATTAAAGAGGTGGAATGTAGGCCAGAAGGCCACAGGAGGTGGAGAAGACAGTAAAGGTTTCCAAGGAAAGGTTTCGCACCTGTTGTAGGGGTTCCTGAGGAGCAGAGCCTGGCTGCCTGTGCAACTGTCCGTGGGGGTGTGGCAGCCGTAGACAGGGGGCGGCACCGAATACTGTTGGTCACCTGCAGACAAACCAGAGAAAAGTCACTCAGTGCCCTGCGGCAGGGTTGCTTTCCAACAACAAGGAAAGATCAATATCATAATGAAAACTGGGAGTGACAGGGGCTTTTTCCAGCCACTTTCAGGAGTTGTGTTTCCAAATGCTGATGGAGGGCAGGGAGTTATCAGTCCTTTGGGAACCAAAACGCTCTTTCTGTTTTTAATAACTTGTCTTCTTCTGTGGAGAGGGTAGGACTGTATATCTCTTTATCTTAAATCTGTTCAATTGCCTGAATCAAAATTAATGTAAAACCAAGCAGATACCTCCTTTTGGAAATAATGCAGTAGGATTCTGATGGGTTGAGGACTGTCTGGCTAGAAGTCCTGAGTTCAAAGTTCACCCCAACAAGGATTTCTCCAACCAAACAAGCCCTTATTTCTCAGGCAGTCTGCCCTTGGCAGTAGGGAAGTTGACCAGCTTGGCAACGCTGCCTTAAAATCCACCCAGATCCTGTGCCAATGCCTAAAACACCAGCCAGACAATGCAAATGTAGGCAGCAACATGCATTAAAGGATTTCAATGGGATCTCTAACGGGCTGTTTAGCTTCAGCTGAGAGGTGCCCTAAGAATAACGCCCAGAGCACTAGAAACTGTCCCCTTACAGTTAGAGCTGAACTTAGATTTATTAGATACATCACCAGCCCTCTTGCAGAAGTAGCCCTGCAGAATTTATTGCTGCATTATGCACAGTGCACCATCTTAATGGATGCTCTAGTCTTAACCATGTTTACTCAGAAGTAAATTCCACTGTGAGCACTGAAAGTTACTCCCTCCTAGGCAGCCATCGAGGTGAGTTCAGTGACTTAGATGGGGTGGGCAACAAGCATGCCCACTTCCATTCTGCAGGGCGTTTGGGTGCTAACAATAACACACTGGACTTCCAGCAGCTATCATTTAAACAGGTCTCCATCTTTCCCATTTCTAGTCTAATGCAATTCATTTGAGATGAAAATCAATGAAACACAGCTTTCCTTTGAGGCACCATAAACAAGCACTATAACCGCAACAGCACTGTGCCAGAAGTGGGAATTATATGGCCCTCCAGATGTTGTCGAAATCCAATAATTCCTCATTATGGGCTATACTAATTAGGTGCTGTTAGGAGTTGCAGTCAGTCAACATCTGGAGAAGTCACACTTCCCATACTTTCTTTGAGCACTGTATGTGTGTAATTGTGTTCCTGCATGTGCAGGTGTGTGTGTGTACATACACATAGATATGTGAGCATCTGAAAGCACTCTTTACTCTAGATGCTTTTTTTCCTAGCACCAGTCCTGTGCCCAGGCAAGTGTGGATCTACATATGATATTATATATACTTCTCCTGGAATAAATTCCATTGAATTTAAAATGGTACACTTCTGAACAGACATGCATTGGAATCCCATCAGCTCCAGTAGAACTGAACTAGCTAAAAAACAATATATAGACATAGCTGTCTGTGTAGAAAAGACTGACAATTGGTTATCAATAGTGCACCCAATAGTCATGGTTATCAATAGGAGCTCTCTCTTTCTTTTATGTTACGTGGGAGCCTTTTAAAAGGTAATTGCATTGGCCATGATTTTAAAAAAAAATCCAAAATGTGTTGTAGGGTAATTTGGCTGAAATGTCTGTGTTCAACTCTAGAGGAGCAACTGGAAACTTTAAAAAAGAAATCATATTGCAGGACAGGAGAGGGGGACTGGGGAATGCCAAGGTCCTAAACTACTTCAAAAGACCCCATATTATTACCTTTTTAAAAGTATATTATTCTAACATATAAAAAAAACTAGAAAGCTCTCATAATCTGAGGCCCTCAACTGTAGTTAATTTATCGCTCTCACAATTCCTTCCTCCTCCTGCTATACATCTAATTTGCATTTTAGTAGGAGAACCAATGTCTGCCTAGTAACTATTTCCCCAACCATTGAGGACTTCGGTTTGCTTACTTCCACCACAAAACTATTGGGTCTGGAAGCCATGCCCTGTGAGGAACATCTTAGGGAACTGGGTAGGTTTAGTCTGCAGAAGAGAAGGTTAAGAGGGGACATGATAGCCCTTGTTTAAATATTTGAAGGGATGTCATGTTGAGGAGGGAGCAGGCTTGTTCTGTACCGCTCCAGAGACTAGGACAAGGAGGAATGGATTCAAGCTGCAGGAAAGGAGATTCCACTTAAACCTGGGGAAGAACTTCCTGAGGGTCAGAGCTGTGGGGCAGTGGAATATGCTGCCTCCCAGTGTGGTTGAGTCTCCTTCTTTGAAGGTTTTTAAGCAGAGGCTGGATGGCCATCTGTTGGGAATGCTTCGATGGGTGTTCCTGAATAGCAGGGGGTTGGACTCGATGGCCCCTGGGGTCTCTTCCAACTCTAAGATTCTATGATTCTATTATTCTCATCCATCCCCAGAACCCTAATTATCTAAGGAAAGCTGGTCCCAGCACGTCTTAAATAAATACATCCACTGCTTTTAAAGACGCGTGTGTGTACGTGCACGTACACACGTTTAGTGGTAGACGAGGCCTCTCTTGTAGGGGAGGAAAGCGATTTCTCTCCCATAGCGACCTCCTCCGCGCACAGAGACGTTTCTTTTGCTCCGCCGTTACCTAGAGACGTCTGCTGGCCGATGGAAATGGGATCCTCGTGTTTGAAGGAGTGGTTCGTGAACTGCGCTGCGTGGTGAGAGGGAGTGTGGCCGTAACTTGGAGTCCCATCAAACGCCACTGTGCCGTAACCTGCCAAGAGAGCAAAGATGGTCAGGAATCGGGAGTTGAATCGCCTGCCCTTGAACTCTCCCTTTTTCTCTCGGCTTCCTGGGGAAAAAAAATCCCTTCCCCAAGCAGCAAGCAAGCAGGCGTCAAATACCTGAGGCCTCCGCTCTTTCTAGCCAGTTTCTGCTTCCCAGAGCAATGAACCTAGATAAACCCAAAGAAAGGAAGGACCAAAATAGCGCGCATCCTTCGTCCGCAGGGCAGCGCTTGTAGTGGGAGCCGCCTCTCCCGCGCTTGACCTTCGCATCCCCTTCTCTGCCCTGCCCTTGAGCACCCGAACCCGGCCTGGAGGAAGGTAGATCTTTTCTCTCACCTTTCAAAACATAACATCTTTCACACCGTAACTTCCAGAATCTCCTAGCCAGCATCGGAGTGGTAGTAAAAAAAAAAGAAGAAGAAAGAAAGAAAGAAAGAAAGAAAGAAAGAAAGAAAGAAAGAGCAGCTGAAATTCCCCAAAGGTAAT
The DNA here is from genome assembly GCA_948472985.1 of Iguana delicatissima. Classification (NCBI taxonomy): domain Eukaryota; kingdom Metazoa; phylum Chordata; class Lepidosauria; order Squamata; family Iguanidae; genus Iguana; species Iguana delicatissima. Next base: position 212,070 of record CAOKZL010000229.1, read on the forward strand.
GAAGGACTCTGCTCCGCTTTTTCACCACTTTTTTCCCATCTTCTCTTTCACATGTTAGTTCCCGTGTAAAAGACAAGACCTTGTGGTTAGGAGAAGCTCATTCCAACTGGAGGCCAGCAAGGCAAATTACTTAACCCAGTTATTCATATATTAAATAAATATATATATAAAGTGCCCCTATATATATATATATATATATATATATATATATTTTATTGAAGGAGGATGAGAAGGATCATTTCTTAGCCGCCTCTGCCCTGAGGTCGAGGCGGGGAACAACAACAGATTAAAACACAACACATAACTTTATACTGCACCTGAACAAGTGGATTGATATTCATGGAAGCACATGTTAAAATAAAAACCAATTAGCCTTAAGGGTGCTGCTGCATTCTGTTTTTATTTTTTTCCTCCCCCTCCCTTCCTCTTCTTTATTCTGCAAGAGACCAACACGGGTGCTTCTTTGGAAATTGATGCAGTCTGTGCCTCAAACATGATCGTACCTCATTTCCCTTTATTTTGGTAGGGTGTCCTGACGCGAAAGCTACTTTTTCTCTCTTTGTCTCCTTGGGAGTAAGGGGAGGAATAAGAGTGGTAACTGTTCAGGTACCCACGGTTGTGGGGGAATCTATCGCCGTGAGAGCTATTAAAGAGAAAGCCTGTACGTATCTTCTCAGGAATAAGCCCCAGTTTGCTGTTGTCAGTTGCCGCCAAGTCCACTTCGACTTATGGCGACCCCATAAGCAAGAGACGTCCAACCCACCCCTATCGTCAACAGCCCTGCTTAGGTCTTGTAGATTAAGGGACGTGGCTTCCTTGAATCCATCCACCTGTGACGTGGCCTTCCTCTTTTCCCACTGCCTTCAACCCTACCCTGCATTGTTGTCTTTTCAAAGCGTCCTGTCTCCTCATGATAAGACCAAAGGGTGATAGCCTCGGTCTTTTTGGCTTTTAGGGAGAATTACTTATGCTGTGAGAGCAGCCAAGGTGTAGTGGTTGAGCCTTGGAGTAGGACCTTGGAGATCAGGGTTTGATTCCCCGCTCCACCATGGAAACCCACTGGGTGACCCTGGGTGCGTCACACACTCTCAGCCTCCGTAATCGGGTCGCCTTAGGGTTGCCATAAGTCAGAAACGACTTGAAGGCACACAACAACTACTTACCCTGTAAGGTTAGAGCTCACCCTACAGCTAGGCGTGCTCCGGATCCCGACCTGAGTATTGAGTTCAGTGTGACTGAATGCCAGGCGCCAACCTATGGTAAGTGTGTTTATTTGGAAACTATATCCGTCTGAGCAGGTAGGTGAAAGCCAGGCTGCTGAGACAGAGAAGCTCACGGGCTGGTCTTCATCCAGGAATCGCTTCTGCAGTGGGAAGCCTGGGCTGAGCCAGGAAAGGCCACCCGGCCGCTTCCCACAACTCGCCTTGTTTTCCTTAATGGCTCTTCACAGTTAAGAGAAAATCCCCATCTGTTGAGCAAACCTGCCTACAGTTTCACACGTAAAAGTTGTCCTTTAATCTCGCGCTCTCTAGGTTCTTACTTGTTTTATAAGATCAACTTTCCGAAGCGTCTGCAATAAAAATGGCAACTCGTTAAATGAAAAATAACCTCCTACTTTAAGTGAAAATTGCTCCCTCGAATAATAACAAACAGCCTACTTTAAAAAAAAGAAAAAGAAAAGAAAGGGAGCGAATTCAGATGGAAAAGAATCGTCTCTGTTGACCCTAGGGTGACACCGAATCGTAAATCAGGCGTTTAGACACCCACTTTCATTAATTACTTGGAGCCAGTTAAACAACTTCGGCTAGAAAGTAATTACAAAGTAATATTATCTTGGAGGCTTCTCGGCTCATCAGCGCTTAGCTCGGGACCAAAAGAATGTTTAGGGTAGGTCTTTAATCTGATCTGCCCTCGCTTTCCCAATCTCACACCGCGCTCGAGTTTTAAATAAATAAATAAATAAATAGCGCGAAGGGTTTGGGAAGCTCTGTCCCGCGACCTCTCCGTAATAATACTCCGAAGGTAGTCGCTGCTCAGCCTTTTCCTCCTTCGAGTCGGCTTGCTTATCCCACCTCAGTCCCTTGCCCAAGAAAAACACCCACGCGCAACGGACAAGGACGCCGGGATTCTGGGGAAGGCGGAGTGGGAAGCGCTCTTTGCGCGCATTCTCTTCTCGGGCCGACACCCGCAATGAAGCCTCCGTCGTTGGACGCAGGAGGACTGGAGCGAATTTTCTCCCTGCCGGAAGGCCTGCTCCCTCGACAGATAAGAGATGGACAGAGGCTAAATAGATCGGCCAGAGCGAGGAGAGAGAGATTGGTGGAGCAGGACATTGGCGGTCCTGCTGTCAATGGGGAGAAAGGGGGGAATTTTCCCAAGAGGAGGATTTCCACTGACACCCTCCCATGCGACCCGATCCACGCGCTCCTTCAGAACAGAAAACAGGTGGTTTGTAACGGGCGATTTCGGCCTCCTCTCCTAAACATATCGTGAGAGGACTCAGAACACGGGCGGAATACAGAGCCTGCCGCCCGGCTTAACCCTGCTCTGTTCCAACGCTGGCCTAGCCTACCGAGTTATTCTTACCTTGGGCTATCAGGACTCAACCTTCTACTGGAGTTAACAGAGAACGGCAAGAAGTATTTAGAAAATTAACTTTCAGTTTTTGCTTGGCTTAAAAAAAAGATTATCATTATGTTTGGGGGCAAGTATCCTATAACAGACCACAACAGGCTCCAGAGCCCCTTGGGTCCCTCTCCCTGTATTTTCCCCGGATGCTGAAGCTGAATCATGACCGAGGCGACTGAGGGATGTGGCAGGCTACTTCGGCGGGCATTAGAGCCCCATCTCTTCCACAGAAGTAAACATACCTGATTAAGTGTAGGACATCCCTAGTAAAAGGTACATATTGTTCTGGGGTTTCCTAAATTTAATCCCTAGCAAGCCTATCTAACCTGTACCGCTCCCCCACTGGATCCTCAACTCATCACTTAGAAATAAGTCTAGCTGAATCTGAATGGGCATTTTCAGATTTAGAAAATCCCGTTGGCTTCAGTAGAATTAATACCACCAGCACTGCCCGAAGCCGCCTGCTTATAGCGTTTCATAGATTTTAACGCAAGCTGTTTACACCAGACTAGACTAGATGGCAATGTTAGGCTGCTATCCTCAAGTGCGGGACGCTAACCTCTAGAATTCACTAAACTGTCGCATTAATGCCAAAGGCTCTTACTCTGGAGGAAAGCGATCTGCTGCTCTAAAGCCGCACTGCCTTAGGATTTCAGCCTCAAGTGGGTCAAGTGTCTGTGTCTGTTTCAGACGCTGGTGGGAGACTGAACTGGGGTTCTCACAGACACATTCCACTCTTTCACTGAGGTGTAGCTTTTGGGTATAGCGAGCATGGCGGTTCACAGAATCAAGGTGGTGTAGTGGTTTGAGCGTTGGCCGGCGACTCTGGAGACAGGGCTGTGGAACTCACTGGGTGACTTTGGGCAACTCCCACTCTCTCAGCCTCAGAGGACGCCAAAGGCAAACCTCCTCTGACAAATCTTGTCAAGAAAGCCCACGACAGGGTCGCCTCAGTTTCACTATAAATGGGAAATAACTGGAAGGCACGCCCAGCCAGTGCTTCGGATCCTAAATATATTTACATTTGTTTCCCAAGTCCCAGGCTCTGTAGGAGAGCAAGGCAGAGATCCCGAGGTAGGAAGGACAGGAAGGCACTGTGCCTCCTTCAGGAGATAGCTCCCCGGATTTCTAGCACTGCAGAGAATGAGACACTGAAAATCGTCTACTCTTAGAATTCTTCTGTTTGTTGCCGTTGCCCTTCCCTTTATCAGTTTGTCTTCCCCTTTCCTTTGGATGCCTCAACTATTTCTAAATCGTTCAGCTGAAGTTTTAAGTTAGGGTCATGGTAGAAATTTGCAGGCTGCAGAAAATTTCATAGAGGAGACAGAATTCTTATTTGGACCAAGCAACAACCTCAGTTTGGCCCGTAGCTACACCCCGCTCCTCTATTCTCCACCTTGTGGAAGCCCAGTTGGCCGCTGCTGGGTGGGATGGAGAGCTCGGGACCCCTTTTTCCGCGGCTGGCGGCGGCGCTGAGTCCCTCCGCTGACGCCCTGGACGCGCCTCACTCGACAGCGTTGACAAGGCCGGTGCCCAAGCCTTGCCCTTCCATCGCGCAGCTGCTCTGGGTTGCCTTATCTAACCCACAACGAAAAGGCTCCTCTCCTCCCTCAATTCTCGCTCCCCCCGCTCCCACTTTCTCTCCTTCTGGCTGCTCAGCCGAAATACTGACGCTTCCAATGCGACCGACTTCCCTCCTCCTTCCTTCTCTCTCATTCCCTCTCTCTCTCTCATTGTCTCTGCTGCCGCTTAACTCTCGCTGGTTGACCTTCGCAGTTTCGCTCGGAGCAACGCGCCGGTTTTGGCCGAGCTTTCCGGTGCTGCTCTGGTCCAAAGCTCCTCCAGGAATGCGATAAGGATGGGGAGGGCGGGGAGGTTTCAGAGCCAGCCTCCTGATAGCGAGGTCTCTTTAATTAGGACTTTATCGGAGGCCTCTCTGATTAAAACGTGCTGAAAAGAAGGGAAATCTGGACATCTGGAAAAGGCGGCAGATCTTCTGAAAGGATTCCATTGGGAGGAGGAAGCCAGCTGCGAGGTCTAAGGGAGGGGCGGAAGGGACACGCAAAGAGGGCAAAGATTCAAAGCAGAGGAGAGGTAGGACTGGGTTCTTCCCCCCACCCCTCCCCATCAAAGACTTGGCAAAAGCACCAAGGTAACGTCTTTCCCACGGTGGGAAAACCCGTCTAAAACCTAAACTTCAACCTTGACTGATTCCAAGCAAGAACATTATATTCATTCCCCAAAACACTCTTTGCCAGCTGTCCCGAATTCTTCCCAGCTGCCAAAACACAACACACGCACACAAATCCCAAGAAACAAGCCACGAATAAAAAAACAAGTCCAGAGGGAAGCAGGTTGAACTCCACGCCTCGTCTCCCTGTCGCTTGTCTCTTTCGGGTAGGAGCTGGTGGAGGCTGAAGGGATTCTGTCCTTTGGGGGTTTGTTTTTTGGGGCTGGGTTCTTGCAGGGGGTGAATTGTATCCTTACCGTTTCTTTCTGACTAGCATCTGTGTATTGCTCATCTCCCTGGCTTGCCAAGGTATAAAGAGTGGATGTTCTGATCGAGCTGTCGCTCAAGAAGAGTGACAGGCCCCTCGGACAGTGCTCGTGCTGCCCGGTAGTTCAGATTTCCCGTTCCATCCTTTATATGAGGAGTGGGCCAGTGCGTTTAAGGGGTAAATGTCAGAACAAGTCACAGAACACCGATGAACTTTCTAATACGAATTCAGGAAGACTCTGGTACTCTAGGTGCACATTTGCTTGAATCGCCTACGAAAATGGCTTCCTGGCTAAAAGTAAATACTGTACACACATTCTGATTTTCAACAAAAACACCAGTGGTTTGCCTCGGATTTAGAAGAAAGGGGTACACACCTCTCTCCAACAAGTATTGTGAAAGGAATTGTGAATGTAATTTTCCCAAGAGGAAATTCTTGAGGCTGAGCCTTTAAGCAGAACTAAATCGTTTGCCTTTAAAATGCTGATTAATGTTTTTATGAGGCAAGCACAGATTTCAGATAAAATATGCTCATTTTCCCGCATTGTTTTCATATTGGCCGTTAAATATACATTTCTGTAGTTAGAACATTGGTAAAGGGTTATATATACATATATAAAACTTATAAATATAAAACACCCTTTACCAATTCTAGTCTTTCTTTCCTCAACAACCAGAAATAAATAAAGAATGGCGGTCAAACTTTTTTTTCGCCACACAGAAATGTGATGAGGTAGGTGGATTTGAATCCATATTATTGTGTTTTCTCAGAAAGGTTTATTCCGAGGAGGTCTGCCATTGCCTTCCTCTGAGGCTGAGAGAAAGGGGCTTGCCAATGGCAAGGTCACACAGTGCGTTCCCATGGCTGAGCAGGATTGGAACTCTGGTCTTCTGGAATCCTAGTCAAAGCTTGCACCAGGCTGACTCTTGGAACTGAACAGAAATATATGTGTAGGTGTCTATATGTGTGTGTGTGTGTGTGTGTGTGTGTGTGTATTTCTTGAAAGGAATTCAGTAGGACAGCGTTTCTCAAAAATTATGTCTTTGTCTACTTAGATTGAGGATTTCAGGCAGATATAATCTGCTAACCGTAGTGACCGAAGCATCCTGAGATTTTGGCCAGAGGTTGGCCACTGACAGTAAAAGAAATTCCCTGGTTTCCTTGTGACAGTTTTGGTAAATCCTGCATTCCATCCATGCATCAGCCACATCCAATTGGCCGTTGTTCATCAATAATTGCTATATGAAGTCATATAAAAGGAGTTCTTGAAAAGAGGAAAGGCAGTGGAACAATTATTCAGTGGTTCCTGAAACAATATAAAAGGAATTGCCTTCTCAACCTAATTATTTAGGCAGTGTAGATTTGAAAAGAGAAGGCAAATGACTTTTCCCACCGCATTGCTGAAGTATCTTTAACACATGAAGATTCTTACAAACAGAGTGTGTACTTAGAAATGCCTTCCGTGTTTCCAGTATAGCTTATTCCCAAGTAAGTGTGCAAAGGCAGCCTTAATTATCCCTCAGAAGGCTCAAGGAACATTGCTGCCTTAATGATTTTTTGTCTTTAATGCTTGATCATTTAGTACCCTTTTGATTGATAATTTCTGGGAAGGCTGAACCACAAAGGAAAGGTCATTTTTCAGTTTTGCCAGAGCGTTTTGGGCAGGGGGGGTTAACCCCGCCCCCTGGTTTTTTGGGGGCTGGAGCTCCCTCTCTCCCCGTTAAAAAGTATAACAATGGGCGGGTCAATAGACTATGAAAGACTAGCCAAGATCTTGAACCCCACCCAGTAGGTAGCTTATTTCAATTAAAGGATAATAATAAAGGATAATAGTTTTCTGCAGAGCCGTTATAAATTTATAACATTCGTTTTTTAATTTCTTTTAAATAGTGAAAAAAAAACTTCTCTCGCGGATGGGAGAGTTAATCCAATGAACCCATTAAAATAATGCATGCCTGCTACGGATTTGAGTAGTCCAGCCTCTCCATTTTCTAAGATGTTAGCGTGAATCAGAATGTTGGTGAATGAATCAGAAGGGTTCCTTCTTTTAACTTTCTTCAGACATGAACTGCAACAGGTCAGGTTACAAAAGTAAACACAAGTAATTATGGGATTCACAACAAATTATCTCCCGGGATTCTTGGTTAAACATATCGTCCTTTCATTCCATGCATCTGCTGAGGTAGGCTATTACTCAGAAAAAAGTATTCCACAATAAGCCAACGAGGGACTAATCCACTTGGAAGTTCTTCCGCAGAACTTTAACTAAAATGAATTGCAATCTCGTTTTGCAGCCGCTCTAATATTTTTGTTAATTCTGTTTGTAGACTGTTTGAAAGGTCAGTTTCACACGAAACATTCCTTTCTCTTTTGCACGTAGAAACTCGTCTTAAAATGAGAGCACTGCTTCCACTTTAGAGTCATTTCTTTTCTGACTCCCAGTGAAAACGAGGAAATAAAAGACCTTTTGATCTACCCACCGTCTTCAGATAAAATATTTGAAATCTCTGGGACTTTCACAGTACAATTCTAGGCGTATTTACCCAGAACTAAGTTCCACCGTGTTCAGTTAAGTTTACTCCCTAGTGATTGTGTATGAGATTCCTGGACAAGTCTCACATATTTCAATGGGATTTAAACCGCCACATGGATACCTTCAGGATCAGATCGCCAAATGGTGATTAGCACTTGGTTCTCCCCCCAAGAACTGCCTGTTTTGAGCAACGGCGTTGGCACAACCATCCGCAATCAGGGAAGGTTAAACATGCCCATCACTTACACATTGTTACGTTTCAGCAGACCTCTGTACATATCGCCCAGCTGAATTTTAGCTTCTTAAAAGGAGCAGGATCCGGTAATTAATATATCCTAATGCTAGCTGAGTGGGGGCATTGGTTTTTGTTTTTAACATCTACTTCAGAAGGGAAAATATATACATAACTTGTTCATGCACCCGTAACCACTAATTATCTGCTCCGGTAAAACCAGCCTGGTGTAGTGGTTTGAGCGTTGGGTTATGATCCTGGAGACCAGGATCACATTCCCCACTCGGCCATGGAAACCCACTGAGTGACCTTGGGATCGTCACACACTCTCAGCCACCAGAAAACCCCGTGTTAGGTTCACTTTGGTGTCGCCATAAATTGGAGACAACTTGAAGACACACAGCAACAACAACAACAACAAATGGTCAACAGAATCTCGAATTACAGCTTACTAGCTTCACTCAAGAGTTTCTGGAGTTCGAATCCGCGTAAATCAATCCTAAATTCCTGTTGACATATGTCACTTCCGCGGTTTCGTTTTTATAACATGAACCAAATATTTCACAAGGTCATCAGGAGTTCTTTCGCCTATCTCCCAGAATGCGTCCCAGGGAAAACACTGTTACAATCTGTTTGCTTAAAAGAGGTGTGGACAACGCGAGTTTACTCCAGGGACCCTAAGGGTTAAAAACCCAGTGCTAGTCCCAAGTACAGTAGACCCACTGAATCAACGACTAATTTAAGTATTGACATAACAAGTCTCGTTCATTCAGTGGGTCTATTCTACTTGGGACCTAAGAACTAGATTTAGCCCTAAATGTTTCCGAGCACCACGTTCCGCGGATTAAAAATCTAAGTAAACACTACCAGATACAAGAAGGAGGAGCGTAACTACACGGGGGCAAAATGAAGGCATTGCCCCCACAAGAATTATTCCCCCCCCCCATGGATTTTCCTTCTCTCCTCAAATTTCTACCATTGCAGTAACATCAAACTTCAGCTGACCGTTTGGAAACACTGTGTAGGCATCCAGTGAAAAGGAGTGGGCAAAGTTCCGAAGACAATGAAAACGAGGTAAATGAAAGATCTCTGCGTGTGGACAATGTTCGATATTTCACTCTCTGCAGCGGTAGAAAAGCGGGGACTGACAGAGAAATAACTGGGAGGAAGCATTCTTACTTGGAGTGGGTAACGCTCTCATTTTGCCCTCGTCCCCTACCTACATTCCTACAGATAACCGCAAAGGTGATTAATATTAATTTCTACACCTACTAAAGATGCCATCACATAGTTGCTCAAAGCACATTCTTTCACCCCTTTATTCAAAAGTAAAACCCAGCCCCAAGCATTCCCTTCTACCTGGAAGTAAGTTCCATCCATATGCCTATTGGGAGATACTTTTGTGTTAAGAATTAATAGCAGTGCAGTCGTACACGTAACAGAGGAGATACATACCTATGTTCTTAACCAGAATAATATACTATGTTCCTAACCAGAATTACTGGAAGTTTAGGTCGCACTGAACACACAGAGACAATGTTTCTGAAACTTCACTGAATGTTTCTCTTTGAAACAAGAAATCTATCAGCGTATTGCGAAGAGAAACATGTACACGCTTGAGCTTTTGTGACTGAAGGGCAACGCGGCAGAACGCTTTTTAAAGAAGCATTAAGGGGTGTTACCAAAAGTACCAACGTAGCCCCTCTGCCCAGCGAAACCTATGCTAGGCGCTAAATACCCCAGTGGTTGCAGTGAGTCTAGATTGCACCCAGGAGTCCTTAAGGTCTCCGCCGCTTGCACTTCGAATCCGCTAAGCCTGCAACACGCTTAATCAGTATTTATCCGAATGTTAAATGCAAAGCTAAACTCCACAATCCAGTTACTAATCTCAATCAGTTTTCTGTCCCATTCTAAATACATCCCACGTCAAGCAAATCCTTAGAAGTACGATACCCTGCGCATCTACTGTACTCAGGATAAGCCCCACAGGCTTATAAGTAAGTATGGGACTGCAATCTTATTGGCTTGTTTTCAGTTCTCAAGCAATGAGATGTGAGGTGCCTCTGACAAACAGGCTGCTCCCGCTTCATCCAAGGCCCGGCCCAGAAACGTCCGTCCGCAGCCCCTTGATCCGGTGCCTGTACATTTCACTGTAACTTGAATCTTAGCATTCCGGAGGAATTCTACCATTTCGTTCTAGCAATCACCTAAGTCTGTGGCATTCCTCTTTCATATTATATGGACGTATTTAAGGATATCTGCAGTCCCATCCACCCACCAAGTTCTGGAGAACTTGCTTTCGAGTAAAGACGCCCCGGTTCCTGCTCCAAAGCACCTTTGTGGAGCATTGCTACACTCCTAAACAGGCTTGTTCAATTGACAGGAGGCATCCCGTTGAAATTAACGAGATTTTTACTTCCCACATAAACACGATTAGGTTCGGCCAGTAGATAACGCCAGTTGTTTTCACAACGATTAAGTTGCAATGGCCAGTGACTAAAAAAAAAAGAAGTCTACAAAGATTTATAGGGACTGCAGGATTTGTTTCGGACTGCAGGGTTCGGTTTTGTTTTGAGGATTGTCGCTTTTGCTACCACGCATCCCATGCGTGCCAAGGAAAGGTTGGGAGCCTTCATGGGATTTATTTTGGTCCAGTAAAGATCTCATGAAAGAGAAGGATTTATTCCAGTCCTTGCTGTCCGTTGATCTGGCAGCAGCGATGGAAAGGGGAGCTGGGGAGAATTACCCATGTTGGAGAGGCAGTGTCCCCCCCCCGCGATCGCCCACCTACCCATTCGCTGCCCACCCGCACGAAAGAGGGAGGCAAAATGAGGACACTGGCCTCTTCAATAAGAATTGTCCCTTTCATGAAGCTGTCCTTCATTTCTCAAATTTCGGCGGATGAGACACTGAAGATTGTTCACACCTAGAACACTTTTATGTTTGCTGTTTGCTCTACATAATTTTGCCTGACTTTCTTCTCTGGGTGGCTAAATCATATTTCCGAACCTTCTACTGAAGTGTTACGTTACTGCAATGCTAGAAATTTGGGAACTAGGGGGAAAATTAATGTGAGAGGGCAGAATTCTTACTGTGGTGGCAACTCACTTTCCTGGGGAAGGAGAAATCCTTAACGGGTGGGAGGCGAGGTATTCTCCAACATTTAGGGCTAGTCCCAGTTGGAAGAGACCCACTGAGTGAATAAGACCTCTTCGGTCAAAACTTATGTAGCCGCTTGGTACTGCAGCCACAAGGTTGTGAGTTCCATCCTGCGGGGCTCTAGGTTTACTCAGCCTTCTATCCTTCCCAGGTCGGTTAAAAGAGTATCCAGCTTGTTGGGGGCAATTAGCTAACACATTGTAAACCGCTTAGAGAGCACTTAGCTAATAAGTGGTATAGAAATACACATGCTATTGCTATTGCTTGGTTCAGTACTCTAGCCAAACTTCATTTCGGGGGCAGACTTCCTATCCGGAGGGGCAAGGCCCCTATTTTGCCGCCCGCCCCGTAGCAGGCCGCCTGACGCGCGCCCCTTGGCTGGCCCACCGCCCCGGGGCCCTCCCGCCGTTACCTTGGTTGCGGATGGCTTGCTGGCTCTCCAGGCAGTTGGGCAGGTAGGGCCCGTTGGGGAACATCCGCGCTTGGCCGGAGGGCGCCTGGCTGGGCGGCGGGGGCGGCGCGAAAGGGCCGTAGCGACAGGCGCCCGCGGTGCCGGTGAACTGGCCCGAGAAGTGGACGGTGAAGGCGCTCAGGCACTGCTCCTCGTGCGGCTCCGTGGCGCTCCAGCTGGGCTCCTGCTTGATGAAGGCCGACGGAGGCGGCGGCGGCGGCGGCGGCGGCGGGGCGAGCGAGCCGTACGAGGCGCCCGGCGGCGGCGGCGGCGGCGGCGGCGGGAAGTCCAGCACCGGAGCCCACTGCGCCGCGCTGCTCACGGGCATGGGGCAGTTGCCGTTGCTGGGCAGGGAGGGCACCGACGGGGGCGGCGGCGGCAGGAGCGCGTTGAGATCGCGCACGTCGGAACCCATTTGGTCGCCGACACACACTTTCCGCCTCGGTGCCGCCGGGAACCACTCCGTGCCGACGGTGCTCGTGGCGGCGGCGGCGGCGCCCTTGTTCCAGGCGCTTTGGCCTCGGCTGCCGGGCTCGGGCTGAAGGCACCAGGCGGCCGAGGTGCTGCTGAGCCCCTTCGGGGACGCTTGGTCCGGGTTGGGCAGGCAAGTCCCCGGCTCCAGCCCTGCGGGAGCCGGCAAAAGCGAGAGCGCGAGGTTGGTCTCCAGGGTCGCCCTTTGGGGTCCGGCGGAAGGCGCGGCGCGGGGAGACGGAGACCGGCGGGTGGAGGGGGAGCGGGAGGGAGGCAGGCAGACGAGGCTGGGCGCGGGACGGGAGGAAGGAGGAGGAGAAGAAGCGGGAACAGCGAGGGAAGCGCCGCTCGTGGAGCCTGGTGGCGAGGGAGGAAGGAGGGACGGACGGACGGACGGACGGGCTGCCCGACTGAGGAGCCGCCTTGAACTTCTTACCTCAGCGGCGGCTGTGCCCTCGAGTCCTCAAAGCTCAGCTAATTGAGCGGGGCTGGCCGCGCGAGGCGGGGAGGAGCCAGAGGCGCGCGGGCGCTCCATTCACACTTCCCCAGCGCGCGGTGAGACCGCAGCCCCCCGAGCTCAGGGAACGCAACCCGGGCGGCGGGGGGGGGCGAGGCTGACGATGGGGCACTCTCTCTCTCTCTCTCTCTCTCTGGGATTCTCTTTTCCCCTCAGAGCCCACCAGGACGTGGTGTGAGCCAGCGGGAAAAGCTGTCCAACACCACGCGACTTACAATAGAAACCCAGTCCTCGCCAAACCTACGGCCCCGGAGTTCTTTTTCTCACACACCCAGCTGCCCTCCCGCCTCCTTCAGAGCGTCTTGCCGGCCTCCCGGGTGAGGTCGGAGGGTAGCTTCCTCGCCAAGGACTCCGGCTGCGGGGGCTGAGGGTCCGAGGGCACCTCTGGAGGGGCGCGGGATTCCCACCCCTGCCTCTGAGGCTGCTGAGGCAAATTTATTACCTGTCTGGTGGTCTCCAGGCGTTTAATACAGGAAGGGGAAGAAAGGGGAGAGGGAGTGTGCCATAGATGGTGGGAATGGGATTTCTGTGGTGAAGGGCGAGTCAAGCAGTGTAGGAAGGGGAATATCTCTCGGGAAGACAACCCAGGCCAGTTCTCTTCCCCCACACAGGAAAATACGAATACTGCTACTGCCAGAAGTCGAAACTTCGTCAAAAATCACCTGATGCGTCCAGCGGCGTTATGTGGGGCGGTTGGCCGGTGGAGATGTGGGAGAGGCACAACATAACAACTTCCACTCAGTTCTCTTCACCTGTTACCTCAGAGGGGTTAAGGTGGCCACCTAGCCTGCACTCCCGCCTCTTACTGAGTTTCGCTGAACCCCCTCAAGGTAAAAATGACCCCGCTTCCAGCAGCAGTGTTCCGCCGCTGGGTCACTGCGGATCCAGCCTTGATAAATGGCGGTGTGAGTATCTAAGGAGATGGGGGGGTCGCCTTGTTGCGAAGGGTGCGAGGAATCTCCACTCAAGTCTCCCCCCGCGTCAGAAAGAGGTAGTCCTGGGCAAACCCACCTTCATTAGGCAGCTTTAAGAAACGCGATAAGCGCCTTCTCCGTTCTGAAGCTGCACATGAACGTGAAGCGGTGAGGATTTAGTACCTGTGAGAACTTCAGAAAGGTTTTGTTTGATCAAACCAAAGGCCTTTCCAGTACAGCGTTCTGGTGCCGCCATAATGGCCAACAAGGTGCCTGCAGGAAACCCAGCAGGAGGAATGGGAGGACGATGGCACTCTTCCACTCCTGCTTCCCAACGTTTGGTCTCTGATACTCGACGTCTGATGCTGGTTGTTATGACACTTCGCATCACCGCCGACTTATGACGGGACTATCCCAGGGTTTTCTTGGCCAGATTTATCCAAAGGAGGTTAGGCACTGCCTTCCTCTGAGGCCGAGAGGGAGTGGGACTGGCCTAAAGGTGGAAACCCTCTGGGTTTCCAGGGATTCGACCCCTGGTTTCCTTGAGAGAATCCCAGGCTATTTCCGCACTAGACTGTTATAGCGCTATGATTCCACTTTCAACATCCTATGGAACTCTGAGGTTTGCAGTTTAGGCCCCTCCCTAAACTGCAAAGCCCAGGATTCCATAGGATGTTGAAAGGGGAATCATAGCGTTATAACAATCTAGTGCGGAAATGGCTCTAGTCCTATATTCAAACCGCTACACCACACTGGGGCTCTGTTACGGGGCATGATCGCCCATGAGTTGCTTAACCACCTTTTAAAGTACAGTAAAGTAAAATAGCGGGAGCTTCAACCCCTTACCCCCAAATGAGAATGAAGTTCCGCCATCGAACAGGCGTCCTCCTCAGACGGACAGCCAGCTAGTCCCTCCGACACATCTGCCTTCCTTTCTTTCCAGACCACCTCGATCCTGAATTGTCTACCCCGCTTAGGACCGCCCCTCATTTTGGCTCTTCTTCTGCCCTTTACAGATTGATTCGACAGCAGGCGGGATTAAGGCGCCTGTACTCGGGAGCCACAATTATTGCACAGTTTGTGTTCGGAAGTGGCATTCCAAGTAAACACCTACTTCCATTTGGCCGGAAAGCTAAATAATAATCCATTCTACTCAAGAAGAAGCTGTTAAAATCCATTTGAAACAGGACTCGTCAAAACATCAGCAGTCTCAAGAAACGCTTGCATAGGGAGGGGGAGCGGAGGGACAGGGTTAAGCCGCCCACCCCCAGCTCCGCTGCTGGAGCCCCCTGGTTACTTGAACTGAAAGACCCCGCTGTCCAAAGGTGAATCTCTTCTCCGTCCGCCTACCTACCCCTCCCCTGCCACCGATCGCCTCTTCCGTGGCTTCGGGAGGTGGCGGGAAGATACAGGCAATAGACGTGGTTGGCTTAGGGAGGGGCTAAGAGGCCAACGTGAAAGCTAGCCTGGAGTAGTAGTTTGGGTGCTGAATCAGGACTCTGGAAGACCAGGGTTCCTGAGTGACCTTGGACAAGTCACATTCTCTCCGCCTTAGGAAAGGGTGATGGCAAAGCCCCTCTGAACAAATCTTGCCAGAGAAACCTATTTGGTAGTGGTAGGGATTCGCACACAGGACCTGGCCTAGGCGTATGTGTATGGCTTCACATGTGCCTTCAAGTCGCCTGTGGACTTACCGCGACGCCACGAATTTCACAGGGTTTTCTTAGGCAAGGAATACTCAGAGGTGACCTTGCCAGTTTCTCCCCCTGACATATAGCCTACAGCACCTGGTATTGCCAGATGAATTTTCAGCGCTGGGCGCTTGATGCAAAGCAGAAACTGCCCCATTTCGGCTCTTTTCAAGGGAATTCAAATTGTAATTGTAGTTTTTGTTAGGGACAGATTACTACTCCAGAGAAATAGTCCGTTCGTCCGAGGCAAGAGAAGCCTAATATAATCGTCTGAATAACAGAAACGTTGCATTAGTGGGATCTACCTTTGTTTCGCTTCACCATTCAACAATTGATTTAATCTAATTGGACTAACTATCACGGACTCAGGCCAGTTCTGGTAGAAACTTACTGTGCCTCTAAAGTTCCAACGAGAGGTGTTGCTATTATTGGTGTCTTTCAGGTCCGTGGTGCTTTGTAAGTATCTCATTTCTTATTCCTGGGAGAAGGATTGTGTTGAAAGACAGCTGACTCGCTGTTCCCCGAGTGTCGAGGCTGGTTGAAACCCACTCCCCTGCCTGCCTTTGGGATGTTTCCGATGGATTCCATTACTTCCTCCGCGACCCACCTTCCTGCCCTTTGCAGACCAGGAACCTGCTAGTAGGTGGGAAATCTTCTGGAGGAGATTTCAACGATGCGGAGGGCGGGGGGGGGACGGGCTGCAGGAGGGAACGGGAAGCAGTGGAATCCAGCGGAAATATTCTGTTGGATCGTGGCCAAAACGGTCTTGTGAAAACGTCAACCAGAGCCGTTCTCTGCAACACTCGGAGGAAGCTTTGCATTTCCTTGAGGGTAACCCCCATTTAAATAAATGGGTCTTAGTTCTGACTAAACATGCTAAGTTCGCACTGTAAACCTCCGGCGGGGCATGGGATTTCTCCCTCCCTGGACAGGAAGGAATTGAATAAGGGCTCTAGGTTGCAAGCGCTCTTCAGTTTAAAATCCAGTTTTGGGTGGGGTTTTCTGATTGGTAAGGGACTGAAACACAAGAAACTGGAAGGTAATGGGTAGAGTTTTTAGCTCGGCGATTTAAATTTGGTTGACAGAATCACTGTGAGTTATGAACTTTTGTTCTGAATTCCTCGACCAAAAGGAGAGATGACTGCATTTGGGTTACCGAAAGAAAGAAAGAAAGAAAGAAAGAAAGAAAGAAAGAACACGGTTCCAGTAAATAATATAATCTAATATGCAGATCTCATTGCCGTACATTTTTTCAGTTTTATTCTTACACACACACAAAGCCGTGTATTTTTGTGCTCCCAACTTCTCGATCTACCCAAGAAAACATCCGAGTTGCGTTCTTCTTTTCAAGATGTTAATACCAGATCCTTCGTAAAAAAAATAAAAAGGACAGCACAAGAGTTACTTTGGAACTTTCTTCGGAGTAAGCTGTGGCGAGGGGGGGAATGGATGCTCTGAATGCGACTGGGAAGTAAAGCTGGCAGTCACACACACTCTCACCTGTGATTAAGGCCTGTTGAACTCAGTGAGTCCTACTTGTGGCTATCGCAAGCCTCAAGATGGCAGCCTGAGCTGTTTTTGACATCTGGCTCTGACGGGCAGCTCCTAACAGAAAAAAAGAAATTAATGCAATAAACTTACCGGTGTATATTACAGAAGAGGAAGCAAAACGTTGCAAATCACTCTTCTAGTGTCACTTACGATTTTTCAGCAAGTATTAAATACTCTAGTTAACATAGCACTCTCTAGGGGACCGGGTTACTTGCTACATGAAAGGGGAAACATCTAAAATTTCAGTCTGACTTTATCATCACAGTAGTATTCACAATTCATGTTGTGATGTGAGCATGCCTAGCATTCATTTTTCCCGTGCTTGTTTTAAGAATTAAGTATTTACCGTTTCTTTCTTTGCTGATGTATCTGTTCTTTTACATTTCAATAACGGATTATATAGCAAAGGGCATGTGTTCTCACGTATTTCCTTTTTCTATATAACACTGTTATATTTTTCAAATAAAGAATTTTCCCAGTCAGCCTAGTGAAATTCAGCCAGCTTGTTATCTCCTGATTAATAATTTCATAAAGTAAAGATGGGATTTTAAAGAAAAATGTGTTTTGCATTTTAAAGAAAAAGAGAGAGCGTTTTAGTGCTTCCCGTACAGTCTGATTGAACTTTGAAGTAGGTTGGTGGGTTTACAGAGCCCGTTTTTTAGCTTGCAATTAATGACAACATAATAAATCACATCTGCCCACTGTATTTAGTGAAGAAACCGGGGCTGTAAGTACGGGGAGGGGGAATAAAATGAGGGCGCTTCTCCTCAGATGAGAATTCTGAGCCATCAGATGAAATTTTCCTTCAGTTCCTAAGGTGACGGTGAGATTCGGGAAATCGTTCACACCTACGACTCCTGTATTTGTTCCGCTGGCATTTTCCTGGTCACTTTGCCTGACTCTTTTCTTTGGATGCCACGGTATTTCTGAATGCTCAACTGAGGTTTTAAATTACTGCCATGTTACAAATCTGGGGATCGAAGGAAAATTTCACGGGGGGGGGATTTTTATTTGAGAGGGACAATGCCCTCATTTTGCCCTCCCCCGCCCAGTAGCTACACCGCACAAGAAAGCAGGCTTTCTCCTGCTGCTCCCAAGCAAATGGTAGATGGGGCGATGGCCACTGGGTTTTTAAATTCTGGATTGTCCCTGTTTCAGTAGGGTCTGTTTGGTTGTCGTCTAACGTGGGTCACACTGACAAGTAAGACCTTTCTCTCTTCATGTTAACAGTGGGGTCCCATTCTTACTTCCACGCTAAACATGAGATCTAGAAACCCATTTTACTGTTGTTAACCCCGAGTTGAAATTAAAGAAAATTAAAAGAAAACTCAAAACAGCAGAAGAGGGTCCAAAACTTGAGTCATTCCGAATATTATTTAGCATTCATTTTATTTATAATGCTTCCAGTCTGCTCGGATAAAAGTAAAACTCCTCTGAAGCAAGAACACTGTTGTCTTCCCAGTACCAAACCATCCTGTTTAGAAGAAAACATTATCTCGGGAGAGGGGGCTACTTTTCCCAGCTCAGAAGGAAATCTTGCCGAATCGGGTTTCTTTTCGCAAAGGGCAGGAGGGCGCTTCCTAGCTTTGGAGCCGCTTGAATTGGAAACGGGAAAGGGGGGAAATTGGGAAAGACCTCCAGTTGACAAGCAGACCCAAGACATTTTTCAGCTTGAAGTTGAGGACAAAATGCCCCCGATCCTATTCCTTGGAAAGAATCCGTCTGCTTCGATCGCTCCCCTCCCCCTCGCATCCTGCATCCTGCGCCTCACTTTAGTAAAAGACAGAGCCGGCCCCATGCTGTTGATTTTTTTCCCCTCCAAGTGTCTTTCCGGAAGGCTGAATCGCTTCTTCTCCCCCGCTCTCCACAAAACGTTTCAAAATCCTCTGTGTTCTCTGGATCATTTTTACAAGATGATAACCAAAATCACATAATCTGCCACCCATTTTCCAAGGCATGACACCAACAGTGTTCCTAACTTCTGTTAGGTTGCCTTACGCTGTTCCTCCTGGTGTTTGTAAGCCTATTTTAGCATTCCCACCCACCCCGACCTCCTGACTTTGAATGGCATTTTAAGGTAATATTTATTTTATAAAGTAGAGAGTTAGGATTGTTCTTCAGCCTTTAAATAAGAGTAACTCACATGGAGACCTTAGGAAAGGGCGGGACACAAATACGAACAATTCACAATTAGAGGCGTTTAGACGGATTTCGGTTCGAACTAAACGCAATTTAGGGACTAAACGCAATTTAGGGGACTAAACGCAATTTAGACCAGTGCTTCCCAGGCTGTCTGAGCTGAAGGGCAGCGATTATTGGGGGAGGGGCATATTTTTGCTCGCTGGCAACAACTTTCTGTCCAGAAACTCGCCAATGGAGGGCAGCCAATAACTTGTGGGTGGCACCGACCCCATGGCTCGCCACTGAGCGGTTTACCTGGAATTTGAACCTGGGTCACGCCAACAGATAAGCCTGTGATCACAGCGTCACTGGTCGGGCCGGGCTCCCCATCCCCGCTAAATCGTCAGGTTGCGGCTCCCCTCCTGACATTGTTAACACCCAGTTGAAATTAAGGGAACTTTCTCCCGGAAGACCTTGTCCTTTACGTTATACAGCAAGAACTGTGGCAGCTAGCTTTGGATGAAAGCCTATTTGCCCAGTTAGACACTGAGGGGAAAAGAAAAAAACGAGTGGGGAAGGAGAGAGAGGGAGGAAGGGAGATCCCTGTGAACCCAGGTCAGTCTTCTAAGTTCCCTTCGGAGTCCTCCTTTACAGCGTCAGATCTCGTTTAAAAATAAGTGCCAGAACAGGTAAAACCAGGGCCCGGTGGGAGTTTGTCTCTGTGTGGAACTTGAAGGACAGCGAGTCAGATCAAGCCGGCACAGAAGCGTCCAGAGTTGCTTACTTTCTCTTGTTCCGGAGGAAAAGGGGAACTTGGGACCATTCCGGGAGATAATTTTGAACCTCAGCAACAAAAACCTTTATTTGCTCGGGTCGCTTTTAAAATCCATTGTTGTACTCCTTACTATACTTGCTATACGCTAACGGTATGCCGAAGCCGCGTTGGTGCTCGATGATTACCCCAGCGCGAATCCGTTTTTAGGAAATCGGCCTTTTTCTTGAGGAAAGAGCGACTGGTTTCCCTTAGGAAGGAAAGGTATCTATTTCCAAGCAAAGCGGCCCTTTCCAGACCTTCTGAAAAATTTTGGCCACTTCGGCCCTACTCTGTTACATCCTGTGGAATTCTGGGGCTTGTAGTTTCCTGAGGCCAAAGAGCTCTCTGGCTGAGAATTCTAAAGGCCCCTCCCTAAACTGCAAACCCCAGGATTCCACAAGGATGTTGAAAGTGGAATAACAGCACTGTAACAGTGTAGTGCGGAAATGGCCTTTATCTCACTGTTGTGTGGCCTTCGAGCTTTTCAAGCCACAGGGTTTGACAATATCACCCTAATGAACAGCTGAATTCAGAGTTCCCCATTAAGGGGGCAGATGAGGTACTCTGCTTGGATGTGCCTTCAAGTCGCCTGTCCACTCGGGAATTCTTAGGCGCTGAATGCTCAAGTGGTATTGGCAGTTCCTTCTCCCGAAATATAGCCTGTGGTCGTTTGCCTTCAAGTCGTTTCTGGCTTATGGAGACGTTAAGGCACGGAGCTTTATTGGCAAGATTTGGTCACCGGGGGGTGTCTTTGCCTTCCTCTGAGGCTGAGAGAGTGTGACTTTCCCAAGGGCATCTGATATTCATTGGCGGTCTCCCATCAAAGTACTAACCAAGACTGACTCTGCTACTCCAAGCAAGCCCAAGCCTTGGATATTTTGCTTCTCCAGTTGGTTAGCCGATTCTTCTGACCTCGCACCAACTTTATGAGATATTTGCTTTGTTTGGGGGGGGGAGCAGGCAGAAGAGGGAGGGCTTTTTGACTACAACATCCAAAATCCAAAGTTTTCCTTGGTCTCAAAGGTCCTACTCAGATCTCTTTGCAGATTGATCCAGATTAACACAGCTGTATCTTTGAACTGAACTTCCAAAATCGTTGACCTCTCTGGCTGCGGGATTTTGGAAGTTGTAGTTTCAAAAAGTTACTGCTTTTCCCAGTGCTTCTCTTCGGTTCCATTCGGTTGACCCAGGAATAAGTCTCATTTTTCAAGAGGTCTCATACCAAAGGAAAGTCAGGTAGGATTGGAGGCTGAGAAAAGAATTCCCTATTTAGGATTGTAACCTTGAAATGAGAGAGACTACACAGAGATCCACGGCTCTCCCATAATCGGACTCCTTTGTAGCTGAGCCTCCTTAGGAATTATCAGTCAGAAATGTACTAAATGATCAAGCACTAAGAAATATTAAGACAGCTGTTGTCACTGAGCCCTCCCAGAATAATGTATCTATCTTATGCGGACTTACTTGAGAGTAAGCTGCTCTGAATACATGGAAGCCGCTTCTAAATTCACATTCTGCGTGTAAGAGCCTTCATGGCCATTTCCGCACCGGACTGTTACAGTGCTATTATTCCACTTTCTACATCCTATGGAATCCTGGGATTTGCAGTTTAGAGAGGGGCCCTTCCCTAAACTGCAAACCCCAGGATTCCATAGGATGTTGAAAGTGGAATAATAGCATTATAACAGTCTCGTGCGGAAATGTCCCATGTTTAAAGCCATTTCAGTGACAATGGATGGGGGAAAGTAGTCTGTTCTCCCTCTGCGAATAATGGCAAGTAGGCAGAATTACTAACAATTTGCTGGCCAAGGTTGAGGTTTCCCCAACCTAAAAGCAGTTCCGGGGTCCCTGCGCTCTCCGCCGTCCACCACCCGTCGCCGCTGACTGCGAACAAAGTCCTCCCTCCCTCCCTCCCTCTCTCTCTCGCTCACTCACTCGCTCATCCACTTGAGGGTTTGATTATTTAAAGTGCCAAGGGCGGGAGAAACCAAGCTGTGAACCATCTCTCGGCAGGAGCTGCGGCGGGTGCAGAGAGCAAGAGCGAGCTGCCAAGAGACAGCGAGTCTTTCACTGGCCCCGCTGGCCCCGGTTTCCCCCCAGGCGCCGACTGTCACCTGGCGTACCCGGAGAGAGCTACAGGTCCTAAAGCTCCGCCTGGCCCGGCCAGCCGCTTTAGGGCCAGCCGCTCTCCTGTCCAGGTTGCGGAGACAGCGAAGGACTTGAGGGAAAGGAGCCGCTTCTCACGAAGCTGAACGGCCAGGGGATTTTTCTCTTCTCCTTCGTTTCCCTTCCTCCCTCCCTCCTTCTCCACACGGCACTGCCCAGGAAAATTGCATTTGGAAACAGGTGAAAGGTTTGTTGGATCAGGTCAGATATTTTCCCTTTCTTGGTCCAGGGATCCGGAAGGATGCTCTGGTAGCCTGAGGGAGAAGACAGGAGTTTTTTCTTCCTCGTCTTGACCTTTCTTTTGTTACCCCTTCCTCGGTCCTTACTTCCAACTAGAAATACAAAATAGAGAAGCTGAGACCACCCCCTGGGCCACTGGTAAAAGAAGCGCGTAGACTTCTAGGGTACAAAAAATTCTTCATCGTGAAGAGACACAGTGGACCAGAGGCTGAAGACCAGCTCTAGGAGGAGAGCAAGAAGAGACTTCAGAGTGGGTTTGCAATACTGTGTTTGCAGTTAAATCCAGGAGAACAAATGTAACCTTATTTGAATAATTCTACACTATTCTGATTGCTTTAGGAACTCTAATTTGGGTGAGGGAAAAGGAACCAAACTATAGGGGGTTGTTAGAATATCTCTCCAACTCTTCCCAGAAATGAGCATCTCTGTTTATTTAAATATTCATATCCTGGCCTATATCTGAGGATCTCAGTGTGCCATACAATAAAATCAATTTGGAAAAGCTTATAATAATAATTTTAAAAGACTAAAAGCACAGTAACCTTTCAACATTTAAAAGGAGGTGAAGCAGTTTAAAATACTTAAAAACAGCTACAAAAGGTGCAACTTTGGGGAAAAGCAATTAAGCCCTGAAGGCCTTAACAATTAGCCCAGTTTTGACTTGGCACCAGAAAGACAGCAGCATTGCACCAATTGGATCTCTAAAGGGAAGCTATTTCCTAACCAGGGTGCCACAGCAAAGAAGGCCCTCCTACAGTGTTTCGGCCCCTCCAGTGATACACAGAGGAGAGGGTCCAGCAAACTTCAGTCTTTGGGGCAGGTATATATAAGGAGAATAACTCCTTCAAGTATGGAGGTCCCAAAGCCATTCACATTTTAAAATGTTATCAGCTTAAATGTTAGCATTTTAAATGTCCTGCATCTTGAATTCAGAGGGGCAGCCAGTGCAATTTTATGTGGTTTCTGCATGGTGTGTCCAGCAATTGCATTTTGCACCAGCAGCAGCTTCTGTGTCATCTTCAAGGGCATCCCCACACAGAGTACACTGCAGCAGTCTAATGGAAGAGAGTGGAAGTTTCTAGTGCATGGATTAGTGTCACTAAATTACCCAGGAAAGGCCTACCTGGCAGACTAGTTAAAGCTGGCTTCAAGCCCTCCAGGTCATGGAGTCCATCTGGGCCTCTTGCCACAGAGATGGTCCGGGAGTATTTCAAAGCTATGCACCTACAACCACCACCCCAACAGGAATGCAACTGGCCAACAGGGACCTGGCCCCCCACAACCAAGAGCCTTCTCTCATCCTTTGGAAAACTCCCACTATGAACAAAGGCAGATCTGTGTCCAAAAAAATCGATCTCATTCTACCTTATCAGGCTGAGATCTGGATTTTCAGCCCCATACCAGCCTAAATCAATTATTTCACATGTTTCAAAAGTTATATGTTTGTTGATTGTCCTCTACTTGGGAATTACTTCCCTCCCCCCCACAAAAAAAAATCCAGGTTGTGAGAAGTCGTGGCAACTTTATTTGAAAGGCAGAAAATGTTCCAAAGTTGCTAATACCCTTCCAAAAAACCAGAGAAAGAGAGAGAGAGAAATTGAGAGAGAGAGGAAAACACCTTCATCTTGGAGAAGAGATATTACCCCTCGGATTGACTCACAAGTAAATCAGATTGCTTTCAGTGGGGTTTCCCTATGTGGTATATTTATTTTTGGCTCCCTACCACTCCTGTATTATAGATCCCTTACCCCAGATAAAGCTATGAACCCTTAAAACCTATTTTTAAAGAGGAAATCCAAGGGAAGGGGATATCCTGGAGTCTATCGGGTGTAAGACCATGAACACAGCGGGATGCGAGGGGGGCTCAAGGTCCTCTGAAACTAAGATAGAAAGGCTGAATCCCTCCCTATTCACCCACCCCCAAAAAACCTGGACCATAAAAATATCTCATGTAGATCAACCATCTCATGAATTTTCAATCAGAAATGTACTAATTAAGTATTATTTTGCTATAGTTTTCACGTGCTCAGATTGGTACCAACTGAATGGTAGTGGTGCTAGTCCTTTTAATGCAACTGTTGTGATTCAGTTCCTTGTAAGAATATACTAAGCAACCAGCCTGGTGTTATGGTTTGAGTATTGGACTGCGATCCTAGAGACCAGGATTCGATTGCTGGCTTGGCATGGAAACCCACTGGGTGCATCTTGGGTGCATCACACACTCTCAACCCTAGCAAACCCCGTGATAAGTTCACCTCAGGGCGAACTGTAAATCCTAAACAACTTGAAGGCACACAACAAGAAGAACATACTTGCAAGTAGCTAAAATTAATAATGACCCAGCTGCCAGTGCTGAGCTCCATACCTTGGAAATTGTTCAAGAGTCCCTGGAACTTTGGAATCTCAAGCTGTTCATGGACTCTCCAGCTGTGTCTTTCCACACTACAATGCTATAGCGCTATGGTTCCACTATAATTCTTAGGGTTCCATCCTATGGAATTCTGGGATTATGGAGGGATACTTGGAATTATGTCAGGCAGCCCCAGTGGCTCACTAAACGGCAAACTCCAGGATTCCATAGGGTATAGCCGTGGCAGTTAAAATGCAGTCACAGCCATATAATCATGCAGTGTGAAAAGGCCCCGGAGATTAAGGACTTGTTTTCTGCGCTCCAGAGGCGGGTATAAACCGACCCCTCCACAGAGAGAGCGAGATTGCCGAGGGAGAGCTGACTCCCTCGCAAGCTGTGTAGCCCACGACTCAGGAGCGATAGGCGTAGCCAGTTCAGAGGGACAAAAGAAGCGATTTCGTTTCGCCGAGGAGAGGAAACCAACTGCGTAAAAATCGCGCCCGATAGAAATCGCTTGTCAGGCTAGTCTGTCTATGTGTCTGTGTGTGTGTCTCTCTCTCCTTGGATCTCTCTGTCTGGGGAGCTCACAGGGGGCGTGCTGGAAAGGGAGAGGGAATCCCTCGGCCCCTCCGACTGCTTCCTTCAGCTTTGGCATCTTGTCCTCGACCCCTGAAGGGGAAGAAAGGAGAGGGGCCGGGAGGCGCGCCAAGGAACCGAGCCTGGGCTTTGCTGTTAGCTCATCCTCGCCAGGGAATTGCGAGCGCTTTGAGCTTGTCTTCTTCCCGCTTCCTCTGCAACCCCACCAGCCGCGTACAACTGTAAAAACAGACAGGAGGCGAAGGCGATCCGTCAAGATTCATGGGCTCCTTGGAGAAGGAAACTTAACAAAGTAATAAATAGCGCCGGTGACCTCCCTTTGGCCTCAGCCAGTGCCGAAGCAGACGCGCGAAGCGATCCCGGGCAGGAATGCGATTGGACCGCCTTGGGGGCAACCCTCGGGCGTCGGCCTATGACCAATGAAAGCCGGCTGTAGCGGGGGGAGGAATTAATACACGCTCCTCCCTCTGCCGGGAGTGCAGCTGCGCGGGCTGGGAGAGAGAAAGAGCGCCGATCCAGAGGGCGCGGAGCGGGGGGCGCGGGGCGAGCGCAGTTACCGGGCAGAAAGGGAGCGCGAAAGCCGCGCTCAAGGCGGGGGCCGCGGCCGGTCGACTGGAAATAAGTCCCACCAAGGGCAATTGGCAAGTCGGTCCCTTTGAACTCCCTGAGACTTACAGGGAAGTAGCCCAAGAATTAGGTCCCCTTCCCATCTGTTCCTAAACTCACGTTAGAAAGGCAGTCTTGTTGAAATCTAGAGGAGTAAATATGTTTAGCCCTGACTCCAAACCCTCCCTTTTTAAAAGTGATTGACAGTGTAATCCTGTGCATGTCTTATCCCCCAGACATGAGCGCTGCAGTGCAGCTTCCTCCCAGCCAAATACATCCTCCTACCTGGATGTAAGGCTCACTGAAGAACCAGAGACTTGGGCCGTTTCTGCCCTAGACTGTTATAGTGCTATTATTCCACTGGAATCCTGGGCTTTGCAGTTGAGGGAGGGGGCACTTCAGAATTCTCAGCCAGAGAACTGTTTGGCCTCAGTGAACTACAAACCCCAGAATTCCACAGGATGTTGAAAGTGGAATAACAGCACTATAGCAGTGTAGTGCGGAAATGGCCTTGCTTTTGAGTGGACTCCTATAGAACTGAACTGTTGTCAATTCAATGGATGCTTGCTTGGGAGTCAACGCCACCGAATTACTGGGACTTACTTTTGAATAAAGGTGTTTAAGGCGGGAGTAAGGTTCGTTAGTTTTTCTAGAATCCTATGTCTGGATTAACTAGAAGCCAAAGTGAGAAAGACACTGGAGGAAATCGTTGGAAAAGACAACAAAACCCACAAGGCAGTTAAGACACAATCCAAAATTTCAACTGATTTCAGGCTGACGCTTGCTTGAAAGAGATCCCACTGAAAAAATAGGATTCGTTACCAAACAAACGCATTTAGAGAACAGTGGTGCAGGTTTGGGACTTGAAGTGACATTTAGAATTTTCAAAGCCCTAGAATCCACCTTTAGGGCGTAAGTGCCCCAAAGGCATCGGATCCTGTCTGATCTTGGAAGCTAAGCAACGTCAGTCCTAGCTGGTACTTGGATGGGAAACTGCCTGCTAATACCGGATGCTGTAGGCCAGGCAAACCACCTCTAAGAATTCCTTGCCTAAGAAAATCCTGTGAAGAATGCATGAGGTCACCATAAGTCCACAATCAAACTGAAAGCCCATACATTCAAAGAGAATCAACCTTTCCTTGGTCTAAGTAACTGTAGGAAACCACTGCAATTCTCATGCACCTTAACCTGGCAGTCGGTCCCCTCAAACACAATTGACCTCCATATAAAACCATTAGAAGCCCCACACACACACTCACACACACACATTTAATTGGGAAAGTGTTCCCTGTCAGCGCCACCTTTGACAGAAAGAATGAGTTTTATTTACTCATTTATTTGTTTAAATGCCATAAGGTTTTTATGTGCACAGATTATGACACTGAAAGAGGAGCTGTTGGCTTTCAGTGCCCACTGGGGTAGCTAAGAACTCCCATCCTTTCCCCTTTAAAAATATGTAAATTTCATAGTAAGTAGCGTAACCAGTTTTAGAAAGCAGGTCTACTGAGAAGCAAGTCCTATTGTGTTTAATTGGGCTTGCTGTCAGGTAAGTGACCACAGTCTTACTTTTGTGATCAGTTTCCTAAAAGCTCACCTTCTCCCCAATATTTCTCCACAAGCCTTTAGTTCAGGGGTGGGAAGCAGTAGCCCTAGACTATGCTGGCTGGAGTTGCTGTGAGTTGCAATTGAGCAACATCTGTAAGGGCAGACGATTTTACCACCCCAGCTCTAGTCTTCTCCGGAGGCCCCCTTTAGCGTGCCTCACCACAATAGGCAAGCGAGTGGCCCCTGCTAAGGAAAGAGCTTCCTTGGTGCTGGCACCCCTGCGGTGGAATAACTATTCCAGAGAAGCTTGTCTGATGTCCTCCTCACGATTTTTTCCAGGTGCTACCAGGATTTTTTTTTTTTTTAAAAAAACCACCTAGCTCTTTAAAACAACTAGCCTTGTAAGCAAGGACCAGATGCCTTAAAAGGCACCAAATTCTGTTTGATCTTGGAAGCTAAGCAGGGTCAGCCCTGGTTACTACTTGAACGGGAGACCAACAACAACTACTAGGTGCTGCAAGCCCTATTTCAGAAGAAGCAACTGGCAAAACCACTCCTGAGTATTCCTTGCCTAAGAAATTCATAGGGTGGCCTTAAGTCTACAAGGGGGACTTGAAGACATGCGCGCGCGCGCACACACACGCGTAAGCAAGCACCGTGTAGGCTGTCGCTGTCTCCAAACGCTTGTGTTTTATTCCTCCACTGACTTTTTGTAAATCGACCGTTTGGTGTTTCTCATCTTGTGCTTATGACTTTTAAAAAATTTCTCTTGCGTTTTAAATATTGCAGGTTTTGCCTTGCTTGGTCAGCCGCCTAGGAAAAAATGCTTTGACCCTCCTCCTCATCACTGAAGAAGGGAAAGAGATCACGATGGCAGTGTGCATAGGACTGCTGCCTTGGTGGATTACGGATCTCTTCCTGCGCTCGCTTAGCGCGGGACCCACCGCAAATGGCTGAATCCCTGGCTCGGTCCCCATCCGAAGGCCCAGCGCCGTTCTTGTCCGGGGCCCCCTTCCGCTTCCTCTGCGCCGGTGTCGCCGCTCTTCCGCGCCCCCGGCCCCTCTCCCTCTCCTCCCTCCGGCTGCTTTGGTTCGGCAGAGGAGGCCCAAACCCGCCGGCCACCAGCCAACAGTCAAGCCCAAAGCCGGCCTGCGGTGCTCTCGGGGCCGCTCTATTATTTTACCGTAAATCTCGGGCAACCCTGGAACTAATTATCGAGAGGATATGTCTCAATTTGTTCTGCATTAATGCCACATTGGGAATGGAGTCGGGGCCACAGCCGGAGCAGACGCTCGAGCCCATGAAATTGATGAACTGAGACTTCGCTCCGAGTCCCGAGCGCTCTCCATCTGGAATTCCAGTCTGAGGTTACAATTAGAATTTCTGACCCCAGATTCAACTTTGGGAAGAACGGCGGGAGGGGGGCGGCGGAGAGGGACGGAGGAGAGGAAGAAAGAAAAAGCGGGGAGGTTCTGGGGAGAGAGGGAAAGAGGTGGGCTTCTGCACCTGTAGGAAAGATAAGGTTTTCTGGAATCCCCCTCCCGTTACGCTTCTCGAAATGAGCCTAACAGTTGTCTCTTTTTGTGTGCCTTCAAGTCGACTCCGGCTTATCGCAATCTTGTCAGGGGGTTTTCTTGGCAAGATTTCGTCAAAGGAGGTTTACCATTGCTTTTGCTTGAGGCTGAGAGTGTGTGTGCGATTTGCCCGAGGTCACACAGGACGTTTCCCTGATTGAACAGGATTCGAACCCCAGTCTCCCAGAATCCTGGTTCAGTAGTCAAATCACTGTAAGACCCTGGCTGTACTGATATTGCTGTACCCTTTCCTCCCATTCCCAAGAAGGAAATTTTTCCACTGCAACTCCTTTTCCAACTGGGCAGATCTCTCCAAGGTCACACACACACTCACCTCCCGACTTAGATTCGCGTCGCGGTAGGCTTATGTATAATGAAGGCAGGTGTAGAAGGCTACTCCTGAGTATGGCATTGGTGGGGAGGCGCTTGCGATCCACAAACCACGTAAGCGGGAAAGAACTCTCACGTGCACCGCTTAGGTCTCCACCAGGGATTACAGTTCAAGCATCTTTGGACATGACTGGTGGGAGGTTGTGAAGTTCACTTAGAAGGACTCTCTCAGCTTGGAGCCTCCACCCCGCTACAATCAATGGGCACAGGATTGCAGTTTAGTCCTACGTCCCCTTCGAGAAAGCACAGAGGATCTTGGAATTCAGGGCGGCAGCACAAATCCTCGGCGTCTTTATTTGGGAGTTGCACCGTGGTTTGAGGAGGATTCCCATACAAAGGCATAGGGGCTTACTCCGGAGCAGACTTTTATAGGACAGAGTTGTATAGGACTGCAACTCTTGAGTGTAAGCATGCATAGGATTGGATTGTGCTTCCATTCAGAATAGATTCACCGGACTGCCAAGTCGATTGATACTCACACCACACTGTTTTAATGTGCTTACTCAGCTAGAAGTAAGGGTCTGGGAGAGTTCAACAAGACCAGCCTCGTTGACATCCCTTATTGATTTCAGTAGAACAATCCAGGGAGTTTAGGATCGCATCCTCGGCCTTTTCAAACAGAAAAACAACTAAGCAAGGAAGCGCGCCCCACAGCATCAGTTTGTAAACCGATTTAGTAGGATACAGTGGAGCCTCATGTGTTTGTGAAATGCACTTTAAAGACGCCCCACTTTAATTTCAATTCTTTCACGGCGTCCCCACTCCGCCCCCACCCCAAACAGCGACGTCTCACCTTGCATCGAGCTTCATTTTAAACGAAGCACGAGGGTACTACAGCGGTCTTGTTAAATTTATTAGCATATTGCTAGGGCAAAACCGAACGTAAATCACCAGGCTGCATAAGGCTATAAAATATCCCTGTGCAGTTCGCTCCAGCCAAGATTCTGGTGAATAAGAGTTCATAGACGAGTAACTATCACTAACATCTTTCAGATCTATGTGACGTTTTAAAAGTCTCAGATGCACAATAGGATCTATGCAGAGATTAGCTGGAACTGCTCAGAAAGTGTACCAGTGGTTAGGCCTTCTTCAACGGACAAACAAAACAAAAATGGGTCTAAGACAGTCCGGGTTTAATTTCAGCCTTTACACCCTTGACCGTTTTAAATTAACAGAGAAGGGATGTTCCCGGAGGATTTGGGGGCTTTTGCAGGGCAGAACCCATCCACCCTCAATGCATTATTTAAAGGTAAAGCCCTGGTTCTTTCAGTGGCATTTGGCTTTCGGGTAGGAAGGATCTCTTGCCAGTGTGCTCTGGTCTCTCCCCATTCCCCTTCTTTAATTTATTTTATAACATCCACAGCAACACTCTTAAAGCCAATTCTAATAATATCACAACTCAAACCTATGGCAGTGCAGTGTTAATGCCCTTTCACACTACAGAGTTATAGCACAATGATTCTGTTTTAAGAGCAAGGGGTGCATCCAATGGAATCTTGGGATTTGTACTTTGGGGAGGCACTAAAGCTCTCTGGGTTTCTAAATACCCCTCCCTACAATGCAGATCACAGGATGACATAGGATGTTCCAGGGTAGTTAAAATACGACCACAGCACACTGTAATTGTTTAGTGTGAAAGTACTCCTAGACATGTTTAAGCAAAGCTGAATCCAGATCTCAGAAAAGTTACCTTTTAGGATCCCAGAATGGTCCCCCTGAGGTTTCTGGGAAGTGCAATCTGAAAAGGTAACTTTTTCAAGTTTCTTCAATTTCAGGGGTTTTACTCCCCGCGAAGTGGGTATCAGATTACAACCCAAAAGCCTCCAGAGGTTCCAATGATTGAAAAAGTATGCCTCCCAATTAGCTAAGAGACTTCTTTGGAAGTCTGGTAAGCATTTTGAGGAGTCAGTATAAGCTATGGGCAGGAGGAGGTGGAGAGAGACTTTTGACAAGTCAGTGTAAGCCCTTTGCAACAGTCCTTGAGATAGAAGTCAAGGCCTCCTTCACTGTAGCAATACACCCTGACAAGGAGGAAATGTTCTTCATCTACACACATTCCCAGATTAGGGAACAACACCTGTTTATGTGAGGCTTCATCTTTCTCTTCTTTCATTTCCCTAAAGAAGAAACATTTGTTGTGGCAAAGCAAGGCCAGACCTCTTATCGGTTTACTACCCTTGTGTGTCTCATGATAACAGGCCTGCCTTGCCTCTCTAAGTGCAGCATCCATTGATTTTTTTCCCCATGTTGAAGACCGGGCCTGCTTTTGTAGCTACTTGTCCCAAAGCTAATTCCAACAAAAAGCAGGCTCATATTTCAGATCTTGTCAGGATGGCAGCAGGATGCACCAGGGTGTGTAAACAGTGAGAGATGGGGCAGAGGTCCAGGGGCCCACTCAGCAGAATGGAGAGGACAGCCCCTGAATGCAGCAGAGCTTGCCATATTTTGAAATAAGTAAAATAAAACATGTTATCTTTTGTGGGGGACAGGGGAGAAGAGTAAAAAAGCATTAAATCTAGAGTCTAAAATTACCTAACTTGCATCTTTGGCCATTAATAGCTGAGGAAGCACAGTTTTACAAATAAAAATAGTTAAAATATGTCTTCCACATCCACTGTGATTGATTATTCCTCAAGAGCAGTGAAATCCCTGGCCAGCTCACTCCTTTGTCATAGGGATTTTGGCATGGTCTTTGGTATGCCACAGGTACTAATCCTTTTAGTCTCATTGGAGGCTTTCTAATCTCTTTGGTTCATATCCTTTGGTTCATTATTTGGACTCTCTGGGTTTCCTTTTGTTAGTACAAAGTTTCACATTAACTTCTTATGCATATTATTAGCATATTCACTGCTTCTATTAACATGAACAACTCTAACAGCAAAGGAGTGACTACAATGCAGGAATGGAACTTACCAGATCCAGGACA
The DNA here is from genome assembly GCA_948472985.1 of Iguana delicatissima. Lineage (NCBI taxonomy): Eukaryota > Metazoa > Chordata > Lepidosauria > Squamata > Iguanidae > Iguana > Iguana delicatissima. The sequence continues at coordinate 244,044 of CAOKZL010000229.1, forward strand.
AATGCCAGAACCAATCCTCCAAATGGAATCAAATGAAAGAATTAATAATATCACACAAGGATGGGTGAGGTAAAAATGAATGGGGGTGTGAGGAGATAAAGAGTGTGATTTGGATGAAATTTCATGTGTTTGCAAATGAATTTTGAAAATGCATTCATACTGAAGCAATTGCTTTAGCAGCAAGGGAGAAATGGGCAATTAAATGGCCCTGCCTCAAAGAACAGGAAACAATTAATTAAAGAGCTAGTAGTTGATTAGTGGAAGCTGCTTGAAAAGAAATGGTTGCATTTCAAACTGCTGCAAGTAAGTGCCATTTAATTAAATTTACTGAATGGGGATTACCTAACAAAGCTTTTCTTCTAGCAAAAATCTTCAGGATTGGTGTTGAACACCATGCAATGGTGTGAGTGAGCCTTTCATTAAGCAGTTATTCCAAATTACTGTAGAAGAGAAAAAGTAGATTAATTAAAAAATGAAGCAAAATTTACCCCAAATTACTCTTTATTTTCTGGGCCTGCTATAATAAAAGCCATTTTCTATCATATATGATAGGTCATGATGCTCCTCCCTCACACTCAATTTTATGACAGGAGAAGTTTTTCCATTAGGGCCACAAGTGAAACACAGATTAAAGATCACTCTAAAATGTATCCAACTGTCTGGAAAACAGTGAGATTCTTTGTTCTCAGGGCTGTCCTAGAAGACAATTTGACATGCCCTGATATTTTACAACTTAATTCCTGTGACTGTAGCTCCTTCATAATGATATTAAGAAAGGGGGTGAGGGAGCATATGCTGGATAAAATTCTAGACTTGCCAGACCTTATTTGGCAGTTTCTGCTGATTTTTTTTTTCTTTAGGACAAATACTCTACTGGGTTGTTGTTTTCAAACTGTAAAAGTACTTTCCCTTTTACAAATATAATATCTACCTACACACCTATCAAAAGCTAAGCTCCCTATGCTGTTCTTTCCAGAGAAAATATTTCCTATCCTTACATCGTTACATCTTTTTCCCAGTTTCCCTCAACTCCTCACGTCCTATTCAGCAGAAGCCCTAAATTACTGCAGCCCAAGCAGGAACTCCTGAACTTTTTTAAAAGTAGAAGGACTCAAGGTTCATAGGCAGATCCTCATTAATTTTGTGTACTTGCATGTATATTTTTACAAAACAGTGAAAACATAGAATACTGTGATTAAGGATAACCGTAATACCACCAACTAATGCAGTTAACAATGACAGCCATGAAGTTAATGACAAAATAATGCATTTGGCCCCCAATATCCACAGATTCTGTATCCATAGATTCAAGCAACCATAGCTTGAAAATATTAAAAAAAAATCCAAAAAGCAAGGTCTGATTCTGCCATTTTCTATAAGGGATGCCATTTTCCTACACCATTGTACATAAATGGGACTTGAGCACCCACAAATTTTCATATCCATGCAGGGTCTTGGAACCAAACCCTAGTGGATATTATAAAATTGTTTAAAGCATAAAATTAATATAGCTAAGAAAGAAGAAAATATATAAAACTCTCTTAAGTGAATGCCAAGAGGGATATAAATTTGGACCCATCAGACTGGTAGTTCTTCAGGGGACTCAGCTACACAGAGATCTGGGTAGCCCTTGGTACCTGATCATTTTGGAGTGGGGCAAAGGGCTCAGCCCCACTAGCCTCGCCATGGTGGGACTCAAACCTCTTTGCCTCTCCCTTTCAGGATGCATGCATTCAACAGTAGACAAGGACACAACTAGGTCTGAATACTTTTTGAGACAAAGAGAGAATATGAAACATTATAATTTTGTTTCTCTTAATTAAGCAATGGGATAAAAATCTGCCCTCCCTGGCAATCTTCCTCGTAGATAAAGACCATTAGCGATGGTATTCAATGTAAATCTGGAAAAAGATCTTAGATGTCCCAGAAACTGAAAATCTATCACAAACACCTGAAAACATTGTAAGGTTCCCCTGTTCCTCTTCTCCATTCTCTTCTCCCTCTTGAACTCAGCTCTTAGAAAGAGAAGACACTGAATTTTCATTAACTGCCCATAGTTCTATAACTACCCCCATTTCCTGAAAAGCTATTCTGGAGGACTGGAAAACCTTCTAGAACAGTATGGGAGGGCAAACAATGGCCTTTTCCACATGGGGTTTTTGAAACGGTGCTGTCCGAGGTCTGCACCTCGGACCGGACTGGGTCGGACCTATTTAAGGTAGATCCATACCTCAGTCCGGTCCGGAATGACCCCAACTGGTCCTCCAGCATACTTTTGAAAGACTTGTTTCTTTCAGTCTTTCAAAACCACACAGCATGTCACTGCGAGCCTGCCCCCTTATGCAGATTCGCTGCAATCTGCCCGGGAGCGGGCTTTAGGTTGGCGAGCTTCAACAGTTGGTCGAGACCCTCGACCAATTGGAAGCCGCCATTTGGGACGCCGGAGCAGTGCATATTGACGAGCATGCACTGCTCCGGAGCGCTGTGGACTGGACTGGGGAGCCAAAAGGTCCGGTGAGTAGTGGCGCGGGGTGACTTCTTCGCCCGGTGTGGAAAAGGCCAATATCGTGCAGGGCTTCCCATAAGCATCTGCTCAGCTGTTATGTGATCCAAATGTTGGACTACATAAGTCTTAGATCTCATCCAGCTTGGCTTTACTTATGTTCTTAGGTTGTATGAGAGGGTCTGCTAGACTGCCAACTCTTCCACAAATGGAATGAACCCTTCTGCAAACCCAAATCATCACCATCACCACCATCCTCCACAAACTGCAATGATGAATGCTGATGGCTATGTTGCCCAGTGCAAGACCACTGAGGCCATTTCTGCACCAGAGCGGAGGAGTGTTTCACCACGTGTCATGAGCGGTGTTTTTCACTTCGACTTACCCCAGTTCCTATCTAGACACCCTCAGGTTTCTATTGAAGTAAAGCAGAGAAAATTGTTTGTAGCTTCTGCATCGTCAATTCCTATGAAACCCCTATTCCCCTCCTTCGTTCCACCCCGCCGCTGTTGATTGGTCAATTTAGAAAAAAAAGTTATGGAAACCATTGCTATGTTTTAGCACAAGTGGTATGAATCAATGTAATGCTTCTGCACGTAGGAAAAAATGCAGCAGAAACGGTTTGGGTAGTTTACATCAGAGTTTTTCCATTTTTACAATACATCGGTTTAACGATGATGTTAATAGCGCTTAGACCTCAACTCGTGCAGAACCACAGAGGACAGAACAACGTCAAACTGGTTTAACGTGCAGATGTAAAAGTGACAATACAATGCTACTGCAATGTATCAGCCTTGTGTGGAAAGGGCCTGAGAAACACCAGATAACTATCAGAATGCTTGGGGGAGCTGCAAGGGTTACTGAAACACTACAAATCTTTTGTGTTAAAAAACTCAAAGGTGGATGGAGGACACAAACACACCAAAAACTCCCTATTGAGGACTGATTCTGTTCAGTAGTCACAGAATGCTGAATGTCTGTTAGGGAGGGGGACACCCCTACTTGGATGGTCTGATGACGATGGGAACAGCAGTTAATTATATTTTTCATTATGCTTGGATGCAGATCTGCAAGAAAATAATCTTTTTCTTTCCAAAGTAGAGCTGATTCAGTATCAAAAATACTTAATATATTCTCAAAAGATGACATTTATCTGGTGTTTTTCTCCAAGTCTTCTCAAATTTATTGGTGTAGGACATGATCTCTGTGAAGCCAGGCCGGTAATAATATACAGGGCCTTGCAGAAACATTCACCTGCCTTTGACTTTTCCCTACTTTATTATGTTACAACTAGGAAGTGAAATGGATTTAGTTGGCATTGTCATTGTTACCACTTTATGTGCACAAGATACTCAACACTGTAAAGATGCAAAATATTTGTTTGTGATGCACAATGAAAGTAAGCGAGGTAAGTAAACAAAAACATGATAATGATGGCAGGGAACAACAGCAAATAACACAACACATAGTTGTTGTGTGCCTTCAAGTAATTTTTGATTTCTGGCAACCATAAGGCAAACCTATCACATGGTTCCCTTGGCAAAATTGCTTCAGATGAGATTTGCCTTTGCCTTTCTCTGAGGCTGAAAGAGTGTGGGTAGCCCAAGGTCACCCATTGGGTTTCCATGACTGAGTGGGGATTCAAACCTTGTTCTCCCCAGTCATAGTCCAGTGTTCAAGCCACTGCACCACAGTGGCTCTGACACAACATATCCATTAAAAAAGTATATAAAACCAATATATTCTAAAATCTATCAATAAATACTTTAAAACCATAGTTAAAAAATAATATAGACAGGGGTGTCAGAAGCAACTGGTCTTTACCGCTGATTTAAATACATACAGCATACTTAAATACAGACAGTGTCTCAAGCTAACAAGTCTCATACCATCTTTGCTGGGATATGCCTGGAGAAGCAATGGTGTTACCCACTGCTTCTGGAAGTCACATCAGTAGTTAAATAGAGTCGACTGCTGTGTAATTCCAGTGCTACATGCTCTCAGGTTAAATCAAGTTTAGGATGATGGTGTTCACTGTGAATTTGAGAAATGACCATAGATTTTCCAGAAAATGAAAAGCTATCACACACCAACATTGGTGAACATTATTATAACCACCACCTTTTCCACTCTGTGTTGGAGTGTATATCTGAACAACAGCATGAAGATTAGGGATCTATCAAAACAAGTTGAAGATCAAGCTTTGGGCAGAAGCACCTGCTAGGACTGAATTCTTTAAAAGTATCACGAACTGTGAACACTCTTTATGGAGTCTATGATTTCAAAATGGAAAGAACATGGCTCAGCTGTGATTCCACTACAGAAAGTCATTTACCTAAATTTAGTGAATAAGTATCACTGACGGGTATTAGAGAAACCAAGAAGTTCATGGTAACTGTGCAGAAGCTAGAGAGATCCATCCCTGCCACAGAGAAATCATCCCTGGGACAACTATCACCCACATGCTCCACAAAATATCTTCATAGAAGAGCAGTAAAAAGAAAGCCATTGCTGACACAAACCCATATAGAAGTCAATGTTGAGTTTGGAAAAAAGCATATGGGAAACACAGCAAGGGAAAGGTTCTCTGGTTTAAAGACACCAAAACTGAACTTTTTGCCATTGCTCCAAAATGCTATGTGTGATGCAAAGCCAGGGTTGCTCATTCTCATGAAAACACCAGAAACACAGTGGTGGTAGTGTTGTGTCATGGGGATGCTTTTTCCTCAACACGAACTGGGAAATTGATCAAGATTGAGGGCAAGATGGATGGAGGCTATTCCCTCACTAGACTGTTATAGTGCTATTATTCCACTTTCAACATCCTATGGAATCCTGGGGAGAGGCCTTTGAGGTCCCTCCCTAAATTGCAAACCCCAGGATTCCATAGGATGTTGAAAGTGAAATAATAGCACTATAACAGTCTAGTGCAGAAATAGCCAGCCTCTAATATAGTGCAGTGTTTGAGGAAAATCCATTTCAGTCTGCAAGGGATCTTTGCTTGAAGTGACCAGCAGATCAATGACCATGAACATGCAGTCCAAGGAACCCTGGAGTGGTTTAAAAACAAGCACCTGGGTCAAGACTTGGGGGATGTTGTTCATCAATGTTCTTCATCCAACTTGAGAGAGCTACACCAATTTTACCAAAAAGAATGGGAATAATGCAGAATCTAGATGCCCAAATCTGATAGAGGCTTAACTAAGAAGATTCACTGGGGTAACTGCTGCCACACATGCTTTAGTCAAATATTGACATGGGCAGTTAATGCTCATGCAATCTGCAAAGGACAATTTTTGTTTACATAATGTTTATGTTACAATACAACTATTTTGCACCTTCATAGTGTACATCAAGTAACAGCAATGCGAATTAAGCCCATTCCAATTCCAGGTTGTAATGCAACCAAATGTGGAAAAATCAAAAGGTAGTGAATATTTCTACAAAGTGCTGTCTTCTTTTTACTTTTCCAGCCTTTAACCCTAGCAGTGATAAGAGATCTTGAAAAATATTTTGCACTGTCAATTCTGCAAGAATTATTGTTACGTGAACAAAGATTGTAGCTTGTGATGGTCTCCGATGTATGTAAATCACATTTTTTTCTGCACTTCTAGATAGAGTGGTTTGTTGTTGTTGCCTGACTTCAAGTCATTTCTGATGTATGGTGGCCCTAAGGCAAACCTATCACACTTTTTCTTGGCAAGATTTGTTGAGAGGGGGCTTGCCATTGCCTTACTCTGAGGCTGAGAGAATGTGACTTGCCCAAGGTCACCCTGTGGATTTCCATGGTTGAGTGAAGATTTGAACCCTGGTATCTTGAAGTCCAAGTCCAACATTCAAACCTCTATGTCTCACTGACTCTCTGAGGCCATTTCCGCACTAGACTATTATAGTGCTATTATTCCACTTCAACATCCTATGGAATCCTGGGGTTTACAGTTTAGGCAGGGGCTTTTGAGGCCCCTCCCTAAACTGCAAACCTCAGGATTCCATAGGATGTTGAAAGTGGAATAATAGCACCATAATAATCTAGTGCAGAAATGGCCTCAGAGTGGTTTACAAGCATATAATGTCCAATAAATTCATGACCTGTCTCTCTGGAGTATTTCTGCCCAGAAGTGTGACAGGGTGTGTGTGTAGGAATCTCATAATTTGTAAAAAAAAAAAAAAAGCCCTGAGTTTTAATTGTATTTATTACTTAAAAGGATTGAAAGGCAAATGTGGGTTTTTAGCTGTCTTCTTATTCAACAGTGCTCTCTAAGACTTCTGATGCTGGCACCACCAGCACTGTGACTGAGGACCTGGGAGGGGATACGATCTTATTTTCTGAGTTGTTCATTAACAACTCTTGCCTAGCTGCCTGCATTCTGTACAGTGTGTGTGAGGCATGTTTCCTGTGGAATCTGTTGGTTAAACTGGCCTCTCTCTGGCTCAGGAAAAGGAAGAGTTACATCTGTGATTGAAAGGAATTGTCTCTGGTCATCTACCCAAACTCCAAGGAAGAATGACAAAAACACAACTCCTAAATGGAGTGGTGGTGGTTGTTGTTAATGTTGGAGAAAACACAACTAAGACTCTTGTGACACCTTAAAAACGCGGGTGCGGGAAGATTGTGGATGAGGTGTTATTACCTTTATACGTATATAGGTCTGAGTGGCTTTCTGTGCAGCTTTCAGGTGAAAATTGCCTAAAAGTTACATGGAAAAAAATTAAACGACGGGGCTTTGGGGGAACTGTTGGAGGTACTCAGGGACTGCAAAAGTGAGATCCAGAGTTTGTATGCAGTCTGTGGGCCAAACTTGCCCCAGCCTTGCCTTAAAGGTTTATATACCCAGATCATGCACGAATTCATACATGTGCTCTGACAACCATGACATTTATGTCTTATGATAGTTTGCCTCCCTGATCCACCTACTGCTATTTTACTGTTGCTTTGGTCTGCAGTATTGTGGAATTGTTTATTTGATTATTTTAAAAAAAGAAATTAAAAACCAGTGTTTAAGTTCTTAAAGAAATCAAGCAATGCCAATTCTTGCTATTTTATTTTAAGTAATGTATGCTTTTTTGTTAGCTGCCTTTTTTCTTTTTTGGAAATATGAAGGGAGATTAAAACTTTCAAATAAATAAATGCATAACTATTTAAATATTTATTTAAATACCAGTGTTCCACAAAAGCAACAATATATTTTTCAGGACATTTTGCTTATTTGTCCTTAAATGAAAACAATGTCCAAAAAAGCAATGTCACCTTTAAAATGTGTCTTCTTCTCATTTCTGGTTTTAAGCATCAAGAGTAGGAGCTAAGCCTTCTTTGGTTGTTCTCTGAAGGCTGCCATTATCAGCAAATCAGCCTACTGAAGGAACTTCTCCTTAGTCACCCCTTACTGCAATACAATAGTACCGAGAGCTCTGGAAACGCATTTTTTAAAGGACACTATAAATTAGCTGATCATTGTACATAAAGCCTCTGAAAAACCACTTAGGGAAAAAAGTGAGATAAAGCCAACAGAAATGTGATCCTAGTCAATACAGCATTTATTCAGTGTAACGCTGACTTCAGGTTTCCATAAATTCTGCCCAACAGAACCTTCCATTGTGAACCTACTTTCAGAATAAAATCATTCCCTCACACTGCAATTTTTTTCCCCTCCAGACAAAAAGTTGGACTCCTAGTAGGAAGTCTAAGTCTGCGTCTACTGATGTCAGGTTAATCACCCACCCCACGAGATACAAAAATATTAAATTCCAATAAGAAGATAATTGAAAGGCTGAGTACCTCCATCACACGGACAGGTTGATTTATTCATGAATTAGCTCATATGAAGCAACTCGTATTTCTGTTTAATGGTTTTCAAAAAGTCAGAGGAACTCCGTTCCCAGTGCCTGAAGCTCTTGGGAAGAGAACAGATGTCTCTGTGGTTTTCAGTTTTTTGCAGTTCTGCCTCCCTGCTTTATTCTTTGGCGTTGCTTCCTTAGACTCATCATGATCCTAGGACTTACAGGGAACTGGCCCCATGCCTAGCCATCCACCCTATGGCTCTGCAGTGAAGGATGAAAAGTCACTTTCCAAAGTCACAGTCTCTAGCAGTTGTTGGACTAAGGCTGTTACCATCCCCAATTACCAGGGCTAGGAATGATAGGATTTGTAGTCAAATAGTCAAAGACTTGTAGTTGCGAAAGGTTGCATTATGAATTGGCTTGGAACATATGCCCTCTTCCCAGCAATGATATCAACAATCAGTCTTCACAGTCTGGTGTTAGTGAGGAAAAGCTTACACGGACATGGAGGTCATACTCCATCACATTCGGAGGGCACCGGGTTGGTTGATACAAGGAAATGGCTATATTGAAGCAGTTTCCACACTGAAGTGAAATGAAGGGGTGTGCATCTTGCACATCACCTCAGGCAGCAAAAGACTTTGAGCTGACTCTGCTAGTAATAAGAAAACAATCCAAATCATGTGTTTATAACTGCAGTACTTTGCAAACCACATTGTTATCTCATTTTTGCTTATTAGTTTCAAGAACTTAAAATAATTGCACCATATTGCAAGTAGCCTCAGCGTTATCTTATTCTTGCTCAGCACATTTGTTAGCATATTTGTGGCAAAGCCAAAAATAATGATCCATGAAGTAATGTTACCAATACAGCCCATTCAGCATTACTTAATCAGGCAGTTCACACCCATATTTATATTGGCTCATTCTCAGAATGGAAGAGTTCACAGAATAGAATAGGCCTTTCTGGTTCCTCCATTCTGCACAGACATTTCAAAATCCCTGAGTGTGAGGGGACCATTTGGAAAAGTGTGGGGTATGATGCAGGAGGCTACAGATGGAAAGGGACGCTGGCAGGGATTATTTCTCCTCTTACATGAACAATGGAACCACTGCAGATCCAAAGCAATGTAATAGAAATATCACACTTCCTGTTATGGAATGAAAAGAACGTAACAACCTACAAGTGAAGAATCTGTCATTCTAAATAGCCCATGGCCCGAGTGTTACCCTGTGAATTGGGGGTCCCGGGAGGGGCACCCAAATAACCAAACAAACCTAGCAAGATGGGGAAAATTAGCTGGACCACTCTCTTGGCTAACGAGAGGCAGGGTAACGCAGCAGGATCTTTTACCCTATGTCTACAGCGTCAGGTCAGTGAGGAGGCAAATAGCAATATAGTATAGCAATAGCATTTATTTCTATACCGCCTACCAACTAAGTGTTATCTAAGCAGTTTACAACGCATTTTAGCTAATTGCCCCCAACAAGCTGGGTACTCATTTTACCGACCTGCGAAAGGATGGAAGGCTAAGTCAACCTTGGAGCCTGGCAGGATCGAACTCACAACCTTGTGGTTGCAGTACTGGCATTTAACCACTGCGTCACCAGGGCTCCTGGTGGCGCAGCCAGTGTTCAAACAACAATTAAAATAGTTCAAACAACAATTAAGATTTATTAAACAGTTATTAAAGAAAAGCACAAACACACTCCTAGCTAGAAAAGGAAAATAGAGTTCAAGGGGAATGGGTGATACGCCACCTGTCCTGCAGTCCTGGGGAAGCCAATTGAAGAAGAGGAGACCCGGAGTGGTGGCCGAGGGGAACCTGCTGAACCAAGCGGCAGTAAGGTAGAATGAAATCCAAGCGATCCGGCGAGAGTTCCGAAGAGCTCTCAGAGCGGGGGATATTTATTGGGGAAAGAACGACCACAGGCTAGTCTGGTCTTGGGCAAAAACAATAAGTTTTGGGTTGGAGACAAAGCTTCCGAAAGGTCAGAATTTGCATGATTGAGTTAAAGTCCGAGTTGACAATGGTATGGCCGGTATGTAGATGCGGCTAGCTCGGCAGTTAAGTACCTAGCTCGCCAATGTGCCCTCTCAGGACAGAGGGTCTCTTTGTGGTAGCGTGCATTCGTAATGAAGGTGTTTGTTTTGGGAGGTCCCCTAAAGCAGATCTGGCAATATCTGGCTTGGTTTGGTGTGAGCAGCAAGTAGTAGCCATGCCTAGCTTCGCGCTTGTTCGGCGGGCCTCACAAACACTTGGTTGGTGGCAGAGTAGGGCCGAATTGCGATATCAAAATGATATCTTTGGTTCACCAAAGGCCAGGCCAGTACATGGTGGTAACACAAGTACCTAAAAACTAGCCTTCCCTCTTGACAAACATTCCTGGACCTAAAATCCACTGGCAAGATTCTGCTTGCCCTTGGAAAGAGATAAGAACATGTTCAAATATGTTACAAAAGTGTATTAAATGTGTTTACATTGAAAAAAGCCCATTTACTGTTGTTGTGTGCCTTCGAGTCATTTCTGATTTATGGTGCTCCTAAGGCAAACCTATCACGGGGTTTTCTAGGACTGAGAGTGTGTCACCCAGTGGGTTTCCATGGCCAAGCAGGGAGTTGAATGCTGGTCTCCGTGATTGTGGTCCAAGGCTCAGACCACTACACCACACTGGCTCTCATTTATCACCTTAAGTTAATTCTATGTTGGTGGGTGAATTTACATTACATTACTGCAATAAAAAATATACTGGGATAAAAGTCTAAAATCTTACCTGTGATTTTACTCCCCTTCAACCTGTTCCTGGAAGAAAAGGAAACAGCTGCTTGAATTTTTGCAGACTCCATTTCTTATCAGCACATACAGTGGACCTTCTTACCTACAGTCTCCAGATGTGAGATTTTGAGTAAATGCAACTGTGTCCTGTCCCATACCTAAATGGAAGTGACATGCACAAGATATGCTGAAGTGTCCATGCACACATCACCACCATTAGGTATTATGCAACATGAGCACTTGCATTTTTTCTTTTACGCAGCAGTTCCTGGAACTGAACCCCCATGTATATGGAGGATCCACTGTATATACCGAAAGGGAGTGAATGAGGTTAAAAGTAAGTGCATACGTACAAGAAAAATGTAGGAAATAAAAATATTTTTGTGTAAATAAACAAGCCACCTTCCATTGACAACACCCCACAATTAAAATTTTAAGCCATTTCCACATGACGTTGCTGTCCCACAATGGGGATGCATTGCTGGCAGTCTGCAAGTCATACTTTCACACAATGTCATCATGGTCCTGATGCCAACACAACCCTACCCATTGTGATCATGGGATATTCCATTAACAGAAAAAATCTACTAATGGCCCGCAATCACATAACGCACTCATTGCAGGAGGCCATGAGGAACAGGAGGAAGTTCGATCTAGGTGCTTCCTACACCAGTGCAGCACAGAAAAGAGGCTGGCTGCACTGAGGAAGGAAGGCGCATGTCACTCATGCTCCCATCCGCAGGCAGCCAGCCAGGTGTGGAGGACAGCGTTGGGGCCATGCTCCCATCCCACCAAAGCCACTGCTGGGATGACACTGGGATGATGGTAGAAAAAGATGAGGTGTGGAAATGGCTTTAGATACAAAACTGATGCACTTTTAAAGAAAAAAAAAGATTATAGCCATATCTGCACTACACTGTTATAGTGCTATTATTCCACTTTCAGCATCTTATGGAATCCTGGGGTTTGCTGTTTAAGGAGGGGCATTTAGAATTCTCAGCCAGAGAGCTCTTTGGCCTCAGGAAACTACAAACCCCAGAATTACACAGGATGTCAGAAGTGGAATAATAGCACTATAACAGTGTAATGCGGAAATGGCCAACGTTAGAGCCACAGGCCTACTTTTTGTCAAGATGTTATTTTTGTTGTTGTCAGTTAAGATGATTCTAGAGGGATATCTATGTAGGCAGAGGCCACTCCTCTCTTTGGCCATGTGGGCTCCAGGAGACAAAGAGTCATAAAATCCAGGCAGTAACATCTTGACAAAATGTAAGCTCATGACTCTAACATCATCATTTTTTTTTCATCTCCTGTATGATTTTTAAACATTTTGCCTGATGAAGAAGCTGGTGGAATTTCAAAAGCTTCCACAACGCGTTTTGTGCATTTTTGGTTAGCCCAGTGAAAGGTGTGACTATTTTGTGGATTTTGGATGTTACTGTATTTTGGCCAACAAGGTTTTCTGGATTTGAGGATACCACATTTTAGCCACAGGAATCCTAAAGAAGAGGGAACCAAGGGACTGGGACTTAGTCCTTTGATGTTTCTGTCTCCAACAAATGTGAAACTTTATTTTAATGGGACTGCATTTGGCTGGTTTTACCTATATAGCACATAAAGATTTTTTTTCTAGATGCCACAGTACAGGGGCTTCTTGAAAATTAACAGTGTTCTCTGCTTAAGAAAGGGATGGGTAGCCTTGTCCAGGACAGAAACAGCTTGGAACTCAAGGGAAGTTACTTTTTCTGTTGCTGTTCTGAGTTTCAATTTTATTGCCTGGATTTTACAACTCACTCCCAGAGCCGCATGGCCAAACAGAGGAGTGACCTCTGCTTATATGGATATCCCTCTTGGCCATCTCAACTGACAATAACAGAAGCAACATCTGGACAAAATATAGGTCTGTGACTCTAACACTATCATTTTTTTTAATTCTCTTGTATGATTTTGATACCTTTTTCTGATGAAGAAGCCAGTGGAGCTTCAATATATTGCATGATATATTTTTTACACTTTTGGTTGGCCCAATAAAGATATCACTGTTGTGTAGATTTTGGATGTTATTCTATTTTGGTGTATGGCCAACACGGCTACTCCAGGATAAGCGTGGTATTGTGTTTCTGAAAATTGTTATCCTGCCTAGATTCTTTGTGAGAAAGAATAGTGTATTTTTTAACAGAAAGAAAGAAAGAAAGAAAGAAAGAAAGAAAGAAAGAAAGAAAGAAAGAAAGAAGGAAGGAAGGAAGGAAGGAAGGAAGGAAGGAAGGAAGGAAGAAGAAAGAAAGAAAGAAAGAAAGAGTGTTCCCATTCCTCTTAATCCACAAATATAACCCACACCTTCATTGTTACTGCTAAAGAGTACACACACACATGATTTCCATATGAAGCTAATATAAGATAATGCTTGTGCAAATTAACTCAGTGCTTAACTGCCCCTTCATAAACCCAACAGCATTTCTAAAACGTATTTTGAAATATAGGCCTTTTTATATCTGCCACTGAGAAGGCATCAGTCATGGAAATGTAGTCAGGGAGCCTTAAACTCCAGACTACTACATCAAGTAGGATAATGCTTCTTGATCCCAAATTCACAATAATTAAAGAGGTGGAAAAGAGTGACTAGGCCATGTAGGTCAAGTCCCACATGAGAATGCAGGATTGTTCCCCATGGCACACATTTCAACTCTTTGTCAAGCCTAATGTTGTGTTTCCCACACTGAGGGATTTCCATCACGTTCCTGAAGAAATGAGTTCATAATCTAACAGATCTTCACCTTGCTTAGGCTCCTTCCTCTTCTTTCCCTCCCTTAATTACTTACATTATTCATTTTGCCTTCATGTAAGTACTGAAGTTCAGTAAGGACTGAAAGCAGTTTTAAAAAAAGACTCCATCATGTGCATACATGTAACAATGGTCCTGGCATTTAAGACTCAAGAGGAGTGGGACATAAACTGCTGATAAAGTGGCATAGCTCGTTTTGGCTTAGGGGCAGTTTCTCAATGTGTTAGCCTCTCTTTGAGGAAGATGAAGACTGGTTCAGTTAAGCGGCAGTCTCCCTTAGCAAAGCTTTCAGGGAAACGCACTGAATCTCTTGTCTATCCTTCTGAGACTAACATCAGTAAAGCAAAGCATACAGAAAGATTATCGTTCTATAAGTGTAAAGTTCCTGATTACATTAAAACATACATGCTAAATATATATATAGATATACAGAGAGAGAGAGAGATATTAGCTAATTCCTAACTAACTAAAGCAAAGTTTGAGGAACTGCTCAGCAGAGCATTCAGAACAGAGGTCTGAATGCATTTTGGTTGGACTGATACGCGTGTTGTCATAATAGGGACTTTGAATTTTTTCTTACACTCAGTGTGACTAATCTTGAATTTGTACAGCTAATAGGTTTGTTTCTGCAGTTTCTTTGTTGCTGTTTTGTGCCTTCAAGTCATTTCTGACTTATGGTGACCCTATGGTGGTCCTATCACAGGGTTTTCTTGGCAAGATTTGTTCAGAGGGGGCTTGCCACTGCCTTTCCCTGAGGCTATGAGAGTGTGATCAAGGCCGGCTATTTGATTTCCATGGCTGAGCAGGGATTCAAACCCTGGTCACCCAGAGTCCTAGTCCAACTCTCAGACCACTACACCATGCTTGCTCCCCTTTTATAATTTATTGGGATCTGTTAATTCACTCATTTTTTACTTGAAAATGATTGACGTAAGTTTCATTCATTAATTTATTCATTAATGGATACATGGGGAACCCCAGATGCAATTTGTAAGCACTGGAAAGGTATAGCCCAGTGCAGACTTTCTTCCTCTTTGACAGTTGATAGTGTGTAGCACTGAAATTTATTGCACTTTTATTCTTTCTTAACCATGTGCTATGATGGTCTATGTGACATTGTGCTTTGAAGTTTTTCCATTCTTCTGACTCTTCTGTTTCCACCACAATCCACACTTTCATTCTGTACTGATAGGCTTCATATCAGTGGGTTGCCTCATGGGTGCATCGGTCCACCCGCATGCTAGAATTCCTGCCCCAGATTATTGGTTTATTTTCCATAAGTACACTTCAATTCTTGGTTGCACCATCCTCTAGCCTTCGGACTGGAAAGTCCTCTCTCTTGGATCCAGCAGTAAGAGCCATAGTATTCCCAGATTACTTATATGGGGCTATTTCATTTCGTGTTTCTTGGAAACCTAACTCATAAACCACATGTCTTAGAGTCCAAAGAACAAGGCATAAGCCTTAAAGATGACAGTGGTGGTGAGTTTCTAAAGAAAGTAGCTTATTTCACTGTATGAGAACCCTAAAGTGTTTTTAAAGTCTTTAGGGGTGAGCATTGCACAATGAAAAAACAAAGCCAAATTTAACAAAGGCCATGCTGCAAAATGTAAAAACAAGAAAGTACTTCCCCCTGTTTTACTTTTCCTCCCCAAGGAACTAAAAGGCATTTTGTACATGTCCAAGGAGACATTAAAAATAATTATGTGGAAGACTAATAGCTCCCTTGGTTGTTTTAATGTATTTTTGTCCACAAAAAAAATCTCTAATCTGCTGCCTTGGCTTTGCTTGAAAAGTCTCTCAAACAAAGGCACTTCAAGTAACCTTAGGCTTATGCAGCTTATGAAACAACAAGAATGGTAAATGTGGTGCAAAAAAAAACAACAACCCTAAAATACTCACACAGACCCATGCACACAAATATAAAAGAGTTTTGCTTTTTCACAGGAACATGTGGCAATATTGAAAATGCTTCTAGGTTGAATAGTGATACCTTCCTACAAAAATATGTATATGTAAGATCTATAAGGCTGTGGTGCTGGAGAAGTGTTCTACATATACCATGGACTACTAAAAAAAAACAAATAAATGGGTCCCAGAGCAACTCAGCCCCAAGTTTTTCCTTAAAGCCAAAATGACTTGTACTTTAGACCTAACATGATATAATGTGGCTCATTAGAAAAGATGATAATATTCAGCCAAGTAGAAAGCTGGAGGAAAGATCACACCACAAATGGTTGCAGGGCAAAATCCTATTGACAGAAACAGTTTCACAGGTGAAAATTCCTTGTTGAATTCTCACATTAGTTGGAAATTGACAATTGCCTCCTCATCAACGTTTGATATGTTTCGCCATGTTCTCAGTTTCTATTATATTTTATGCTGCTAGTGTATTTTTAGATCTTTATCCTTTTTTTCAATTTAAATGCTCATTGCCTTCATATTCAAGAAAATCCACCTACATCTTCCATTTCTGAACCTTGTTAATCTTCCAGACCTTCTGGACCTTCACTCTATTTTAAAATCCAGGTGTATCTCAGTTACAAAGTAGGTGTGCTCCTGGGCACCACTCCTTCAACCAAAAACTGGTACTGGGGCAAAAATGACACGAAAAGAATAGGAACAGATTCCTACACTACAGAAAAGAAGAGGTGTTCAGCATGCTTCAGCAAGCTCTTTACTGAAAACAATACACACTTGTGAATTGAAACAACCAAGTAAGCCTTGTTTAAATAAACCAAAACATCTCATATTATCTAGAGACCACCTGAAAGCTTCTTTCAAAATACCTCTAGGGATGACCTTTCCTTTCACCAGCCTCTATGTTTCTCACTATTTCCATTTTGGTGGCCAAACTTGTAGAACTATGATTTTTAACATGCTGGTTACAGCTCATGAGGCAACGTTTGTTGGCTCTTCCCTTTTCTCCCTGTTTTGCAGTTCATGTGTGCTCAGCAAGGGGTTCTGGAGGGAATTGCTGTTTATCCTGCTCACTATAGGCAGGTCAGCTAGAGCACAATCCCACTGTTTTCCAGCTCAAGCTTTAATGCCTTGTTTGCTAAAGAAATGTAGCTGGAACCAGAGACTGAAAGTCTCTATTTCTCCAGTCCTCCTTTACTACCTCCCAATGCTGATAAAAAAGCTTCCAGCTGGACAGAGGATGAAGAAGAAAATTAGGGGTTGGATGGATGCAAAAAGACTTTGTAAAAAGGAGCTTAAATGTCAGTCTTTGCTAACTGAAGTATTATTCAAAAAAGGCTCCATGATCTGAGATGGCTTTGAGTGGCTGAGTCTGCCAATCCTACTTTTTTATATCAGAGTCAGCTGCGCTGAATACAGCAGGTCTTACTTCTGAACAGAGCGATTCAGTATCTTGAACTCTCTCTCTATAACAGGGGTAGCAACCATGTCCCCTGAGATATTTTTGGCCTACAATTTTCAACAGCCTCTAGCCAGCATAACCAGTAATAACAGACTGTAGAGCAGTGGTTCTCAACCTGTGGGTCCCCAGATGTTTGTGGACTTCAGCTCCCAGACGCCCTGAGCATTGACCATAGTGGCTGGGGCTTCTGGGAGCTGAAGTCCACAAACATCTGGGGACCCACAGGTTGAGAACCACTGCTGTAGAGCTTGCAGTCCAAAGGCCACAATTGCCCAACCTCACACTCTTAGTTTTGAAGACAAAACTAGACTAATTTGCACTGTATGGCAACACAATATGTTGCTTTTTATAAAATGGATATAAATAGAAATAGACATAACTTCTCTAAATTCTGTGAACGCTTGGCATTCTTCCAACAGAGACTACTAAAGTATGTTTTGTACTTTCAGGGCAGCAGAAAAGCAAGGAAAAGAGAGAGAGAGGGAGGGAGGACAACTGCTGTTGAGGGAAGCAAGTGATGGGAAGTTATCCAAGTCTGTTCACACAGGAACCAGAAAAACATAGAGTAAGAGTTTTGATGAAGGAGCCAAGGTGGTACCGCCAGCTGCAAGACCATCAATTAATGTTCTGTGGTATGTAGCAGAAAGAATGACCTTGGTACTTGTTGAATACAAGGAGATAACATTCATGAAGAGAAGCTCTGCTTGTCCTACACAGGTATATTTATCCAAGAAGTTGGTTGCCCAGTGCTCTCCCCGCCCCGCCCCCCAAGATCTCAAGGCAGTAAATTAGTTCTAATTGCAGAGATATGTAATAAAAGCCATGTATTTGAAGATTTATTTTAGGGTTTTAGATTTGCTTTGAGTGTTTGACTTTAAAAGAAGGGGGAAGGAACCCAGGAGAAAATGTAGGTTTTATGGATCTATAAAATTACTCAACTTCAGATAAACGTATGTTCCAGTGCAACTTAAACAGGATAACCAAACACTAAAGAACCGTGGCTGGCAGCGCACCGCACTGTATACATTACATTACATATTTTTTTGACTCTGCTAGCATCTTGCCTTTCTAAATGGAGACATAATGAGCATTATCATTATCTCTTTGAAAAGGAAAATGCCTGCACAGAGAGCAGCACAGGAAATCTGTCTTAGCCCTGAATTTATATTAAAACAGTGAGTGAAAAACCAATACTTCAGAGTGGATACAAAGCCAAATTCCTTTCTCCTTGTATTAAGGAAAACAGCAACAGACATCAATGTGAACTCTTTAGATGTGTCCTCTTCAAGCTCCTAGCAGCTCCCATTCCTTTTATCTTAGGTTTACTTTTAAATACCTTGAACCAATCAACATGTCACTTGGCCCACAATTTCAGTTTGTCATATCAAATTAGTTTAATTTGGAGCCAGTATTTAGAATAACCTGGAACTATTCTACCTCTCCCATGTATAACAGCAGCTTCAGACAGTTTATAAAATGCTGCTTCTGTCCTCATCGGCTGATAGCAGTATTCCTTTTCGGAGTTCCAGGACTTCAAGTCCCTACTGATTTTTCAGTTTTCTTTTCCAATTAACACTCAATATTCAGTGGTTACTGAACATATCCAATCTTCATTGGGCTGGGTTTTTACAATTATTATTATTTAGGTTTACTCACGTAGGCAACAAATTCTGGGAATGGAGAGATTCATTGAACTACACGCTGCCACAATCACCATGCTGTTAAAATCCAAATATGCTATGGTACTCATTGCGCGCGCACACACCCCATTAATCCCTTGAAAACAAGGTATTTGGGGAGGGCACACTTTGCTCTAAGGCAGAGCCACACTTCTGCTTTAGAACAAAGACTGTATTCTACATCCAACATGTTTTCAAAGGAAAATCCAGAGGGGTTTTTTTAAAAAAAATATTTCTTGCTCTTTTGCCCTTTGGAGTCTTCTAACCATGCTAACACCTCTTGTTTGTCAGTGGCCCTGTTTTGGCTGTATTTCCATTGACATTTGCAAGTTTGTTGTCAGAACAACTGATAAATACTTCCAATGAAGAGATGCTTTTAAGGCCCTAAAGTGAATCAATTTTCCATCCAAAATATGATTCGTTCACTGTCATCAGGATGCACAACCACAAGATGATCCCTTGATTACTATCACTGTGGAAGACATAAAATATGAAACTTCAAAGGCACATGATTTTTTAATTTTTTAAAAAGTTTTTTACTTAGTCTGTCTGACTGGGAAAGGATCTTCCACGTGCAAATAATCTTCAATTCCAGATGGAAGCATTATTAAAAACAGATAGTATAAACAGCCAGGCTTCAATTGTTCACCTTGCTAAGGATGCCTGTAGAAGAAATGTAATAAATAAACCAAATTGCTCAACTGGTGGTGATGACTGTCTCAAGAAAGGGGCTATAGAGAAGAACCACTCTTGCTCACATAAGGGGGCCCAGGTCATTATTCACATAACGGCAATCCTTAGCCTGAGTTACTTACTTAATGGGTGAATGTTGCATACTTAGGAACTGATCCTTAGGTTGAAATTACCCTTTAAACATAATAGTGGGTTGAGCCTAACCCCACATACTTCATCTACTTTCTATCTGCCCATTGTCTCTCCATCATATACTGAATTGTTGAGCCTATCAGAGAGGAATGATTTGATTGGCCACCAACAAAACATAATCCATATTCTGGCTGCCATCCTTAATCAGGGCTTGGAAAATTTACTTTTTTGTGTGTAAAGCTTGAAAGCTTATTTCAAAATGTATCTAACAATGGTTTTTTTTCTTTCTTTTACCAGTGTCCACTTTTCAAATGATTTCCATTTTGGTGGCCAGACTTATGCTGATGGAGGTAGCTGGTGAACAAGGTTATCTGTTTTCTCATTTTCTTTGTGTGTTTCTTTTTATACATACTTTTGTAGGCAGGAGCACAGAGTTGCATTAATATCAGCCAGAGGAAAATCCTGCTTTATTGTATTGTTTACTGAACACAGACACTGTTGCAACCCAATGCCAAAAATCTGTGTTTCTCCACAGACTTCTTTCACTATCATCCCAATGCTGATGATGCTA
This sequence comes from Iguana delicatissima, assembly GCA_948472985.1. NCBI lineage: Eukaryota > Metazoa > Chordata > Lepidosauria > Squamata > Iguanidae > Iguana > Iguana delicatissima. Next base: position 264,341 of record CAOKZL010000229.1, read on the forward strand.
AAAGATGTCTAGCTAGACAGAGGACAAGGAAGGAGAGAGGCTGGGGTATGAAAAGAAGCTTTCTTGTCAAAGGTTTTGCTAAATGAGGTATCCATGCAACATACATTTGGAAACTGTAAGGATTTTAAAAGTGTGCAGGGTGCTACATTGCGGAAGGAGAAGACACATACAGATTAACCATATAGGTGAGAATCATGTGGCTCTCCAGATGTTGGAAGCCTGAAACTCCCAGCATTCTCATCATTTCTATGCTGGCTAGAGCTGATGAAAGTTGTAGTCCAGCAAAATATGGAAGGCTGCATGGTTTCCACCTTTGTCATTCATAAATAATCTCATCTAAATATTCCATAAAGCAGTCCCACAAAAAAAAAATTGTGTGTACGCGCTAGGGTGCACCTGTTAATTTCTTTTCTTTCTTTTATAATACCCCTTACAAAATACCCCTTCAATGCTCCTTTTAGCATGCCACCTACCCCACATCACCCTCAATAACAGTTTGGCAATTGGCCACCTGCCCACCCGCAAGGTGCCTGTAACTCTAGAGGATCTTCTTCCCTGACTTTTGGGGATAACAAGCACAAGGAAAAAATTTAGGATATAAAACGAAAATTTATTGCTTCCAGTATTGTCCGCTTGTTGTTAACTCTGCATAGTGGCACATCTGTCTTCCACACATTTTAACACCAGAAAAGCATATAAAACATTTTTACTGCACAAATTCAGAATGTTCCTTTGCATCTCTGCACCAGCCTCCCAGAATCTTGCGTACTTTTAGGAGTGGAGTGGAAAAACACTGTTGAACTTCAGTTTCATCTTGCATGTGGCACTTGTTCCCACTGTCAGTGCAAGCCTCTTTTACTGCTTAAAACAAAGTGGACCAAGTGAGATGCAGCCCCTGTAAAATCTTGTATAAACTAGAACACTCCTATAGTTCTTTCCTTTTCTAATATGCAGTCAAATCAATGGCAAAAAAGAGGCATTGCCAAAAATTTCGTTATGATTTTATATAAGGGGAGAGAGAAGTGGCCCCTTCTTAAAATCTCCCCACATTTCAGATTTGGTGTCTGGCCCTTATTTGTATGAGAGTCATTTTTACTCTAATCACTAATCAAAAGGAAACTCGCCGCTGGAATGCAATATGAGTGTCCAGGTCTATGAAGGAACCATTGGTTGTTGCAGTGAACCCCCAGAGGGGAAAAAATCCTGCCTTAACTAACAAGTCATATCCAAGCAGTGTGGGTTATGGCATGCAAGACTTGTGCTGCATTGATAAAATCCTGTCATACAATGGCCAGAAAGCTTTTAAAAAGGCTGAAAAGGAGGACTTACCAAGAGAAATGTTCTTAAGGCATGATGGACACTAATCTGTTTGCTAAAATACAGTTAGCTACATCTGTGGATAAGGGCTTATCCCTGACTACAGATGTAATTCTTTAAAGAATTAATTAATTAAAAATTAAAGAATTAATTAATGTGATTTTGTTCTCAAAGGAAGAAATGAGTAAGTTTAGCAATTTTCTGCCCACTGTGAGAAAGCCTTTGAAAACTGCAAAATCTGTCTGCCTATCTATCTATCTACCAATCAATCGTCTATCCATCAATATCTTCAAGGTTTTCTCTTATAGCACACAGCAAGTGAGTATGCCCTGAGTTTATTAACTGTGGGTGTATCTTACCCCTTTAGCCTTCCTGATTCTTCCTCCTGTTTCCCAGTTGCACTTCTGGTTTGGATTGCTCTTCTTCTCCTCTTCCTGTTTTATTTGTTATATTTAACAGATTGTGCAGCTTAATGCCAGGACAGTAAACTGAAATGTTCTTCTTAGTCAATCTTGTAATCATTTGGCCCACAGTATTGCCAGGCCAGCCTGTCTGCACCATCCTAATTCTCAACAGCTACCTTGGAGTCCTCCCCTTCAGTGGCTATTCAAACAAAACCCTCGTCACTAAGCTGGAATAGTGAAACAGGAGGAAAGAAGCAAAGGAGAAAAGTTCCAGTGTATATCTTATATGAAATTTTTAGCTCTCCATTCAACCAAAATTTCTCCCTTCTATTTTCAGAACTTCAAGCTAAAATGACTGCTCAACCAAGAAGGAATACTAGAAACTTCATATAAGATGGGAAATAGAACATATTCCCTCTTCTGCCTGCTACTGTAAGTAAACTATCATATAGATAAACCAACATTAACCTACAGAAAATATTCTGTGGTATCCTTAGTAGACAACAAGAGAGTAATTAACAACAATTGTTAGTACTATGTTTCCCAGTACCTCAGTCAAGGGTCCTTTCACACTACCAAATTATAGCACTACGAGTATTTAAATTTCCATGGCTGCATCTTATGGAATCTTGTTTTTTGCTGTTTTGCAAGCCTTTGGAGATCTCTAGCTGAGAATTCTAGATATCCATCCATGCACTGCTACTTCCAGGATTCCATAAAATGTTACTATGGCACTTGAAGTAGAATGATCAGGCTATAATTGTATAGTGTAAAACAGTGGTTCTCAACCTGTGGGTCCCCAGATGTTTGTAGACTTCAGCTCCCAGAAGCCCCAGCCACTATGGTCAATGCTCAGGGCTTCTGGGAGCTGAAGTCCATGAACATCTGGGGACCCACAGGTTGAGAACCACTGGTGTAAAAGGTCCCCTGGTAGCTTTAAATTCTTATTACTCAGGTTCAAGTGTTTGGCCAAGTGAAGTTCACTGGGATAATGCTCAGCTTGCACTGAGGGAATTATGCTTGTGTGCAAATTCCACAGGTTAAAGCAGGGAGATACATTTATTCTAGAAAGCACTATGTATTAGAATTGGATGACGAAAAGCAATGGACTAATTAAACTGATATATCAGTCCTCAAAGCTCAAGATAAATATTGCTAGTACATCTATTGGGCAAGCTATTTTACATGGCTATGGCTGATATATAAACAAAGTGCTTTATCTGAGGGTAGATTACAAATGCAGAGATTGTAATGTACTTTTAGATAAAATTCCAAACCTATCCTTTTAAGTTTCTAGCCAAGAATTTGTTTTGAGAATTTCTTTACTGTTGACCAATTTTTTAAAATTAAAAGAAAACTTTATTCAAGTTTTCAACTTTATTCAATTTTAGCCAAGCTCTTCAGCTTTTGCCGGATGTCCCTACCTTCCTTTTAAAAAAATAACAAAACCAATACAAACATTTTTGAAAAGTCAGATTAACTACCTGTGGCCATTTATATTTGTTTCTTCTATCTTATTTATCCTTTCGATAACTAACATTAAACAATAGATAATGTCCATTTGACCAAATAAGATTTATTAATCTAACAATCTAACACATTTGAAAATGCTGTTAAATGGAGTTCTCTAAAAATCATAACTATTTCTACTAGAATTAGTGACGTGTCCAGATGTGTTATGGCAAGGACTGCTAAATCAAGCTTCAAGAAGGGAGTAACAGTTTTGTCTACATTGCTTCTACTTGACCTAATTGTGAAACCCCTTGGTCACCCTAGTGGGAGTAGAGGAATGATGAAAGTAGATTGTGTGTTTTCTTAATTCCCACAATGTATTCTTACCATATTTCCACACTAGCCTGTTGTAGTGCTTTTATTCTGCTTTCAACATCCTATGGAATCCTAGAGTTTACAAACACCAGGATTCCATAGGATGTTGAAAGCGGTATAGAGCACTGTATAACAGGATTGTGCGGAAATGGCCTTAGTATACTCAACTGGAACTCTAAGCTTACTGGTGATTATGAATACAAAAATAATTTTTAAAAAAATCTGTATCAGGCTTTTTCACCCCCAGACAAACTCACTACATTTTTCTTTAGCTCTAATGAAACATCATCATATCATTAGGAGCATTCAAAGGGTGTCTAGGTTACCCTTCTCTGTATAAATCAGAGGGGAGAACTGTGTGACCTTCTAGGTCAGTGGTTCTCAACTTGTGGGTCCCCAGATGTTTGTGGACTTCAGCTCCCAGAAGCCCTGAGCATTGACCATAGTGGCTGGGGCTTCCGGGAGCTGAAGTCCACAAACATCTGGGGACCACAGGTTGAGAACCACTGTTCTAGGTGTTTTTAGACTGCAACTCCCAGGAGCCTTTGCCAGCATCGCTAATAGTGCACCGTATTAGAAGATGCAGCTCCACATCTGGAGACACTCACAATTCCTACTTCTGGCACAAGCCTACAACTTCATTTGCACGGCTCTATTCTACGTGGCCCAGCCCTGCTTCATGCAGCACCACTTGGCAGGGATGGAAGGGCCAGGAGACAAAGGCAGGAATTAACGCCAGAATAGTATAACAATATTTTTTCAAAGTCTTGGCCTTAGCAAGTAAGACGGGCATAAAGTACCATTTGGGCTCCACTTTAGGCAGCAAGCTGTCTCAGGAGGACAATCTCCCTTTTTTCCTCCATGACATTAGAACACAGGCGGGCAAAGTGTGACCCTCTAAATTTGTTGGACTGGCAATCCCAGTGTTTGTCACCACTGGCTATGTTAACTAAAGCTCAGGAGAGCTGCAGTCCAGCAACAGTTGATGGGCTGCAATTTCCCCATCTCTCCACCAGAGTGTCACAAAAGAGTTCATTACTATGGATGTAGTCTTGGTCCAGTTGAGCTTTGTTTAGATTAATTTTCCTTGCCAGTTCACAGATATACTTCATGTTTATTTTGTGAAATGTGCAACAATAGGTCTTCGAATTCCCAATAGTCAAGGATTCTGTACATATTTTAATGTATCCAATTGTGTACATATTGGCTAACCCTGACTTCACAATAAATACAGTTCATATACAGAACGTATTTGTATATGGAAGGTATTTGCATAGAGAATGTGTTTGTATATGTGTCCTCCTTTCTTTCCTGGATATTGAAAAAGATTTAAACATTATTTTTGCAATATGGAACAAAGTGCAATTTCCCATTTGAACCAAACGTGGTTTGGTGCAGACTATGGTTTGATCCTCATGTGTCCATCAAACCATGGTTTGATTCTACTTTGTATATCAAACAAGAATTTGATCCTTTTTTTAAAAAAAACCTATGGTTGGTACACATGACAATGTACAAATGGGAGACTGTTTCAAACAGAGAACAAGATGTTTTAAATCTCTTTCTCTCACATTCAAAGAAGGGAAAAACAGGGAACAGAAGGAATGTGCCAGCTGAAGAGTAGCAGCATAATGTTTTGTCAGCTTCAGCTTGTGGGCTGGAGGGGATGTCATTTCATGATGTCAGGATCACGCATCCTTCCCATATTCAGAACACCAATACATGTCAAAACCAATCCTGGCTGCTATGATGTCTAAATTCTGCCATTGTATTTGAATTCTGGGTAGCTGTACCAAAGGGAAACCATATTATTTGCCTCTAAACAGCTAGCAACATGTATCTCATCCAGGGACTGGTTTAATATTTTGGAGTACAACCCCTATAATTCTTTACCATTGGCCATGGTTGGCAGGAGGTCCTGGGAGTTAAAGTCTAAAACATATGAAGGGCCAAAGTTTCTTCATCCCAGTTTCAGATAGTAAAGTCAATTCACAGGAAGAAAGTGAAAGTCTACTTTTACTTAAAATCTGCCTGTGTGACATAACTATACCATTCCAGTGAAAGTATTAAAAACAAAACAAAATAGCCTTCTTTCTTAAAATTATTGATGTCATGATCCTCGCTTGTAGATAAAGGGATATTATTTATAAACATTTCTGTTAGACAGAGAACTATTATTCTCATCACAAGTCAATAAAATTAAAAATGTTGGTAATAAAAGTAGTCTTCTTTTAAATCAGCAACATAGAGTGGAGTGGAGACATTGTATATAGAAGAAAGCTAATACGGACTAACAAGTGCAGAGTGCTAGTTAATGGCTGAAGTGAAGGACACAGGATTCCAAGCTAGAAGTATTTTGCTTCTGATGCTAGCATTTAACATGATCAAGGTCAAATTAAATGCCTACTGAAAAAATATAGCTTCTCATTTGATAGTCTTTTTTCTTTAACGACCAACACCTGCTGCCTATTTGTTGTACGACAAAAGTGTTTGGTCTACGGATCACAATCTCAGAAGCAAAGACATAGCATTGTGTCAGATTCCCAAATACTGTTCAATCAATACCATTTTAGAATTATTTTAAACTAAGAAAGACATTCCAGCCGGTCACGGGGCAGAAATGTGGGATACACTCAGTACTGTTCCTATCCTGTTCCCTATCTCCAAACCCATAAAGCTTATTATGGCTTTTCCACTATAGGGTCTCAAATGCATGTTGCTAAACCTTTGAAACTGTGCAAGCAAAAAGCTCTTTACAGAGCAACCTGGAATAGGGAAAAAATAGGGAAAGAAAGAGCTAAGCAGCTCCCAATTGCATGGTAACAATCTCCTCTTTCTACAGTTCTTTTATTTTATTTTTTCTTCAGTTTAAAGACAGCTGGCAGGCTACCATTTGCTTATTTTGATGAGCTGCTTCTTTGGTCATAATGAAGATACAGTTTATTTCTCACATTTATATCCCATCTTTTCTCTATTTTATTTCAATATATTTATTTAACTTATATGTCACCACTCTTCTTGCAGAGGACCCAAGGCATCTTACATCCAATTTAAAACATGGGACAGGTAAAAAGAATTACATAATGAACTCACGTTGACATTTATGGAACTTATCCCTCTTTTGAGAAAAAGACACTAATCTGAACATCCGGGGTATATCTACACTGCACAGTTATAGCAGTCTGATCCAACTTTAACTGTCACATGTATCATTCCAACTAGTGTGACATGGATTACGCCACTCCCAGCAAATCTCAGTTCTGAGAAAGATACCTATAAGGAGAGGTGCTTCTTCAAGTACTAAGATCCCAAATTGTTTAGGACTTTGAATGACATCAGCAGCACCTTGAATTCAGAGCAGAGGTGCATTGGTAGCCAGTACAACTCCTTTAAGACTCATGTTATATGTTATCTACATGATACTCTGGTCATATCCATCTTCACCTTATTGACTCTCATCCAGCCCATTACATTATCCAGACAATTCGTCTCCCACTGCCCCACGTGACCACGGTGGCGGGGGACAGCCTTTGCCCCCCCCCATGGGAAGAGAACACGCAATATCGGTGCGACGGGGAGGGGCGGGGTTTGCAGACACCTTGGTTCAGCTCCTGCATAGCCCCAGCTGACTCCCAACAACAAGATGAATCAGAGCTGAGAGTGTGACCAATATATTGATGATACCCAGTTCCAAAACTCCTAATGACTTCCCCCAACTGCTTCATACAGACATTGAGCAGCACACAGAACATATTGCAACACTGCAGCACCCCACAAATGAAAGGCCTTCCAGCTGAACAGAATCCCCAATACTACTCTGTGGAACCAGGGTATTACAGTGCATTCCCTACATAGGAGCATCTGTATATGTGCCTTTAAGTTGTCTGTTGACTTATGGCAACCCCATGAATATCATAGGCTTTTCTTAAGCAAAGAATGCTCAGAGGTGGTTTTGCCAGTTCCTTCCTCTGAAATATAGTCTGCAGCATATCATAAATATATTATTATCTTTGAACTCATTTGTACTGAATAAGATTAAAGTACCAATGATTACCAGGCATTTCGCTGATTTTCTATGCAGGCTACAGAGTTTGTTTTGTCTTACAATTATGAACCAAAAAATAGTTGATTCAAATGAGCATGTTTGTCCGCTTTAAATACATGCAGCACAGGAAAACATAAATTATCCTTGTATCTGGAAATTCATTCAGGGATTCAAACACATTTTGGCTTGTCTCAAATAAGGCACGGTCACCATGGCAATGCACTAAGAGTTAGATGATATGTTACATGCACACATGAATATTGAAATGGCAATGGCTACTTTTAAAGCAGCTTTGGAGTGATTTTTACTGGAGCAAACATTCAGAAAGGAGAGATATAATTGTAATGGGAGATTTTATTTATTTGTTGGAGATCCCATTCTACCAAGAACGTAAGGTAGAACAAATTGCTCACTTGCACTGCTGGCCATTTCATTGTCCAGAAGGCAAAAGAGGTAACAAAAGGATCAACTGTCTTGGATCTCATCCCAACAAACAGGGAAGAACTGGCCAAGAGGGTAGAAATAATGCACTCCTTGAGTAGGAGTGAACATGTCCCCTTTGGATCTGTTATACAAAGGAAAAGAAAAACATAGGCCCTTTCTGCAGGAGGCCTGCATCCTGGCATGGGGACGGGAGAGGAGCGGGACTGTGATGATGCTTTTGCATGATGTTGCCACAGTCCCGTCCTTCTCTTATCACCAGCTGGCGTGATCCTGGAGTAAATCATTGATAGGATTTCCCTGTAAATGATCCCTGATCGTGCAACCATCTCACACTTACCTGGCCTGAAGAAGTGCTGGAAGCATAATGGAGGCGCTTCCTGCCCCAGTGCAGACTAGGAAAGAGCCTGGCTACACTGCAAAAGGAAGAGGCATGTCCATTGTGCTTCCTTCAGCAGAGAGCCAGGTGATGTGGAGGAGAGTGTTTGCATCTGCAGTCTCATTTTGGCAAAGTCCCTGCCAGGATGATGCTGGAACAATGCCGGAGACAGGTAAGCTGCGGAAAGAGCCATAGTCACACACGTACTGTGAACTTTAAGAAAGCTGATTTCAATAAGCTTAAGGGAATACTAAGTGAGATCCAACGGTCAGAAATGCTTAGAGGGAAGAGAGTTCATAATGGATGGAAGTTTCTTGAAGGCAAGATACTGGCCTTTTCCACACGGGCGAAGGAATCGCCCCGTGCTGGTGCTCAACGGACCTGTGTGCTCCATGTGTGGGTCCAGGCTGGTCCGGAGCAGTGCGTAGCCGTGCTCCACACTTCTCTGGGGACAAAAATGGCGGCTTCCGGTTGGTGGAGGCTCTCCACCAACCGGTGAAACTCGCCAGCCTAAAGCCCGCCCCCGGTAGATCTGCAGGCTTGCACTGGTGCAAGCTTGCAAATCTGCACTGGAGCGCAGCCACGCTTTGTGCTTTTGAAAGACCTGTTTTAAGCGGTCTTTCAAAAGTATACTGAACCACTACTTTGGGTCGTTCCAGAGCGGGCTGAGGTCCGGAACTACACAAAGTAGCCTGGACCCAGTCCACTCCCAGGTGTAGATGTCCTCTCAGGAGGACGCTCTGCACCGTTTTAAAAACCCCGTGTGGAAAAGGCCGCTGTGAAGGCAAAATTGTAAATAATTGCAATGAGGAAGAAAAGTGGGAGATCTTGAAAAAAACCAGGATGGAGAACTTTCAGATGAGCTGAGGTTTTAAGGCAGATCTACAAGAAAAAGAAGAAACCACTACCAGAAAGAGCACAAACAAGTAGCCAGGGCTTGTGGAGAGAAAGAAATACTAAGGTTCAGCATGAGCTCTGGGCTGCTAGAGAAGTTACAAATGATAAAAAGGGGGGCATGCTTTGTTGTTCTTGTTTTTTGTTTTGTCATGTCTAGAGCAAGAGGTAAAACAAGGAAACAGCAGGTCCACTCTTTGGAGAAGACAGTGAAATAGAAGACAAGGAGAAAGTGAAACTGTTCAATAGGTACTTTGCCCCAGTCTTCTCTCTTTCTTCTTTTAACTTGTGAAAACAGAACAAATGATAAACAAGCAGACTGCAGCCCTGAATAGATGAAGGAGGTAGTACAGGAATATCTAGCTACTCTAAATCAATTCAGATTTCCAAGTATGGATGAACTGTATCCAAAAGTGCTAAACAAACTTGAAGATGTAATCAAGGAACCCATGTTAATAATGTTTGAGAATTCATTGAGAACAGTAGAGGTTTCACCAAAATGAAGGGTGTGTGTGTGAATATTGTCTCCATCTCCAAAAGCAGGGGAGGCGAGAAAACCTGACCAATTGCCTACTAGTCAGCTTGATGTCAATATCAGAAAAAATTCTAGAAGAGATTTCCAAACAGTTATCCTGTGAACACTTAGAATGTTGCGATTATTAAGAGCCAGTATGGGTTTCTCAAAAATAAGTCTCTAAGTGGTGACCTCTCTAACTTTGAAGGTCTTTAAACAGAGGTTGGATGGACATCTTTCAGGCAAAATGCACAAATTTAGGATAGGTGACAGCTGGATCAGTGCTTAGATGCTATAATGGGCTGAAAGAGGGCTAGTAAACTGAGGCTGAATCCTAATGTGACAGAGCTCAGTGGATTGATGGTTCTTGGGTCTGAGAATTGGATAAGCAACCTACCCTGGGTGGAGTTATACTCTCCCTGAAGGATCAAGTGCATAGCTTGGAAGTACTCCTAGATCAGTGGTTCTCAACCTGTGGGTCCCCAGATGTTCATGGACTTCAGCTCCCAGAAGCCCCAGCCACTATGGTCAATGCTCAGGGCTTCTGGGAGCTGAAGTCCACGAACATCTGGGGACCCACAGGTTGAGAACCACTGTCCTAGATCCATTTCTGCCACTGGAGACCAAAGTGGCTCTATGGGTCAGAATGCTTGGTGCCAACTCTGGTGCATCAGCTATGGCTTTTCTGGACAGGGATAACTTAGCCACAGTACTCAATACTGTGGTAACTTTCTCATTAGACTACTAAAATGTGCACTACCTGAGGCTGCCCTTGAAGATGGCACATTACACTGATCTTAAAGGAGCTGCACTGACTGACCCTTTGCTTCCATCTGAATTAAAGGTGCTGATAATCACATTCAAAGCCTTAAAAGGTTTGGCACCTCAATGCCTGAAGAAGGGCCTGTCCCTGTATATGCCACCAAGGACTAAGATCTGTTGGATAGGCCTTCCTCTGTGTCCCACCAATGGGAAGAATACACTGCAAGAGGATACTGGCAGGGGCCTTCTCTATTGTGGTGCCCCATTTACAGAATGTCTCCCCTTGGAAGTCCAACTGGCTCCAACAGTGTTTTCTTTCTGGTGTCAAGGCAAATCAAGGCTCTTTATTGAAAGCTTTAGGGCCTAAGGTACTTCTGAAGTGTTCATGTACATAGTTTTAACTGTTTTCACTGTTAAACCTATTTTAATCTGTTAACTCATTTAATATGCTTTTATCCTGTTTAACTTTATTTCTTTAAATCTGGAATTACGTTACATTGTTTATATTATTTTATTTGTAAGCTGCACTGAGATGCCATGATAAAAAGCAGGATATAAATATTTTTATAAAATAAATACATAAATAATTGTGATGCCACTGATGGCTGATCTGTCTATCTATCTGTCTGTCTTTTTGTTTGAAAGCATCTTATCGCTTGGGCATTTTTGGTTACTTTTGGTTAGTTTGGCTGTTCCTTACTGATTCTTAACTGTATCTGCTATCATTTGTCTTTTAAGAATCATGTGTTAGGGAAGATCTGCTACCAACTCCTCTCATCTTCTATAGGAAAACCTTAATTCTTTAAGCCAAGAGTGTTAGAAGGGGTCATAAGGTCAATTTAATCTTACAAATAATCTTTGCAATTTAGAAGGCGATCCTCCAGCATGTTTATCTCCTGGGCTTAGGGTAGTTATCTTAGTTAAAAGGCAGGATTAGAGTTATCCGGCCAGTGTTTTAAGTTTTAAGAGATACACTGTTGATCATTATAGGCGAGTACTGACTTGGACAAGCAACAGATGAAAGATTCCTAGTCCATTCTTTATAAATTAAATGGACTCTTCTTTTAGTTATGAAGAACTTTCCTAGAATGCAAATTCTTGCTATCATTTAGATAGGAATGATGGGAAAGACATATGCAAGCCATAGAATGTACATGGTTTCAATAGGATAAGGACCATCCACTCCATAATTCATACAGCAAAACCCTGTTTAGCTAGGTTGCTGCTGCTTTAGAAAGTAAGTAATCAGACACAGATCGATTTACTTTGGGAGAGGGCTGATTAAAAAATTAAGCACAAAGGATGAATTTACAACCAAATTTACCCTTCCATTTTCAGCATAGACTAGTCACCTATTATGCCAATTAACCATCCCCACTCTCCACATTCAGGATGATTAAGAGCAGTAAAAAGATGGAGAGTAACATTCTGCAACTAAGACAGAGGTAACTGATCAATAAAAGACTCCCTAGAAGCAGTAAAGTTGTATAGAAAGTTTGGAGCTTCTAGAGGCCAAATGATGAAAGAATGCAGACTGGATGAAAGAACTCAGGCCATTTCCACACTAGCCTGTTATAGTGCTATGATTCCACTTTCAACATCCTATGGAAACCTGGGGTTTGCAGTTTCGGGAGGGGCTGTTATTCTTCTTGACTTTCCTAAACTCAAACACGAACATTTCCTAAAAGAGGAGTCTGATGAAATGGCTGCTTTGATATTTGGGTACAACCTCATGTTAGCAGAGTCATTCTTTACTCTCATGATAATGGTAACCATGGATTTCATCCTTTAAAACAATGTATTTCAACTTGGGCTTCCTCTCATCTTCACCCCCCCCAGGTTTGACAAATCTTCCCCCAAATTCTTAGACGGATAATACCAGTCCACTGCAATGACATCTATGGGATGTCAGAGCTGATGAAGAGCAGGCTCTCCTACTGCTTAATTTCACCAGACCGTTAAAAGCCCAGGACTCAAGTCTTCCTACAAGCAAAACTCCTAGTGCCCCTTAATGGATATTTTTGACTGGAAGGGGGCTACAAGACAGATCAGGACTTCTTCTGGTCATTTAAATTCCTGATACTCTTGTGAAGCAAGTTTCTGTCACTTTTCAAATCCTGGGTAACAAATTTCAGCCCAATTGAAAGGGAAGCAAGAATTTTAGCCCAAGCACTCAAAATGCCTACTCCCAGCTACTATTTATTTTAGAACTTTGTATAAAAGTTCTAGTCAAAATTGCTAGGTATTCACCAACGCTTCTACACCAAACACTGAGATACAGAATATGATTATGTGTTCTAGACTCATTTAATTCCACTACTGCCCCCACCCAAAGCTGTGGGAAACTTTTTCTGCTATATGTCAATATTTACACAGAAAGAATTTAAAACTTTGACATTGATTTTAAAAATCAAATTAGGAATGCTATATATTATTTGTTCATTAATCAAAATGTATTAGTAATTCAATATCACTAAGTGAATCTCCAACTTTTAAATTTTATTCATTAGTTACCTTTATAGTCTGTCTTTCTTTCTGCTAATGAGCTTAAAATGGCTCTTTACCTCAACAACCGTGTGAGGTAGGTCAGGCTTGAGAGAGACAGAGTGTGTGTGTGTGTGTGTGAGAGAGAGAGAAGAGAGAGAGCGAGAGCTCTAGGCCCAAGGTCATTCAGTGAATTTTGGTGCACAGGCTTTTCTCCACAACATGTCTTATCCTTTCAGCACTCAAAGCTACTTACAAAAAACCAGATATAGATTTAAAAAAAACCATTAAAAACACAGAAAAATTATTGTAAAAACATGATCAAACTATCTTTAGAGTTAAAAGTAGTGATACAAACCCATTAAAAGGCAAAAGATAAAAATCTATAGACCAACAGCTCATAAAACTTCTTTCAGTCACTTGCCCAAAGCCTATTGAAATAGAAAGGTTTCCACTTGCAGATGGAAGGACAACAAAGAGTCATCCTAGCCTCCCCGGGGAGGGAGTTCTGAAGCCTGGGAGTAGCCATTAAGAAAGACCCACGTAGAACATCTGGGACTTGGCCATGGAAACCCACCGGGTAATCTTGGGCAAGTCACACTCTCTCAGTCTCAGAGGAAGGCAAAGGCAAACTCCCTCTGAATAAATCTTGCCGAGTAAATCTCATGATATGTTCACTTTAGGACTGCATAAGTCAGAAACCATTTGAAGGCACACAACAACAACCACCAAATTAGACTTGGAAAGAAGTCTTCCTGAAACACTGTGGAACCACCACCACTCAGAGTGGACAATGCTGGGATAGATGGACCGCTGGTTAAACTCAACAGAAGGCAATAGAAGGCTGATTAACTGCAAGAGATTTCCCTCTGTCAGGGAATCATGCTCTATTTTTATTCTGTTCTGCTCATGTTCTGTCAATGCAATACATGTTCTGTCAGCAAGAGGCTTTGCTGCTCCAAAGGGTGTAAGGTGGAGAAGGCATTCAACATGGTTGCTTAGTTTGACTAAGATACATTTTCAGCTTGCCTACAGCATCCATATTGGAGTAATGCTGCCTGAAACATTAGTACCCTCATCATCTCCAGGTCTGGATGGAAATGGGTCATTAGGTCTGAGACGTTTAACAGCTCCGTTTTCTAACTCTAATTGTATCAAAGGCACCAATTAGTGTGGCACTGCAAAATTCAATACCCAGCCCAGTTCTCAGAGAAATCTTGATGCAAATTGTTATCTTTGAGTTTAGTTGGGATGAAAACTGCCCTTCCCTTGGCAATAAAGAAGGGTAACAGTCAACCCTTGGATGAAAGTAGTGGGCATTCTCAGGTCAAAACTCTACCCTTTTCTGAAAATTTATGGCCCCATGTGCACATTCCAATGTTTCTGCAAACCCCTTTCATCAACTCCTCTTCTTTCACTTCAGCAAAACTCATAATTAGGCTGGTTGACGTGAAGGCCTAAGGTTAGGAGGAACCTGTCCATATGTCAGATGCAAATGTGAGTATAAAGACTTACTGATGCCCTATACAACTTGCTATCAATGCATGATCAGCCCCAACATAAAAACCTCAATAAAGAGGATCATCTTAACAGGACAGGATAATGGCACAGGGAAGCAATGTATCACAGCTGGATGGCTCTGACACTGGCCATAAACCTTTGGGTCCTGCCTAGCACCCTCAAGGACAGCAAGCATCTGCACATCTGGAAGGAGGCCAATGAAATAGTCACTAAAAAGTTTATTTATTACTGCCCACCCCTGAACAACATTCCGTAAGAGCCAAAGAAAATAGGAGGCCTATGCATGTTATGCAAAAGAAAGGAAAATACACACAGCTGAAATCCAACAGAAGCAAAACAGGGTCCTTAAGCCATATCTTGGAAAAAATACTTTTCTGGACTACAGCTTCCAGAATTTCCCATCCAGCGGCCATGGTCACTGGAGAATTCTGGGAGCTGTAGTTCAAAAACAATTGTTTCTCAATAATAAACAGATAACAGATGGATCAACACACATCAGTACCTGGGACATAGTCAGTCACAGAGTTATCAATATTATGAAAGCTTTCCTGTCTCTGTATCAATTAAACACAAATGTGCCTTTAACTAACTAGTTTTACCCAGATGAATAATACACAGTGTTTTTATCATTATGTGTGAACTTTCCACTGTTTATAAATCTGTACCAGTCTTTTGGGACAGATTTTAACATCTCTAATCTCAAATCTGTAATTTTCTAGTTAGGAGGGATAATGACCTTTGCCAGGTTTTCTACCTGAGGGCTGGAGCTAGTGAACAGTATTCCATGCCATTGATGCTGCCATTGAATCTAGGGAAACCAAGCAGTTGAAGACTACCCCCAAGGAGCTCACCTGCCACATCAGAGGGAGTGCAATCTCATGCAGAACATGTCTTCCTAAGGACTGCAAGAACGCCTCTCCAATACTCTTCCATTTTTTCTACACTAGATTTTAGTTCAGTCACAACCATTCCTGAATTGATTTCTAGTACCAGTTAATCAAAGAGCACAAATCCTGTAGAACTCCAGGAGATCAAAGTTCAAATCTCTGCTCAGCCACATGAAACCACTGGGTTGACCTCACAAAGTGAATCTAGGGGAAGGCAATGGCAAATTTCCTCTGAATAAATCTTGCCAAGAGAAAGGGCCATCATAAGTTAGAGTCAACTAGGGGACTTCCAGCTGAAATGTCAGTGCGGATGGTAGCGTGACTATATACTCCCAAGTTGTCGCTGAACCCGAATAAAGAAATGAACATCCGAAGATCCAAAAGTGATAAAAAAAGATCCCCCTAGTAAAGGGGATCTGGAGCAGTTCACAGAGCCAACGAATGACCCAGCGGCGATGAGGAAAGGAGAAGGAGAGTCATCATCGGACGGGATCAAGTTGGCGGTGCAGACACCATTGGGATCAGACCAGGGAGAACCTGCCTAGCACCGGCGACAGCTTTTAACTTTAAGGACATAACTTTAACTTTAAGGACATAATTGTGAGTAACCAACCCAATCTCACATTTAAAACCTATCACTAATCCAGCCTTACCACAGACTTTTAACAACATTAAACCAAAGAGGATTGAGAAAGCAAGTA
Organism: Iguana delicatissima; assembly: GCA_948472985.1. Taxonomy (NCBI): domain Eukaryota; kingdom Metazoa; phylum Chordata; class Lepidosauria; order Squamata; family Iguanidae; genus Iguana; species Iguana delicatissima. Next base: position 280,517 of record CAOKZL010000229.1, read on the forward strand.
AGCTTTGGACATACAGATGAGAGGACCCATAGCGAGAAAAGAAAATACTGAAAGTGAAAAATGTGGCTGACAGAGACAGAGAAGGGAAAGAAGGTTCGTGGGAGGGGAGAGACGGATTCATCCGATTTATGGAAGTAAACTGCTGAAAGAGGTGGACAATTAAATTAAGAACTTAATATATCAAAATATAAATATATATAAATATATAATACAATATTAAAATACAATTTGAAAAAGAGGACAAGGAAGAAATAAACAGGGACAGAGTGATAGTAGCGAAAGCAGGAAAATGGTGGAGGCTTAAAGACTGAGAAATACGACTATGAGTACAAAAGAACTTTTAAACTTTCTACGACTGAGAACATAACCAAGGGGGAAGGACTGGGACTGATTCCGGAAAAAGAGGGCAAGAGAGAATAGAAATTTGAACATTTTGGCAGCAATTAAATTAACTGCAAACCAACTATTTACCATTCAGAGGAGAAGGACTGTTTATTAAGAGACTAATTGAATAATTGATTGTTAGGACTAGACCACAATTGACTGTACCAGAACTGTAATAGCACTCAGCTAAGAAGGAGATATAAAAGTAGGGGAAAGAAGACAAAAGTCAGCGACCCTTCAGACTTTCAGAGAACCTCCCACTGTGGGAAGAACTTTTAACAACCGAGGAGGGGAGAAGGGGAGAAACCTGAAGAAGAAGACATCGGAGAATTTTGGTGTTTGGGAAAGAGGGTTTAATCTATTGTGAGGGGGGAAGGGACTAAACTTCAAGAGGGAGGTGGGAGGAGGAGAAGAGGGAGGCTTGGAGGGGATTTGATTTGACATGTATTGGTTTACAAGAATAAGTAAAGCACACATATATATTTATATACACACACACACATATATATATAGTTTATATACGTACACGTAAAGACTATTAAATATATATATATATAACACACACACATACATATATACACACTTATATAATATAGATTTACGTATAATATATATATATATATATACACATATAACTATTTACCTACACCAATTTGTTTAATTCTAGTAATATATTGGCTTCTCTTCTATATAAGATTGTTATTTATATACAGATTTGTGGACACTAACTGATATTAATATATTTATAACTCTATAAATTTATATAAAATTGTTATCTATTAAGCCACCTGTGACTTAAAATAGAGAGAATAACTTGTAGATTTTTCATATATATATATATATGTGTGTGTGTGTGTGTGTGTGTTTATTATATATGTAGAATAATAAGTGGTATAATAAGATTTAATTGATAAGCATATTATAAGATCATTGGGGAACATAGAGTGTTAAAGGGCAGGGTTATATAGAGGGTTAAACAACAGTAATTAATTGATTGGAATCTTAGTTGAGAAAACATAACTTGTGAAGAAGATGTTGTGTGGGATATGATTGATTTAATTATAGAGCATTGATACATTGAAATATAGGAGAGGGCTGAGCAGACTTAATTAAACTAGATTGAGGGGTAGAAGAATAAGAGATAGATAGATTCTTAGAAAACTGTAAAATAATCTTGGGTTGATCTCCTCTAGTAATATTTAAGAGATAGGAATATTAAGGATTAATATTGAGATCACAGATATAACCAAGAAGTAGAAAAGTTGAGTGAAGTGGAAATATAAGAAGAAATAATAACGGGGAAGAAAATGAGACAAAGAAAGAGGGAAAAGAGAGGAAAAAAAGAGCAATATAGGGAGGAAAAGAGAGGAGAGATAGGTAAATAGTATAGTTTAGAGCAGTGGTTCTCAACCTGTGGGTCCCCAGATGTTCGTGGACTTCAGCTCCCAGAAGCCCCAGCCACTATGGTCAATGCTCAGGGCTTCTGGGAGCTGAAGTCCACAAACATCTGGGGACCCACAGGTTGAGAACCACTGGTTTAGAGGGAGGGGAGACATAGAGATCTATTTATTCAAGTACTTATTAATCTGTAATAAGAGAAAATAGAAGAAAACATAAGTTAGGAAGGAGTAAAATAGAAAATAAGAAAGAAAGTTTAGTAAAGACATGGCATCCGGACAGAAGAAGACAACATAGCTTCTTTTACAAACACAAACACAGGGAAGAAGACCATCAATAGAAGGAAAAATAACAGATCCGAATATTAGAATATTTGTGGAAGAAATTCAAAAATTAAGAAGTGAATTAAAAGAAGATCTTAAAGAAATTCGAACAGAACTAAAACAAGATTTCAAAAAAGAAATGGAAAATGTAAATCAAAACTTGGAAAAATTAACACAAGATTTGACAATCATAGATAAAAAGGTAGAGTTGTTACAAGAGAAGATGCAAGAAATAGACTCAGAAACTAAGAACTTGAGAAGAGAACAACAAAAAGAAAGTGAGGCACTATGGAAACTAGAATTAAAATACAGAAATAAATGTGTGAAAATAAGAGGCCTGCTGGAACAAACAGGGGAAAATTTGTATGAGAGAGTAACGGAAATGTTGGCTACATTTTTAGGACAAAGAGTGGGGAAATTTGAATTAGAGATAGATAAAATGTTAAGGGTGGATTCACCAATTGCTAAAAAGAAACAATTACCACAAGACACAGTGGTTTACTTCACTAGAGAGAAGACAAAGGACCTTGTATTGGAACAGAGCTACAGAGAAAAATTAATGATAGAAGATAAAGAAATAAAGATATTTAAAGACATACCAGCAACATTACTGAGACAGAGAAGAGAGTACTCTTTCCTAACAAGACAGTTACAAAGATTAAACATAAGATATAGATGGGATATCCGGAAGGGATCTTCTTCTATTTTAGAGACAAACCACAAAAAATTATGACAATAGACCAAGCAAAAGAGTTTTATAAAAAATATATGCAAGAACAGCATATGGACAGAAGAGAAGAAAGGAAAAAAGACAGAGTGATAAAAAAATCATATGAATAGAAAAGAATTTGGATCTCAACAAGGAAAAGAACAAGAAAGAATAGTGAGCACCATAAACCTATCAGACCAAGAAGAGGACTTAAGAAGAGGACGAACTATTAGTAGAGACCTCGGACTAAGAGAAGAGTAAGGAATAACAAAGTTAGGATGACGATAATATCCTGGAACATTCACGGTATAAATTCACAATACAAAAGAAGGCAGGTCTTTCATCAGTTAGAGAAGACAAAAGGGGAAATTATATGCCTTCAGGAAACTCATATAGATAAGAAAAATGAGTAATATTTGAAGAACAGAAAATTAGGAGAATGTTTTACGGTACTTTACAAAAAGAAAAAAAGAGGAGTGGTAGTATATGTTCACAAAAAGATTCCAGCAAAATTAATATTCAAAGATGAAGAGGGAAGGATAATTGGAATAGAGATTCAGATCAATAAGAAGAAAACATTATTTGTTCCACCTAACGAAAAAAAAAGAAGAATTCTATAAAAAATTAGATAATTTGATTCAAGAATATGAATACGAGGATTTGATCTTGGCCAGAGACTGGAATGGAGTACTGGATACAGAAAAAAGATAAACAAACAATGTAGAAAAATAAGAGGAAAGCTCAGGTGAGATTGCCAAAGACGTTTTTCAAAATCACACAAAACTTAACATTTGTAGATTCCTGGAGACTTCTTCATCCGATGGATAAGGACTATACATTCTTCTTGGATGTACATCACTCATTAACAAGAACAGATATTATTATAGTATCTAAGAATCTATTAAAAGAAATTTAAAAAAGCAGAAATACTCCCAAAATTATTGTCCGATGATAACACGGTATCTTTGACTTTCAAAGAAATAAAAAAAACCAGCTCAATTGGAGATTAAATGATAACCGTTTAAAAGACAAAGAAACTTTTAAAACGGCAAATGAGACTCTAAAATTCTTTTTTCAAGAAAACATTTAAAAAGGAACTAAAATGAATATCATCTGGGATACAAGCAAAGCAGTAATGTGAGGCTTCTTCTTACAGCAGCAATACTTACAAAAAAAGAAAAAAGAGGAAAAATTTAGGAAACTGTCACTGAAGCTACAAAAAAACAAGAGTAATTAAAGGGAAATGTGGATAAGAAAAGAATAAATTATTAAATTAAAATAATTCAAAAAGAAATCTCCCAATTGATGACAGAGGAAATAGGAAATTGGTGTATTTGAAATGTTATCAGTTTGAACATGCTAATAAAATTGGGAGGTGGCTCTCCTATAGATTGAAGAAAAAAGAGGGAAAGAAACATAATCACAAAAATAAAAGAGGGAAAGAATTTGATTACAGAACAGGAGAAAATTATACAGGCATTTGTAAAGTATTATGAGAAATTATTTTCAGAGAAAGTGATAACCCCTCAAGAAAAAAATCAAATTGAGTCGTACTTAAAAAAGCAAACAATTAATAAGATTTTGGAAGAACACTATAAATATTTGAACTCTCCAATTACAATGAGCGAGGTCATGGAAGCAATTAAAGAATTGAAAGAGGGGAAATTCCCAGGCCCCGACGGATTTACAGCAACTTACTATAAGAAATTACAAGATGAATTGGTAACACCATATTATTATATGTTAAAAGCACACCACAAGGAAGACCTAGTACCTGGGGAGACTCAAATATAATTCTGATTCCCAAAGAAGGGAAAGATACTAAAGATGTTAGGAATTATAGACCAATTTCGTTATTGAACATTGATTACAAAATTTTTACAGCAATATTAAGTAAAAGATTGAAAAAGATGCTCCAAAAGACGCTTACATTCATGAGGACCAAATGGGTTTTCTACCTGGAAGAAGTCTCAAACAAAACATAAGGACAGTTATCAATTGTATAGAATACTATGACAAAAACCCAGGAAAGAAGTTTGCAATGGCACTCCTAGATGCAAAGAAGGCCTTTGATAACATCTCCTGGAAGTTTATGAAAAATATTATAGAAGAATATAGACATGGAGGAAAGTTTAATGAATGGATAGATATCATCTAAAGAGATCAGAAAACAAATTTGATAATTAATGGGGGAAATCCAACCAATTTGAGATATTTAGGGGGGTGAGACAAGGTTGCTCGCTTTCACCTCTTCTCTCTATTATGACACTGGAAAAACTGGACAACAAAATCAGACAGTCAAGCCAGATAAGAGGGGTAAAAATTAAGAAGAACGAATATAAAATAAGAGCCTTTGCGGACGACATGGTTGTGTTCTTGGAAGAACCAAAAGATACTCTTTCCAGATTGTTACGAGAATTAAAGGAATATGGCCAAATAGCTGGCTTCAGGATTAATAAGAATAAATAATCATTATTGACAATGAATCTGACAAAAAAAGAAGAGGAAGAGTTGACAGAGATCTCAGGATTCAGTATAAATAAAAAAGTTAAGCACTTAGGAATTTACATCACAAGGAAAATTTCAGAACTTTATGATAATACTTATCAAAAAACCTGGAATCAAATCAAAATAGATTTACAGAAATGGAATAAACTCAACCTCTCATTATTAGGCCAGATAAACATAATAAAGATGACTGTATTTCCAAAAATTATGTTCTTGTTCCAAAATCTTCCAATAATTAATAATAAACTATTTATAAGCTGAAACAAAGAACTATCAAAATTTATATGGGCAGGAAGGAAACCAAGAATAAAAATGAAAATACTTCAAGATAGCAAGGAGAGAGGAGGATTCGGACTGCCACACCTGGAAGTATACTATCAAACATGCTGCCTAGAATGAATTAAAGATTGGATTCAATTGAAAAATCATAAAACTATTAGAATTAGAAGGATTTAATGTTAACTTTGGTTGGCTATAACAAAGCAGAGGTAGATAGAGAATTTAGAGATCATTATGTGAGGAGAGCTCTAATTATAACGTGGCAGACTATCAACAAAACATTTTCTAGTAAATTGCTGGTTTGCTGAGGCCCTGGAGCCCTCTAGCAGAGAATTCTAAGTACTCTCACGTAAACTGCAAATTTTGAGATAAAGTGGAATCACAGCACTGCAACTGTATAGTGTGAATGGGCCCAAGATGGAATTGTACGTAATCTTAAAGGTTAGATGCTATGGAACAGCAGTCTTCCAGCATCTCATCCTGAGATTATCCACTCAGTAGTAAGTAGAACCAATGCCAAAATAATACTCTATAATACATCTGCAATGTGTCTTAGAAGAATAATGGGTCTGATGGTAAGAAAAGTCACTGTCCAGGACGATTGTCCAGGACAATTAAAATTTGCATCCTCCAGTTTGTACATTATTTTCTTTTCCATTCAGCCAGGCACTTGGCACTGATGCTAGGTAGAAGCTGTCACTGGAATTAAAATACATTGTATGGGGAAGTTTACAGATCTGTTTCTAACCCAGGGTGTGGAGAAAGAGACTCATGGCAATCCATCGATTGTTGGTCCTGCAGCTCCCAGCCTCACTAGCCAGCATCATCTAAAGGCCCATCCTTGCTCTAAATTGCTTCTTTCAAATTGAAGTTTAGAAATTTTATTTTATTGGTTTATATTGTTTTAGTTTTCTTATTATTGCCTTGAGAAATATAAAACTGGAAAGGCAAGGTTTTTAAAAAAATAGAAAACAAAATGTGTTAGGAGGGCTAAAACAGCAATATCATTCTTCAGCTTTTGTATTTGCTTAAACTAAAACATACTTACCTATTTTAATGGAAAAGAAAAATGGTTACATGTCAGAGTTATTAACCAGCAGTGGAAATATATGTGCCATCTGCTGCATCCATTTTAAACAACTCTTTAAAGTTAGTCCTAACTACAATATGTATAAAATTAATTTTAAATCTATACTAAAATGGCATCAGTGATATATCCTTGGTAGTCCAAGTCAGGAAACTGAAATGTTAACCCACAGCACAGGCCAGTTAATTCATGCTTATAAGCAAGAGAGTCTTGGATTGTGTTTTAGATCACGTATATTAAAGGGAAGGAAGTATAGCTGCAAGTTTAAGTATGAGATTAAAAGACAGGTGGGTTTTTTTGGTTCAATCATTTCTGTCTTAGCCTCATATTTTGTAGGGCTTCTGACAAGTCTTCATCCTTCACTATGTCTCTGTTCCTTACACGTAAATGGATAAATTATTAAAAGCAGAAGAATACATTGTGAGACAAAGAACTCTTCCAAATAGGTCTAAAGAAGTGTGAGTTTTGCCAGCTGTTGTCCCTTCCATGTCCACTGGTTCTGTATCAATATGCCCTCTTTAATTCTTTTTGGGGAAGCTGTTGATAGCAATTTCTTGGATTTTCACTGGAACATTTCCAAAGATTTTTTTTTTAAATAATGCATGTGGTTTGCTGAAATTGGTTTATGGCCATACCCTTCAAAGAGCATTTTTTTTCTAATTTCTGGAAAAAAAATTCTTAGAGCTGTAGAATGATAGCTCAGAAGTGACATTTCACTAATGCACTGATGTACTATACAACTTTAAATATTTTTTCAAGGGAAGAGAAGAAGGGAAACAGAATTAAATGAGAATTCCTTTGACTCTACTTTTCCGACCATTCATTTGCATGGGTTGGGGTGATGAGGCTACAGAATGAAATGCACACCAACATTGGGAAACAAAGGCCACAACTTTATTGGCTACAGCATACAATGGGTTGGCCAAACATGGGTCTGGATCCTTGCATCGATCAGCCCGCTGCTGACCGATGTACCCAGGCTTCCAATCTGGGCTGGAATCACAACTGGCCACACAAGGCATGTCCCCCCGAGCCGGACATCCTTGCCACTGCCTTGCACCCCCTGCCAAACTACAAGGGGCCAATGAACCTTACCCAAAGGCCATTGGCCCCAACCAATCTGGATCCAAGACCCATGCGACCGCCAATAAGCTGTGACAGATAAACAACAGAACAAATATAATAAGAACAATATAACCATAAACAGAACAAATTGGACAGCCATAGGAAACTACAAAAAGGGGGCGGGCAAGCAGGAAGCAGCTTGAATGCAGACTGCTAGCTTCCCATGTGGCTGCCGGGGAGGCGATCCGGCCAAGGCAGCCAATTGGAGCGCGGGAGGTGCACTCCAATTGGCTGCCACCTCCCAGGCATCTGGGGCATCCCCCCAGGCTCACCCCCCCCAGAAATGACCCACCCTACCAGCCAGGAGGCCGGAAGGGCAGTCATCTTCGCCACCTGCTCCGCCCTGCAACCGGTGCCATGAAGTAAGTCTCACAGCATGCTTTGAAACCAAAGTAACTGGTATGGGAAGCAGAAAAAAATGGTAAGAACCACAGCTGTTGATGCACATCTGACCTCATATGTACCTATACATCTGGGATATTTGCCCTCTAATATTAATGCTGATAGGGGGACAGGAGTTTTCAAGGCACACTTGGAATGGGGAAGACACTTAACCCTTCCCATACTTACCAATTGTTCCCTACAAATGTTGCTTCTATGGCCTATGGTAGCCCATGTTTTTCTCCAGTTGGGTCTCTTATTAAAAGCCTTCTTCTGAGGAAAAGGTGCATTCCTGGGCCATATGCTTATGGGAGGGAATGGGCATGGGAAGGATTAAGCACTACTTGCCTCTGCCTTGATTCTGCCCTGCAAATACCTGTCCCAGCCCTGCCCCAAAGAATGAGTTAGTGAGGACTGTGCATGCTTTGGAATGCTGACAATGACCTAATTCCTCTTAAATAGAGTAGAACCACTGAATCAATAGCACTTATATCAGCACTGAACTTAACAAGTTCCCACTAGACTTTATCACACTATAGGTTTGTTGTCCAACTGTACTACTGTGGCCGGGACCAGCATGCTGCAATACACAATTGTGGCAAAAGAAATAATAAGAAATAGGAAGGAGGAGGAGGAGGAAAAGGAGGAGCAGGAAAAGAAGAACAGGAGGAGGAGAAGAAGAGGAGGAGGAGAGGAGAAGGAGAAAAAAGAAGGAGAAGAAGAAGAAGTAGCAACAGCAGCAATATATACAGGGAACAGAAATTGTGCAAGTGTGGCAAAAACAAAGCAGGAAGAAAACCGAGGGAACAGGGTAGAATGGAGCTGCTAGAATCCTGAACAAGGAACACTCCACTGAGCTACTGAGCTACCTCTTGTTGCAGCAGAACCCACTTTTTATATACCATGTTGCATATTAAAAGTCTTCAGATTGCCCTCTCTCAAGCCTCTTCCAAGAACAGTATAGATGGTAGAACAATATTCACTTTCTGCTAAACAGCAACTGTTCCAATACTCAGTACCAGTGATGGTGATTTGGCTTGGGACTGAGTGAATTAGAAGTTTTGTTTTGTTTTTTCAAAAGGCATGTATTTTGAGCCTACATAGCAGGGATTCAAGGTTCTGCCCTGTTTGAAGAAGGTATGCATTGTTTGGCTACCCTAAAGCAACTCACTAGACCCTACACTTATACTGCGGTGAACTACCCATATGGACAACCCACAGAATACTTTACTCTTGACACCAAAACAGGTAATGCCATTCTACTTTATGTACCACTTTTGAGCTCCATTTCAGTCTCCTTACCAAGAAGGGTAACCTGACACAAACAACTGTATTATTTTAATGTGTTCCTGCCATGTTTGTTAAGGACACTCTGGATTCAACAAGTACCAAAAACATGAGTTCCCTGAGACTTGCCTTGACACTTCCCAGGCTAGATCTCAGTTCTAGGCAATTGAATGCTTTTCTTTGAGAACTATCAGTTCACTGAGCATGAAATCTATTTAATTACTCTTCAATCAGTGTCCTTTCCATGTGATATGGAAAGGTGGGAGCAGCAGACATAAAATTTCAAATATACCACTGAGATCACCACAACAAAAATTGAGCTAGAAGCTCAGTGGACTGAAGAGAATAAAAATGGCTACTTCCATTAAAACCCTCTTTAAAGTCTGGGACATTTTATTTGGTAAGCTTTCCTCCCTAGTGTTGTAAATCCAGTCATTCTGTTTCCCAATCCACAACAGCTTTTTAAGTTAAACGACTTCATCATGCCACCTAAATTCTGCTCCAAAGTCATGCAGAAAGCATAATAATACCATGAATGTTAGAGTCTAAAGAATGAAAAAAGAAAATAAACAGTAGATTCAGAGATTTACTGGCCAACCAAAATCAAGGCTGGGACTGAAGGCACCTGAAAAAAGATACAGCTACAAAACATTATATTATACAAAAGTTATAATTAAACCAAACCAAAATCAGTTAAAATCCATCAAAAAGAACAACAAACAGCACATTAAAGTCCCTTTCTCCCTGAGCAGTCAGCCCTCAAAGGGCTTCTCACAAAATGATAGTAAGGAGGGTTCCTGTTTAATTTCTCTAGGAAGGGAGTTCAGAGCCTGGGAGCAGCTGCCAAGAAGGCCCTCTCCCATGTTCCTACAAGGTGTACCTCTAAGGGTGGTGGGACAGAAAGGAGGGTCCCTCCAGAGGATTTCAACAGATGGGCAGTCTCTGCTAGGGAGATAAGGTCCTTCAGATAAACTGAACCTGAACCAAACAGTCATCACCAGTACTTTGTACTGTTTCCAAAACAGACTGGCAGCCAGTGGAGGGTTTGCATCAAGGCAGTTAGTTGGGTGTTCCCTGCAGTTAGCCCCTAATAGTCTGGCTCTGGTTGTTTGGACTAGCTGAATTCACTGACTTCAAAGGCAGTCTCACATAGAATGCATTAGAGTCATCCAAATGCAATGTAACTAAAGTAACTATGGCCCTTTCCACACCCGGCTATTAAACAGTGCAGAGCAACCTCCGATGGAGGTCTTCTGCATCGTAGAGTGGACAGGGGCAGACTACTTTTTATAGTTCTGCACCTCAGTCCAGTTCGGAGCGACCAGAACTGTTCGCGCAGCATGCTTTTTAAAAATCTCTTTTAAGAGGTTTTTAAAAAGCACAGAGCGCACAACTCCGTGTTGCTCTGTCGCCGCGCTCCTGTGCAGATTTGCAGGCGCGCACTAGTGCATGCCTGCAGATCTGCCGGGGGCGAGCTTTAGGCTAGTGAGCTTCTCTGGTTGGTGGAGAGCCTCCACCAACCAGAAGCCACCATTTTAGATGCCGGAGCAGTGCAGAGCGACAAGCTCGCACTGCTCCTCGTCCCGACGGACTCGCCCAGATGCTAAAGAAATCTGGTGAGTCCCGTTTTTGCGTAGTTCCTTTCCCACGTGCAGAAAGGGCCTATATCAACATCTCAAGGAATGGGCACAGTGAGCACACAAGTCTTAACTGTGTGAATGCATTCCTGATCACTGCTAATATCTGAGCTTCCAGGTTCAAGATTGAGTCCAGGAATACGTCCAAGCTGTAAACATGCATTTTTAGAGAGAGTATAACCCCTTCCAGCACAGGCTGAATACTTATTCTGTGATTTACCTTTCAACAGACCAGGAGCACCTTTGCATTGTGTGGATTTCATTTTGTTCGCCTTCATCCATTCCATTATTTACGACAGGCACCAGTGTAGAACCAAGACACCTTTGGTCCTGTCATCCTTATATTAATGGCATTGGAACTCAAAACCTATCCCAGTATTTCATATATGTGTTGAATAGCATGGGGGACAAAACAGAACCCTGAAGGGCCCCATAGGTCAATGGCTAAGAAGTCAAAGAGCTCACCTTCTGGGTTTGCTCCTCTAGGAAGGAAGGTAGCCACTTTAAAACTTGTGGTATAGTTAAATCTAGTAACTTTTCAAGATATTAGAATCCTGTACAAGCCCTACTATACACACACTAGAACTTATTTCTGTGTAGAGTAGCAGCAGTGCTTTAACAAGAGGTTGGGTTGAATTAGAAAAAAAAAAGTAGGCCAATCAAGAATACAGGAGGAATACAAGGGTTACATTTTTCTTCCCAGCAAAGGAATGCTTGTGAATGGACAAAAGGTTTCTGGGCTGTTATTCAGAAACCTCTGTATAAACACAAATACATTCCATTACATGTATACACCTATACATATCTGGAGATTGATAATCTCTGTAATGTATACACTGTACATATCTTGAATGTTAAATGGGAATAACTGATCTGCACATAAATGTACAAAGATTACCATATTTGCCAGCATATAAGACACACCGGCGTATAAGATGCACCCCATTTTCAAACAGTGTTTTTTTGGGGGGAAGTAAGTCTTATATGCCAGTAAATACAGGATATGTGCATAGAATGTAACATGTATTCTCAGCCTCTTCTGTACCACCAGATTTTTATGAAGGTACACTGGATAGGATGGGAATCATGCAAGCCCCAGGAGCAAGACAATTTGCAGTTTGACATATTTGTTTTTACCCTGCTTACCATTATTTCTTCATAACTAGTTCTTTCACCTGAGCACACCCAGAAGAATCTTTTTGACAGAGAGCTACACCTATTATGAAATACAACCTGAAGGAGGTTACTCAGAAATAAGTTCTGTTCCAAAACTGGACAAGACTCTGAAACTATTTCCCTCCCTCCACATTTTCTTATTTACATGTAAACTTTATTTGGTTTAATGGGATGTACTGGGTAGCAGAACAGAATTCTAACCTCCATTTGAAATCCATTTTAAAGTGCTGAAGGAGGATTCCAATAAATCCTTGTTTATTACAATTCAGCACAAAGAAGTCCATCTCCTAATTTGTGACTTTTAGTTATTTCTAATAAAAGTATTATAAATGTGCAGAACACTGGAGGGTATGATATGTTTTCGTAAGTAAGCCATTCATTCCAGATTTTAGTAGAGATAATAGTAAGATTAGTCCTTGCAAATATGTCTCAATTATTAACACTCATAACACTCTCAAAGGCCCAATGAGAAGGATTTAAATAAAGTTAATAACAATTATAATATTCCTTGTTGTTTAATGAAACCTGGAAGATCCCTCTATCTCAAATATTTCTCTAAGATCTGAAAAGCCGTTCTAAAGGTATCATCCATTTGCTATTCAGCAAAGAGATCAGGTAAACAATTCTATCAGGGCAGCTTTTTGGTTAATGTTTTGATGCTTTTACAGTTTGAAAATTCAGCTGTTCTGATTATTTGTCTGTTCTTGTTGCTCCTGCTGCTCTTGTAGGTATTTTTTTTTTTTACTGACTTTTAGGGTACTATTACTATTTTATTCTGTTGGCGTCTGTTTTACTTGAAGTTTTACTATTTGGTTCCTGTTCTAACTTTTAAGGCACTTCAAAAGCCTGTACTAAATAAAATACAGCTGTATAAATAGTACAAAACAAAACAGATCAGTAAAATATAAGGACTATTCAAGCAATAGCAAGGGAACCATGATAAACACTATACAATTCTAAAGCCTGCCTATAATATCATAGTGAATGAGCTTGATCCCAGATACTACACTGTTGGGAAATGATTAACAGAAGCAGATGATGATGGTGAAGATGATGATGATGACAACATTGGGAAGTAATGCAAATGTTTTACTATAATATCAGACAATATATAATAGCCTGTTTGAAAAGGAATACTGCCTTTAAACAACACATAATTAATCTATGAATTCACAGTTTTAACAATGCAGGAAGGATTAGAACTGTGACATGAACATTAAGCTTTAGCCAAGAAGGTACATTATTTAGAAAGGACATAAATCCCCAGATGATTTGGGCCAATAAACTGAACATAAAATAGCAGGATTGAGATAGGCATTGTATTCCGTAAGTTATTATCCTCTGACTCTTGTGGTATTAGCCACTAAAGACAACACTGCAGATATGAGACTGTGGTTTGGTTGGGTTTGACAAGTCTTTTTTCAAAGTATCAGACTAAGGACTATGGAGTATGATGTCATCCATGTGTAAAAAAAATCTTTGATAAAGATTTCTACTGGACTACTTGTTAGAGACAAGTCTACTTTTGGTAACTGAGAGCACAGTTCTAATTCACCAAGATGAAAGAAGGCCTGGTGAACAAATACTAGGCCTAGACTCCAGCCTAGGAATTTTCAGTACTAAACTGGCGTGGTGGCCTTGTCCTTGGGTTGGGAAGGATTTGGAACTGGAGATTCCTTACCCCATCCCTCCTCTGGCTCTTCTTCTGGCTGGTCTTAGCTCACAAGGCAGTTGTGCCAGCAAATCCCTCTACTTGCTAATCACTGACATCTGCAGCAACAAGTGGACTATGCTGTCATACGAACAGCGTAGCCTCCAGAAAGCCAGTTCAGCCAGCACAAGAGGCTTCTGCTTATTCTACAGCCAGCACAACTGTGACTTAGGACTGCACTGTTAAACAGGTCTTCAGAGTGATTTTATTATTGATGATTTCTGTTTGGTGGTATGCCACATCATCTACTCATAAACCACAATTTGGGGTTGCTGAATGAACTGTGGTAATTTGTTGGCATAAGCAGGGCTTCTACAGAACATGATTTTTCAAAATGGAATTCTCAAAATATGGAATAATAAACATCTACATTTTACCAAGATTTGGAATAGTTCAGAGCTGACAGCTCTAAGAAAAGCCAACATCCTGAAATTCCTAGATCCTTTCACCTTGGAGACATTTAATGCAAGGCCACTGCCAGCAACAATGTAAGTTTTATTTGCCTTTCAGTCTACATGGACAAGACAGACTTCTGTTTTGGGAAGATGTTTAGTTTGTAACATATAGTGCCCATTTGAAAACTGTTTATGTCTCTCTCTCTCTGTATGTAAGGTTTTCCAGAGGCTTGGTGGTGTCACAGGATATATTTCACAGTATGCTCATGGACAAGCAAACTGCTTAAATTACTGTCCCAGTCTTTGCAACGACATAACACTACAAGGACGTTATATATTGGTATAATGCTGGGAGGCTTGTGCTTCCATATTAAATTCTGGTGCATTGTATTTGGCTTGGTTGTCAACAATGTCATTCCCGATCACTTATTCAAAAGCTGTTCCTTTTGAATGAGAAAACAGAGTCAAAAGAAGATCCTAAAAAGTTTAAATTAGTATATGTTTTCACTATATTTTATATATGTTTTACATAGAATGTAGCATTTCATTTTTGTTTCCAATTAAAAAATAACATGCTAAGTACCAAAAGATGAGCCAAAGATACTACCATCAAAATGAGGAGCATCCCTTTTCACAGAGTAGAACCAAACCAACCCCATAGTATTCCAAGGAACTGGTGGCAAGGAAACAAGTGGATGGCAACTACAATGGCACTGACAGAAAATTAAGATTGAATCTGATTAAACATGGGCTGAAGCCTAATCGGTGAGAAGGCAAATAGCTCTGTCTTGGAAACCATAGTTAATATAAATCCAGTCCCTCCTTGTCCAGTGATAACGGATACTTTTTCAGTTTGTGACAGTCCAAGGATAGGAACAGGATTCTTGGAAAGGCGAGCATTACCACTTGTGTGTTAGGGTCTTTCTTGTTTCAGTGGGCCTTTGGGAAGTAACAGAGTGCTAGGTTGTCTGTATTTGTTGTTGTTTGAAAGGATAGTTTTTAAAGTTGTTTTTAATTCTTATAGTTTAATTATATTTTAAATTTTGTACATTCTAAGAATGTGGAATTTTATCTGTACTACTTTTAGATTTATAAGCAGTCTTGAATTCCAGCAGTGAAGGAAAAATGGGATATAAATAAATAAAGGCTTCCCAGTGGACTGGAGGAAAAACAAATAAATAAATATCTTTCCAGTAGGCTGGAAGAAATATGGCCTGGATCTTATTAGTTTTAACTAGAGTAAGCTTATTCAACCAGTGGAACTTATATAAGTGTTGACTTACCAATTTACTATTGATTCAGTAGGTCTGCTCTAGTTGCCCTCAATAACTAGTGATGCAAATAATTTGTGCAAACAAATAACAGGATTTCTTTTCTATGATAACTATTAAGACCAAAGTAGATAGACATTGTTATATTTACTGAACTCTATTATTGTTAGGTTTACTTAGGCCATTTCCACAGTAGACTGTGGCCGGTGGCCCCTCCTGAAACTGCAAACCTCATGATTCCATAGGATATTGAAAGTGGAAAAATAGCACTATAACAGTCTACTGCAGAAATGGCTTTACAAGCCTCTGGACAAATGTCCTAGTTGTCCATTTTTGGATTTCAGCTGCTGGAGATATTTTCTGTGGCGTTAGGCTAAGCTGGAGCAAAATGACTTTACTGTGAAAAATTGGTTTCTTGCTCCTGTTATTAGAAAGTTCTCCTTTTATCATAAAATACCCTGCTTCCCAACTTTATAGAAGCAACATCCTATAAATCTTCTTTTAACTATTGAGTTGCCACAGATAATATATTTGAAACTATAACATATGAACTGTGATGCTAGCTCTTGTAGATGAAATCCTCTAAGTAGCCAGTGATCTTAAAACCCTCCTGGTGTATGTCCAGGTTCCAGAGCTCTGATCTCTATCTTTAACCTTATTCTGCTTGTACTGATCTTAAGTATTAATGCCTTAAGACTGAATTCTTCTTCTGTCTTGAGACTGTGCTAATCATGACCTGCAATGCTGTTACAACTGTAAAAGGCATTAACTTTGCCTTAAGGAAACTTCTAAAAAGAGCTGTTCTATAGCTCCCTCACCACCACAATCTATCACAATATGGAAATGTCACTTGTTTTCACCAGACAATCCTGGCACTAAGAAATACTTAGTAAACATCTCTTGTTGGCTCTGACTTCATAGATAGCAAGAAAAACAGTGAAGAATAAGGGTTTTTCATGACACCTACATGCAAAAAGGGATAAATATTTAACATAAATTTTTCGGAACCATGTGGACATAGTTCGGAGTTCTGAGCACTGTCTTCATGTCCTGACTCAGACAAGCAAGCACCTGTAAGAGCAGTCTCTTCCAGCAGAACCAGCATAGTTCCAAATGACAAGTCAGTTTTGAATGGCTCGTTACTTACTTCCAGAAAATTAGGAAACCACAGAAAATTAAAGTCTGTAACAGTGTGTTAAATATGCTGAAACTACAAATGACTTATCTCTATGGGGCTGCATTGCTGTTGAACACAAACATGAGGCTTGATCTCAAGCAAAACAGAACAGAAGCACAGAACGAACTTAGGCTGGCCAGAGACATTAAAAACAATAAAAAGGGCTTTTTTAAATATGACCGCAGCAAAAGGAAAAAGAAGGAGACGATAGGGTCGCTGCGCAGAGACCCTATCGTCTCCTTCTTTTTCCTTTTGCTGCGGTCATATTTAAAAAAGCCCTTTTTATTGTTTTTAATGTCTCTGGCCAGCCTAAGTTTGTTGCGCAGAGAAGATGGTGAATTACTCACAGGGGGAGGAGAAAAGGCAGAATTACTTAACACCTTCTTTGCCTCAGTTTTTTCCCAGAAGGATACAAGCACTCAAACCAGCGGCTGGGGAGCAGGTGAGGAAGCAGGGGCAATGAGGCACATAATAGGTAGAGAGGTGGTACATGAATACCTGGCCACACTGGATGAATTCAAGTCTCCAGGGCCAGATGAATTACATCCTAGGATATTAACTGGCAGAGGTCATTTCGGAACCGCTTGATGTAATCTTTGAGAAATCTTAGAGGACAGGAGAAATTCCAGCAGACTGGAAGAGGGCAAATGTTGTCCCCATCTTCAAGAAGGGAAAAAAGGACCCAAATAATTATCGCCCAGTCAGCCTGACATCGGTACCCGGAAAGATCCTGGAGCAGATCATTAAGCAGTCAATTTCTAATCACTTAGAAAGCAAGGCGGTAATCACGAGAAGTCAACATGGATTTCTCAAAAATAAGTCATGCCAGACTAATCTTATCTCTTTTTATGATAGAGTTACTAGCTTGATAGATGAAGGGAATGCTGTGGATGTAGCATATCTCGATTTCAGTAAGGCCTTTGACAAAGTACCCCATGACATCCTTGCAAAGAAGCTAGTAAAATGCGGGATGGACAGGGCTACTGTTAGTTGGATTTGTAATTGGTTGACCGACCGAACTGAAAGAGTGATCACGAATGGCTGCCTTTCATCCTGGAGAGAAGTGACTAGCGGGGTGCCACAGGGTTCTGTCCTGGGCCCAGTGCTGTTCAATATTTTATCAACGACTTGGATGAAGGAATAGAGGGCATGCTCATCAAATTTGCAGATGACACCAAATTGGGAGGGGTTGCTAATATGCCAGAGGACAGGATCAAAATTCAAAAGGACCTGGACAGATTGGAGAGCTGGGCCAAGGCTAACAAAATGGAATTCAACAGAGAGAAGTGTAAGGTCCTACACTTAGGTAGAAAAAATGGAATACAGAAATATAGGATGGGGGACACGTGGCTGGATAGCAGTACGTGCAAAAGGGATCTAGGAGTCTTAATAGATCACAAGCTGAACATGAGTCAGCCGTGTGATGCGGCAGCCAAGAAAGCCAATGCAATTCTTGGCTGCATCAACAGGAGTATACTGTGTCCAGTTCTGGGCACCCCAATTCAAGAAGGACATGGTCAAGCTGGAGCAAGTCCAGAGGAGGGCGACCAAATGGTGAGGGGCCTGGAAGCCATGCCCTATGAGGATAGACTTGGAGATCTGGGTATGTTTTGTCTGCAGAAGAGAAAGTTAAGAGGGGACATGATAGCCATGTTTAAATATTTGAAGGGATGCCATGTAGAGGAGGGAGAGGGCTTGTTTTCTGCTGCTCCAGAGACCAGGACAAGGAGCAATGGATTCAAGCTGCAGGAAAGGAGATTCCACCTGAACCTCAGGAAGAACTTTCTGACAGTCACGGCTGTCCGGCAGCAGAATATGCTGCCTCAGAGTGTAGTGGAGTCTCCTTCTTTGGAGGTTTTTAAGCAGGGGCTAGATGGCCATCTGTCGGGAGTGCTCTGAGGGTGTTTCTGCATGGCAGGGGGTTGGACTGGATGGCTTGTGTGGTCTCTTCCAACTCTACATTTCTATGATTCTATGAAAACTGCATTAAAGTTCTTTAAGGTATCAACATCACATTAATATACACTATTCACATCCAATTTGGCTTAAGCTGTATATCTGCCACATGTTTCTGAGTGAAAGGTAGGCTCACATTTTTCCCCATGGCCAGTCAACTTTTCAGTTTGTTCTGATGATGCTTTTACAACAGGCATCAGAAATAAAAGCACACATCAGCACAAAGTGAAATAATGAGACTGTATAATCTAAGATTATATAATCTAAGACTGCATGATCTAATAATGAGACTGTATAATCTAAAAAAACACTTGCTTAAGTGATTGATTCAATGGCTCTACTCTAACAACTGGATTTAATCCAATAGCCAGAATCCTCTTGGTGACATTTGCAAGTGTTATCTGTGCTATGCATAACAGAGTGACTTTTCTGGACAATGATGAATAGATACATCCAGCTGATGGTGAAGGGAGAAGAGTTCCGCATGCAGAACCACTGCAGGTATGCAATAATGAACCTGGAATAGTGTGTCAAAACACATTGCACACACTGCCTCTTGTCACTAGGCATTGTGCAATCAAGTGACAGCTATGCACACTCATGTCTTTTTATATGTTGTATGACAGTAGCATTGAGTATAGGAATTGTGATTATTGACATAGTACAACTCCGCTGGTGGATATTTGTACTATGCTGAGATGTAGGCTCTGAACTATTTCTCCAAACTGGGAAACCAACCTATCAACAAGTCTTTGTCATATTGATTTACTAATTAGATTAGGCATTTTCAGCCCTATTGAATCCAACAAAATTCAGAGTTAACTTAATAGATACTCCTGTTAGCACACCTTGTTTCTGTCAAAGCCAATTCTTTCTGGGATATGGAAACATTTCCTTGATCTAAATCAAAGGAAATATGAACTTGTGACTTCCACTACATACACAGGGTACC
Source organism: Iguana delicatissima (assembly GCA_948472985.1). NCBI lineage: Eukaryota > Metazoa > Chordata > Lepidosauria > Squamata > Iguanidae > Iguana > Iguana delicatissima. Next base: position 300,273 of record CAOKZL010000229.1, read on the forward strand.
TTTTCTCCCTAGTCATTGTTTAGTGTGTAGCAGAACAGAAATTTCTAGGACAAGTCCACAATTTTCTCTCCTTCACCATGGTTAGTATCCAGTTAATCCTTCCTGCTGACTGGAGGCGGGCAGTTCCCATTTCCTGCTTCCTGTCATCCTCTGCATGTCCTAAAAGTCTGCTTTGGAGGCTAGGGGATGCAAGGTGAAGAAGTCCCTTTGTATGAGAAGAAATCAGCTTGCACAGTATGGTATTTTGCCCTACAATTTGCCCATGGTTTTACTTAGAGTAAAACATTTTTCACATTAATCAATGTGAATCCGATTTGTTCAACATATCTAGACTTTTCCATACTTCCTCACCCAGCAGGCCCTGGAATAATTCTAAATTCTGACAGGCATTGGAGGCAGTTGTATAGTATATCCAGCCAGAAACCAACTTGAGGAGTATGGGGTCTGGAGGCTGAGGAGGAACTGGTAGGCAAAGAGATGAGGGTATTGGTGGCCACCAGAGGACATGATACTATTCCCTATCACATTTCACATCCCAGCAGTAAGAAATGTCTCATTCCATCTTCTTAGTGGGGTTGACTGCATGCCAGTAATGTGGTGGCTGCATCTACAATTTGCAGTGAGGAGGAGCTATTGAATAATCAATATTGTACAACAGAGTTCTACTGTATATTATTTACATTACAAAATATGTAAAAGAGCCAGGTCTTTTGATTAATTAATGCATGAATTAATAAACGAATTTCTAAACAAATGCATCAATCAATGGCAGTATGAAAGAAAATAACACTTATAGAAATGAAACAAGGTGGGATTTTTTGCATTAAAGCCATGTGTTTGCATTGCAAACATTTATACAGTACTAGTGTATATACCCGGCGTTGCCCAGGATTTTATTTTCTCATAGGTAATACTGTGTCTCTAATTCCCCAAACTGTCTTGTCCAGTATGTGTACCTTTTTCCCATATTCACCAATCCAATCTGTATTCAGAATCATTAACATACAGAGGTTGGGTTCCTGAGGGAATACAGTCCTCCTCCTTGCTGCTAGGCCTTGCTTCCATAGCAACCAGTCTGTTCAAGAGCTCTCCGGCTGAGAATTCTAAAGGCCCTCCCCAAACTGCAAACCCCAAGATTCCATAGAATCTTCTCAGGCAGCCAATCATATGAGGTCTTTGCCTCACACAGCCAATCATGTGAGGTCTTCTCGCCTGACAGAGACAAACAAACAAACTTTGACTTTTATGTGTTAGCAGATAAGTAAAATGTTAATATGCATTTGTGCTATCTTTCTTCAAGTGAAGGTGAAATATCAGTTTGTGGGGGAATCCTCATAGGAGTTTCTTCCCTCTCCTGTGCTCCATATGCACAGAAGCAGCGTGCCAAGCTATTGCAAGAAACAGCATATGCCCCCAAAATTCCCATCCCATTCAAAGACAATAGATTTCTATTGAGTCCAGTAGGAATTCACAGTGCATTAGTGGGGTAACTTGTAGAAGGAAGGATTGTGCTTCTTTTATAACACACATATATCATGTATTTATTTACAGTAGCATTTGAAATCTTCTGAGTATCCAATTTGAGTTGACAATCATATCATATTAGATTTTCATTTCATTTTATTTCATTTATATCTCCCACTTCTCCTTCCACTGGACCCAAGGCAGCTTACATCCAATTAAAAACAAGCACAACTAGACTAAAAAACTAAAACTAAAAAAAAATTGTACAAAAGTTTTTAAACAATTCAAAACAAAGTTAAAACAGTTCAAAACAGTATGAAAGAGGGACAATAAATTCCCTAAGCTGAAACCAGGTCATCAGCTCTTGCATGTCTTCATCAAATGTTCCTGTGATGATGGTGGCACCAACAGAATGTCTTCCTGCAAGGATCTTATGACTCAAGCAGACTCATATAGGGAGACAAATCTTTCAGATAATCTGGACCCAAGCAACAGAATACTCATATATCCAAGGAAACATAGCAAACACACATAATATTTTAAAAATAAGAGGGTTGAAAAAGATGTTATTGTTTGCACTTAATTCCATCAGAACCAAGGATATGGCATCTGGACAGTTTTTTAATGGTTGGGACAATGGAAATTCTGCTCAATCTAAAGTTCTAAAGCTAAGTAGACAGACATGAGCAAAAGAGTGGTTAACCTACTAACGTCAGTGAAAAGCTGAACTTATCTTGATCTTTCCAAGCAAAAGGGTACAATGTACTGACTGATCTTCAGTATAGGCTGTAGGAGTAAAACATGCCCACAAGATAATCACATCCTTAACAGAAATTGAAAACGTATGTGAAAGCCCTGGTGGTCCTGAAAAGAAAAAGAAAAGAAAAAAAACACCCTCAAACAATTTGATTCAGTGTCATCATTCATTTCTTTCATTTGAAAAATCAAGCCCTTTAGAAGGACAAGCAAAGATTAATGCTTTTTTCATAAAAGGATATTTTATGAAATAGTGAAATGTGGTATATTTCTACCTGATAAATGCAGAGACCTGCAAACTCTGAACCCAACTTGGCCTTTATTTCTTTTGACCTTGCTTAAGTGATTTATTTATTTTTAAGAACTAAAGTTTGCAGGAGGTAGAATATGTCATATAGATCTTTAGTTCTAACTAAAATAATATTTAAACTGAGTAGTTTGTGTCAGAAATGGTAGTTCAGAGAGGTCTTGTCCTTGGATTGGTGTCATTTTTAGAGTTAGTATTTTATTTGGGAAACTGTGAATGATAAACATGATACATCTCAATCTTCTTACAAGATCACTCACTAAGAATCTAACAAAGAGCACCATGCAGCCAGAATGAAGCATTTTTAACTCTTGCTGGTTTCAGCTGGAAACATTTATATGGATATTCATGATATTCATGATTAAGTTTAATCTGTTTAACTTTAGCAGGGTTGTGCCAAAAACATTTTCAATAGTCTGAAGATGAAATAGCATTTTAGTGGCTTACTGCTAACAGTTTAGCTTTTAGTTTAGTTTAGTTTTTTAAAATATAGATATGGGAACACATTTCAAAAACTGCTGTATGACTGTCAACTTGATCACACAGCATGTGTCCTTTTCTGTGTGAGGAGGTTCCATACTTGTGGTGGAGAATGGACAAATATGATTGTTATTACCTTGAACTGGCCTGGCCTTTGGTAACCTTAGATATCATTTTGATATCACAATTTGGCCCTGCTCTGCCACTAGCCAAGTGTTTGTGAGGCCACCAAACAAGCGTGAAGCCAGGCATGGCTATATTTGTTTACACCAAAGGCAAGCCAGATACTGCCAGATCTGCTTTAGGGGACCTCCCGAAACAAACACCTTCATTACAGATGTGTATAGAAACAAAGAGACCTCTGCCCCGAGAGGGCACCCTGGCGAGCTAAGTGCTTAACTGCTGAGGTAGCCGCATCTACATACTGGCCAAACTATTGTCAATTCAGTCTATAACTCAATCATGTAAATTCTGACCTTTCGGAGACATTGTCTCCAGCCCAAAACTTATTGTTTTCGCCCAAGACCAGACTAGCCCAGACTTCCCCTATAAAAATCCCCAGCTCCAAGAGCTCCTCGGACTGCTCGGATCTCTCGCTGGAACTTCTATCTCGCCTTGCTGCCGCTGCAAGCTCCCCTCGGCCTCCACGCCGGCTTTCCTTCTCTCTTCAATTGGGTTTCCCCAGGACTGCAGGACTGGTGACATATCGCCCATTCCCCTAAGCTCTCTTTCCTATTTCTAGTTAGCAGTGTGCTTATGTTTTCTCTTAATAATTGCTTAATAAATCTTATTGCTATTTTGAACTGTTTGTCTGCTCACTGACCCGACGCTGTATACATAGGGTAAAAGATTCCCGCTACGTTACCCTGCCTCTCGTTAGCCAAGAGAGTGCTCCCGCTAATTTTCCCCATCTTGTTATATTTGTTTGGTTATTTGAGTGTCCCTCCCCAGGACCCCCAAGTCACAGGGTAACAATGATCATTTTGCTTTCTCTCTAATAGTTATTTGTTCCAGCTCTGTTTCCTGGATCTGTCAAAAATTCTGTTCTACATCAGTTTAAATTTCTTTCATATGCATATGTCTCCTCATAGTCTTTGTTTTGGTGCGCACTTCCCTCTAGAATAATGCATATTTGTACATTGTTTTAATGAGCATTTACATCATTGTTTGCAATTTCCCAAAATTCTTGCATATATTACTTGATAGGAGGACTACATCACAAAAACTGGAGAACTATGAATCCTAAAAAATTACAGTGTTTTGGTTTGCATATTGATGCAAATACATATTAAAGTGAATTAAACAAATTGCTTGTCCATTCAGATGATGTGTATACATGCAGTCTCACATAGATATTTTCTATTCTTTGCATGGAACATTCTCTTGCTTAGTGGTGAAATCCCGGTTAGACACACAAGAGTGATGGCAGAGTGAAATCCCAATGGCTGAACAGATTATGAACTAGGGTAGAATTTCCAGCCTTTACTTCAGTCCAAAGGCACAGTTTCTGTCAGTTTCATAGCAAGATGTAGCAAAACTGAACAAGGAACCAGGTTTCTGACTGGGGGAGACAACAGTCCTTTTAATCTCTGTCCCTAAAAGAGCACTGTGGATGTACTGCATTTTATATGAGGCTGCCTTTGAAAATACTCTAAACCCTATGATTGAGTCACCAGAAAATACAAGTTTACCTCAATGCTCTGACAGGTTAGGGATTGAAGCACTGTCAAAAAACGGAATGGTTGAAAAGTGGAAGCCATGCACTTTGCTGTAGGGAGCATGAAAGACTTACCAAGGCACACCTGGGACTGATCATGCAAACATTGCTTGCAAAGTCTCCCATCCAGCTTAATGCCTTTTTTTCCCTTCTCAGCTGACTTTGCAAACAGCGTGCATGCATGTGTGGTTTCAAGGAGCCTCCACAGACAAGGAGAACTGTTGAAAGGGTGGAACCCCCATCAAATTAATGGAACTTGTCCTTAATTTGGAAGAGTCGAAAGAGATAATGAGGTGTCAAAAGGCAGGGGCTTCCTGTATAAAATAATCTACAAGGCTGTTGACTGGGAGCTTCAGTAGGAATGTATATTGCAAGCACTTATAAGAATTTCACTGACTTCCAGATTATTTCTGATAACGGAAACGAAAAGCAGTTGGTGCTTACACTTTAAATCCCTTAGGGACTAACCTACTCCCTGAACAAGCAGCCATTTTCACAGGAAAGTTTTTGTAGAGTAGGGGAGACTACAACTTACAGAATCTCGTCATAAGCATAAAGCAAGGATTCCAAGAGCTGCAGTCCAAAAAAGAGGGTGTTTTTTTTTATATAAACTCTTCATTTTGAAGTGACCGAGTAGAAAGCCTTTTTAGTCATGATGCACCTTCCTCCAGTAGGCACACCTGGTGCCAACATTCTTATCCTTTCAGCACCAGGTAAAGCGGCTATTGTTTATTATAGCTTCATGCATGTATTTTTTTTCTGATTTTTGAATAAATAGGAGTTTTGCTGAAGAGTCAGTGTATTTTATTTATGTATTTTATCTTTCTCCAAAAAATATAATTCAAAGTTGCTAACAATATTATTAAATTAGAGTGTTTTAATAGTGTTCTTAATTTAGCTGTATTTAAATAGTAAAATTTGTTTTATGCTATTGACTGTATTTTCTTATTCAAATATTTTAAAAGAATACAGTTTAGAACACAGCAATAAAACATACAAGTTCCACCTGGTAAAAATCCCCTTCCTTTTGCCAAGTGAGCAAAGCCCACCTGAATTTTTTTAAGAAAGGTCTTTGCTTATGGGTGGCAACGGGCAAGAACAAGTAGTCAGTCCAGCCCCCTCTAGCAGAGAATTCCACAGCCTGGGAGCTGCTAGCAAGAAAGCCCTCTCTCATGTTCCCATCAGCCATGCTGTGGGAGTGGTAAGACCGAGAGAAAAAAAATCCCCAAAAGTTCTCAAAGCAAGCCAGATTCATGTGAGACAATACTAGACTCAATACTAGACTTCAGGCTAGACTCAGCTGAGTTTAGTGTCAAATCAAGTGCCATTTCCCTTATGGAAGCTGGTCCTATGAAAAAGGAGCACTTTATCAACTGCACAGTATAAGCGACCAGAGCACATCTTCACAGATCAACAGCACGACCATGTGTTACTGAATACCTAAGCTTTGCTTTACACAACAAATGTTTAGGTTAATCTATAAAATAAGTGTTATTTCCACTGCTTTAATTTCCACACACACCCTTAATATTAGGCCATCCCTAACTATGTCTGACTGAGTCACACATCTGTAACATGGAGGGAAGAATATTGTCTGACATATTGGTTGCTGTAAGAATTATTAATGAACATACATGAAACACTTACCATTTCTGTTATTACATTAACTACATTTCCTTTTGATCAATGGCTAATTTCCCCTCCTTTCTGATAATTTCTACCACTCTGATTCTAATTCATTTCCTGTCTTGAATACCATACCCTTGTTTTTAGTGGCCTTCTCCATGACTCCTTTATTTCTGTTCAGAAATGTGCAGCCAGAATAAATTACCTTGCAAGTCATTTTTGGGTGCAGTCCACATCCTACTGAAGTAAATGGCAACCTTTTGACTGTATCCAACAATTCAGTTCCCTTAGCTGGCTTCTCACTGCACATCCAACACACTGGATATAACTATACCTTTAAGTTTGTTCATGGCTCTAAGCCCATTTCCTGTTCTTTTATTTCTTGCTATGCTATTTTTGCAATCTTCATTTCCCCCCTTCCATGTATAATTGGCCCACTACCCAGCTGGCTTTCTTCCCTTGCTTTTTGCTATCCTCCTCAATTTTGATCTTTAATCCCATTTGAAGACCCTCTCCCATCCAACTTTACCATACGATATTCTGCTCATTGTTTAATTTGTAACTTGTTGTAATTGGTAAAAATATCAACTTGGATGTGGACATATACTTAGCCTTGTCTCTTGCTTTGCATTTGTTTTTTGGTTTAACAAGAATTTAAAAGGTCCCTTATTGTATAGTGCCAGGCACATTTCTGGCACTTTATCCCTAATAAATAAAAATAGTTTATGTGGACAGTTTAAGTCAAATCCAGCTAAGGCACTCCATCTAATAGAAATTTCTGCAGAATAGAAGGTAGTTAAATAAGGCAAAGTAAAAATTGTCCTCTTTCTTTGTTCTTTAAGGCTTTGGCACAAGCCAAGAAACTTCATTTCTGGCATACCAAAGGACAGAAATGAAACCTTCTTGATACAGCAAGCTGTTTTTCAAGCAAGATATTTGCTGCTGAAAATATCTTTGCTCCTTGTTTGTTTCTGAAGCCACACATTTACTTTTAGTTCAGAGTAGCAACAAATGTCTTCAGCTATCAAACCTACTACTCTACAAGAGCCTCTAACACATGTGTATTAAGCAATTAGAATTTTAAGTAGAACTACAGAGGAAAATTACTTTACATACACACTGAAATACAGTAAAAACTGTAATGTTGTGCAGTAAATTAAGCAGACTATACAGTGGAAAAGAAAAAAAATGTGGAAAAGGACTGCGTCTGGGATAAATACTGTGACATCGCAGTCTTGCTGGCTTTTTTGTTCTTAGTTTTTATGTTAGATTGCTCTGTTTGTCACAAAAACTGGTTTTCTGGAGTTTCTGGCAGTCCCTGACAGCTGGAGGATTCAGGCCTAATTATTGCTTGCACCTGCAGTTACTTATTTTGGTTTGGCCAAGGCCACAGGCAGGCATAACAAAATGTGGGTTTTTTCATTCTCATTCATATGGGAAACTTCCAGTTTGCTGGAAAGGTCTGTGATATCGTCCCTTTGACTAATCATCTGGAAGCGCTGTGGTTGCTAAGGGCTGTGAGTGTAAAATATACGTTGCCACTTGCGTACTTCCTTAGATTTTGCTATAAGCTTTTGCCATTTTTCCTGGATCGTATCTATATTTCAGAGGAAGGAACTGGCAAAACCACCTCTATGAAAACCCTATGAAATTAATGGGGGTTTCCACAAGTCAACAGGTGATTTGAAGGCACATATGTGCCCACATCTAGCAAGGTGGTTCTGATAGTTATAGTCCTTTCCAAAGAGATATCCTGTCAGTTTGTCATAGCATGAAAAAGGAAATGGATGTGTGTGGGAAGAACCAATGTGGTAGTACCTTTGAAACTAACTGGTTTATTTCAGCCTGAGCTGCTGTGGATATTCATCCACATTTTTGGATGCATTCACAAAATGCAATATTACAGCCCAGGTATTTAAGTACAGTTACTTCGTTGGTGGAGTGGGATCAAAATATATTAGAATACAGAAAGATACAGATTGTGGACCTGGCTTTAAGGAACAATGCAAGACAAGGGTAGACAATGCAGCCTGCAGAGCCATTTTTGTGGCTCCCAGCAGAGGCCATGAATTTCTTTTTGGAAAAAAAAATATTGCTCCACAATATCCCTAGAAGTCCACTAGGGGTGGAAGACATCTCCACCATGTTTTTGACCCATCGCAGGCCACTTTAGGCCCAAGAGAGGCCCTTTTCAAAACAGGAAGTGACTTCTGCTCATTTCCTGTCTTTAAAAAAAACACCTCCCCTACACCAAAAAGTGCCTAGGATGGCCCAAAAGCACTGTGAAAATGCCCCCCCTTGTCCCCTGCTGTTTTTTTTTTAATTTGCAGGAGGGGGTAACAGGGGCCTGTGGCTCTCCAAGGTCTAATGTGACCCCCCTGTCCTTCAATGGTTGCCCACCCCAGTGTAAGGTGATACAGCTTTTTTTAACTAGCTGATCTCTAGTACAGAGACCAAAAGGAATAATTCTCCTTGGGAATCAGGAGTTTCTGATATGGAGTCAGAAAATCTTCTGACAAGAATTTTTTTTTAGTTGGATTGCAGCCATGAGAACTCATATACTAATATCTATATATAGTGGCAGGAAATCGTTTTTTTCTGTTCATTCTTCCCATCCTCACAACTATGCAACTATATTTAAATACCTGAGTTGTAATATTGTATTCTGTTATTGTATTCTGTAATATTGTATTCTGTGAGTGCATCTGAAGAAGTGGATTAAAATCCACAAAAGCTCATGCTGATATAAATCAGTTAGTCTCATAGGCCATTTCCACCCTACACTGTTATAGTGTTATTATTTCACTTTCAACATCCTGTGGAATTCTGGGGTTTGTAGTTTACTGAGGCCCAAGAGCTCTCTGGCTGAGAATTCTAAATGCCCCTCCATAAACGCAAACCCCAGGATTATTCCACAGGATGTTGAAAGTGGAATAATAGCACTATAATAGTGTAGTGCAGAAATGGCCATAAGTGCTACTAGGTTCCTTCCTCCCGCCACCATTTGCTTATTTAGTCCTGTGGTAGTATATTTCCCAAAAAGTTACTCTTTTGCATGTAGCTGTCTCTTCCACCTATCCCTTGTAAACAAATCAATCTCTTTAATTGGGCTGTGTGTTCCTCATCCTGGAGACCGCCTTTGCTACCGAGTCTTTGCATTTACCTATTCTTACAATTTTAGATTGTGCTGCCTAACACTTTAGTCCAGAGGTGGTAATTTGACCTCTTGGCTCTTAGAATATGAAGAACATCCTAAATAGGGCTAGGTTTCCCTTACCCAGGCTGAATGGGCATTATTGGAATGGTAGTAGTTCCTACCTTGAAAGAACAGCGTTAAGCCAGAGTTCTGTAGGCTTGGCATCCCCAACCTCCCAGTCAACCTATGACATGTACCTTAAAAACACATTTAAAACCCAACACTTTTTTTTATTTAATACTAGTTTATTTATAGCCCCCTAGTTCTGAGTATCAACAATGTCAACATCACAAACTTAGGTCCCAAATAACCAATCACAAGCCATTTCATAAGTGGTATCCTCATGGTACAGATGTGCTTGCATTTATGTGAATAATAAAAAAAAGCATCTGTGTTGCAGGCTGCATTCTATTGTCAAACATATCACTGGGCCCTACCCTTAGCTGTTCACACAAACAATTCCAAAGATTTGGAGGACAGATTTTTTTTCCAGTTTTCCCTTCTTCCTGTTCCACCTCCAACTTCTTCAAGTGCTGTCCAACTTTCCAGAATAGAGAGGGGGGAGCACTGGGGCAGAAGTGACAGGAAAACTCAGCAAAATTGCCTCCTTCTCCCTTCCATGAACAGGTGGCTTTGTAAGTCTGTATCCCAAATGATATCTCAGTAATCTCAACAATGTGATTATCCCCATTTATACAAGTGAAAACAGTCACTTGCTGAGGCTACTAATAAGTTTGCACTAGAGGCAAGATTTGAATGGAAAACTTCTCAACTGGTCACAATTGTTCAGTGTCATCCTATATACAGCTGCTTGAATGTTAACTTCACTGAGTCCAATGGAATTTATTCTTAGGTAACTGTCTATAGGATTGCACCCTTACCCACTACAATATACCAGAATATCCAAGAACAAAGGCTGCTACTAGCCAGGGTGAATTCCTGTTGAAAAGGCACCTTACACTGGCTCTCCAGGATTTGTATACTTCATTCACTTTTTAAAATACATATGGAAATTTTGGAAGGAAAAAGCTAGTTTAACTGAATATTCATAGAAGTTCTATATCCATTTTATTGTAATACTCACGAAATTCCATGTACATTCATCAGTTTGTTCTCCATTAACAGTATCACATTCTGTGTTACACAGAAAAGATACATGTAATTTCCTGTACAGAAGTGGTAACTGTATAAGATGTGGCTTCCTTGAATGTCTTATTTCATATAGTTTAAGAGGTTGAAAATATCAACTTTTAAGTTGTATAGAGTTAAACTGTATAGAGTTCTATGTTTTTGCAAGCTATTCCATTATCCATCGTTATAATCTTCACAGGCTTCAAAAGTAATTGCTTTGCTAAACATAAAGGAAGTCTGATTTTAATTTGCTATCTACATCTACATTCTCATATTCTTTTAATAGATTATTTAAAGTTATCACTAGAATCTTCTTTCACTCAAACATAAGTGAAAGTTTTATCTTACTCTGGATATCACAAAAATAATTTATTACTAAGGAAACAAAACCTTTTGTCTCTCAATATATTTCTTCAGGACAGCTGTGGTATTTCAGTGCAAGCACAAAAGCTAAAATGATCTGGGCTGCAATCAACTATTTTTAATAGGAAATTTTTACAGACTTTTAATAAGATCTCCCAACATAATTTATGAGGAGAGGTTTTGAAGTGAAGAGGCATTGTTTGGCAAGTGTTCTTCCTCTAATCTCAGGAAATTTAAATAAAAGAGGGCTCATTTCCTCTAACTTGGGATTTCTTCCACACAAAAAAAGTTAAGAAAAACACCTGCTACATAAATGCACAAAATAAGTTTATCCATAGTCCAAACAAAATACATTCAGAAAAAAAAACCTGGAAGACTCAAAACTCTGGGGATGCTAGATCATACTGGTGTAATCATTACTACTTACATTTAAGAGCAGAAGCTGACCTATTAATTTTATGCAGCCTAAGTAAGGGGATGGTTGTGTGTGCCTGCTTGCTTAACATGTTAATAGAAGAGACAAGTTGGTCTTGACAAATTTCATACCTACATATCTGTAATTCTAAAGGCATTCTCCAATCTTATATCATAATGATTCCTAGTTTGTGAAATTGTGCAGTAAGGAGACATGGCCCAACACTGGCCATTCAAACCATCTGTCTGCAGGCAAAATGTTGATGGCGTATTTGAGAATTTGATCATTAGCACCTCTATTTGTAACTGAAAAGCATAAACAGAGCCCAACTCTGTTAGCACATCATCTTCTAACAGCAGCCCCTTAATGCCAAAGAGTTTTTAGACTTCGATAGATTCATAGGTTGCAACATGACATCAAGTTTCTTAAGTAAACTTTTGCCCCTGAATTAAAAGGGGTGTGTGGTAGGACATATGATTTGCTAGCAAAAGGCCCAGGTTCGGCCCTTGAAATCCATTGACAGGAGAGACAACCGACTTAAAAAATATGAAGAACTGTTGCCGGTCAGTGCAGATGACACTGAACTTAAAGGTGGTACGGTGTGAGTCAGCATAAGGCAACTTCATATGCAGGACTTCTCTTATGGAAAAGAACTGATAACTCTACTGGGATAGGCAAGAATTTCCATATGCTTCAGATGACTCACTATATTACTACAAACAGAAGTAGGTTTCTCTTCACAGATCTTTTCTTGCAAACATTCTAAAGGAAAGTAGCTGTAGGAGGGATAAAGCTTTCTCTCTATCCAGTACCTGAGCTGCATGTGCAACCAATGAGAAAATAAGTACTGTCATAACTGAAAGTCATTTTGCAGATCAAGTAAGTAGAGAATGCTGGAACACAGCAGTGGATAGGCCACCTTCTGCAATGCTCAAACATCCCTGGGTCAATGGTATGGCAATGGCATTAAACTTCACAAAAAGAGATTCCATCTAAACATTAGAAAGAATTTTGTGATGGTAAGAGCAGTTCGACAGTGGAATATGCTGCCTCAGAGTATGGTGGAATCACTTTCTTTGGAGATTTTTAAACAGAGATTAGATGGCCATCTGTTAGGAATGCTTCGATGGTATATTCCTGCAAGGCAGGGGACTGGATTCAGTGGCCCTTGTAGTCTCTTCCAACTCTATGGTTCTATGAATATTTTTTGGTAGAACCCCTGTATCAGCTAATTCACTGAGAAGCTCCTAGAATATACCCGATAGTACAGTTTTTGCAAACCCTTTGTTTTCAACTTGATGTGTGCTGCCTTTTATCCTATGCCTTGAGAAAAATGGGATATAAAATAAATAATATATATCTGTTCTCTGTCAGCCTTCTGCCTGTAAGTGCAGCCAGCCAGCATAAAGAAAAGTGAAAGAAGCCTTGAACTCGGAGAAGCTGGACAATGAATGAGTTAGCCCCATTCGGGGGAAAAAATAGTAGGTTCAGTTAGGGTCCTTTACACTCTCTGTCTCAGCTCTACTTTATAATTTCCCTAGAGCTGGAGAAGGGTCATTTTCAGCAACCACATTCCACTACAAAATCATCCAGAACCATTCATTCTTGTTAGCATTAGTGGCCTCTGATGACTTGTCAGATTTTGCATTCCACTGTGAAGCTGCCTGGCAAATTGGAGAAAGGGTTTAACATTATCTTCCCCAGACCGATTGTGAGGTCATTCATTAAATATGTTGCTCTTATCCATAACACTCTTTTTCAACTCTTGGCCTTCTTCCAGACAGAAAACTCATTGTGCTACCAATCCAAAGGCACTCTTCAGCTGGGCCATCTTTTCCTCTTGAAAAGATTGTGTGTGTGTGTGTGTGTGTGTGTGTGTGTGAACAAAAAATTGAGAAAATAAGGGTTACAAAGGGAAAATGATGTCATCTGGACCCGCTGTAAAATTATGTGAAGACGATGAGGTGATTGCATGAAATAAGCCTCATCTTGAAGCACTCCTGGATTTCACTATTCTTTATCTAGCATCCAGTTGGCACATCACAAGTACTAGACAGTGCTATGTAATAAAGTAATAAAATGTAGACTACATGCTCTCTCCGTAAGGAACATCATGGACAAAATACATTCACTATTATCAAACACCACAATAAGCTAGAATTTCAAAGAATATCCACTCATTGTGAATGGGCCAGAAAACTGGTGCTGTCTGTCCAGGTGGGGACAGATCACCTCCTGATTCTCAACACCACAAACCCTCTCCTGATGTCCCCCACATCCGATGAAGATGGACAAGAGAGATTAAGTATAGGGCCACCATGCCAATCCACTCCCTTTCCCTGACTTGGTTTGGACTTTGGATGCCCGCTCTCTCCACCATGCCCCACCCCCCTTCCCACAAAGACACACACATTTTAATATTTGTGATTTTCTCACAGACACACACACACACACACACACTTACTTTGATATTTGTAATTTTTCCACTTTTACAGGGGTCCTGTGCCGCTAAGCCTAGAGAATTTGGAGGGCCAGCTGTACACCAGACAACATTACGGTGCACTGATCAATGCTCAGATCTCACATTGTAAAGGATGACATAGAAGAGAAACGAACGCTATCCCCTGCCATTTTCGATATCTTTCTCCTGTGAAAAACTAAAGTACGTGTCATGCTAGTTAGCTGTTTCAGATTGTCCTGTTGAAAAAACACTTCATTTGTACTAATTAAGCAGTGGTATCACTATTATGGCATGACATCATAGCGCTATTACACTATTACCTTAAAAAATAATTTTTAAAAAGTCATGTTGTGGTGGTCACACTGTAGTGTGTGGTACCACAGGAAATCTTTGGAAAACTCATCCATACAGTAAAGACATCTGAATGGATCTGATAAGCAGTGATGTATTTATGTCTTTTACTTCTTCAAGTAAAGGACTCAAGTCAAATCTCAAGTCTCTACCATCAAATCTCAAGTCCTTACATTGCAAGTCTCAAGTCTGGGAGCCAACTTTATACCCACCCTATATTCCAGAATTTCTGGACAGTCAAAAAAGGCAAGTTTAACTCTTTAAGTAGACTTGGCCCTCCACATTTCTGATTTTGCAGCTACAGAAGCGGGGAACAGGATCCTTCCTACTTCCCATTTCTGAAGCTGGAAGTTGTTTTGAATGTGGGGAACAGGATCCTTCTTACTCCCCATTACTGAAGCTTCAAAAGCTTTAGAAGGATCTTTCTTCCTCAAGCCCATTGCCTAATACATTTTCTTTTCCCCTCTGAGAAATGCACCCTGCACTCTAGGGGTGAATCTTGCCTTCTGCTCTTAGGGGAAGTTTAAGAAGGCTCCTCCAATATGCAGCAGCGACAGCCTGCTGCACAGACCTCAACCCTGCTTCAAGCTTATTGCCTAATTCCTTTGCTGTTCCCCTCTGAAAAATGCGCCAACATGCATTTAAGACACATTGTCATGTGATCAGTAGACAAAAAGAAATGGAAGCATTGTTCAAAATTATAAGGTTTCTGGATGAATGTGTTACGTTACTGAACCAAGGGCAGCAAGTCAGCCACTAAAAATATACAAGTCACGAATCCAGTCATCACATCATTTATTGTCAATTCAAGTCCAAGTTAACTCACTGAAGTGACTTAAGTCTGATTTGAGTCTGAATCAATCAATTCAAGTCTACATCACAGCTGATAGGTTAGGTTATTGCATTATAACGGCAAACCATAGATAGATAGATAGATAGATAGATAGATAGATAGATAGATAGACAGACAGACAGACAGACAGACAGACAGACAGACAGACACACACACACACACACACACACACACACACACACACACACCTGAAAAAAGTTTCAAGGGCACAGACTACAGAAAACACAGTTATTGGGAAGTCTTGTGCTCCCTGACCAAACACTGGAGGTCTAAGGTTTCCTTGCTGAAGATTTCCTTGGGAATCCTCAAGGGAGGGACAACCAGACCACACCAACTAATCGATTGTTCTTGCAGTGAAACAGAATGAGACATTCCCATTCAATCTGATACTGAATCATAGCCAGAAAGGTGGTCATCAATGGATTATTTTCAGCATGAAAAAATCCAATTCCCAGTGACTGTACAGCACCAGAAGAATCACAACGTCATGTGATAAGGCTGAGACAAAAGTGGGACCAAACAACTGCTATGCTCTGAAAATATAATGGCACAGTGTGTTAACTGAGGTATGCTCGTATTTCCATGAAACTCCTTCCCTCAACACACACAGTGACTAAAATAAAGTATATTTCCTAACAGTTCTGAATTTCCTAGCTAGGACATAACTGCCTAAGACACTGGATGGCATAAGCTTGATTAGAAGATAAGAAGACACACAAAAATCTGGAAAACATATGGCTAGTTATACCATCACTGACCCTCTTATTTTAGCAGTACAAGACTACTGCATCCATAATTTCGGATTGCAGCTTAATCCCACTGGATCTACTGCGGAAAACATGTGAACAGTCAAATTTATTTCCATTTTGGGCAAACAAGAACAAGATCAGACTGCAAATGACAAAATCATGATGAGTATTGAGTGGTAATATAAAAATAAAAAGCTATTACTGGGCAAGGGTCTTTTAAGGTCTTTCCAACTAGGATTTATTTAGAAAAATCACTGAATTTTTTTTTGCTTTAATATCCATAGTTTAAGCAAAATGCAATAGGTATGTAAACTATTTTCTGTAGAAAATAGTATTTCTTTAAGAAGACTGAAATTTTTGCACCCCAGAAATTGAACAATCACAAGTAAAATATCTTTCTTCATTTAACTGGAAGAGGAAGGAAACAAACCGGTTTGGGTCCATACCACTCTCAGATATAATTTCTTTGCATATGTGATAAGAATTCAAAACATCAGAAGCAAGAGACAGGCATGGCTACTCAGCTTCTCAGGATATAAGATATGACTGACATGCCAGCCATAGGCCTCTTCATATTTAAGAAGATATCTTAAAGAACACTGTCTCCTTAGTCAGTTCACATGATCATTTTCCTCTCAAAACAAGAAGGCTTTATGATCATCACATGGATGGTTGATGGATCCCACATGGATTAGTCTCCTTCTTGCACAACTCACAAATTCACAAGGCTTTATAGTACAAACATGCATTAGATCAGTGGTTCTCAACCTGTGGGTCCCCAGATGTTTGTGGACTTCACCTCCCAGAAGCCCTGAGCATTGACCATAGTGGCTGGGGCTTCTGGGAGCTGAAGTCCATGAACATCTGGGGACCCACAGGTTGAGAACCACTGCATTAGATGATTCATCCCCAGCTGAATGACTGCTACTGTTACATTGATTGCAACTCTTTTGTTACAAGGATGAAACTTTGAGGAATAATTTCTATTCCACATTCATGAAAACAAAAAAGCTATCAAGTTAATTATAACAGTAGCCCGCAGAACTGATAGCAGTGGCATATCTAGTGTAAACAGCACCTAGGGCAAGCAGGGACATTGTGCCCCACCTTCTTACCCCTACCCTACTCCTATACACATGGCTTTTTGTGCCCCTCTGGCACTGACACCAGGGGCATGTGCTCTACTTGCCTCACCCCAGATATGCCTCTGACTGATTGTAAGGCCCTGCTCTGGCGGTCCCCAATGTCACTATGGTTTGGATGGACACCATACCTAATTGTCAACACATTTTATTGGCTCTGATATTAAATTCAAGCCTGAGAGGTGACAGAGAGGTCAAACTGAGCGAAGGAAAGAATTTGACTGTAAATGTGAGAAGCATAGGTCAACTCCAAAATTCCTCCAGGTAAGACTGAGTCACTTGTCAGGCAAATACACATCATTCGTGTGGATAATAGGCTTAAATAGAAGCCAACTGTGAGGCCGATTGACACCGACTGACAGATATTTATCCCTTGTACACCTGGATTCTTTCCTCTTTCCTCACAGCACCCACAACAGACGGCTATTACAACATCCATCATGTCTTTGTCAATCAAAGCAATAAGCACATCAACAGGCGAAAGACTCATTGTCCACAACAGGTTCCCTTTGTCTTGCATCTGGAACCTTCACAGCCACAAGCCATTTTCAGGGTACAAATACCCCTGATTTGAGGAGGCCCACTGCAGTCTCTTGAAGGTCTACCTGTCACTCTGTCCGTCTGGGTCCTGAATGAGAACTGTCCTTAGGTCCTACCTAAACCAAAATACATTTCTGCTCTTCACTACTCTTCTGGACTAGTAATTATAAACCCCCCAAATCCCTCAGCCTCTCTATAATTTTTCCTCCCTTTCTCTTTCAGCTAGCTCTTGTGTGAATGTGTGATTGTGTGTATCTTTTGTGCATGTATGAGT
The DNA here is from genome assembly GCA_948472985.1 of Iguana delicatissima. Lineage (NCBI taxonomy): Eukaryota > Metazoa > Chordata > Lepidosauria > Squamata > Iguanidae > Iguana > Iguana delicatissima. Next base: position 318,098 of record CAOKZL010000229.1, read on the forward strand.
GAATTCCCCTCAATAAAATCATTTTTAGACAATTCTGCTTAGTTTTTGGCTTGGCCTGACCCCGTAAACATTGGGTAAAAAGATCTCGCTAGGTTACCCTGCCTCTTGTAGTGCTACAGTTTGTGCTCCGGCTAATTCCTACTCCCCATTATTTGGAGCACACTGAGGTGTCCCCCACTGGACCCCAGAACCCAGGGTAACATGATAGCCTCCTCTGCTCCACTTGCTAGCCCCATAATGAAATTAATCTCTCTTATACTATGCTTCCCTTCACAGTAAACTGCAGATATATTTAAACTATGCAGTTTAAGATTATGATTATACTTAAACTCTTTTTCCAGCAAGAGAGATTTTATTCAGCACAGCTGTTAATATGATGATGATAAGCTGGATCCCTGGGCCCCTTTTGCATTGTGCAGCTATAACACTTAACTGCCATAGGTGCATACCACAGGTTCCTGCGAGCTCTCTGCCACAAGTTTTAAGTACCTCATGAAACGATTAATTCTAGGATTCTCTAGGATAGAGTAATAGCAATTAAAGTGGTATCCAAGTGTAGTAATTGTGTAGCAAGAAAGGGGCCCTGGTTTTATTCTGCCTACAGAAGCGTCCCCAAGATGAGTTCTGCTGAGAATGCACTTGCTTGTGAAAAGGGGCAGCACGGTGTTCATTGATTCCCTTCCCTCTGTAGCCTCCAGTTCCACCTCCTCATTGTTCCAGGCAGTTCTCCAATGCAGTAAAAATCTCAGAGTAACAATGGGGGACGTGAGGGAAGGGCTGAATCAGTGAAGATTGTCTTCACACTTAGTCAAAGCTCCACTGGATCAAAAGCTGATTAAGGGATCCCTTCTGTCTGCAAGTGGCTTTCATTAGATCAATCCCTCTGTTTCAAGGCTTTTAAAAAATGGAGATACGCATCTTCTAATGAGGAGAGAATTGATTCATGAATGCAGGTAATAAATAAGATGAATTGAGGTGTAAGCTGAATAAATTTGGGTTTCTTGACCCCATACTCTGGTTTTCCCCTTTTCTGCCTTTCCCTCCCCCAAACACAGAAGAGAGTAAAGCATCACAGCTATAGGGAAATAAAGGAAGATGCAGAAATGGGCACCACCTCTACCTGCTGCTTCCTTCAAATATTCTTTCCCCCATAGCCCAGCCCTCCATAGTCATTCACCCCAGCTACCACTTCTGAGTCTTAAGGAAAGCTGTGATATAGCTGTCCCTCTTTTCCCTAACTGAACTCCAATTAAATTATAACCTCTGTAAATTATAAAGGAAAAACTCTTCAGAAGACCCAAGGAGGAAACTAAATGAAGTACAAATGGTAAAAACAGAGACTAGAGCCTTAACCATAATTTTATAGTGTACCTTACTGCCTACACACATAGCACTGGTCAACAAAAGAAGTCAAGGAGTCAACAAAAACAGCAAAAACCTACAAACTATTTTAATTAATATTTTGTTTAATGTGGCTTACTTCCAAGTAAGTGCCCAAGGACCTGTAGCCTAAGCATCCCTTGAAGGAAGAAAACGCTACCAGATGCACTGCAGCAAATTTCTATAGAACAGGCAAACGGCTGGATGAGCAACCTGTTTAAATGTAAACAAAATTAACAGATCAACAACTCACTTAGCAATTCTACATTCAAATAAAAACACTCAGCAGAATACTCTCTTATACACATAAATAAAAATGATACATTCTGATATTCACCGAGTACAGGAGTTCACCTCAGTAACTATTGTCCGGTACTGTACAGAACAGCTGGAAAAACAACACTGCATTGCAGCCCATCATCTCAATAGCATTGGATAACGGATAAAAAGACTTCCCAGTCTTTACAAAGGGCAGTCCCCTGCACTCTCCAGTTTGCCTTTCCCAGGTCATGCAGAAAGAATTCTCCCGAGGCCCTCCCGACATGGCACTCGCACCGGATCTTACACAGGCTGACTCGGAAGTACCGGCTCTTGGCTGAGCTTAGTTGCGAAACTGTGATATTGTAGGGCCAAGAAGGATAAGGTCTGCGCCAACTCTGTAATGAGAATGGAAAACTTCCTTCGACTCAAGCCATTTCCGCACTAGACTGTTACAGTGCTTTTATTCCACTTCCAGCATCCTATGGAATCCTGGGGTTTTATTCCACTTCCAGCATCCTATGGATGTTTGTAAACCCCAGGATTCCATAGGATGCTGGACGTGGAATAAAAGCACTGTAACAGTCTAGTGCGGAACTGGCCTAAAAGTCAACGGCATGGAAATCAGCATGTGAATTTCTTTTTCCTGTTTCCCTTCTAGTAGTATGCCCATTAGACGTTAAAGCTGGGGGCTGGAGAGTGGGAGTTTTTACTCTTCACTCTGCGTCCAAAAGCAAACCAACAACAGGATAAAACCAAACCCGGCTAACCAATTCAGGGGCGAGAGCCGCGAAGCCGTGGTTGGTAAAGTGGGGAGCAGTAGGGGCGAGTCTTTAAGGCACGACGGGCCACTTTGTCGCTTCACACGTGACGACAAAGGCAGTAACGCCCGCCCAGCGGTACCCCCACTGCGTTACACGCGCGTTCCGAGCGCGGGAGGGGAACATTTACGCCGCACTCCGCACTCGACGCCGCGCAAAGCCGACAGCCGAGTCTGAAAGCAGCGACGTGAGTGGCCGGCGCGCACCTCGTGACCAAACCGCAGCCCCACTGAAGAGACGCCAAACGAGGAAGAGGTGCCTCCGCTGGGAGCATGCGCAGCTGAAAACTCCGACAGAGGAAAGAGGAGGAGGGGGAAACGGCTGCGGTGACCCGGGCGCGGAAATGACGCATCAGCGAACGTCGCGTCCTTTTCCGGCCGGGCGGCGTGCTCGGGAGAGGGAGCGGAGCCGTCGCCGAGATGAGCGTCCCGGCTTTTATCGATATTACAGAGGAAGACCAGGTCAGGATGCCAACAGATTGCTTCCCTTTTCGGTCTGGCCGCCACACAGCGCCGATGGGCGACGGCTGGCTGTTCAGGGGACCCGCCTGCCCGCTCTCCTGTGTGCCTCCTTCGGGAAAAGGGGTGGATCTCTTTCAGAATCACCTCCCCCGCCTGGAGATCTTGAGGGGAGAGACCGCGGCTCCTTCCTCCGCCGGCCCAGCAAGACACCCAGCTGCTGGACCATCGCGACCCGTTTTAGAGCCCTTTTTTCTTCCTTTGTGCCTGCTAACAGCTTCCCTTTTCAGTAGCAGAGTCCTTCCTTCCCAGAGTAACCTATAGTCTTTTTCAAGGCATGGCGTAATTCCTGTATACGACCATCAGTTCTACAGGAATTATGCTCAGGAACTCGGTTACCTGCAAAAGAGCTGTTGTGGGGGTGATGGTACGTCGTCCGAAGGAGAACTGGCAAAGCTGCATGAAAGGCTGTTACTATAGGTCGGTTTTTTGCATCAGGAATCCTTCCTCCGCTCTTGTGGCTGTCAGCAGTTCTCTGTTTTGTAAAGAAGAATAAGCAGCACAGTCTTAGTTGTATCTAATTGTTATATAATTGAAAACAGATTGGGCAGGGCTTTTTTTCAAAATCTGGCTTCTTTGCATTAAAACATTGTCTAAATTCCAATTAGATTGAAGTTGTGTTATGTCCCTGATCAAGAATTCTGTGTTACAACCAAAACTGTTAAGTTGTTAGTTACGGGTTCGTGAGTACATGCGACTTTCATAAATAACATGTGTGTTTTTTTCTTTGCAAGGCTGCAGAACTTAGGGCTTACCTAAAATCCAAGGGAGCAGAAATATCTGAAGAGAATTCTGAAGGTGGACTTCATATTGACTTAGCACAGATCATTGAAGCATGTGATGTGTGCTTGAAGGATGATGATAAAGGTTTGTATCATCATATTTTTAAGTCATTATTGATGGAGCACTTGGATGGATAGGGATCTAGAGATGTGATGTAGTTTGTGTCCAGGTAATCTTCGAGAATTTATTGGAATCCTCTCCGATTTGGGATGAAAATGGTCTTGGTTTGCATGGTGGATGACTTAGATGAAGGAGTGGAGAGGAAAAGTACAACCCTGTTGATTGGTTGTCCCATTTTCTGCTGCTGATCACAGTATCCTTTTGGATTACTTAGCCAAGTTAGAATTAGGAGGTATGGTATAAATGGTGGCTCTGGGCTTGTCTGGGAGATCAGTCCCCAAGTGTGTTGTTGGGGAACTTTTGCTCAGCCCTGTTCCACAGGATTCCATAGGACGTTGAAAGTGGAATAATAGCACTAAGCCTAGTGCGGAAATGGCCTTAGTGCTCTGTCTTGTTCCGCATGCTCTCTTTTTCACCTGCTAGGGAGATGGTTGAATTTGCAAGCAGATATCTGGAGGCAATTTTGATGTAGATGAGAGCAAAGAAACTGCCATTTAAATCAAATAAGTTGCAGCTTGAGCTTCCCATGGACACTGTACTATCTGTGGAAATGCAGGTGCCATCAGTGGCTAGGAGTCATTTTGACCAGCTTAGTTGGGGTGTAGCTGGCATACCAAATTTTGGTAGGACAGACCTAGTCTTTATTGCTTATGCATTGGTAGTCTTCAGAGCAAACAGTTGTAATGGACACTTTGTGTGGCTACCTTTAAAGATGGTACAGAAATATACAGCTGGTATAAAATGTGGCCAGGCTAACTAATGGCAGTCAAGGTATGTGACATAAATAGTGTGCCAGTTGCATTGGTTGTGATGGTTTTATAGTCTAAACATATTCTGATGTTGATATTTAAAGTCCTAAACGAACTTGTCCCAATATCGGTTCTGCAGATGTTTTTGGACTATAACTTACATCATGCCCAACCACTGTCTATGCCAAATAAGCACAGTGGTAATTGCAGCCAGTCTAGATCATAGAATCAGAGGCTTGGAAGGGGATGAAGTGCTGTTACCTGTATGAATCTGTTCCTTGGCCTCCCTACAAGATCAAGTGGGTTGATAGGTACAAAGGATGAAGCCCTTTTAGTGACAGCATTGTTTTTGGGGAAACTCCTCCTTGATGCTTTTCACACAGCCTGTAAACAGATTTAAAAGTTGATTTACTTCTAGTCAAGGTATCATGGCACTGTCTACTTTAATGTTATTATCCAGTTACTAGGTTGTGCTGCTATTTTTAAAGGTTGTTTTATGGTCATTTTGATGTCTGTTTTATTCTGAATAATGGATTTTTATGTAAGCTGCCTTATGAAAACTTTGGTTGAAAGTCAAGCTCTATTATCTTGAAACTGAAATTTCCTTGTGTAGGGTGCTTAGTTACTTCAAGAATTTTATTTATTAAAATAGTTATGTCTCACTCTTTATTGTGGGATCTTGGGGTGGTGTAACAACTTAAAACACTTTCAGATTAAAACCATGAGTAATTTGAACAAGATAAAAACAAGTTAAAGAAGATAACAATTAAAACGGCTATTACAGTTTAAGATTGTGTATATGTACACTTTGAAGTAAATTAGTTCCAAAGACTTTAATTTAAAAAAAACATATTTTACTTTGGCAAGGGAAAGAAACCAACATAGGCACCAGTTCAAGGGGAGGGTATTCCACAGTCTGGCACCACAACCAAGAAGGTCTTGTCCCATGCGCTCCCACTTTGTATCGCCCACAGTGGTAGGACGCAGAGGAGACCTTAATTTTCAGCAGAGATTGGGGGTGCAGGAGCACTCATGCAAGTACATGGTCCCAAGCTCTGTAGGGATTTTAATGTCATCACCAACATCCTGAATTCGAAGCAGAAGTGAATTGGAAGCGAGACCAGCTCCTTTAAGACTAGCGTTACATCTTATCTGTATGGTGCTACATTTACCTGCACAGAATTGTGTGCTAGAAGAGAGCACTAGTGTTATGCACGATGTCCTGTAAAATGTCTTGTAACTCTAAGAGAATGAAATCTAGCCCATGCTTAAAGTTTGTCTTCCATATTGTCAAATGGCTATTGTAACACAAAAGGTACAGCACCCTATATAGACCACTTGGTCTCAACAATGAAAGTCTTCAGTCCTGTTGGGCATTTGGCTGTGTTCAGGGACAGGACTTATATGCCGATGTCTCCAGTTAGCTCTGTGTATGAAGAAGCAAACGTTATCTATGGAGATAGATTTTAGAGGGACCCATTAGCATCAGTGCTTAACCCAGGATATCCCAGGCTCCATAGGTTACATGCTGGCAGCTCCCAGAGTTCAACTGGGGAAAGTTAGTGGGGAATTAGAAATGTCTTTAGTTCCCAGCAGTAATACAGGAAAACAATGTATTTTCCAAAATATTTGTTGAAAGTGTCCTGTTGATACATAGTAGGAATAGCATGTGTATTTCCATACTGCTTATCAATTAAGTGCTCTGTAAGTGGTTTACAATATGTTTAGCTAATTGCCCCCAATGAGCTAGGTATTCTGTGGAAGTATGGAAGGCTGAATCAACCTGGAGCCCAGCAGTATCTAACTCACAACCTTGTGACTGCAGTACTGGCATTTAACCGCTGAACCACCAGGGCACTTGAAGGAATTTTAACTCTAACTTTGATGCTCTGTATTTTGTGGCAGTAGTTATTAGAGAGCCAGTGACTGGAGACCAGTGTTTGAAACCCTCCTCACCCATGGAACCCACTGGGAGATCCTTGAGCAAGTCACATTCTCTCAGCCTCAGAGGAAGGCAAAAAGGCAAACCCTATCTGAAAAAATCTTGCCAGGAAAACCCTGTGATAGGCTTGCCTTAGGGTCACCATAAGTGAGAAGTGACTTGAAGGCACACAACAACAACAATAACCAAGTTATTTTTACACCAGTTAATTAATATTCATGTAGTGTAGCTGAAAAGCTATATTTAATTTTTTTAATTTAAAATTTTAGAAATTAGATACTTAAATTTGAAATTGGATTTTTAATGCATTTTTATTTTTTTTTAAAAAAAAAGAATAAAATACTCGATGTATCTTTAATGTTAAAAGGCCAAAATCCTTTGCTGCACTGTTGGCCGTCTGCTAGTGCAGCAAAATTTCTTTCCCTTCCCAATTTCACATAGTCCTCTGTACTGTCTGAAATCCTGCTCTGGGGCATCTTGGAGGGCTCTGGAGCAAATTTTGAGGGCTCATAGGGCTTCAGGGAAAAGTGGAATTGCAGTTCATATGATTCCACTGACAAAAGGTGTTCCATTAGCAAGATTACCTGACTGGATCCTAGCCACAGTTGTTATTAAATGTCTTTGCAGATTTTGCACTAGTATTTAAGGAGTATGCTTCAAGCAATCAGTGGCAAATTTAATTTAAATGAGTGATAAATTCCCCCTTTAAAGCAATGATTCAGATCATCTTGATTTAAATTAGTTCACCTGCCATCTTAAGTTAATTCAGTGTGCATTATCAGTTTGGTCATTATGAGTTGCAAGTAATATCTCTCTTTCCAAAAGTCCTGCTCAGTAATACCTGGGCTCACAGAAGAGGCCTCCTCAAACAGAAGTGTCTTAGATACTTCCTCATTTTGCCTGTGGTGTGGTTGCCTCTGGAATACCATATATAGCTTTAGTAATGCCATCATGAGAAAGATATAGAGGAGGAGAAGGTGCAGGAAGGTGAAACCAGAATAATTAAGAACATCTTAAAATATGAAAGTGTTTCAGACTTCTTAAGGAAAAAAGAACACTAGTAGATCACATGATAGAGACTTGTTATCAGATTTGGAGAAAATGAATAGAACTTTAAAGTCACCCAGTGCATTTAGATGACAGTAGATTCAAAACAGACAGAAGGAAATATTTTTGTTAGGTTATGGATTAGATGAAATCTAGATCTAAAAGGATACCACTTCTACATACCAGGTGGTGGGGGAGGTGGTAAATAACAGGGAGGACTGTTCCTACCCGTGGGCTTCCCAGCTAACCACTATGAGAAGGATAATTTACTGTATTTGCTGGCATATAAGACTCACTTTTTTTCCTGAAAAATACTGTTTGAAAATGGGTGTGTCTTATATGGTGTGTATTATATGCTGACAAGTAGTACTTTCTGGTGTGTAAATGGGGTGCGTTTTATATGCCAGTGCATCTTAAACGCCAGCAAATACAGTAGATGGATTTTTCATCTCATCTAGGAAGGTTATTCTTAATTATCCATATGCCTCAGAACCCTACATGCACAAAGAAGATATATTCTGTTTTATTCAAGAGACAATTGCCAGCTTGTTTCCTCTTGCCCAGTCAGTAAGCTTAAATTACATCCTGACAATGATGGTTAGCAGAAAAAGTCTCTGCTGCTGACACTGAAGAGAAGATTCCAGAGCTGCTCTTCAGCAGACAGGAATTCTGAGTGCACTGGCCCTTCTAGCATGACAGAAGAACCTGTGTTATTTGGAACTGTCTATCCTGGCATTTTGGATATCTGGCATGCATTCATTTTGGATGTTAGCCAATTGCCTGTGCCTAGAAAGGACCCTGAAATATTCCTTCCTCATATCTTCTCTTAGAGAATCCAGCACAGGTTTATTTTTCACACAATTAATCCTATGTACAAAGAGCCAGGATCTTTTCATTTGCCTGGATGAGAAGATTGCTGTACTGCTGTACTGTAGTAACTGGTGCCCACTTTATACTGAGATTGTGGCTAAAAGCTATTTTGGGAAAGAGTGACTTCAAACCTATGTTAAAATCAGGTGTGTATTCACACATTTGCTTACCTTACTTTAGTTTCCTTCTGATAAAAGTAAAATCAGAATTTTCTGCTGTGTAATTGAATTATGCTAATAGAAATCTTGCATTTTTGTTATTTTTAATTTTGTTGTTGGTTCATAGTGAAATTAGCATGAGTATAGAAATAGTTTTTCATATGCTTTGCTAAGCAATATAAAATAGTCATAAAGGAATCCTGTAGCCCTTTTGAGACTGGAGAAAAAAATTCGAGCACAGGGTTTTGTGACCAGGTGCATCTGATAAAGTGGAATACCTGAAAGCTTGTGCTAAAAATGTATTTTTCTGAGTCTCAGAGCTTCCTCATTCTCTCTTCATGCTGCAATAGACTAACATCGCTACCTCTTGGAATATGGATATAAGATTGTGTTTAGTGTGTTCTTAGTCATCAACAATTAAGAATTACGTATTTTAGTAATGAAAAAATAAATGTTGTTTTTCAACATAGATGTTGAAAGCGTGATGAACAGCGTAGTGTCTTTGCTTCTTATTCTGGAACCTGACAAACAAGAGGCTTTGATTGAAAGTTTATGTGAGAAACTGGTCAAATTTCGGGAAGGTGAACGTCCATCTCTCAGGCTCCAGCTGTAAGTGTCTTGTGTGTGTGAAAGAAATAAATGTCTTGTACCACAAGTTATTTTTATTCTGGAACAAAGATGATCTGTGAGTGCATTATTACTGTCTTAGCACCTGCTCAGATCAGAGAGTGTAACTGGTTCATATTTCTATGTATGTTATAAATAAAGTGGGAATAATAAAACCAGTTATTTGAGATTCAGTTAAAAATCAGAGAGTGTATTTCTGTGATGTATGTTTGATTCTGTTACTGCCATAATCTATTCTTTTCACATTTTTTTGCTTCTACTTATTTTGCTGGGCATTGATTTGTGGTTCTTTCCATACAAACTTTATGAACGTTATTTTTTTCATTATTGCTTAGGCTAAGCAATCTCTTCCATGGCATGGATAAGAATACCCCTGCAAGGTACACAGTCTACTGCAGTCTGCTCAAAGTAGCCTCCACTTGTGGTGCAATACAGTACATTCCAACTGAACTGGAGCAGGTAAGCAGTTGGGTAGCATTAGTATGGTAACAAAAAATCACCTGTTAGTATAAGGGGATCCCAAATTATGGAAGTTTTCTGAATGTCATGTTAAGACAGATTTCCCAGGGACAAGCTGGAGTGCTGGTGTGTGCCAAGTGATGGCTCCCACTGCAAGAAGGAACACAGTGTGGACTTAATTGGTTTGGTTTGGCATGATGTCTGAACCCAGCAGGAATTGGTGTTCCTCACAGCAAGCAAAAGAAAGAGTCCTCAAGAAGAAACTGAGCGTTCTCTGGTGTTTTGGAAGAGAAGCAAGTCAGAGCACCAACTCTTGCCTGGTTTAGTTTTCATGATGGGCAAACCACAGACTGAAGGTGCATGGTTTGTGTGGCTGTTCTGGCTTGAAGCGAGAGCAGTCACTCAGCATACATCAGCTTGTTGGCCTGAATATTACAACACAGACATCTGAAGAATTCTGGCTTACTGTAATCTGAATCATAAGTTTTATATATCTTCTTAAATGAAGTATAAAGTGACAGATACAGGAATTTCCACTAAGAATTCTTTCCATTTATAGGGTGTCATATTCCCCACTCTCATACCAATCTCTGCAACAATATATTAAGTTAACTTAGTGTGCAATTTGCAGCTTCTGCAAATCTGGCTCTCTCCCCGGCAGGCACTTTGAAAGCAATGGCTGCGCACAGGCACAAACCCCAATCTGTGCTTTCCTCCCCACCCTGACAGCAACTTCCTTCTTTTCCTCCCTTTGGCTCCCTCTCCCTGGCAGGCACATTGAAGGCAACTGCTGTGTGTGGGTGCAAACCCCTATCTCCCCTCTTTACCTGACTCTGACAACCAGTTCCTTCTTTTCCTCCCTCTGGAAGTGATGAAAGAGAAGACCCCAGCAGAATTAATGGACCTTGGCTTTAATTTGCAAATGTTGAAAGAGCAAGGTGTTGAAATGAGGGGGACACCCGTAATAAAAGTATTGTAATAATATTGCTGCCTAAAAGCCTTATAGAACAATTTCCTAGTTCTGCATTCTTGTGATCTGTTTTTAAAATGTTTGCAAGATAACTTTCTTTGATTCTCAAAATGTACCTTTTCTTAATAGGTTCGAAAATGGATTTCAGACTGGAATCTTAACACTGAAAAAAAGCATACTCTTCTTAGACTTCTGTATGATGTGCTAGTGGACTGCAAGAAGAGGTAACCAAGGCTACACAGAATGCCAAATAATGATTTTTTTATTTTATTAGTATCACATCTTTCACTCATACATGACATTATAATGTCTATACTTATCTCAAGTTTTCAGACATTACAGGGTTAATTTTAGCTCCATTGAACTAGTTGGCCCTCCGTGTGCATGGGTTCAACACTCACAAGCCATTTCCGCACTAGACTTTTATAGCGCTATGATTCTGCTTGAAACATCCTGTGGAATCCTGGGGCTTGCAGTTTCGGGAGGGGCCAATTGGCCTCTCCCAAAACTGCAAACCCCAGGATTCCGTAGGATGTTTCAAGTGGAATCATAGTGCTATAAAGTCTAGTGCAGAAATGGCCACAGATTTGACTATTCAAAAGTTATTTTATTTATTTATTTTAAAAAAATCTTACCCTGTTTGCCCCTGCCATGGAAAAATGTGTTTTCTCTAGATCCTCCATCACAATTTTGTACTGGAAATGAACCACAGAACTGAACTGGAGGACCTAGAGGTTCCTAGGGAGAACACTTATCTAAGCATGGCAAGATCCTCCGGTGTGACTCAGGCCCACTTCTGCCAAAAGTTGACTGTAGAATCATGCTGGAGGACAGATATTTCTAGAGAAGCATTCTTATTTAAAAAAAAAACCTTGATTTTTACTTTTATTCATGCTTTTTCCACTTTCACAGGGATCTTGTGCCCCTAACCCTGTGAAAGTGGAAGACTCACTGTACTGTTTTTTCCTTTCTTTTTATGATTCAAGGAAGCATCTGTACTGAGATAATAACCAATAATTGTTCTGATTGGTGCCGTTGATTTTTAGTGTTTTATAATCTGTGTGAAAGTTGCCAAGAGAACTGTGTCTCTAGTACTGAGTTTGTATACTAGTAAACTCAGGAACAGGCATTCATCCTTGTGAATTGAGTTTCACTCTTTGGTCCAGAATAAAACACTCCAGTGTACTTGGCCTGTCTCTTAAATCTTGAGAGTCTGTTAACAGTGATAAGAATATAAATCAAAATAAATTTGTTGTTAAAGTAACATTTGAAGGGCAAAAATCCCAATGTAGTTTACTAGTTACAGTTTGCATTGGGACTTGAGTGATCCACAGTGCCAGGAAACTCATTAGATAATGTAAAGATAGTTGCTTACTCTCAGTCTGACCTGTCTTGCAGAGTTATTGCGAGATGTAAATGTGGGAGAGAGCCATGAACTGCCTTCGGCTTTTTGATATTAAAAAAAAAAGGAATATAAATGTAGAAAATAAAATATAGGGTTTCTTTTTTCATCAATATCTTGTAAAATCCTGTAATGGTAATTGACCATTATAATTTTATTAATATTCCATACTAAGTAGAACTAGTGTAATTACTCATAAGTATGCTCAGTATTGAGAGCCAGCCTGGTGTAGTGGTTTGAGCATTGGACTGTGACTCTGGAGACCAGGGTTTGATTTCCCACTTGGCTGTGGAAACCCTGTGGGTGACCTTGGGCATGTCATACACTCTCAGCCCAAGAAAACCATGTGATAGGTTTGCCTTGGGGTCACCATAAGTTGGAAACAACTTGATGGCACATAGCAACAGATGTTCAGTATTAGTATGGCAACCAGATGTTTATCAGGTTTACTAATAGCTATTAAATCTGGCTACCCATTATATGTAATAATTTAGTAGTCATATTTAATGGTAATTAATTCTGACTTCTGCTGATTTATTTTCTATCCAGAAATAAGGCTGTAATATACTTGTACAGTTTAAAAAGTGGCAGAAATCATAATGTCTGCATTCAAACTGATTTTAATTTAAGCAACATAACTTGGATCTAGACTTCTACTCAGGGCAAGCACATTCCCTAAATAGAGTTCTGGTAAGAACTGGAAGGAGTTCTGCTGGCAAGAATCTGTGTTGTTAGAGGAAACAATAAAAGTGATAGTGGACATGCCCATGCATAATCCTATTTAAACATCAGATTTGTCTGTTCACCAATATCTTTGTTAACAGCACTTAATATATAGTTCATGTTATAAACTGAGATGCAGCTTCTATTATTTCTAAAAAACAAACAAAAAATCCTCGCTCTGCTCTTAAGAAAAAATAACAATACATCCCTCTGTCTTAAACATTATTAATTCAGGCTGGCATTCTGTATTTGCAGTTATCAATTTGTAACCTAGAGTTAAGCATCCATAACTACTCTGCATTCAGTAAGACTAGGTGTTCACAATCATGGCACTATTGCTGTGGTTGTAAATGCCTTCTAAATGATGTTTTCAGCCTCTTCCCACCAGCAAGCAAGACTGTGACAAGGAATTGTGGCAGGGGTCCTGTTTATGTTTGTCACAGCATCTCTCAGTGGTCGGAAGGGGCTGGCAGTGTCATCTTCCTGCACCCCGATTGCTGGCTGAACAAACCTTCATTGTTCAATGTGGCTGCTGGCTACTAAGGTACATGGGGGGAATCAGGCCAAGGGACACCGTTTAGGATGCATCTGTAACAAAAATGATGTAAAACATAGGCAATACTTTTTTGTAAATTACTAATATTACTGTGACAGAGTTCTGGCGGTGGTGTGACTCTCCTGACTGCCAGAGTAACCCAGCAACAGTTTGCTAGGCAACCAGAGTAGCTGCTCAAGAGAGAAACCCAGCTCATTAGTGTGAGAGAGGGGCTGGAAACTTGAGAGGAAAATATATATAGAAGGCACACACTGGGTTTCATTTTGGCAGTCCTTCAGCGAGAGAGAGCTCTGGAACAAAGTTCGTCAGTCAACAAAGGAGGCTTGTCTGCATGGGAGGGTTTGTTTCTCAGGGAAAGCCTAGAAAGAGAGGCAGAAGAGAAATCAAACCATTTTTTAATCTGGTCAGAAAGTGTCACCTAGAATTGAAGGTTGAGTCTTTGGTGATAGTGTAGCCAATGAGCTGTTTGTGTTACTGGTTCTTATATGAGGGTTTCATCACATAAAGAAGCCATTTAAAAGAACTTCAAAGAACTGTATTTGCTTCAAACTGCTTATGAACTCCAATTCTTTGTTCTGTTTATTATTTTAATAAAGATTGTAGTTTATTTTTATAAATCTGGATTCAGCTGAGTAGTATACAGTATTTAACACCCAAACAGAAAACATGCTGCCATAAAATTCTAAAGGGGTACTAAATAACCATGAGAAACACCTCACTCTTTACTCAGAATAAGTGTTTTAAAGGAGAAAGCAGAGGTGTGTGTATGTGAAATGACAGGGTGCTTTATCAGATCTGGGGAGCTGTGCTAACCATCTGAGAGAGAAGCAGCAGGCCTGGTCGCAATTACTAATTAGTATTTTTAAAAATGTGTTGCAATTACTATTACTGATGTGTTATAAATTAGGTCTTGCTGCTGCTTTTAATATTAATATTTAACTGGATTTGTATGATTTTGTTGTATTTTATGTTTAATATGAATTATGTGTTTTATCCTAAGAGGTTCAGCCATAAGCTAGATACATAAAAGTTAATAGCTTTTCTTTGCCTGATGTTACAGATTAATGTCTTTCACTATTGTCATTAACATGCCAGCCATAATTTTATAATCTGAATTAGGCAGGGAAACTGTGTTACAAAAATCTGCAATAGCAGAATTCTTCCCTTTTCCCCCCAGTGTAAGTCCACCTTCTAGGAATCATCCTCGTCACACAACAATGATTAAAAAGCTTTCATAACTGCAGCTATCTCTCGTGTAAAAGTTTAATTATTTTTTGTTTCTGATCTGTAAAATTTTAATGCAGAATTGTTCTTTCATTAAGTGTACATTGTCTTATCTTCAATTAATAGTACATTATGCTCAAATTTTTGTTATCCTGCTAGTAAACCTAGGTGTCAAAAATTGTGAAACCTTTAAATGCAATCACTTCTGCAAAATTGTATGAGATGCACTATAGAAAAGTAAAATTCTGTGCTTGCGCACTAATCTTTTATGTTCTTGTCTCCTAAGTAAGCTATCGTGCTAATAACTGTTTCACCCCTTTCTCATATTGACTTGCTTAAGAGTAGCCAGTGCTTTTTCCACTTGTTAGGTCAATGAAATCTGTTTTCCTCCCTCAGCCAGTAACAATTGCTCACATGTGTTCAGAGAAAATAAAGCATAACAAAATACCTTTTGAAATACATTTGAAATTATAGCCTGATCATAAAAGAAAATTCTAATCGAATTTACTTGGAATACTAAAATTTTCTGCCCAGAAAGCCCAGATTGTGTACCAAGAAAGAAAAGATCATTTAGAGCTTTTAAAATAATGAAAATGAACACTTAATGAATCTTTTTGGATCTAGTTTTACTGCTAAGTTTCTATATGAGCAGTTCTGACAAGCAAGGAAATAAATAAAATTATCACAGAATTAAATCTGCCATGTCTTGCTGTTTTGAGTCTGTGATTGCAAATTTAGTAGAGTGCACATATTCATGATATTGAGAAAAACTGCAGGAAGTTGATTAATTTGAGAGAAGTATGTCATTGATTTTAACTGTTAAAAGGTAGGCTGCTGAGCTTTCAGAAGGGCAGGGCAGAACTTTTAAATAACTTCTCAGTTGGAACTGCATTCCTCACATGAGACATGTGAAAAGGGAAGGTGCTTCACTTTGGCCTGTTCTCCTCCCCATATTATCCAAGCGAGGAAAATATAATCTCCTCTTGAGGTTCTGCTTGCTGATGGGCATCAGGTGAATGTTCAGTTAATTTCTAGTCCCAAGTGATTGTCAAGCGGTTTGCCTTGAAATGAATGGAGGGTCCACAATTTGCCCACATGGACTCTGGCCCAAATTCAGTTGCCAGTAACAGCTGGAGTAGACTTACTGAATTGCTTGAACTTAACTAAGTGTTGGCTTACTAAGCGCCCACTGATGCAGGTGGTCCACTTTAGTTGGGGTAGGCAAGTGTGCCTGGAACCATTTACGCCCTACTCTGCACCGCTTGCTGTCTTCACCATGACGACAGTGGAAGTGATGTGACATCTCTTCCAGTTTTGTGTGGCCATTTTTTCAGAGTTTGGAAGGATTAGGCAGAAAGGGAGGAGTAAAGCCACTGTGTTTTGCAGCAGTTTGGGCTCCTTTTTGTGATCTTTAGGCCAAAAACAGCCTGAATTTTTTTTTTTAAAGGGTGAGTTTGGAGGCATGTGGGGGCGTTCTGGGTGCACCAAGAACTCCAAAAAAGAGTTCAGAGCTTATACGTAGGCTCTGTCGTAAATCCTCAGAACTCTGCTCCAGAACTATAAGAATGAAGATATTCCAAAGAGGATGGGAAGTGTGCAAGAGGAATTGGTGAAAATTGCCTCACTCTCTCATTCCATGGAATGGAAGCCTTCAGTGGTTCAGATAGCCTTCAGCTGACAGATACACCATTTGGCACAAGCCAATGAATTCTGGAAAGGGATGGATATAGATATTGTAGGTTGTTTCTTCTCCCTTTTTTCACCCCCCAAAGGCTTTTTATTATTATTTTTTAAATTAAAATGTTTATCTTTTGGTGGATCTAACCCACACAGTTAGCCACTTTTGTTATTTTGTTAATATCACGGCTGTAACCAGAATTTCAAAATACACATTGAAAGTATGGCAGACCTTTAAAAATATTATACTGTTAAGCAAAGCAAATGATATTCAACGTTGTGCAAATAGACTGTACGCTCTTCCACATATCCCAAAACTGTTCCAGAGGGCCTCTCCATTCTTTGGGCAGATTTCAATAAGCAGCTTACAGGCACAGTGGGGAACCAAGTTCAGCCAGTGGTGTCTGTTCCACTGGCGAGTGATAGCATTCGATTTTATACTTTTTCAGCTTAAACCTCTAAACCGAAATAGATGTGTTTCTGTAACAGTATAGTTATATCTTTTTGCTTATGATAGATTACTCTTCGCCAGTCCTTCTTGACTCTCTAGCATCAGTGTTGCTGAATGCAGGGACAGAACACTTGAGCTTGAGGATTTTCTTGAAAACCCTGTAAGTGGTAGTGATGGTCAAACAAATATAGCTGGAATTTATATTTGCATATGAACCTCAGTAAGTGTTTTAAGGAGTGTTTATGTCACTCCATCTCAGTGGGAATTATGTTGAGAAGCATAGTAGATAGACCTGAGGGCCTGAGTACCTGAAAGGCACCAGATCCCATCTTATATTCGAAGCTAAGCAGGGTCAGCCCTGGTTAGTACTTGAATGAGAGACCACCAAAACTATCAAACGCTGTAGGCTGTATTTCAGAGGAAGGGATTGGCAAAACCCTTGAGTATTCCTCATCTAAGAAAACCTTATGAAATTCATGGGGCCACTATAAGTCAACAGGCATATTGAAGGCACACAACCATACACATTCAGTTTCTTTTAAAAGTCTTTACTTGTGTATTTAATATTTTCAGTACTTCTATGGTCTTGGGGACCTTCATAGACTGAGAGGCAACACATAGGTGTCATAAATTCTGATCTCAGAATATTATGCAAAAGTAGACTCTGCCCTCTTTCAAAAGTCAGTTGTTAAACTTGGGTGAAAGCAGCATTCATTTGACAGGGATATCTCCTGTAGAAGGACTCAAATCTTAAATGTAACTTTGTTTTTGACCTGCATTATCTCTCTGTTGATATGCAAAACTAGGTAGTACAAGGGTTTTTTTAAACGTTGATAAAATGGTGTTCTTAAGTACTTGCCATTTGAAAATAGAGATTTCAGCCAAGTGAGTGGCTCCGTTTTGTTTGATATATGTGGTCCTTTATTTAGAAACAAGCTTCAACGTTACTTTGCTTTTCACTGATTGTGTCCAGATGTGTTCTAGTAAATTGTGTAAAGATGTTTCAATATAAGAGATTGCTTTCTGTAACTGACAGGTAATTTATCAATTCAGAGTTGTAAAATGAACTCTGGAAATTCACATTTTGAAAAAACAGCTCAAATTGAGTAATTGCACAATTCTCTTGCTGCCATTGTCAGCCAAAACACTCATTCTCCAATCAAGGGCGCTTCAGTTTGAATCATAATTTCATGATGCCTTTAATTATCTGAGTATCTTTGTGAAATGATTTTCAAAGAAAGTACTGTGTTTTCTCCCTACAGTGATAATGCAGCAAAAGTAATGGTAGAGTTACTGGGAAGTTACACGGAGGACAATGCGTCTCAGGCCAGAGTGGATGCCCACAGGTAATCCAAAATGAGCGAATGTTGCTGAAGGCCACATTCAGAACCACTATGCAATGAATGTCACGAATAACAAGATAATCTAAATCATTAAATGCACTCTTAAGTATACCATATCTTGTACTCCACAACTTGCTTACTATTTCAGATTTCATAACACCACAAGTAGTAAATAACAGGTGTTAAGACAGTGTTGTGAGAGGGGAACAGGCAACTTGTAAGTGTGTGTGGAGAGAGCAGAGATCAATAATTTAATGCAAAACGTTGTCGACTTCAGAACAGCTTCATTTGATATGTTCATTTCAGGCTCTTTCTTTTATGTAATAGGTTGATTAAACCAAAAGGATATAGGAGGAAGAAGAAGTTGTTGACTTTCAGCACTGGCAAAGACCAGTTGATCTCAACACAATTCTTTTCATTTGAAGTGGGAGACAATTTCAGCTGAAATATACCCTTAGAACAGGATCAAATTCATTTCCTGACTAATTCCTTTGTGACTTGTGCAACACAGGCCCTTTCCGCATGGGGTTATTAACGCGGGTTACTACCTTGTAGCACTGAGCTGTTCTGCACGTGGGAGTGAATTAGATTTGCTTTATTTTCCATCATTCCGCACAGAATCCTGAGTTAATGCATCTCCATGTGGTGGGAAAGCGTGCTATTTGAAAACTGGAAAAAATCCAATTCACATTCTGACATCGAAGCAAATTCAGACTTTTGCAGTGATGCGGAAACATACATTCGCACCAATGCGCATTGGTGGGCAGCAGTGGGCGGGCTGTGGGAACAGGAAGTAGGACATATGGTATTTGCAGGCTGCATTCTTTAGGATAAAATTTTTTAGTACCGCTGTCCCCCATTCCATTCTCCGTGCCCCCTGACCACCCCCTCCCACACCTGTACAGGCCCAGTCTCCACCCGCACGCACCTCTCTGCATGCACTCACCAGCCCCACGCACCTCTCCACGCCCCATTGCCACTCACACACACCTCTCCACACGCGCTCACCACCTGCATGTACCTCTCTGAGCGGGCTGGGAGAGGTGTGTGTGAGTGGCAATTGGGCGCAGGTGGCAATCTGCCTGGGTGGGGGGATTTAGGGTATTTGTACCCCATTTCCAGAAGGCATTTTGAGGGGGAAAATCACCTCTTATATGCTGGCAAATACCTACATGGGTACTTACATAGGTACAAACAAACATACCAACTCAAAAGACAAAAAAAAACGCCAATCACAGCTGCTGGGGCAGAGTGAGGGGAGTCAGGGGAGTGGCCAGCAATGAGGTAGTGCGGATGCATGAACTTGCACTCCTCTGCAGGAAAACGAATCAAAATGAGGGGCTGTGTGGAAAACAATGAAGGAAAACCGCATTATTTAAATATAGTAAGAAACGGTGTGAACTGCTTCTTTCACCTCACGTGGAAAGGGCCATAGTCTATGCAAGTCATGATCTGTCTACATGAGCACATGGCAACTCCTCTGTTTGGTTTTTGTTGTTGTAGAAAATGCTAGCCTAGTGCATGGTTATCATTATTAAGGTTTTTAGGAGTTATTCAAAGCTGTTCAAAATTCCTTCCAATAATTAATCTGTATTCTCTGTGAGAAGTTTTGTTTGTACCACCATTGTGATACAGAGTTACGGCGTTTGTGTTTGTGTATTTTAGAGATGTGAATGAAAAAAAATCAACCCTGACGGAGGACTTTTTGGTGGTTTGTTTGCTGTTTTTAGGCTGCTGTTTTATTGTAAAATGTTCTGTAAGACATCCAAGGGAAAATATTTTACTCATTTTGAAATAAACTATTTTGAAATAAACTGGAAATGAATACTCAGAATATGCTTCTCTCCTTTATCTCACTAGGTGTATTGTCCGTGCACTAAAAGATCCAAATACCTTTCTCTTTGATCATCTTTTGGCCTTAAAACCTGTGAAATTTTTGGAAGGAGAACTTATTCATGATGTAAGTGTCATTAAAAGTTTAAAACAGTATCCTGTGGAATAAAGCACTGTTACCATATGGTTGCTCAATCACTGCAGTGGGTTTTGAGCATATGTAATTTGTTCTGGATTGTATCACTTACAACAACCATGTTTGAACATCTCATTAAGCCATAATTCAGTGTGATGTGAGCTGACGGGAATAAGCTGCAGTGAGCCTTGGCACTTGCCCATTCTCATGCATCCACCTCACATGCCTGGGAGAAGGATTTGGGGAACTTACACTTCTGCTTAACTGCCAGTTGGTGTGCTATCCAGACCAACCAAACACAATCAACTGTTAACTACAGGAATTTGCATATTTGAAACTCACTATAGTTATTGAAGGTGACTTGCTTAAAGTACCTTGGTTGAGGTTAGCCCCAGTCCCAGGTCCAAATGAAAGGGCAAGCTGTGCTTAATCAAAAGCAAAATCTTATGAATTCTTCCTCCCAAACATGGGCAGAGGGAGGAGTACCCTATCCAAGGCTTGGTCACAGGAACCGTGATTTGTCACAATGGGTGAATTCAGCTAATATGTTCTTTTTTTAAAAAAATGCCCCATTATTTCCAAAAACCAACAAACCTAGAAGTTAGGAATGGAAAGTATTGTGTATCTTTTGATGAAGTGGAATTATATATAATGAATTATTGTCTGAAATAAAATTTTATGTATTTAACTGTTCACTTAGTGAACCATGTCAAAAGTCATTTATAACAAAATGTTTAAAACCATAATAAACATACAAAATAAAACCTTACTGATGTAAAAGGGCAAGGTTAATATGACACTTCATCAAATAATTACTTGCCAACTTCCAGTAGGAGGAAAAACAATGTTGGCTACTTGGATGGGTAGTCCAACAGCTTAATTAAAGAGCCATAGTCCTGTAGATAATCCAATGTTTGTAAAATCTAGTAAGATAGCTTCTGGTGAGAAGGAAAAAGACTTGGTGGTTCCTGTTAGTTGGTATTCCACCTTGTGGTCCAAACAGCCAACTGTCAGATGCGTTTTGACGTTACCGCCTTCTTCAGTGGCAGGATTTTCTTCAAATTTCTTATGCCTCCCAGAAATAAATTGTGCAGCCACTGAAAAGAGAAGGAATCCTCCTATACCCAGGAGATAGTTCCCCTTTTTCCTTTGCTGTTTCACCTTTATTTCCAGAAACATTGGATCTGCCCAGGGTGCCCCTGACCTGTGTGTTAATTTGGAAGGAAAGTTTTGGTGCATTAGTTGCATGTGGGTTTGGTGTTTACCATATTGACAGCTGATAGCATTTTCATTTCCTTTTTCTGTAAGTTAAAATCAGTTTTGCTGCACGTCACAGGCAGTAGCAAAATTATTCTTAAAACCTGTTTAACAAAAGAGATCATTTGCAAAGTTATGTTCCCACCACCCCCAAAATCACCTCCTTCCCACTCCTGTTTATATTTGACATTACACAATTTTCCAGCTGATCATCAGAATGGCAGTTTGGCTTCAGTTTTAATTTTAATTTACAGATTACCTCAGCCAGCAGGTCTCTTTGCAGCGAAGGATTATTCTGAATGAGATGCTTTTTAAAAAGCTTCATGTAGAAGTGCCTGTTGGAAACAGAATATTGGTCTAGCTAAATCCTGTTTTGGTAGGGTTAACGGTGTAGAAATAAATATGGAGACAGGAGCATGTTCATCTGATCCTTTGATCACTTTTCAATTGTGTGGAATGGAATTGTGTGAATACCAACATTTGTGGGTGCTCAAGTCCCATTTTACACAATGGCATAATAAAATGATGTCCCTTATATAGAGTGGCAGATTGTTCAAATGAGTGCCAGAGGGAGGTTGAGGATCTGTGAAATGGTAGGGCTACAGCAGGGTATGCCAACACATCAGCGTAGTATTACACACATGGCAAAATCAATGTTTGCTTTTTGGATTTTATTTTATTAATTTTGAGCCATGGTTGATTGAATCTGTGGATGCAGAACTTGTTGATATGGAGGATCGACTGTTCTCTTCACATTTGGACTAGCATGCACCATTTTCTCATTCCTTTATTTCACCTGCATTAATAATGCTTGCATAGGATTATAGATTTTTATATGAGTCCGTCATTCTTATGGAACACCTGAATAGCCCAGTTCAGATGGTAATCAAAAGCAAAGATAGGGAGCTCTGGCCCTCCAGATGTTGAATTTCAGCTGCCATCATGCTTGCAAGCTTGGCCAATGGCCAAGGCTGATCAAGCTTTTGGTTCAGAGGATGGAAATTCATCAAAAGTAATTCCCTTCTGATACTTAGTCACAAGTATTTAATTTTGACCAGTGATTCTGGGGATCATGTAGCTGTGTAGTTAATTTTGTTGCTGCACATCTAATTCTGCACATCTAATTTTAATTCTTCTTTTTCAACTTATATATCCTATGTTTTTCTAGATGCTGTTGTACTACAACTCCCATAAGCCCCAGCTGTAGCCAATTTAGCTGGGGTCATGGGAGATAGAGTCCAATATGGCTGTAATAGTAAATGTGTGATGCTTATTGAATTAATTGTACTTTTAATTTCATCCTTCTCATGTTGTATCTGTAATTGAAAACTAACTTTCTTTCTTCCTTCCTTCCTTCCTTCCTTCCTTTCTTAATCAGCTTTTGACAATTTTTGTAAGTGCCAAATTAGCATCCTATGTTCGGTTTTATCAGAACAACAAAGACTTCATTGACTCTCTTGGTAAGTTTTTTTTTAGCTGACCTTACGTTCAGCCTCTTCTTATTTCTGTTAGCCTAACACAATCTGATCAGGAAAGAGGAGTTAAAAGATCCTCCCAGTTGTTCTGCATTGTGGTCTGATATATTGGCTCTTGTCTGTCATCTAGGTATTTAGTGTTTATCCATAGATGTTCCTTGAGATTTTTCCACTCCTGTCCAATACAAAAGAATGGCTCACACTCCGGTGGTTTCAGGGCCCTTTTCAAGCAACCTGTGGTTTAGAAACCTCCTGGTTCTTTCACCCTCAGTTTGCTTTATCTTCTCTCTTAGCATCAAGACATCTTGAATTCAGGGGACAGACTGGTAGCTGTATGATTGAACTGTCTCCCATTTCCCCTGCATCCAGCCTCACCTTTCTAGCATGTTGAGGGTCTTGCATATCACCAGTGGTTTTCAGTTGTTAACAAAAGCCCCATTGAACTGATGTAGGCTGTCTTTGTCTTATTCTTTCACATTTGTGTTTAGGTTCTGCTACAGAATGTGTAAAACTGTATCAAAACCAACTTTTGTTTGATTCTTTATTTTTTATTAGGTGATCTCTTTTGTTTTGCTCTCAAGTGATAAAATTCACTTTCCAATGTCTTTGAACTGTGATGTCACATGATGCAGTATGTGATGAGTTTGTGCTAATAGACAGAACAGTAAATTCTGAAATATTAGTTGTATTTATTTATCTCAGATGCAGATAAATAATGCTGTATTTGTAAAATCAAAATGCACTGTGGATAATTTGAGAATGTTGAAGAAATTCAAATTTCACCTTCTAGATTATTTTCCAAACAGCTAATGTCTGAATATCTGTGATTCCCTTTATTGGCATGTTTGACCATGGTCCTGGAGGTCTAGTGTTGGTTGCAGATTCCAGTACAAGATGCTGTTTGAGGAGTTAAAACTTTGAGTTGAACTAGAGTGTAAATTAACAAAATTCTCCCTAACAAGGATGAAGTGCAGTAAGACTCTGTGCTTGTAAGTGTTTTATGCAAGCTTAATCTTTTTCCAGCTAGCAAACCACATTCTGTCCCAGTTAATATGTTTCATAGGATGAAGCTTTGTGATGGAATGTTAATGTCAGTGCCCTTTTTATTTACACACTGGGGAAAAAAAGGAGTAGTAATTAACACTTAGGCACTCCCCCATTGATGTGTAATTGACTGTTTCAAAGGAGCACTGGTTCATAAGCTATTGCATGCATGAAAATTACTTCTTCTGTATTGCAGCATTTTAGGACAAGGGTCAGTGACAATGCAAAAATTGTTCAATGATGCAGGCTTTTATATTACTGCATTAAGGTTTAGATATACTGGTAATGAATAAATGTTTCCATAAAAGATTTCTTTCAAAACGACTACAATATAGACTGACTTAAAACATTGGAACAATGGTTTTTAAACAAAAAAACATTAAGACCCCAACTTATACCTCTATCTATGAACTGCTGGAAATAGAATCCTAAAAATTAAAATTTACTGCCCCAGATAAATATGCTGGGCTATGTCTAGTTTGGGTCCACAATAAAGTTCCACTGGCATTAGAGAAAAAGAATCAGAGTAGTGATTTTCATGAAGTCCTGTTTCGTGCAATACTCCCCTTGCCACCTAAACACCTTGATGCATCCCTAGCACCATGATGAGTGGGAAATGGTACTGCAGGTGGAAGGAGAAAACACAACAATTGCTGTTCTGCCTTTTTCAAGCAGGAAGCTTCTGCTGGATCTCTTTTTTCTCCATGAGCATAAGCAACTCTTCCTTTCCAAGAAAAGCATGTCTGGATCTACACCGTTGTGTCAGTATTTTAAACTGGGAAATTTGAGCTTCTTTGTTCAAGATAAATCACTCTTTATGGTATCACTGTTGTTCAAAGAAGTTTAGTGGAAAGAAGAAGTGGAATATTTAAGAAAAACATTTAAATTATTTTCACACCCTTTAACTGTCTAGATACTTTTAAAAATACCCAGTATTTTCCAGTAAGTTTGGTTACATTACATTGTGACCAGTGATGTACAGTCAAATAAAAATGATTTCACTTTTTCCACAACCTTTAAACCTGTTCATTTCACCACTTGACTAAACCCAGTTTTAGCCAGATTTTAGGATTTTTAACTTTTAAGTAAGGTATCCCATAAATTATTATTATTATATGTTTAATGCTGTCATTGAATGTTTCTAATTTTAAAAATTAGTCTGTTCCCTATTTTGGAGAAATTAGTCCCTGTTGGTTTTATTTTTGTCCAAAATTAATAAGAAAATCCAAGAAGGTATGGACTCTCCTCGTCTAAAGGCTTTTACAGGTGGCATCAGTTTGTTACAATGTGTTGTTTCATTAATGCTGACAAGTTAGGCCAACAGTTGTATTATCTTGTGTCAACTGTGAATCGCCCTACCATGTTCACATTTAAATCTCACAGTATGGGCAACCTTTTTATTTTAAAAGGGTAATTAACAGTTCATTTGCATTTGTTAATTAGAGTTTATGTGCACTAATTGATTTTTGGTGCTTGTAGATTTCCATTAAGCCCAGTTAGATACAGTTCTGGAGCTCACTATTCACTTGAGTTATGGTGATCACATTTTTGTTGAATCTGTGCCAGATAAATAGCCTGCTTCATAATTACTGCTAATTAACACAACATTATGTCTGGTAGTAATGTGCTTCTCTGCTCTTCTGTTAACGTAACAATTCCACGTGTAAATATTTGTTGGGCATTCAAAGTATATAATCCGCTTTGCTTTTCCTGTGCCAGAAATACAAGTCTTTTTTATGGTGACTTTATTCAAATGTGTTGCAAACCAAATTTTAAAAATTAAAGTATGCAAGAATGTACCGAACTGTTTCCATCTGGCTTTGGAACACATTCCTCCTCCTGCTGCAGCCTGCCATGAAAATCTGCTCTTGTTGATAGGGGGACATTTTGGGGTGCAGGGGCAAAGATGATAGGAAAGTATGACAAAAGTCTGATTGCACAACATTGGATAGAACTTAGCTAAATTTTCTTTTGTTTTGCTTAGCACTAATACACAGCATAAGCCCTACTGTAAAATCAGAAAATTGTTCAAAGTTTTCTAAATGTTCAGTTGAATTTGTAGAATCTAATAAGATGGTGGTTTTTATTCCTTCTTCTATGTAAAGTTTGGTATAAGTAAAGATTGAAATTAATCTTCCCTGGCCTAAATGTAGTTAGTCCCAAGTAAAATAGACCCAGTGAATCAATAAAAAACTGACAAGTCGGTACTTACATATGCACCATTCATTCAGTGAGACTACCCTATTTGGGACTAGGATTTAGGCCCATTTTTCTTTTTGCTTCCAAGGTAGTGCTCCATTTTCTTCATCTTCACAGCATAGGTGTGAATTGGGTGACCTTCCAGATGTTGCCAGACTGTACGAATCAGCATTATCACCTACCACTGTCTTCATTTCAAACTGCTCTTAAAGTGATAACAGAGATTTGAAAAGTTGGAAGCTAGTTATTGTCATCCCATAGTTCTGCTCCACCACCACCTTCCTCTCGAGCCCGGTCTGTTATGTCTCTTTTCAACTGTTCCTTGGCTCTGTCTCCATCTCAGTTTCAGTGACTCACTTTGTTGTGTGTGGTGTGTATTGTTGAGTATGGCATAAGCATGCAATCCTTTCCCTCTCAACAGCAGTTCGCATATTTGAGAGAATCTGAGAGGCAGTTTGCTGCTTGTGACTGGATGGCTACAACAAATTGTTTAAAAAGTGACAAGGGAAAGGAACATCTTATTTAATTCAGTCTTGCCACTAAGCCTGTACAGAGACAACCCTGAATATCACTAGTAGAGACACCATGTCGGATCTGCAACTTAATGCTGCAGTGTGGGATGTAGGAACCAGCCTGCGTTTTGAGATCTGCTGGAGAGGCCCTTCTCTCTGTCCCACCACCCACACATGTGGGAACATAGGAGAGGGCCTTCTGAGTGGCTCCTCCCAGGCTCTAGAACTCCCTTCCCAAAGAAGTTAGACTGGCACCATCCCCCCTATTTTTTACCCAGTCTAGTGAAGACTTTTCTATTCTGACAGGCATTTGAGACGAGGCTATAGAAGGGCTGTCTTATACAAGGTGCAAAATATTGCTAATTGTTGTGCTGGTGTGTCTATCTTTAATGATACGTGTTTTAATCTGGTATTAATAATTTTTCCTATTATTTAAACTTGTTTTAACTTTTGTATCTTATGGATTTTTAATAATATCTTTTTAATTATTCTAGGCTGTTTTGATTCCTGATCTGAGAAAGAGGCATGATAGAAATAAATATAACAACAATAATGTGCCTGTTCACTGTTCTCATTCAGTCGTGACTGATACTCCATTCTGTTCCCGAACCCCACCTGATCATTCCCCCCAACTCCCACAGAATTCTTTAGCCTCACTCAGTCTTCATTTGTGTGTATGTATTTAGTGGCCCTTTTCACCTTAAAGACTGTCATATGTTTGCAAGCCTTGGAGGCCTGTTGTTGCTGTGCAGTTTGTAGCCCAATCTGAACATCAGAAAGAGGGGGAAATATGATGTTCTAAGAGCATTGCACTGGTATTAGGCTAGTGCTCCTGTGTAAGATTGTGGAGACAGTGATCTGCAGTTTCTTGTCCTTAGTGGCAGCATCTAGTTGAAAACAGTAACTTTGAATTCTGCTGAATCATATCTTATAAAACAGAAATCTTTAAAAGTTTATTTGTCAGCCTGTACTAGTAAGAACTTACAGATCAGTGCTCTCAAATGCAGGATTGTTGCATGAACAGAACATGGCAAAAATGAGGCTTCTCACCTTTATGGGAATGGCAGTAGAAAGCAAGGAGATCTCATTTGACACCATGCAGCAGGAGCTTCAAATTGGAGCTGATGATGTGGAAGCATTTGTTATTGATGGTAAGACAGTTTGCTTTCCAGAATCATAAGCAGGCTTTTATGAATTGTTGTATTGAAGTACCAGTACATCACTTCTGATTTAAACATTTGCAAGTAGTTTACTGTAACTTCATTTCAAACAGAATATTCAGTTACCCAGAATCGCAGCTGTACATTCTCAAACATCTTTTTGAGCAGCTTTGGGAAATGTTAGGCATAGCTGTTAATTTCTTTGGTTTTGCCTTGTTAAAACAGTCTGTATTTTCCAGGTACTTGTAAAAGCATTCCTTGTAATTTATAGTATATGGCATTGCACAAGAAGATTCATGAATTACTTCCTTATAACACCTTTTTTTACTTTGTAGATAAGAGAAACTTTACTTTTAATCATAACAGAAAAGCAAACACATTGAAAGGACACACATACACTGACTTATTATATATAAAAAATTTTTTTGTTTTGCAGCTGTGAAGACAAAGATGGTGCATTGCAAAATTGACCAAACACAGAGAAAAGTAGTTGTCAGGTGGGCTTTAAATCTTTTTTGTGAAGCAATGTAGTACAGCGCTAATTATAACACTTATACATCTGTTTAATATTTTAACTAGAAGTATGATATTCCTATCAGTTGCCTGTAGTTAAATAGTTGCTATTTATCATAATTTTATTAAAGCTCAGACTGAATGTGATTAGCTTATTTAATGAAAGAGTCCTATTTTCCAGCACATTTCATTTAATGGCCAAACAGTGGCAAGAATACTAATGAGTATTGTCTGATGTTTTTAAGTGCTGGTGAAGGCTGCAGAATATCAGACTAGCTGGTACTCAGTAAGCTTGTTATGGGAAGTAAACATATTTCTTTCCATATAAATTGCATCCTGCATTTCTCTTGTTTCTAAATAGATAAGTACAGAAAATATAGTAATTTTTGAAAGAAAACTTTTGATGGAATTGCCATATTAATTCTTTTGTACTTTTTATTAAATTTTACTTTAGTCACAGCACACATCGGACCTTTGGAAAACAGCAGTGGCAACAGCTGTATGACACACTTAACTTCTGGAAACAAAATTTGAATCAAGTGAAGAACAGTCTTCTTAGTTTGTCAGATACTTGATTCTTTTATCTATTTCCTGGTTTGTCTAAAATGGAAACTTGGTTATAGTAAAACTTTCAGCTTTTAAAAAAATGTATTCAAAATATCAGATCAAAATTAAATAATTTGAACTAAAACAGGAAAAGCAATAAAGTTGAAATTGGAATAAATTTTGTATTTGTACTGTTTTTATAATAATGGGTGTTGTATGCTAGTTAACTTGGGAAAGGGAAGAGGAGGATGAAATGTGAATAATCCTAAAATCTTTTAAGATGAGTGAATTTGTAACCTTCAAATAAAATATTCTAAAGTGTTCTTTTAAAAAAAGAAAGAAAGTAAAAAGTAAATATAAAAACTACAGAGACACTGGCTTTATATTATATCACATGACGTTGGGTTGCACAAATTTCAAAACATTTTTAGAAACAGTCATTCTTCAGCGTTGTCTGCTGTTACTGCCTTTGAGCTTCCTCCTACTTTTCTCTTTTTTGGCTGGCAGAGACTTTCTGAATATAGAAACCTTTCAATGTTGTTGATTTGTGTTTTTATGAAGACATTCTGCAAATTCCAATCTTTTTCTTCAGCACTTGGTGTGTTTTCCCTTAAAATAGAGCCCTTGACTTCAGAGGGCAGTTGGGAAGGCTTCTGTTGTGGTCCAGATGGACAGTCTGTTGAGACCTAAAATGTACACATAATATTAAATGTATAACTGTTCTAAAGCTTTCAATTCTAGGGGGAAAGTGTAGGAAAAATAAAATTAAGAGGTAGTAATAATTGAATCAGCATTCCTCTAGATCAGTATGATGTGAGGAACTGGCAGAGTTACTTGCCTCTAATGTGCCAAGGATGGACACTGTATTTGTGCCTGTGGGTTACAGCTGTCTGTTTCCTGGAAACTCAGTGGCTCATGCATCAGTCCAGAAACCCACCGTCTGAGTACAACTGCTCTAGGGTTAAGTGTGGTCCGTGTGTACCCCAAATCGTTTTGAACTGCTTAATAGCTCCCAGCACCCCAAAAAGATGTCATTTTGTCATTTTTACTAAGAATGGCTTATAACAAGCAGCAGGCAATTTTGCCATTTTTATCCTCCCTTGGGCTCTTTTAGACCTAAAGTCCTTTACAAAAAATAGGAAGTAAACTGGCATTTACATCCTAATTTGAAAAAGGCCTCTTCTAGGCTGAAAGCAAGTAGGTGGGATATGAAAAAATAGCTGCAACACTCCCTAGCAGGCATGGGGTTTGAATTTTTAAAAAGTAAAATTAGAAATTTCAGAGAATGTGGGAGTAGGGGAGGGGCAGTCCTCTGAGGTCCTGCAAGGGGCCAGTGCAGCCTGAAGACTTCTGGAAGTTGCCTGCCCCTGTTCTGGATATGTTTAAAGCAATTGTACATTGAGTATTATCCATAATTTATAGAAATATTTCTGCTGTTTATATCCTGGAGCATATCTAAGTGGTGTCTCTAGATAATAACTCTGCATATTCTTATACTGCTTTCAGTTATATTACCATGGTGATTTTCAAGAAAGAAAAAGAAATATAAAATGTAAAGATATAGGCTGGCATACCCTTCAGTATTTATGGGAATGTATGCGGCGAGCAGTCATTGTTCCTCAGTTTCCCTGTCTGCAGCACCTTGGAAACTCTTTGGGTTAGTGGCGGAATTGCTATCTGAGAAGTAGCTGTACTGAAAGAACTCTGTTGCCCTAACTATAACTGACGACACAGGACCTTGACTACTATTTTTAACAAATATTTTAAAACCCATTGAAATACACGAATAATAAAAAACATTTAAAAACTATAAGAAAAACATTAATTCTAAACAAAACTATAAGAGGCTAAAAGGATCACAAGAGCAGCATAAAATAGTCAGCTGGGTTAAAATTCTTGCCAAAGAAAAATCCATGATCGGTTCCCCGTAGGGTTGCCATAAGTCAAAAACTACTTGAAAGAACACAACAAGTAGATTGAAATGTCTCTTGAAAACTGGCATTACACTTTTAAAAGGGAGTTACAGTTGCCATATTATTTAACACATGCTGAAAGACATCCCTAAACGAATATAATATCTCTTCATTTCAAATCCTTCAAATATCAGTTCTACTTAGATAAGCTGAATGTGTCGTTATAGTTAGAAGGGCAGTCTCAGACTACCAAAGGACAAATATTTACTCTGACTTTTAAAAAGAAATCAATGTTGCATCAAGGCAATTCAAATTCGCTTCTAAGAAAGGTAAGACTTCTGTGGCCCATGTTAATTACACTAATTCAGGAGGTGCAATTGTTATGTGTGGCTGTTAAAATATGTGGATGTGATTTTAACGTGCCTTTTCTGAGTTTTTCGACAAACTTCAGAAGATGGGCTATTTATCAGATGTAGAGATGCATTCCATCAAAGCAGTCTCAAATGGACCTCCATCAGCTTGGCCCTTTAGAGTGGTACTCCTGAGATGATAAGTATATTGCAAAAGTTTATGGATAAGCTTACTAACTCCAACTTTCCAAACACAACAAATCCTGTCCCTGGTGCTTTGGACATTGCATTAATGTAAGCACAATCCGGACATCACAATCCTGATTTGTTAGACTTGGCTCCATTTTTTTCTTTCAAACTAAGCTGTCTTTTTCCTTGCCTAGATGATAATGTCACATATTCCATATCAGATTTGTCTGGGAGGATTCATGAAGTTAATTCCTCTGAGTTAGCTTTGTATGTCCCCAGTTATATTATTGCATTCCCAGATCCGTTTGACTGCTCAATGGCATTATATTTCCTAGAGATAAAAAGACGTACTTAAAGCATGGTGCTGATTCAGCAGCCAGCTGAACTTTCCAAGATCACAAAGATAAAGAGTTCAAGAAACATTTCAGTCCCCAGAAGTGCCTTAAATATGGAGCTTCTAATTATTTGTTCATCTTTTCTGCTAAACATAATGTATGTGAAAAAGTTACAGTACTTCCACACTACCCAGAAAGTTTCGAATTGGTAGACACAACTAGAGCCAAATTAATTACTATAAAATTCTAAGTGGAGTGTATTTGTATCCCTCTCTTGAAGTAAAGGACTAAAAGCAGACTCCAGAATGGTCAAATCCCCACTCAGCCATGGAAACACCCAGGGTGACCCTGACACTCTCAGCCTCAGAGAAAGGCAAAGGCAAACCCCTTCTGAACAAATTCTGCCAAGAAAAGCCTGTGATAGGGATAGTGTAAGTTAGAAATGGCATGAAGGCACACAGTAACTGCATAGTTCGGCATGCACTGTCACTACTTAATTGAGTCTTCCATATCTCATATGGTACATATACAATCATCCTAACTGCTCAGACCTAGAAGGGGTCAGTAGTGAATACAGCCAATGAAATATACCTAAAATAGGTAAAGGATTTTTACATAAAGTATTCATATTTTAAATGTTAGCTTTAACCTATTAATTTAACTCATCAATGAGTTTGACCTAAATTATATGACTACCAATAGCTAATAGATGGGTTTACCTTGTAACAGAGGTCAGATTCTAGCACAAAGCAAATGAACCCCTTGTTGGGACTGCTGTTCCTTGCTGCTTGTGATCTGGGTGAGTGGGGAGCAGATCTTTTTGACTTCATTACAGACAGATAAGAATGGAGGGGGCAAGTCTGCTTTCCCTTCTCTCAGACGAGATGACAGCTCCCATCCAAGCCTGCTATAGCCCCCGGCCAGCCTCCTTATACAACCCCTCTTAAATCCACCACCTTAGTGAGGGGTAGGGACTCTTTAGTCTTATTCAGAAAGATTTAATAAGTTTCTTTAAAATTAAAACTGACAAAAAAGTACTCTGCTGAGCCAGAAATTATAAAAATAAAATGTAATCTTTATTAAAATAAGAAACAGGGAAATGTATTGGGTGTTACAAATATATTCAGGCAAAATAGAACTTTCAAAAATAATTAACCAGTTTCTTTGGCCTAGCACAGTATTCAGGTTCAGAGCTTCCCTACACACCCAGGCCTCTGGCTTCCTTTTCTGCTCAGGCTAAATTCCCAAGTTTAGGTCACCCCATCTGACCCAACTCAAAATAGATTTACTTCTTCCCTGCTTCTCACTAGGCCTCTGCAAAGATAATCCCACTTATTCAAACAACCTCCCTTGGCTAACTGAAAAACTCTCATTCAAAACCCCATCTGGAAATCTCTCTGCAGGAAGATCCCAGAAATGCAAGTTACTGTCTCATGTAGAGTTCCTCCTCAGAAAGCTCAGCTCCTGCCATGCACCAATGTACTGGGTTTCTTGCTTACCCAGAGCCTCTTGGGATACATGGCAACCTATTGCCAGGGTTGCCCTGTCACTCAGGCTGGACCCCAAGCTTCGTCACAAATGGCAATGTTATGCTTTGTCAAAACCAAAATCTGGTGGATTTCTAACCAGGTATGCATATGTGTGTGTGTGTGTACCTTCAAGTTTCCTGTCGACTTACAGCAACTCCAGAATTTCATAGGTATTTCTTAGTCAAGGAATACTCAGAGGTTGTTTTGCCAGTTCATTCCTCTGAAATACAGCCTACAGCATCTGATATTCATTGGTCTCCCATCCAAAGCCCTAAAGTGTGTGTGCTCAGTAGACAAACCTCTGTTCATCTTTCCATCAAAATTCAGAACATGATATCCGCAGTAATAGCCAATACAAAGCACAGGTTAAAAATGGTCAGTGAAACTTCAAAACTCATTCAGTGATCCTTACACAGGAGTGGCAAGATGGGAGGGTCAGAATGGGAGTACAGAGAGAGAAGAGCAGGCTAAGGAAGTCCTACACTGTCATTATCTAAGCATGTTCAATTAAGACTCAGAGAAAGAAAAGAAACAGTCTGTCCCCATTCACTGCAGCTCTACTTCCATTATTCTCACAGGGAGAGTGGTTAGACTAGGAGAGAGTGGGTGTTTTTCACAGGATTAGATACCCTGATATTTATTTAGTTTTATATCCAGTTTCATGGAGAGTGTCTGTGCATAGGGGAAAGCTCTCCTAGTCAGACCTGTCACTGTCCACACGAGAAGGGCAACAGAATTGGGAGCAGAGAGGGCAGGGTCCCCTCTTCGCATGTTGACAGAATATAGATATTAAAGCACAGGGCTTTAGTTACATCAGGGAAAGTGGGCAGTTAAGGACAACTGGGTGGTGACAGACTTTGGAAACATGAGATTTGCAGCTTCAGAGTGTCTGAAGTTGTTTAGGGTGTTTTTATGCTGAGTTGTATTCATATTTCTTCAACCCAAATATTTTGTTCTTTTTATTTGTAAAATAAACTCTGTTCTTGGTTTAAAGCTATGCTTACCATTTCCTGTAAATACTTCTACTAAGAAGGTGCCTTTGGGCAGGTACCCTGTATCTTCCACCCAAGAAAGAGGCATATTCTATCTCACAGACATTTTTGGGGATCAGATGTCAGTGATGAGCAGGGCTAGAATTAACAGGGTAAGCCAAAATACCAGCATATTTTAGCATAAAGCAGGCCTGCATAACACATGTGGCCCGCCAAAGGATTTTGCACAGCCCCCATCTCCACCTCTCCACCTCCACCTCTGCCGCATCTGTTTGCCTGCTGAGCCCGTTTGAGGAGAAAAGACTAAATATGGCCCATTGCTAGAAATGGCTGATCTCTCAATACCCTCAAGTTTCTGAAATTTAATAGGAAATGTGGGGAGGAGGGAATCCTAAACCAAGCCAAGGATTAAAGCTGTCCCTCCACCAGTCTTCCCAAACAACTGAAGCAGCTGCAACCAGCAAGGTGAATAGGAGAGTTTTTCTCAGTCTCTTGTTTGCCAGCTTGCACAGAACTTTGGGAACCATGGATTTCCCAAGAGCTGCCTGTGTTCAAGCAGATCTGGAAGGGAAAAAAAATCCTTTTCACATCTCCTGTCTATTTTTCTCTACCAGATTCAATGGGAGACATGGAATGGGAAAGGAATAATTCTGCTGCAAGAACAGAAGTCTTCTTGCGTAATATTGGATATCACTCTTTGATTAGTGACTAAAAGCAACTTCAAAAATATTAATAATACATATGGATGTATATGTAAATGATCAAAACAGTAGTTTTGAATGCGGTGCAATTCATAGCATTAGAACAATAGCTCTTAAGTAAATGCTTGAATTGCACTGTATTCTGCTCAGACCTACAGATTTTCCATGTCTGTAACAATGGCTGGAAAGTAAACAGAATTAATAAAATGCACTTGAATTTTCAGTTTGTACATTTTTGTTAAGACCTAGTCTTGAATTCAAACAGACTAGCTAAGATCCATTTGATTTATACACTGTGACTTTTTCCTGCTGTTTTCCATCAACTTTAATTGTGAAAAATGTTGCCACATCTGCCCTCTTTATATTATTTTGGAGATCAAGTAAGTCTTAAAGCATCCAGATGCATACAATTCTACACATATCTCTGCAGTTAGCTCACCAAGGTCTGCTCTGTAATATTTTTAATTGACTTACGTGTTCTCTGGGAAAAGAAGGATCATAAAAAGTCTTTGCTGTTGCATTCCATTCTTCACTGTGATTTCTCTCGGGGCCTGGATTGATACTTCCGGTATTCAAAGTGTCAGCAACTCTATTACTGTAGGTAGAAACTAACAAAGAGGGACAGTAACAACTTCAGTATTATTTTCCAGGTTCTAATTTTATACTTTCTCAAACTCCTGATTTATCTCTGATCCACAGTACATCACTTGTGTTAAACTGCAGAAAACACTTTGACACAGTTGTGTTCATATTTTAACATTTTGTTTGAAGAAAGAAAATTATCAAGAAATAATAATACCGCTTTGTAACCCTTGCCTAAAGAATTCATTAAAACAAACATATATGAAAAGATGTGCAGTATTTGACTTTTTTCCAAATATTGATACTATGTATGACTTACTTAACGTTGTGGCAAACGTCCAGAATTATTATCCAGGTTATTAACATTTCTTTCATCTTATTATTTATAATTACTTGTTATGAACACTTACCTTTGGTGTAGCCAATACTTTGGCTAGCATCCTGTTAAATCACTTTTTTGGTTATTGCAGAGGTCAGAACTCTCTAACATCCTTAAGCAATGACAAACACGTTGTTATGGTGTGCCTTCAAGTCATTTCTGACTTATGGTGATCCTAAGGCAAACCTATCATGGGGTTTTCTGGGGGTCACCATATGTGATGCACCCAGGGTCACCCAGTGAGTTTCCAGGGCTGGGCAGAGAATCAAACGCTAATCTCCAAGGTCATCATAGTCCAATGCTCAAACCACTTCCCCACACCCCAGAAACATCTTTTAGCTGGAGGAGTCCCCCACCGTGGCCATTTAATGCTTTATTGAGGAGCAGAGTGCATCAGAGAAGCATCTAGCTATGTCCCTAGAGCAAGACGTAGAACAATGACATCATACACTGAGACCTCTGGGGTCTTAGCAGATAATGTAATTCTTCCGGGTCTGGCTATAGGAACATAGTCAGAAGCACCTCTGACACCCTGTTGTCCACTTAATAACTGGGCGCAGGGAATCCTCCAGCTTAGAGATGAGTCATGAAGGGAGTTAAAAAGGATGCACATGGAACTTTTATGCTACATCTTTCCAATCTTGGCTATGTCTTTGTCACATTTAAGTGCATTAGAGTTGCAATATCAATGAATTATTTCACCTTAAGTCAAATACTTAATGCAATCCCTTATTTTAAAATTTATATAGCCGCACTCTTTCTTTCATTACTTCAGTTTTGCAGATAGTAAGATCTCTCATCCTTGGAAGAGGCAGGATTCCACATGCCTCATGAGTAAGAGTTTCATCCTCCAACTTCCCCAGTGAAGGCAATTAAGACTGCTTATAATGTGCACACGTCTTGGGGCAAATTGCCCTGTAGCTTTCTCCAGAGTGTTGATCTTTCCTAGCATCTACACAACACTATGGCCTTTTCCGCATTTTATATTTAAAACGGGGCGGCGCGTCCTCCAGCGAGGACGTTTACACTTGGGGGCGAACTGGGTCCGGACTACAGCCCGCTCCGGAACGCCCAAAACTGGTGGTTCCCCGTGCTATTGAAAGACCGATTAAAAGAGGACAGCCCCAGTCCGTCGCTGCCCTAAGTTTAGATTTGCAGGCTCACGCCAGCACGAGGCTGCAAATCTTCCGGGGGTGGGCTTCTGGCTGGCGAGCTTCTCCGGTTGGTGGAGAGCCTCTGCCAACCAGAAGCCTCCATTTTCATCTCTGGAGAGTGTGTAGAGAGGGCGTGCGCTGCTCCGATTGTCGTGGATCGTCGGGGGGGGCGTGCCAGTCCGGTGAGTAACGGACTGCCCTGTTTCCCCCGCAAAGTGCGGAAAAGCCCTATGATTTCCAGCATCTGAATAGCAACAAGGCTCAGGATTCAATTCAGAAAACCTTCAATAAATTAACACAAGCACTCTTTAAAGACATTTATTTCTAAGATTAGCAGAATTTCAAAAACATTGGCTAATTGCTGGATCTGAAGGATGCAGAACCCATAGTCCAACAACTAGCAAATAAACTATTACTATTGAAACGTATGCATATGCTATCATAAATGCTTTTCTCCAACTTCTTCCCTAAATAAACCAGAAAGCCTTCCGTCCCCACTCAAAGGTCTGCCAGTTGCAACAGAACCACTAACTAGATTTGGAGACAGGGCAGCACTAATTGAAATGGATGGGAAAACAGTAAATTGTTGTTGTTGTTGTTGTTGTTGTTTCTCCACTATTTCTTATTTGGGAAACATTCTGTAACTCTGCACCTGACTTTTTGGCATTAGTAGTATGCTAACATCACATCAGTATACAGTCAGTCTTCCACATTTGTGGCTTTCACTTTTGCAGATTTGATTATTCACAGATTATTTGCTGTCACCTCTGCTCAGTCGCATATGGGCAGGTGTGTGATTTGCCCCGGGTGGCAATGTTTCTGGGGCATCCCAGCCCACAGCCATGCCCCTGGCCATGCCCCCCCACACCACAGCCACGTCCCCTGCACAGTGGTCACGCCCCTCATGCCATAGCCCTGCCCCCTCCCACCCCCCTCCACGCACTCCAAGCTCCACCACTGCCTCTGCTGCCTCCCTGTACCATTTTTAATAGGGACTGCAAGTCTTGTGAGATAGAGAAACTGCAAATAAGGCTTGTAAGTCCCTACTAAAAATGGTGTGGGGCAGCAGTGGAGATGACAGTAAGCCCCACCAGCCCCCCACTTCTGCCTTGTGAAGGAACCCTGATGCCTCAAAGGAATCCATGGTGGGTTGATTATGGTGATCATACTTTTTTGTGTGTTAAAGATGGTTTGGGAGGGCCGAGAGTTATTTGTGGTTTTTCCACTTTCATGGGGGTCCTGTGCCCCTAACTCTAGCGAATGGGGAGGGATGACTATAGTAGTATCCTAACATCACATCAGGACAATAAGCTTCACACACCCTATGAGGCACTTTCTTGTCAGAGATTCATTGTTCAGCTTCCTCAATATTTTGAAATAATCTCAAATTAGCTATAGATTGTTTGATAGCAGATAATGAATATAATATCCCAAACTTAGTGTTAAACCTGACTTAATGTATGATATCCTAGACAATAAGTGCATTCTGCCATAGTTTTGGGTAAGGGTGTTTGAAGGATGGAGATCCATCAGTGGTAGCTGATAAGTGAAATTTACAAATATAAAATGTAGGAACTAAGATGTCAGAGACAAAAGGAAAGCTCAGTGTCATATATCAAAGTTTGTCAGCAAAACCATCTGAAGTACAACAAGCATTGTTCAGTGATTGTGTTAGAATAAGTATATGTGCATGTATGTTCC
Source organism: Iguana delicatissima (assembly GCA_948472985.1). NCBI lineage: Eukaryota > Metazoa > Chordata > Lepidosauria > Squamata > Iguanidae > Iguana > Iguana delicatissima. Next base: position 356,676 of record CAOKZL010000229.1, read on the forward strand.
TTCAAGTTGTCTGTTGACTTATGGCATGGGGTTTTCTTAGGGAAAGAAATACTCAAAGGTGGCTTTGCCAGTTCCTTCCTCTCAAATATAGCTATAGCACCTGATATTCACTGACGGTCTCCCATCCAATTACTAACCAGGGCTGACTCTGCTTAGCTATCAGACAGACTGGTGCTTTTAGGGTATTTAGGCCCTTGTTAGAATAGGCCCTACATTTAGAGTCATGCTGCACTTCCTTCTCATGCAGTTTATTGCATGAGCTAAGGTAGCTAAAGTGCATACTGCTGAAGCAATCCACCTAAGGATAAAACACGCATGAAAGTAGATATTGCCAAATCAAAGGAAAAGGTGGATGCAAGAAGACAAGGAGTGGCAAGCATGAACATGTGATACAGGTACAAAGTGTACAAACCAAGGCAGTAAGGCCTGAGCAGAAGGATGACTAACCTATTATTCTAGCAAATGTCTCCAGACTGTCTTAGAAGTACAAGGTGTCCAAAAATTATCTTTAGGATGTCAATTATACGTAGAACTGAAATTGTAAAGATAACTTTCAGACACTCTGTAATTATGTGTGACAAAATCAGGAAGGACCGATTGTCTTTGGACATAGGGTAGTGCAAAGTAGCCATCCCTATTACACAAAGCCTGAGCAAAATCAAACAAATGTATAAATCCAATTGCTAATCTCTGCTAGAAGCGCTTGAATGGCACTTATGTAACTGCCAACTTATCAAGTGTTTCAATGAGTTACCTGGCTGGTTAAAGCAACTGGGCTTAGTCTAATGAAACTACATTGTCAACTGTCCCAGATTCGAGTTGTACGAACTGTAAAGTGGGGAGCACTGAGTTCCATGAGCCTAAAATTGTACCTTGACAGACACTGCTACTATATTTTGACTATAGTCATTTTTGTTAGCTGTCACTGTGATTCCATACTTCTGGCAGTTAATATACTTTCTTACCTAATGTTTCTTCTTTTACAGCAACATATATGTTCACAGCTTGATCAGTTTTCCTTGAATTCTGGCTATTTTTTAATTCTTCAAAAGGTACATTTTCTGTAATTGAGAAAGCCAGTTTCGATGTTGAAGCACACACACTTTGAATTTCATTTTGATACGCCGTAGGTAAATTTAACTTAACAGGATTTTTATTGGCTATTTTATCTATAGCTGCAATGCTAAGGGCAGACATCGCATTTCTCTGTACTAAGTGTTCAGTTGTCTTTATGGGTAAAAAACACGACTTATTTATGCCATTTCCTTCTGAAACAATTTCCACCGTAACCATAGTTTTTAATGATTCTTCCTTTTCTTTTAATGATATCGTCTCTTCATCACAAGACATAATAAATTGCTCATCTGTAGTATGAAATTCTCTCTCTCTGGTAACTTGGTGAGCTCTCACGTCCTCAGTCTGTGATTCATGTATACTTTCACTGCTCAGAAGCAAAACTTTGTTTACATTCTCTTCACTCAGTTTGGAACTGTCTTTATCAGAATATTTTTTTAGCATTTCATTTAAGTCTTTAGATGGATTTTCAGCATTTAAGTTGGAATTCCTCACTATAAACAAATTGTTAACATTTTCTTCATTGTTAATATCAGTATCTTCACCTAAATGGTTATCTAAAGAAGCATGCAAAGGTAGTGCATTCTCTGGTAAACTGATTTCCTCACAGCACTCATCATTTCTGTGTGTATTATCAGTATATATTTCTTTATGAGAAGTATTACTCTGTCCACATAAAACGACTTGGGAGTTTATGCTTTGACTTAGTGATGTTTGTTTTGCTCTACAGAATTCGCTGCACTCATCTAAGCCATCATTGCGGAAGTCTGTGTGACTCACTGTCATCTGTGATGAGACAGAATCCATTTCAGTGTTCAGGTCTTTATTTGTACTATGTACATTATCCTTTTTACCAAGATCTTCACTTGTAGAGGAAGCTTCCTCATGGAATGTATTGCTGGTATGTTCATTTCTTTCAGGAGCAAATTCATTTGTAATACCTCCATCTAGAAGCTTGTTTAGTTTTGTTGAATGATGTGTATCTTGACTAGAACTACCTAAATCTTTAGCACTTTCTAAAAACATCTTACAGTCTTCCACTGGGAATTCTGTTAAGGAACAGCAGTTCTCTGAGAGATTTATATCTTTCTTGTCTTCTCTTTTAACAAATATCTTTTCATCTGCTTTCTTTTTAATTGCAGATTCTTCACATTCAGCAATACATAACCCACCTCCTGGTACTGGAGTAATGAAACTGACTGTACAAAAGGGTATGCCTACAGAAAGTTCTCTTTGTTTCAGCTTCAAAGAACAAGCTTTATCATCTTCATTCACACAGCTCTCAAGATTATCTAAATGTGATAGAATAGAGGATATTATTAATCATGAACATTTAAAGAATGAATGCTTTGAAAATACCATTCTAAATACATTTCTAAATGACAGCATAAACATATTCAAATCAAGGCAAATGTTTACCCTTTGGTCACGATGTGGCTCCAGGGTAGTAAGGCTTTCTGTCTTTCAGAAGTAACATAGTAGAACCTCCAGAAGGACAAAAAGATGTAAGAACAGGTGTAATATATTTGATTTCCTTTGACCTTTGCTTGCTTTGGCAGAGGCAAGCCAGCTGTACCTACATATAGACCCATGTCTCCCAACATCCCAACTTCCTCCTCTCCCAGGCGTTCAAGTCAAAAATTAAGGAGATAATGGCAGTTAAAATAGTTTACTGACCAGGTGAAACCAGTTATATTACCAACTAGACATGCATAAATTCAGGTAGATGCCTCATGAACCAAAAGAAACTACTCCTCTGAAGACTGACAATGTCTTTGTTTCTATTAATCGCTAAATTAAAATGGATATATAGAATATAATGGAATGAAAAAGAAGCAGAACGCATATAACAATTCAGTTTCCAAACACTCTTATTCATCTATTTTGTCTTGCTCACAGTTTTTTTCTCATGATCCGCCCCACCAAAACCATCTCCAAAGATCTATGTTCAGACATGTAAAAGATTCACGTTGCACTTGATTTTTGCGGGCAATAATCAACATGTAATGGATTTTTAAATGTGGATCCAGTCTAGGTGTGATCAAACATTTCTTGAGTCACCCATTCTGACCTTTGCTTCAATACTCTTCAAATGAAAGTACTGAATTAATTTTATTCCATCATAAAATTTTATTAGAATTACAGCCTCAAAGTGGTTACTCTTATGCAACTCTTCTTCATGTAAACGTCTTTGTGCATTCTTATTTAAAATTCACACCATGGATGTCTTATTCCTGTCAATCCAAGTTACATTCCTGACCTCAGGGACATTTAATTCTGCAGTAAGTATGAAAATTAAAACAAAGATGGGTAGGTGTTCCTTCTTTCCCCCAGTCTTTACTATCATCAGGGACACATCACTGCTGGTGTCATGATGATGGCCTAAATGTAGGTGTGTCTCCTCTTTCCCAAGTTCCTTCTTCTTCTACTCTCCCCATTTTGTTGTCTTTAGTCAGTTGATTTATCAGTTGTCTAGCAGAAGGGATCATCTCACCAGTTGAACAACAGGACTGATCATACTATCATCAGTATGTGTCAGTTTTGTATGTATTCATGAATACATCCACCCTGTCTGTGTAAGTGTGTGAGAGGAGAATGAAAAAGGGGGAGGGGAGAGATCCTTGATTTCAAACCCCAATTCTGGGCTTCCTAGAGATAGCATCTACATAATCTCCACCAACTAATCACTAAATCCATGTTATTATTTTGTACAAAATATGGAGTTTATGTTCTAGACAGGTTCAGAATTTTTCTTCTACTGTTTCTTACACAGCAGTCTTAACCTTTCTATATATACAAATATGTACAATTAGGAACTGGTTTGTGATGGGTTGGTCTGAAAGATGGCTCATTTTCCATCTTTATTTGATATTAGTGCATATTTAATGCAATGTCCCACAGCATGTTGTGAAAGGTTCTAAAATCATCACCGCTAACATTGTTCTCTTTCAAATGAGAAGTCCCCCTTTCGCTCTTCATGACTAGAAAGCAATTGTCATATGGCACTAGGGGATAGGAAAGGATGGGTAAGGTATAGTTTAATGACTGTCAAACCAAGGGCGGGGGGCTCAGCCAAAGAGACCGGGATAGGTCCACCACTGTCCTTGTTAACTGCTGCCAACTTGTTCTTGATTTGAGGCTAACCTATGGATGAGAGACCTACAAGCCACTCCATCATCAACCACTCTGTTTAGGTCTTGCAGATTCAAGAATGTGTCTTCATTGATTGAGTCTATCCATCTATAATGTGGTCTATCTCATTCGTTACTGCCTTCTACCTTATCAAGCATTATTGTCTTTTTTAGTGAGTCATGTCTTCTCATGACATGGCCAAAACATGACAGCCTCAGTTTAATCATCTTAGCTTCTGGCTTGATTTGATGTGCCCACCCCTAAAAAAACTGAAAAGTAACTGGAGCTATCTGTCATTCATAGCATTACAGCATGGAAACCAGGAGAATGTCCTAAAAAGCCTGACTCGTAGTCTGGACAGGAAATGTGGAATGACAGAATAGGAAGCAGTACCAGAAGCAAATGGAACAGTGGAGAAAACAACACTTACAAGTTGTCTATCTGAACAGCCCCAGAGTTCCATCCCATCCCATCCCTTCTATGCAAATAAAAAGAAACATTATTCCTGGTCCCAACACTGTAAGATTTAATTCCACTCATATTCTTGTCCTATTTCATACTATGAAATCCTTGCCATTCACTAACTGACATATCACTGATTCTAACACATACAAAAAAAATAAAGTCTGTATGCAGTATTCGGCACATTTGAATAGAAACACTCATCTAGCAAGCTGTAAAGAGAGGAAGGAGGTTCCTCCTCCAATTTAGCAGATTCGCTTTGTACTAACCTGTTGGGAGTTGGAAAACAGTGCATCCCATTCCCCTCCCACAAGTGAGAGGGGACATGATAGCCATGTTTAAATATTTGAAGGGATGTCATGTTGAGGAGGGAGTGGGCTTGTTTTCTCCTGCTCTTGAGACCAGGACAAGGAGCAATGGATGCAAGCTGCAGGAGGGGAGATTCCGCCTGAACCTCAGGAGGAATTTCCTGACGGTCAGGGCTGTCCGGCAGTGGAATGTGCTGCCACAGAGTGTGGTGGAGTCTCCTTCTTTGGAGGTTTTTAAGCGGAGGCTGGATGGCCACTTGTCGGGAGTGCTTTGAGGGTTTTCCTGCATGGCAGGGGGTTGGACTGGATGGCCCTTGTGGTCTCTTCCAACTCTACATTTCTATGATTCTATGATTCTAAGTATGTTTAGTAAAAGATGGTGGTATTAATACTCTCGCATGTATTTATTAAGCATTTCAAACTGCAACTTCAAAATGAGCATCTGGCAAAGAATACTTGTGGATGCCAATGTGGTATTGCACTAACATATCTTAACTTAATTTTGATATTTTGGTTAGCAAAGCGAAAATAATTATTACTCCAATTTTTTAAAAAAATGCAACCCATTTAGTTTTGATTAATATTTTTAGACAGGTTTCATTGTAATTGTTGACTACATACCTCTAGTGCAAACTGAATTTTCTTCTGCTGTTCTTATATCACCATTGTTTTGTTCTGTCTGCATTTCACCAGAATCAAAAGAACAAGGCAGAATATTTGTTACACCAGTTTCTTCTTCTGTAAGATTATTGCAAATACCTATTGTTGCTTGTACATATTTGTTTTCTTTATGGCTTCTATGCATTTGATTTTCATTGCACACATTTTCAGCCTGGAGTAAAAAAAAATAAAACATATCTTTCCATTATAATTAAACTGATGTGGGGAGTACAATGTTTCAGAAACATTTTAATCCACTGTTCCTGCCTTCTGAATAATTTTAAACCCCCTTTGCAAAAGATTTTGGAACTGTTTATGAGCAAGCTGATGTCAGGTGAACAAAGAAGACATTTCTATTACCAAAACAACAGGAATTATATTTAATCACAATGGGGATGAACATGCAGATCTGCATCCCACAGAAAGAAGAATGACATCCATTGAGATGTGTATTTGAATGCACACAAAAAGGTGGGTGCTGTCAATAAGGATGAGCAAATGGGGAGATGGATCGAGCAGGAAAGAACTCCTAAAATGGTGCTGAATTAGTAGCACAAAATAAAATGGGGATTCTCCCCATCATGGTTTTGTAGCTCTTGACTGTGCATTTCATGTTGAAATTCAAACTTCAGGATTAATGTAATATCTCACTTACATCAATGAGTGTGACATGAGATTAACTTTGGGATTCTGATTCCCTTAATCTGACATGAAGAAGTCTTTTACTATTGGATGGCATAGAAATTTAATGAATAAATGAATGCAGGAGTGAAGTAGTCAGAAAAATATGGCAAATAATTTTTTGCCCAGAAAATTATTTGCAGCCTTGATAAATAAACTACACATTACCTTCAGTATATATAAAGTGTGGAACTAAAATTCAAGTAACCACAGGAAACTCTAAATTAGATTGAGACCACCCTGAAATTTAAAGATTTAAAGATTTCCTCTTGAAATTCAGTTCTACTGTTATTGGTATGAATTGTGGATCTTGTAGCCAGAACTAGATTAGAGTTGCCACCTAATTCCAATGCAAGAAGAATGAGCAAAATCAGTGTGGCAATGTCACTGGTATACTCCAATGGCAGAGCATCTGCATACATTGACAAGGTGATTTTTAAAAATATGTACAAACTCAAGAGGAGCTGAGCTTTTAATGGATCAGCCAATACTATAAATAACCCAGGAAGGCCTCAGAAAAATAATGTATGCCTGTCTTCGCTGCTTATGTTTATTTTAGAGTAAACACACTACTGTCCAGTTATACCTACATTAAAATCCTGGATTTTTTAACATTAAAGGAGTTAGTTATTTAGAAGATTATAGACCACCATTCATTATAAAATAGAACAAAGGATTACAACAGGACTTTCCAAATGGTGTGTTGTGACACATTAGTGTGTCACCTAAAGGGTGTAGGTGTGTCACCTCCTTGGATTGAAAACGAGCCCCACACCTGAGCCTTGGAAATGTATGTTATATGTTATAAATAAATCATATATTTTTAAATATATAAATGAAAGGTTTTCATGCTATGTCCCCATACATTTCGTTATTACAATTCATGTATGTGCACAGACCTCTTATAAGGGGTTAATTTAACCTCTGGTTTGCTACTAAAACTGAATTACTATGTCACGAAATGATGCCTGTCTAAAAAGTGTGTCACCAGCATGAAAAGTTTGGAAAGTTCTGGATTACAAGATAAACCTAATGCAATAAAAACAGCAATAACACATAACATCCAGCAATCACTTCCTATTAGAGGAAATGAAAAATGGGTTTAAAATTGACCAGGAAGTTCCTTCTCCAAGGAGTGGAGTATCAGTAATTGTTATGACTTTGTTTACTGACAAAAAAACATTGAAAGGTGGGAACAGGCTAGTTGAGTACAAAATAAATGAGCAGTGATTGTACATTTTATCTCATATCTCAGCTTCTAAAAGGACTAGACACTTCCTTTTCTAATAATAAAAAAAAGGCGGAAGGGAAATCTGAGGATAACTTATCCAAGGAGAGGCATCTGCCCACTCTTCACCCTTGCAAATGCCCATGAATCTAGGTATTTCTTTACCTGCCCCATATGTACAGCAGTACCACACAATCAGCACCAACTAACTTTAGTTTTTCACAACAGAGATTACATTTTAGATCGGGTGAACAATGGCAGTCTGAATCTTAAATCTTCTAAAAGGCTTCAGGGAGCAGAAGGAATGTGTGTGCACCCTTACATATTGAACAAAAGTGTTATGCTCCTACACACGAGGCAGTGTTCTGTTCTTATGGTTGAATGGGGAGATGTACTGAGCCAGTTTTGACCTGTGGATTATTTTCTCTGAGAGAACATTTTAAATGGATACAAAAGGCAATTATGGAGCATATCTTTCCATTCATTGTGACTGAGTTCCTACCACAGCAGTGGAAAACTCAGAGAGTTAACTGAAAATACTCAGCTCTCAAACAATTATTCTGATGTCTCTAGTGAACAAAGGACTTGTTTAAAATTACCTAAGGAGCAAAATCCAACACCCCACTGGTGGTTGCATAGAATTTTCTTCCACTCTTCTTCCTTCTGTAGCCCTCTGTATCTCCTGAACACTAGCTTCAGAAGGCTTTGCAAACTTCCTGAATTAGTTTTGGGGAAGTATAGGAGCCTAAGGTAGGGAAGTTGAATTTCCCCAGTAATCTGTCATTTCACCAGTGGAAGTTCACGGTTGGATACTGAAAAAAGTATCTCCTTCTAGATGAATCTGAAGTTTTCAGAGGTAAATAATATTTGATCTATATCTTATTTATGTAATATTTTCTTGGATTTTTGGAATTATGTGCAATGTTTTGATTGCTGCTTTGAAACCATGTTAATACACTAATATTTAAATAATAAACCAACCTCATTTTTCCAAGTGGCTTTTCTTTTCTCATATTCATTCTGAAGATTAAGGAAGTTTTGTTCATTTTCTTTTGCCTTCTCCCTTTGCAGCTCATTATCTCTTTCAAAGGTCTGCAATAAAATTAATTATCCAAAAAATAATCAATACCACATTAATGAATTTTGATGTGTTTTATGTTGCTTGGACCTTTTCTGCTAACATGCTGAAAGTGCCATACAGATCAGTGATAATGTGCTATCTCAACAATAATTTTCATAAATTAACAGAAAGGTGCTTATAGTTTAGCTAACACGAAACAGGGGGAGGTTATGAAAAAGAAATGGCTATAAAAGGGTATAAAAATACTTGCCATTATTCAGTTTCACTGCATAAGTTTTAATGTGCTGAAAAAGTAATATAAAGTGCAGAGCTAAGAAATATGAAATGTAGCACATTCTAAACCTTTGTTTGTGCAAATAAACACTACAGTACAACCTAGAACATACTTTTATTATAGTAATCAAAGCTGAATTTACTTTATTAATATTCCATGTAATTTAGATGCAAGATTAATTAAAATCTTCAGTGCACTATAGAAAGAATTCTAGTTTTTAGTATTTGTTTTATTTCTGTTTAATTTTTTTGAATTTGATCCAATGAAACTAAAAAAACTTTGTTAACATAATACCAGTACACTATTGCTGATACTATTTAGGATTTATGCTGTACCACTTTTGTGGCAGGCAATCCACTAAGAAGGAAATTAAACTGTCATACTTGGCATAAGAACTCTGGGTTAACTCACTGTCAGCCTTATTGTCATACTGATAAATTAAAATAAGCTTGCATAAATCAGCTTTTGTATCTCTCTCAGGTATTGGAGGATATGTTTCATTTATCACATTTTTAAAAAAAATGTATCAACGGTGATAAAATATATTACCTAATATAAGTTGCTGTGATCAGACAAACCATTGTAAACATAATGTCAAGGTATGGTATATATGTGTGATTTCTGTGACTCCTTAAAACAACTTCTGAAAAGTTCCCTTTCAAGACTCAATATTTGTTGTTTTGCTGTTTAACCACAGAATATTGCATCCTTTCTAAATTGAAGCAATTAACATTCCTAAAACATTATAGAATTCATACACTCCAGTGATACAGAGATTCAATTAAAAAGTGTAGCATTTACACAGATTGACAAGCAACTTCACAAATGTGCTTGAAAATACTTGTGTTTGGAGGTGGTGGTTTCAAAATAGCCCTTCAATCCAAATTCCATGATGTCTCTTTTGGAGAAAAAAAAAAGCTTTGTTTTGTTTTAGTGAATAAGTTATATCCACTACATGCAGTTTTTAGTCTCAACTACAATAGTTATTGAATCAATAGGAATTTATTAAATTAATTATTAAATTAACATGTAATTTCATTTTACTCAATTACTATACTTTAGCTGAGGCCCTTTCCACAGGATGGCAACCTCCCAGCATGGGGACGCAAGAGGAGCAGGACTGCAACAATGCTTCTGCACGGTGTCGTCACGGTCCTGCCCTTCTCACATCACCAGTCGGCATGATCACAGATTATATCACTGATGCAAAAACTCTGTCAATGACCTCCAATCATGCTTCCATTGCAGCTGGCCATGCAGAAGGATCAGAAGTGCACAATGATGCTCTTCCCCTCTCACTTCAGCATGGGAAGGAAGGGGCGTGCCCCTCGCACACCCTTCTGCAGGCAGTCCGTTGCGTGCAGAGAGGAACACCCCCATCCTGACCGAAGCACTGCAAGGGTTGCAGCAGGATGATGCACAAGAGCATTGTCCTGCAGAAAGGGCCTGAAACTAGTGATTGGATTTAGGTCACACAAAAGACCTGAATCTAATTATTAGTCCTAACACAAGTAGGTCTGCTGAGTCAATGCAACTGACAATCATTCAGTAACTGATTCAGTGAGCCTACTCTAGTTGAAACTAACCAAAGAAAGTCAGAAAACAGTCTCCTACAACATTTCCATGCTGCTATCTCTGTCTATGTATCCCAACTCTAAAACTTCCTTTTAAGGGAGGCCAGGCTAGCTTCCTCCCTTCTGAATTTCTGGCAAGAAGTGAAAATTATGCTGTTTTATATTCTTCAGCTGTCCCAATTAAGCAAGGACAGTCTCAGTCAAGCTTCTGTCATTCTGTTTTTTTTAGTTGTTTTTAAAACATCCCAAGTCTTTTCTCCATTCTCCCTCTCTGTCCACATCTTACTTCAGTTACTGACCAATTAAGGCCCAAGAGAGACCATTTTTGAAACAGCAAGTGAACAGGAAGTGATTTCTGCACACTTCATGTCATTAAAAAAAGGCCTCTCCTAGACCTAAAATGGCCCAGGAAAGCCCAAATCGTGGTGAAAGTGTCCCTTTGTCCCTTAGAAAGATTTTGGTGGCAAAAAGATTTGATTTTCGGGGGCAGAGCAAAGGCAGCAGGGTGGGGTTTAGCCCTCCGAAGGTCTTTGCCACCCTCTAGAGCAGAGTTTTCCAAACTTTTCATGTTGGTGATACACTTTTTGGACATGCATCATTTCACAACACAGTAATTCAGTAAGTAATTCAGTAAGTGGAGGCAGCCCCTCCACCCAAGCCTAACTCACTGCCCCCCTCACCAGGGTCTTCCTTGGCCTGGGACAGCTGCAGCAGCAGTGGGAGAGGCAGCTCTTCTGTAGCACACACAACCCTCCCTGGATTGGGTGGCCGTACAAAGTTCAAAGTACGAGATGCTGGGAGGCAAGAACCAAGCCAGTTCTGGTCTTTGAGGATGCAATTTATTAAGCAAAGAAGCGAAAAGAAAAATGAAAGGCACACAATCATACATATACTCTGACTCCATTGGAAAGGCAAAGCAGGTCACGGAGCAGTGTTCTCTTTGTTTCAACAGATTATATAGGTTTTCGTACACAAGTAGCAAAACAGGTTGTCCATCCATCAACCTGCCATGCCAGGACGGGCAGGAGTGGGGGGCTATCCCACATCAAATGCCAATTACAGAGGCATCCATGGGCCAGGTGCATGATAGGCTCGTGGCCAAGTCTCATTACCTGCCCGAGATGGTGGCGGACGGTCCCTAATCAGGCTTCACTCTCCCCTCCCCGTACTGGATGGTGCAGGGAGTGAAGTACCTGTTACTGTAGTTTCTAGTCCGGGCCTGTGGTATACTAGATATCATTTGGTTTTAGCAGGTTTTCCCGAGGTAGAGGATAGGCGCCCCTCTCCCAGAAAACTGTTAGGGATGGTTCAGTTAGGTTCCTTTGCCTTTGCTCCTGCTGCTTGGCCAGGCAGCATAGTAAGTTCCTGAGAGTTCATTTTCCCCCTTCATTGTTAGGCGGAGTCCCAGTGAAGGTTTCCCCCAGAATCTAGGTGATTCTCCCTGTCCCTGAACCATGTCCTCATCTTTTTGCCCCTAAGCTGTTGAGGTGGAAGGCTGGGCTTAGACAGGCAAAAGCAACATTTCCTGGGCAGGCTGGAGTTAGGTTCCCAGCCCTCTTCCCTAGTTAAGTTCCGCTGAGTTCGTCTTCCTGATACTCCCCCCAAGGCATCTCGGTGATTCTTCCAGTCCCTTCATGTCCTGGTCCCGTTTGAAGGTTAGTATAAGTAGGAAAAATGGAAGTGAAGGACCTCATGTTGGAGAAGGAGGTCAAAGGAAAGCTAGAGCAGTGGGTTTTGAGCAAAGGAAAATGCCCTTGGAAGGAAACGAGCTTCCAGACGGCAGATCCCTTTGCTACTTTACGAGAAGCGTATGCCCAGGCACGTAAGTCCAAGAACCCGTTCGGGCCATCCAAAGATGTGTTGGCCGCATGAGGACTTTGGCTTACGGCCAGAGATGCGTCTCGCACCCTGAAAGAGACCAGAGCCAAACTGGTCCAATAAAGAGATTGCCCACCTTCATGCCGAGATGGAGACTCTGCGGGCGGACAAGGTAACGTTCGCGTCCTTTGCGCAGGCCACTTCACAGAAACTTAATACTGCCAGCCTTCAGGCTCAGATTTGGGAGGAAAGGGTTCACTCATTAGAAACAGAGTTAGCCCATGCACAGTCTGCTGCCAAGTTTATAGTTGGCCAAGTTAAAGAACGGCAGGAGGCTGTCAGCCACGCGGCTTGTTTTAAGCAAATTGAGGCTCTGGAGACCCAGCTCCACACGCTCAGGGCATTAATTTCTGCCGTCTGCCCGGAGCTTCTCCCCTCATTTCCCCTTGATGCCCCCAGGGAGCCACTTCCAGAAGACGCTCTGGCCACCCTTCCCCACAACCCGGACTGGAGTGACCACTGGGTCCCAGTCCAGCCAGTAGAAACTAGGTCCATGACAAAAAGGATTGCCCCTTCGGGAGAAGGAGGCTCAGAAAGGGTAGAAGTGTGGGAGACTCAAGAGATAGAGACCCTAGTCCCCTAGAGAGCCACAGAAGCCAAAGCTATTGCGGACCAACTTGGTCCTTTGAATAAGTCGACTGGGATCATGTGGCTTAATGCCGTGATCCACTCGCATCCCACAGCCAACGGCCAAGATCTAACGCGGCTGGCCAGGTTGTGTATGTCCCGTCTAGCTCCCCATTTTAGAGTCAGCCATGGAGGCTCGAGGCTTAGTGAGATGCGAGGCCCTCAACTGGATGAGGGAGGTCATCAGGATCCTGCAGCCAGGGCAGAGCGCTAGCGTTCTGTACGTTATGGAACAGCAGGGTTCCAGAGAAAACCCAGAGGCATACATGGCACCGAAACAGCTCCTGGCCATTCTAGCGGAGAAGGTTCCCTTGGCTCCAGGAGGGTACAACTTTAATCATGTGAAGTTCAAGACTCTTCTTTACGGAGGTCTGAACCATGAGACAAAGATGGTCCTAGGCTTGGTGGACCCTGAGACTACAGGACGGGAGGAATTTGGGAACAACCTCCGGTGGGTCGCTGACCTGCTCCGCGAGGCTGGATCTCTGAAGCCCCCTCCTAAGTCTCACAGAAGAGACGCAGGGAATTGGGAGCCCATACAGGAGGTGACGTATTCCAACTATGGACCCCATTCTCAACATAGGAAGACAGCTCCAAATTCTGTCCCGAAGGGGAACTGGAATTCACGTTCCCCTCCCACGCAGGATAACAGACCTAGGCAGGAGCACTGGCAGGCTTGGGATTCCCGTAGTCAGCCCAGCAGGGCAGGGAATTCCGCTCCCCCGCCTCCAGCTCCAAAACAGGCCACGGACAACAGTGCTCCCAAGGAGACGTCCAGTGGCTATTATCTGACTGCCCAGACCTACTCGTCCAATCGAGTAAAGATCTGGGGAATGTTAAGGAAGCTCGGACTGGACATGAGCAAGTTCGACAAATGGCCCACCTCAGAGCTCCTAGAGGCCCTAGAAAAGCAACTCCAGGCAGGAGGTAAACAGCCGATAAATGCTGTGACCAACGGTCCTCCTCCAGCTGGAACTATCCCAGCTTGGATTTGCAGGAATAGGGGTGCCCCCGGTCCAGGAAGCTTCTTCGCAATGTTGTGGCTCAGCTGAAGCCAGACAAGTGGAGAAGATTCTGGGTGAAGGCAGGCATTGGGACCAAGAGGGACAAAACTCCTGCCACCCTTCTTGTTGATTCTGGTGCAGCGCTGAACGTGCTACACCTCAAATTGGTGAGACACGGTGAGCCTACCTCCATGACTGTCCAAGTGACCGGATATGGGGGGACACCAAGCTAAAGCGTGGACAAACATCCCCATGTCCATCAACACGTTCCATTTTAAACTGTGGGCTTGTGAAAACCAAGGGGAGGACGAGGGCCTTTTGGGCATCAGATTCCTCCAGGGAAATAAGCTCACAGTGGATTATGTGAACGGGTTTTTGTGGCAGTTAGATAAAGGACCTCTTGAGATCTCCACGGTACACTACTGTGCTGCTATTAAGGCCCCTGCTCCTGTGCAGTGTTTTGCCAGTGATGCGTGGGGTACAAGCCTTCCCTGAGGTTTGGATTGAAAACAAAATTGAGTGTGGCAAGATGAAGGGAGCTTGCGTGTTAATCGAGGGCAAGGATCCCTCACCACAGAAGCAGTACACGTATCCTGCAGAGGCAGAGGAAGGCATAGGAAGGACAATTGAAAGACTTGTCCAGTGGGACATAGTCACTCCTATGCAGTCCATCTGTAATGCGCCCTTGTGGCCCCTGCTCAAGGCTGACGGTAAAACGTGGCAAATGATGGTGGACTTTCGAGCCCTGAACACCGTCACTCCCCCCGCGGAACTGGTTGTGGCCAAATACAATGAGATCTTATCTGCTATTGCTGCAAGAGCCAAGTATTATAGTGTATTGGATTTGGCTAATGCCTTCCGTTCAATACCGTTGCATGAAGCGTGCTGGTACAAATTCACCTTCATGTTCCGAGGGTAACAGTACGTCTTCAAAAGAGCGCCTCAAGGTTTCCATTCAAGCCCTAGCATCTGCCATGCCCATGTGGTCAAGATGTGGACTAGGCTGCAACCAGCCTCACAACCCCACATCTTGTCGTATGTGGATGACATTCTCATCCATTCAGAACTGGAAGAGAAAACCAGGGACATTACACACGAAGTACTGGACATCCTTAGAGATACTGGATTTAAGGCCAGTAGAGAAAAAGCACAGCTGGTTACCATGGAGGTCAAATACTTAGGACTTTGTTTAGGAACTGAAGGACGCACTCCTGATGCTTAAAGGGTCAAGGTAATTGCCAAATTACCCGCCCCTACAGACGTGCACTCTCTCTGCTCGCTCTTGGGAACTTTCAATTTCTCCAGGGACTTTATAGAGTCATTCGCTGCCAAGGCAAAGCCCCTGTATGCCCTGTTGAAAAAAAATGCTCAGTGGGAATGGGGAATTGCACAGCAGCAGGCATTTGCTCAGTTGAAAGAGGACCTCATGAAAGCGCCAGCGCTTGCCCATCCAAACATGGCCAAACTGTTCCTTATACAATTAGCCACCTCGGATAAGAGTATAGGAGCAGTTCTGTCCCAGCAGTTAAATGGTACTCAGCGTGTTATAGCTTACGCCTCCCACAATCTGAGCCCACATGAAACCAAATTCACCCCTTGAGAAAAGACATGCCTCGCACTAGTCTGGGCTTTAACACACTGGGAATTTATGATAGGAGGCGCCTGTATGGTTGTCCAGACTCCCCACACACCGCTTAAGTATATTTTGTCTGGAAAAGTCCAGAACGGCCAGGTATCCAACGCAAGGATAGCCAAGTGGACTGTTTCCCTGGTGTCTTGTGGGGTGGATTTCCAAAAACAGCCTCAAGATCCCCTGGCTCCCTATGGTCTAGCTGTGACCAGAGCCATGCATGAGTGCCCTATGCTTAAGACTAATTGGCCGGTCGAGTGGAGAGCTTCTCTCAAAGAGGCTCAACTGCAGGGCTTTACTTGTTGGTTCTGTGATGGTTCCTCCGTGCACATGGACGGTAGCCCCAGGACAGTCTTTGGAGCAATCTGAGTCACAGATTCCTTCACCCTCCAGGGGAAAGGCAGGCCCCATTCCAGCCAAGCAGCCGAAGTAGAAACTCTAAAGGCTATCTTAGAGCACGAACTGCTTGACTGCCCCCTAGCCATTTACACTGATTCAGATTGGACTGCTAAGGCTCCCAATTTGGCTCAAAAATTATTTGAAAACTGCAGATGCGAAATGCATAGCCCATCTGGATAAATGGTTCCGCATTGTCGCCGAGATTAAAGAGAGGACTGCCCCTACATGAGTTACTCATGTCCAAGGGCATCAAAAGAAAGGCACGGCTTCTTCTATTTGGAACAACCTGGCAGATGCCCTTGCCAAGGACGCTGCCTTGCAGGACAATGGGGCTCTCATCGCTGCCATTAATGTCAACCCTAAACAGCTGATGCTCCCTCCCATGTTTGATCTAGGCACTTTCCAGAAGGAAGACCTAGAGATTTCCGAGCTGGCCAGGAATGGTACTGACGAGTCCGACCGCTTTAAAATAGAACAGGCTGATGGTGTGTTCTGGGCAGTAGATGCCAGTGGCCAGCGCCACTGGATAGTGCCCAAAGATCTTAGAGGAGATGTGATTCAATTTGTACACGAACAGGGACATCGCGGACGAGGGAACACATTAGATGGAGTCAGCGAAACCGGCTGGTGCCCCCAGATCAAGCAAGATGTGAACCAGTGGGTTGACAACTGCTTGTCTTGTGCCATGGTCAGTGCTGACCCCTCCGGGCCCAAGGCACCCATTCAGCACCAGCGGACTGAGGGTCCCTGGACTCGGATTGATTTCATAGGTCCTTTGCCCACCACACCTCGAGGAAACAAGTACTGTCTGATAGTGATTGATCCCTTTAGCAAATGGATCGAGGCTTTTCCCTGCCGCAATAACACAGCCAGCACAGCTGTGCGGCTGCTGTTTAACAATGTTTGGGCTCACTGAGGTGTGTCACATCACCTTGACTTTGACCTCGGAGTTCACTTCATTGGTGAGGTGACACAAGAACTGTGCAAAGCACTGGGGGATACGCCAGCGATTCCATATAGCGCATCACCCACAAAGCTCAGGACAGATAGAACGTACAAACCGTTCCTTGAAGGAGGCACTCCGAAAGGTCATGTGCTCCTCAGGGAAGGACTAGGACACCCAAACTGCCTATCATCTTGTTGGCCTTTAGAGGCACAGTGGCATCACATGGTTTTATGCCACACATGGTCATGACCAGGCGTAAAATGATATTGCCAGAAGCTTTCTGGATAGATACAAGCATCCCCTCTGATTTGGAACCTGTTGTCTTAAACAACGAATGGGTGAAGAATCTGATACAGCACATAGGCCAGATACACCGACAGGTAGCGACGCAACTTGCAAAGAATGGACAAAAGACTAGGATGGGTACATCACCCTTGCCAGTGGGAAGAGGGACAGCTGGTCTTGTATAGGAACTTCTATAAAGACAAGCACTCTCTTGCAGCCAAATGGGTGGGTCCCATCCCCATTGTAAAAAGGATTTCCCCTGCAGTCTATCAAGTCCACATTCCTAAGAAAAAGGGAGACTGGCTTAAGTTCTTCCACGTCTCTCAGTTAAAAGAATGGAAAGGACAGCCTGTTGATCCTGCCTCTGTGGTAATCCCAGACTCGGAGGATCCAGGCATTCAAAAGCCCAATGTATGCCTGATAATCCCTCAGACTTCTTTGGGTTACATGGAAGTGTCCGCCGTCAATCTGTCGGAGACATTTGTCTCAATTTATGAAGCATTCGACAACGGGTAAACGAACATTATTGGAACGGGACAGAGGAAAAGTGGCGACACCTCTGACTCCCCCCACTTCTGTAGATAACCCCTGTATATATATAGGTTAGTATAAGATAGTGACAGACTCCCATATCTGTGTTCCCTACAAGGAGACGAAATGGGACCGTCTGCGTGGATTCTGTTATTGTTTGAATGTACACTCGGAGCCTCTCCCAAATACACAACCCAGTTCACAACCAATTGACAATACAATGTACAGGCGATCTGCTATTGGAATCCTTATAAGGAGGCAGAAGTCCTGTTACGCAATACTCGTATGTTACCGTGGTTCCAAAAACATTATCCTTTCGAGATATTCACCCAAGTGCAGGTATGCCCTAGGAGTAGACTTAGCTCAGGATTAAGAATGTTGCTGACAGTGAAGCCAAGTTATACACAGAAATGGCAACAGCACCATCTCCATTGACCGTCAAGATGGTCAGGGGTCTACACCGTAATGCTTCCCTGTTTACAATCAGGTTTACTTATGACAATTGCCATCCGGCATAGGAATGGAAAACTTTTCTGTTCATGTGCCATAACCTCACCCACACCCCGACTGGTTGCAAATTCTCATGTGGAAAAATATGGTGTCCCAATACCCCTGCTTATACCCACCCATCTGATAGTTCCCCTGCTGTATGTGGGTAGTATCGTAGTTCGTAACGATACTGAGGTGGTCGCTTACTCAAACTCCCAACCCATCATAACCACTATGGTCCTGAACTTTACAGTTGTAAACATTTCTAAGGTCATCCCTGCTTGCCAACCCTTTTTGAAGCTAGCATGGACACAGTGGGAACACTGGGAAAAGCAACGGCTATTGTTTTCCCACCCACATGTTCACCCTAAGTGAAGTGTCCTAGGAACTGTCTTAGGAGAAATAGGAACCGGCAGTGCAATAATTAATGCAATGGACAATGAAGTACTGGCAAATATGTTAAAGAATGCTGGGTCAGACAGTCCAGGTCTGCAGTAGGAAAGAATTAACTGGTTCACTGTGCTGCTATAGCAACCCAAGTTTTAAATAACTCTGTCTCCCAACCTAGCCAAGACCAAGCAGCTGCCGGCTGAGGCGAGATAGAGTAGCCTGAGAAAGAAGCCTGTAGATATGAACTTTGTTATGTCTTTACCTGTTGTCCAGTTTCACACAGGAACAAGCTGTGTTCCCATGGTTATGCCACATGTATTTTCCCTACATAATATGCTGTCTGAGAATGCCTTGTGTGATTTTGTGCTTTGCTTGCTGAACCTTCAACATGTCTTGATTTGCCTTGTAGTTTGGAGACATGCTCTCAATAAAGCTTTTTAGTACTTAGACTCTGAAAGCTGTGTGGTGGGCTTTATTTTTCCCTGGCTAGAAGATGGGGCTTTGCAGTGCATTGCAACCCAGCCTGTTTGTGGGTTCAGCTTCTTTTTCAGTTGACACCCCGTTTTCCTTGACAGGTTATGGGCGCTGTGCCCACTTCCGCTGCGCCACTTGGCTGCCAGGAGCCAGGTTTTGTTCTCAAGGCAAGTTTTTGATTTATGGCGCTTGCTGGCTGGTGTGTTTTTTAAGCTGCTGCTGCTGAGAAGGCCATGGCCTTTCAGGAATGAAACCACGCCAACTCATTACACATGGTGGACAGACTGGCATACTCTGCTTCAGCAGTGGAAGTTGCTACAGTGCTTTGTTTTTTGGCTTTCCAATCAATCACAGCCCCACTGTATTTCACAACATAACCAGAAGTGCTTTTGCGGTTTGTAACATCCTCTGCAAAATCACTATCAGAATAGCACACAAGTTCTGGCTCTTGTACAGGAGTTATACACAAACAGTAATCCATAGTACCTTTCAGATACCTCAGTACCCTTTTCACACCTTGCCAGTGGTACTGAGTGGGCTGAGCACTTGCCCTCCCCAGTATGTTGACACTCAGGGCAATGTCAGGCCGACAAGTCTCAGCTATGTAGAGAAGACTTCCAATAACAAACTGATAAAAGCTTTATGTCTGGAAACTGTTCACCACCAACATGTTTTGCAAAACCTGGAACCATTGGCATTTTTAAAGTCTTACAATCAGACATGTTACACTTCTTCAGCAAGTTTTCAATCTTTTGTTTCTGACTCAGCAGAAAACCTCCCTTGGTTTTTTTGTATTTCAACCCCAAGGTAATTTTGAACTGGCCCCAGATTCTTGGTCTGAAACTTCTTGCCCAGTTCACTGGCAAACACTTGCAACTGTTTTTGTGTACCACAGATCGAACACAGATCATCCACATATGCCAGGGGAATTTCCAGACTCTCCCCTTTACCACGGACATATACACAGGGTTCAGCAATGCTTTGTTTGAACCCACACTCCTGCACAGCTTTGTCCAAACAAAAGTTCCAACACCAGGCTGACTGTTTCAGTCCGTATAGGGCTCTTCGCCAAAGCCAGATGAGGTTTTTCCTCCCCTCGACTGCAAACCCATCAGGATGAACTAAATAGATCTCCTCATGCAAATCAGCATTGATATAGGCAGTGGCAATGTCAAAATGTGTGACCAGGGACCCTCTCTGCCCTGCAATGGCTAAAGCTAGCCTTATGGATAGCATTTTGACTGTGGGGGCAAACACTTTGTCGAAAGTTTTTTCATCTTGGTTGAACCCACGAGCAACTAACCTCGCTTTGTGTTTGACCTGCCCATCAGCAGTGGTCTTTAACTTGTACACCCACCTGCAATCAACAGGAGTGACACCTTTTGGCAACTCACACACAGAATACACATTGTGTTGTGTAATGGAATCAATTTCACTTTGCATTGCGTCCCACCAAGGGACCTCATCAGGCATATCAAGTACATCAGCAAAACAATTAGGCTCACAGTTAACCATACAAACACGCACAGACAATGAGGAATAAGGGGAATAGCGTTTTGGAGGCTTGCCCTTCATCTTCTTCTCGGACCTTCTGGGGCTTGGCTGGTCAGTTTGGCTTGGCTGACCGCCATTCCGATCATCAGTACTACGAGACCTTTTCACAGCTCGTTTCTCTTCTCCCTCAGCTCGTGGAGCCGCCGCTTCCCTAGCAACTCTCCCCCTCAGGGCTTGCTCCTCCTCAGATTCAATTTTAACCCCTGATGGACTGGGAGCGGAGGCGGGAGGCTGCTCTGGCTGAGTGAGAGGCTCACTGGAGATAGGGAGAGAGATTTCAGAAGCTGCTTGAACATGTGACCAGTTTGCATGTTCTTCAAAGGAAGCATTTCTAGACACCAAACAATTCTTCTCCCCAGTAAAGAAACGATACCCTTTGCAGTTAGCTGCATAGCCCATGAACCTCAAATGCTGGGCTTTAGGCTCCCCTTTCTTCTCTGACTTTTAGGAATGTGTACCCAGGCAAAACTGCCAAACACCTTCATGTGAGCAATGGAACGCTGCTTGCCAAACAGGTGCTCATATGGAGTTGTCTGAAACACTGAACTCCAGAGCCTGTTGTGAATGTAGCAAGCAGTCAGAATTGCCTCTCCCCAGAAACTCAGAGGCAAGTCTGCATCACAGAGCAAGCTGTGCATGAGGATTTGCAAGACACCTCCATGCCTCTCAGCTATCCCATTTTGGAAACTGGAATAAGCTGCCATGGTCCTGTGCACAATGCCCTTGCATTTAAACCACTTCTGCATACTCTCAGACAGAAATTCTGCTCCTCTGTCCATCTGCAATGCTTTCACTGGACAATCAAATTGCCTCTCCAGATAGGCACACCAGTTTTTGAGTATTTGACACACCTCAGACTTTTGCTTCAGCAGATGGCACCACATGTACCTGCTGTGATCATCTACAAGCACTAGACAGAATTTTGCTCCCCCCAGAGAGGGTTGACAATATCACAGTGCACAAGCTGGAAAGGAGCAGTGGAGACACGTGTACTTGTCTTGGGTGCAGGAAGCTGCTTTGTCTTTGACTGTTTACAGACAGCACAGTCAAGAAACACATCACAGGATTTCAGAGAACACCCTTTGCAGCTCCCAGCCAACTTTTTCAACACAGAAAAGCTAGCATGCCCCATCTTCCGATGGAGTAAGTGAACACACTCATCATGTTGTGGCTTGTTGTCAAACACAGCACAAACACTATGGTGGGGCTTCAGCTGGTACAATTTCTCTGTCAATTCTGCTATAGCACACACAGACCCACCTTTTAACGCTTTACCCAGCTTTCTGGTGAACACCACCTTAAACCCGTGCTCTGTCAGCTCTGACACAGAAAGCAAACAGAAATCAAGCGAGGGCACAAACAACACATTGTCAAGACACATGTCCAAAGCTGGAACATAGGCTTTACCTACTCCCTGCACTTTTGCCTTAGCACCATCAGCCAGGGACACAGTAGAAACGCTGGCAGAGTTTAAGGACTCAAACAACCCCTCAGAGTTCACAAGGTGCTGTGAACAACCACTGTCTAGAAGCCAGTAAGTGTCATCAGTGTCCCAGGGCTCATGAGGAATTTCACAGTCAGTGGCAATAGCAATGCATGGACAACTCCCACGACCTCCTCTGAAGCCTCTGCTGTGACCCCGGGCACCTTTCTCACCTTGCTTCAACAGTGGACAGTCTCTCTTGAGATGAGAAGCAGACCCACAGCGATAGCACCTCCGAACAGCGTGGGCTCTCACCAGCACCTCCTGCCTGCACTCACTGGCTGGAGCAGACTTCTTCCCGGCACTTGACTCTGGTGCCGCGGACATCTATGTGGGAGGCTGCACATTCCTTCGAGCCTGCTTCTCCTCTTCTTCTAGAAGCTGAGCAGTCACCAAGGACACCGTCAGGTTCTCTGGAACAGACTCCAACGTAGCTACAATCATCTCCCAGCTGGCATCCAGGGAATTCAGGATACAAAAAACTTTGTCAGACTCAGTCACAACTTTCCCTCTTTCGCGCAACGCTGCAAAGAGGTCTGCCAGCTCTGTTAGGTGCTGCTTGACAGAGACTCCAGGTCACAAGTTGGTGTTGTAAAGCCTGGAAGTCAAAGAATATTTAGGCCCTGCTGTGAGGCTTACATATACTTGGCGCAATGCCATCCAGCACTCTCAAGGCATGTTAAAGTCCCGAAAATGGACCAGCTGGTCACCTTCCACTGCCAGGAAGAGCAAGGACATAGCTCTTCGCATTACTCTGGCTGCTGCAGCTGCATCTTGTGGGAGGTCCAAAGGATCCATGAACGCTCCCCAGACACCTTCACCCTGGAGGTAACGCTCCATCTTCATAGGCCAGGCTAGGTAATTCGCTCCATTCAGCCTGGGCAGAGCCTGGTCCCCAGGGAATGTTTGGGCCATGGCCTAGGAAACTAGGAATGATTGGCTCCAAGACAAAAGAAATTGGCGTATCCTCCGCCACGGGTTTAACTAACCTGGCGACAAGAATGGATTTAATCAGTCAGTTATTACCGCAATGGGTTGGTGCAGAGAGAAATACAGTATCTGATCTTGGTCGCTCTTTAAAAACCACGACTCACAATATGTTGCAGTCCAATGGACTCAATTGCAAAGCAATATAATCACGTTTGCCTCCCAAGTAATCCAGGTTAGCCTCATAGGTTTAATGCACCCGGAGATCCTAAGCCTTCTTAGAGAACAATATCCGGAATTGCTAGAACACCCCACCATTTTGGCACAAATATGGCATGCCACTTGGGAGAGCCTAACTCTAAAGGTGGAAGTCGTACATGAAAGGATTCTGGACCCAGTAATCTTGCATCCCATGTCTCATCTCGGACTGCCCCTGATAGCTGCTAATGCCACCCTACTACCCTGACAGATGCACCACTGGTCTAACGGTACATATTCCTTTGATTTAGCTGGTTGCCTGTTCCATCAACATTGGGTACAGTGATTTCAAAATCTGGGAAGCTTCAGCCATGGTAATGCTTCTGAATATATTGCCCTATGCTTAATTGGCCTCGCACTGTGGGTCAAGAAACAAATTTTCCAGCTACAAGCTGGCCGGTTTTATTAAGAACTGGGAGATCCAAGGTTTTTAATTTGTATATGGTTTATAGTTAGTATAAATAGTTGTTGATTGTGATGTCTTGTCTGTTTGCAAAAAACCTATCCGGGTGACCAGTCTTTAGGCCTGCAACGGAGTCCAGTTTTCTTGAGGTAGGGAAGTTGTGCACTCAGAACCTACATCTGACTACCATCACCTTTACAGCAGCACCCCAGGCCTCGGATAAATCATCAGGCTGGAGACCAAACCCTCACTCTAGGCCAGTGGTTCTCAACCTGTGGGTCCCCAGATGTTTGTGGACTTCAGCTCCCAGAAGCCCCAGCCACTGTGGTCAATGCTCAGGGCTTCTGGGAGCTGAAGTCTAGAAACATCTGGGACCCACAGGTTTGAGAACCACTGCTCTAGGCTGACTTTGGCTATTTGTCTGCTAACTGGAGGCCATCCTTGTTCTGGAATGATTCTGGATATCTGAATCCTGCCTCATTCCAGGATGACTTTGGCTATGCCCCGACTAGGGATGGCGGCTCGATGCGGGTTCTGAATTCACAGCCTCACTACCTGGATAGGCCCTGGGAAGGCCAATACAGCTCTGTTCATAGGAGCTACTTATATCCTCACTTCCCCATAAACTTTCAGGTTATAGTGAAACTAGGTTTTTATAGTTCCACTTGAACTCCCACCAGGCGCTGAGCTGGTAATTTGCGTTTTATCTATGCATTGGATAACTTCGTTGTCAGTTCTGTTGCAAAATAGTTATAGGTCGACAGCTCCACAGAACTGGGACGATTCCCCCAACCTGACCATCACCCTCAGGTACCGCGGAGGGGTGAAGAAAATCGCAGCTCCATTTGGGAGCCAGTCCAAGGAGATGCCCGATCCTCTGCAGTAGCTGTGGGACCATGGGGGGGGTGATCCAGACACCTCCCGACAGAGATAAGAGACTTTTTGACAAAAAGACTCAGTTTAAAGGACTATTGCTATCCTGATCACCAAGAAACTCCAAATGGACTATTCCTCCATCCAAGATCTGCAAGATGCAAGCAGCTAATAGTCAGCAAGCAATCGTTAGCTAGTTTGCAGACATTGATACTTTGTAACCATTGTCATTTTTCCCTGCTCGTATTTGCAGTGCCTCATTGGCAGGCACACATTTGCTTCAATTTCAAATATTTCTGCACCGCACTGTTCTTCTCTTACTGATAGATTGCTGTCTCTTCTCTATTGATGGGAAGATTTTCTTATTGTTTATTGCCTATGTACATTTTGTGTGAATGTGTTTAGTTAAAATTAGGAATGTATTTTTGAAGATAGAAAATCCTTCGTTTTCCCCCAAGGTTCCCCCTGCCCTATGGAGAAATACCACCGCTGTGCCTTAAGACTCCTATTCGGCTCTAAAACTATTTTTGCTTTTGATTGGAAAATGTTCAATATTGCCCCCAAATAGCCCATTTTCGGGGGGGGGATTGTTACTGTGGTTTCTAGTCCGGGGCTGTGGTATATTAGATATCATTTGCTATCAAGAAATTGACCATCCCAAACCGTTCCTCTCCACATGCTTGTGAGGCCCCTGGACAAGCATGCACACGGGCACGGCCGAAAATAGCTGAACAATACAAAATAAATCCAGGCAGGCCAGTAATTGCCGGAACGCAGCTTTAGGAGTCCTCCAGGCAAGTACACTTTAAAACCACATTAGCTATGCACGCAGCGTACAAAAGACTCCCTGCCCCGAGCAGGCAGCTTGACGAGCTGAATATCCAACTGTTAAGCACTCCTCGTTTGCATACTGTCTGCGCTATTGACAACTCTGTCATAATTCAATCACCTAAAGTACTGACCTTTCGGAGGCTTTGTCTCCAACCTGAAACCCATTGTTTTCCCCGGGAATGGACTAGCCTACAGGCACATTTTCCCCTATAAGACACCCTGATTTTGAGCGCTTCTTCGGATCGCTCCTGGCTTCCATCCCGCCTTGCTGCCGCTCCGTTCACAGAGCCTTCCTCTCAGCTTCCACGTGCTCAGAATCTCCGCTCCAACTGACTTTTCTTCTGACTACCCGGGCTTCAGGATCAGGTGTAGTATTTCCCCTGAAAAATCCCTCTTAAAATCCTCTATCAAATCTCCTACCTTTCTCTTCTTAGGTCTGTGTGAGTGATTTTATACATACGTATTGACTGTATTTCAAAATAAAGGAAAACAATTATTATTTACTTCTGCTTGATTATTGACTCGGTTTGACCCCGTAAATATGGGGTCCAAGATCTCGCTGCATTGCCCTGCCTCTCGCATTGCTTAGCTTGTGCTCTAGCTAATTCCCATTCCTCACTATTTGGAGCACACTGAGGTGTCCCTCACGGGACCCCAGAAATCAGGGTAACATACCCCTCGTTAACATTCTTTGACTATTCTCACAGGTCTGCAGCATACAGGGCAGCCTGACCTAGCAACGCAATAGCATGAGCTAACCCCTCAAATACACTCGTTAGTGTGAAGGCAAGCAGAACTAAAATGTGTGAGTGTACAACACAAGGCCTGCCCAGAGGGCCTTGGGCCCAACATCTTCCACCTGAGCCAGGCTTGCCACCACTGCCCTCGCCAGGGTCTTCTTGGGCCCGGGGCAATGGTGGCAGTACTGGTGGCAGTGGCAGCCCCTTCACTCAGTCCTGACCCACTGCGGCAGTAGGAGAGGCAGCCCCTCTACCCCTTATGTTCACACAACACACCTACACACTGCAGCCAACACACTAACGTGTCATGACCCACAGTTTGGAAACCTCTGCAAGCTACCCACTCCTGCTTTAGATTCAGGCAAAAGTAAACTACTGCAGCCTCTCCTAGCTTATCTGTTTTTCCTCATTAATGACTTTTGCCATCTTGATCACATTCTGAAATTGTTTGGCCTCACATGTCCTGGTTTTTAGTTGTGAAATGTTGGAGACTACGCTATTTTACTTGGCCTTTGGTTTTTAGGGTTTCCTACTCTGGCAGGTTTTTTAACTGCTTTTTATTATCTATTATTGTTCACTACTTGGGTATTGTTTTAATTTGTGAATTTGTTTATTGTTTGAGATTTTTAAAAAGCGAAACATAAAATGATTTTAAAATTGAATCAAACCAAAGATCTGGATTTGTTAACCAGGATGCTGAAAGTCTATGGTGGTGGTAGTTGTAGGGGAGTTGGACATTACTACTGTCTTATCTAAACAACAATCAGCATTTTGAGCTACAAAAGCATTTTGGGTACAGTACCACAGTATTACCTAAATAGCAGCATCCTACTTTTCAGACATCTGAAAACATCAAATATTAGGGTACTAGCTTTCAAGTCTTTCCCCCAAACTCCTCTAGACACGGATACAAAACTACATACTGCAAAAGTAGTGAACTTGGAATTTACTGTCTTGTTACTTTATCCAGGTCTATGGAAAGCTGATGGCTACATTTAAAGGTTCACACTGATTGTTTTAAAACGAGGACTAAGTCTTAAAAAGGGGAAACCCACTGTTGTATGAGTATGTACTATTCCCCACAGCTTCATACAGATCACTGAAATCTGCTCTGAAGCAGGCTAGACTGCAGAGGGGCCTGTAGGGATTGTAATTGTTCCCACTCTGGCAGAAGCCTTTCCACTTTTGGAAGAGATAAACTTAATATTAACTTAACTGCCCAAGAACACGCTACACTTTAAAAATATACAAAGTCTTTTAAAAATGATTTGCTGATAGCTGTATAATCTATAATGAAACCTGACCTGGCATTTTTCTTTCAGTTTATTCATCTCCATCTCCATTTTTGCATTTACTTCTGTCTGCCTTCTGAGTAGTTGCTGCATATGTTGTAGTGAAGCAATAATCTCCTTATTTTAATAAAAGAAAGATGTTGTACTTTAAATGAAAGGATTATTCTTTAAAGCTGACTGTGATAGTATGCGCAGATATATTTGCATTATCTTCATTACATTAAAATAAACTTTTGGTTATACTTTTGTGGTAGGGTGCTTCCATCATAACCTCTGGCCTCCAAATTTAGACCATCAGGAATAAAATATGAGAGCATATACAGGTGTCTTGGTCAGAACAGTTGTTAATTTTATCAAATTGATTCAGCTGGAATTCAATATTCAAAAGCAACCCACACTACTGAAGTGGCAGTTAGTATACATTTATACATAGATGGCAAATTATAAGTTGGTAACCAGATCTCTGAGAGCCAGCGTGATGTAGTGGTTTGAATGTAGGACTACGACACTGGAAAACAGAGTTCAATTCCCTGCTTGGACATGCAAACCCACTGGGTGACTTGAGCATGTCATATACCACCCAGAAAACCTTGTGATAGGGTTGCCTTAGGGTTGCCATGTGTTGGAAACAACTCGAAAGCAAACAACAACAACAACCTGAACTCTGCTAATTTAATACAAATAGTTGTACAGACATATTTGGTAAAACTGTTCAAGACCAATTTCACATTAAACACTTGTTTGCATTATTTCTTGTCAGTAGAACAATAGGACCATTGCATCTGCATACAATGAAATACTTGGTTTCTAAGCCCCTAGCACCACAAGAAAATTAGAGTCACAGGACATTTAGGCAATGATATCATTGATATATTAAATATTAATATTAAACAAATTAGGGCCAGCAGACATTCTTGCAAGGAAGCAAGACAACATCTTCACTATGTCCAGCAAGAGAAGGGCATACTGATCTGAGATTCCAATTTGCAGCTAAAGGCAAATTGTTTTGAATTTCTCTTGGAATTTTCCTTCCTACCCATTCTTAGTTGAATTTCAGTATCAAACTGTAAGTTCTTAATCAAATTCAGCAGGTGGTTTTCCCAAGCTTCCAAACTTAATGCCATAACTTCTCTCTATTCTATCAAAAGTTGAGGCCAGATCAGCTAAGACAGCATTTGTCCCCCTTCTTAAAAACAGGGACAACAACACTTTGATTCCAACCACTGGGAAGTTTGCCAGTTAAGTTAGTATAAGCAAAAAGCTTGGCTAATATGGGGGTCTACCCTTGAGGGCTGTCCAAAACTAACTCTGGGTAGAGCATATCTACCCTAAGAGCTTTCCACTTAAGTAGTTTTGATATTAGCTGCTTCACCTCAGTAGCTGTCACATCTGGCCACGTATCTGTTTCTCCAATTTTAGAAAGGTGGGATGATAGTGAGAGCAAGAGTGCTGTAGCACTTTGAGTGTTGGACTTGGGACTTGGGCTTGAATCTCCACATAGCTTGGAAACCCACTGGATGACCTTGGGCAAGTCACATTCTCTCAACCTCAGAAGGCGGCAATGGCAAACCCCCTTTGAACAAGTCTTGCCAAGAATACCCTGTGATAAGTTCACCCTAGGGTTGCCATAAGTCAGAAAGAACTTGAAGGTACAAAACAACAAGAATAGTGATTGAATCATACCTAGATCTGTTCCTACATTCAAATTAAAATCTGTGTATTTTCAGCTGTTCTATATTTGCCCAAAGCTACAAGTAATAGGAGGCTTACTTTTGCTTCAGCAGTTTCCTATATAAGCACTGCTCCCTTAAGAAAAGATTCACGGTTCCATCACACAGCTGTCTTCTTAAAGAGCAAAGATCCTGCATGCCTGCATTCCCAGTCAAACCAATTCTCAAGGTAATACCTTGGTTTAGAGGGCAAATGAGTTAAGAAAATGTTACCCAACCCAAAATATTTCACTACAGCATGGTACAAGGGGAAACGATCACTGGTGTCTGCCCCAAGAAATTTAGTTCTAATCATGAATGTTTGGCCAATTAACAAGGTGCCATCTGCCTTTAGCTGCAAATTGGAATCTCAGATCAGTATGCCCTTCTCTTGCTGGACATAGTGAAGATGCTGTCTTGCTTCCTTCTTAAACTTTTGAAACACTACCAACTCCAAAAGCAGGGGCTAGTGGTCATTCACTGAATAATCTCCAACTGAGAATTTCTCACATAGACAGCACTTTAAAATTTATTAGAAAATAATCTATAACACTCACCTTTTATAGTGAGCAATAAGTAAAATTTCCTCAAGATTTATCTGACCCAGTACCATTACACATAGAATCACTGTAAATTTGTACCATAGCTTGAACAACTCAGTGCCAACATTATTTATTAACTTACCTCTAAATGTCCTATCTGGCAAGCATGCTGTCTTCTCTGGATTTAAAGCAAGTTTTTCTGTTTTTATTATCATCCTCTATTGTATTAAAGTCTTCCAATACAATTACTGAACATGTGGGAGACTGCCGGTTAAGCATTTCCAAGAGAGATTCAGGCGAAACCGACATGTTATGATCGTACATTTTCGAACCTCTAGAACTTCCTGGGTTTATACATATTATTTTAATTTCCTTGTTGCTGAATGACTGAATGGCCAACTAAATTCAATCTTCTAGAGCCCTTTTCTTGTAAACTAAGTATATGAAACTAAGGGTTCTGTTTTAAAAAAAAACTGGATTTTTCATCTTATTTCTCTATCCAGAATATTCCAAGGCAATACCTTGACCAACAAATTTTTGAGGAAAGTGTGAACCACTCTACTGTTTTACCTTGTTTTTCAGCAGACTTGCTGTTAAATACAGATAGCCTATTATCTTTCATTCCTATTGCACTAGTGCCATCACAGTTTGCCGATGCTTCTTAGCAGGGTGGGATTTTCTTCTATCTCTACTGCAGTCCCCTGAAAACTGGCTCTGCAAGGTTTCCCAGCCCTTCACAGCTACTTTTGGTGATGCCTAGGAGTCTGTAACTTGGGCAAGTTCTGTTTACACAATTCCATCAAACTTAATCCTGGCCTGAATGTTCTACTCATTTTCTTTTTAATAGATAAATGTATTATACAAAGTAGAATAAAGTTACAAATGGGAAGAATATTTATAATACACTACTTTGATGAGGGATGATGAGGGCATAACAAGGTCCTTTTGTAAAAATAATAACTAGTAATGTCGTTACTTTGTACGTGTTAGAAATTACACTCCTAAAATCTTCCATTTGAGGTGGTGATTTGGACCAATATTGTACATTCGAAGTGTATTTTTTAAATAAAGAAAATGTTACAATAAGTTTTAAAATAACACATTTTAAATAATAAACAATGGAAACATTCACTTACAAAAAAATAATGAGCAGCAGATTCATTTTTTAAAAAAATGTTCCTATCTCAGACATTACATATACTTGGAGCATGGGACTGAGTTAACCTTGCTTTATTTTAAGTATATACTGTATAGGATCAGGCTGGTAAGAGTAGCAAAGATTTGCTGTCAACCCTCTGCCAGAATCTAAAGTTTCAGAAATGATGATGGGGTCCAGGAGCATCCTTTGACAATAAGTCTCAGTAATTAGAGAAGGCCTTATCAACAATGGGTGGACATTTTGTGCCAGGCTGCTGAATGCTGTTTTTCCAACATTATCTAACAGCTCAACTATCTGTTCTTAATTATTATGGCAGGAAAAGACACCTGATTGCTACACTGTGGATGGTCAAGTTTAAGCACTTCATAAATAAAGTAGATAGACCTGAAAATATTTTCTAAAAACTGTGTAATAATTTGCATAGTATTGTTTGGAAGTCTCTTTACAACTGCGTTTATTCTTAATAAATATTATCTGATACATTCATAATACACTGTACTAACAAATTACCTGCTTCTCTTCCTTAAGGTGTGTATTTTCTTCAATTAATCTTGTATTTAACTCTTTCTCCTATAAATGAAAGAAAGAAAGTGAGCCAAATCCAGTTATCCTGTTATCATTTGTATTGCTATCCAATATGCATATTTCCCCATATGGGAACGAGCACCTAAGTGAGGCAGTGGCTTGGACAACAAGAAATTCCTGAGTGCAATGCACACAGCATGAGATGGAATGGGGAGGCTGCAAAGGGCAGCTGAATGATACCCTATGAGAATTATTGTATGCAAATACCATGGTTATACTATAATATTTACAATTCAACACTATGTTAACAATTTCACATAGCAAGATACAGATAGACCTCAGTAAACAAAGTATTCCTAACCATTCCTTCTTTAACAGAAAATCTGGTACCGGGGCAAAAATAACATGGTAAGAATAAGGATAGGTTTGTACACTCCAAAAAGGAGGAGCTGTTCAATATGTTTTCGCAAACTTTTTATTCTCAGCAAACAACACGCACATGTAAAATGAAACAGCCAGGTCAAATAAGCTTTTCAGTAAGTAAAAACATTTTGAACTTTCTATAGGTCACCTGAAGCCTTTTTCCAAAATGCAACCAAGGATAATTTTTTTCTTTTACCAGTCTCCAGTTTGTTATGATTTCCATTGGGGGGGGGCAAACTTACAGAGCAATGCTTTTTTAACATGTTGGGGATAGCTGGTGAGGCAGGCCTTGTCTCCCCACCCCTTTTCTCTCTGTTTTGCTGTTCATGCACGCTCAGTAAAGGATCCTGGAGGCAGCTGTTGCTTCCCTTGCCTTTTGTAGGCAGACATGCACAACTAGAGTCAGATCAGCAAGAGGAGCACCCCACTTGTTCCCAGCTAAAGCTTTATCACATTGTTTACTGCAGACATGCTGCTGCAATTGGACATCAAAAGCCTGTGCTTCTGCAGCTTCATCCTCTCAATGCTGATGCTACTATGGAAAAGCCTTGGAGCTAAAGAGAGGATGAGGAAGAAAAGGCAAGGGATGCAAAAAAGAGCTTAATTATTACAGGTTTTGTTAAAGGAGGTATGCCTGAAGTGTACCTATATAGAAAGATTAAAAACTTGCATCACTGTTACACTAAATTACGTAGCAGTGGTTTACATGGCGTACTTACTATATATAATATTTAAAGCAAAGAAAGGCAAAGTCCAGCCCTCTCCTTTTTTGGACTGCAACTCCCCCACAGGCCCTGAGAATGCCAGCTGAGAGTCCAACAACCTTCAAAGGACCATTCTTTGTTCAGCGCTATTAAATCAAAGACACCTTTAAAAATATCAGTACCACTTTCTTTTTGTAAACAACAATAAGAAATGTTAGCTGGCATGCATTAAATTATCAAATACCATGGAATTTCTTTGCCATAGCTCTTGTAACTCCTGCTCCTTTGCTGTAAGACTAAGATTTTCTTCTCCCACTCTGTGCTGACATGTGACATTGGACTGTATCAAGTCTGCAGTAACTTTCTTTAGTTCCTTAATAATAATAGTAATAATAATAATGTATGAATCGTTCACCAAGGATTATTTACCCCAAGCGAGTTAAAACTTTATTTTCTCCAGTTAATTAACATTTTAATCAAAAAATGTGGATGAGAATATTAGTGGTATTATACATTCAATTTACAGTAACAATTAATAAAAATATATAAAATATAAATAAATAAAAATAAAATAAATTAACAGAATAAAGTTACATATGTTGTTTCCTTATTCATGTGCTAAATCCCATATTAGTTCCAAGCAGAGCAGATATCCCATTCACTCTAGCTGAGACTAACTGAGTTCAGTCCTTTATGTTCTTTTGTGTTATTTCAGCTTTACATTGCTCTCTTCAAAGTTTTGTATTTATAATTACACTGTTTTTCTTGAGTTGAGAGCTAGTGTAGTGTGGTTGTTTGAGTGCTGGACTACAACCCTGAAGACCAGGGCTTGATTTCCCGCTCAGCCGTGGAAACCCACTGGGTGACCCTGGGTGTGTCACACACTCTCAGCCCCAGAAAACTCTGTGATAGGTTTGCCTTAGGGTTGCCATAAGTTTGAAATGACTTGAAGGCACACAATAACAACTTATTCTAATGGTATACTTCTAGAAATACATGTAAGATATATTGTCATACCAGACTTCTATAAAAGTGAAGGGGGGATCAGTCACAGAAAAAAAAGATCTACATATTCTAATTGCATTAATTCATAAGAGTTAAGAATACTGGACATTTAACATTGGACATTTATGCTTCTGTAAAGTTTTTATTTATAAAACATTGAGACAATTAACTTTAAGTGAGATGGATTTTGAATATATTTTGAACATATTGTGTCTTTATTTTGAGGTTTTGTTTTGGTTTTTTTTTAAAACATGTAGGACAGCAAATAAACAGTACATGCTTTGATCTTATGAAACTGCAAAAATAATCCATGGAGTCATAAATATTGTACCTTTTCCTCACCCCTCCCTTTTTCGTAGGGGTAGCCTGTTTAATATCTCTCTCTCCTTGAGTGGTCTGACGTTTACTCAGACAAATAGCAAAGGTTATGAATGCTCTAGATAGTATCAAGAATTCTTCGTGATGCCATAGCATTGAACCAAGAATTCAGAATGGCAATAATTTTATCTATGAGCAACTAAATTTGCTCTGTTTAACTTTTTTTTCATAAAAGTGGAATTCCCCCTTATCATAGTCCAATAGTTTAACTGTTCTGGACAAACTCATATAGCAGTAGAAAGTAGAAATGGAGATTATCTGAGTTGCTGAACTTTGTGTATATGCAGTTATATAAACACAGCTACCAATTTAATGAAAAGTCTTTTCTCAATAAACAAGAGCCCCGATTCAGAAAAAGGGGACCTGCCCAGGGAAGCATATTTCAGTATGTATATTGCCTCCACTGCAGATTTCAAGAGGCTCTTCTATCCAACAGTATGGGTTGACCTACTCACCTTGCATTTCCTTTTTCTTTGCTGGGGAAAGAATACTTTTGTGTGTGTGTGTGTGTGTGTGTGATGGCTGAGGATTCCACTCCCTCTAAAAAAGGTAGATTTCAGCATGGCCTGTCTCACTCTTTAGAGCAGTGGTTCTCAACCTGTGGGTCCCCAGATGTTCGTGGACTTCAGCTCCCAGAAGCCCCAGCCACTATGGCCAATGCTCAGGGCTTCTGGAAGCTGAAGTCCACAAACATCTGGGGACCCACAGGTTAAGAACCACTGCTTTAGAGGATCAGAAGAGTTCTTTCCCCTATTAACAGATGACTAAATGACTAAATAGCTTTTCCCCTCAAAGCTCCTAGTCAAATCATAGGTACATTCCTCCATCAAATCTAGTCTCGAAGTTAAGCAGCTTACCCCACGCAGATTCCAAAACATTTTAGACATCATCTTATACTCAAGAGAAAGAATCCTGTTTACAAATCACCATGTTTCAGAAGTTCTTAAAGTAATGATCTCCAGCTATTGTTTTTGATTTCGACTCTTTCTTAATAATTTACATATTATTTTTATTTTATTTGAGCTATGACATACAGCTGATTTCTGTAGAGATTCTACAAGTGGCTGGGAGACCATTAGCACACTGTTTCTTTTACAAAGGAGGTCATTATCAGATTGAAGGGGAATGATGTCATGTGATACGTCCCAGCTGATGACACTATTATCCTGCTGTAAATGTGGGAGCCAGCATGGTATAATGGTTTGAGTGTTGGACTATGACCCTGGAGACCAGGCTTTGATTCCCTACTTGGCCACAGAAACCCACTGGGTGACCTTGGGTGTGTCTCACACTCTTAGCCCTAGAAAACTCCGTAACAGGTACACCTTAGGGTCACAATAAATCAGAAATGACTTGAAGGCACATAACAACAACAATAAAGTGTGATCTATATGCCTCATGTGATAAAGCTCTAAGATAAATAAATACTATGGAGTGTTCTTCATACCTACCTCTTTCATATCATTTATCTCAGACTCTTGTCTTTTGTTTATTTCTGTCAGTCTCTTATTAAGTTGAGTTGCTTCCATAACTTGATTGAAAAAAAGTAAAAAAAAAACCTTAATATTAAAATCCTTTCTCAGTTCCATAGAATTCCATATATCGGTTCCATAGAATTAAATTAACTGTCAGTTCTGTATTCTGTATATATGATTTTTGCTGGTTTTGTTTTGTTTTGTTTTGCTTTTGTAGTGGGGAAATTACATTCAAGGACAGATCTAGAAAATCCCTCTGGAGAAGTCAGGAGCAGTCACCTATACAGTGCCTTGCAGAAGTATTCCACATTTTGAACTGAAAGGGATTTAACTGGCATTGTTACCATTTGATATATATGGAATCTCAATCCTGTGAAGGTGTAAAATAGTTTTACTGGGGCACAAAAGTTAACAAAAACAAATTTGCAGTAACTGGCTGCATAAATATTCATGCCCCTATAGGAGCACCTTTGGCAATAATTAGAGCTACAAGTTATCTTGTTCTAACTGTGCCAGGTTGGATGAGGACCATTGATAAACAGCAACTTTCAAGTGTTGCTACAGATTATTAATTGGATTGAGCTCTGGATTTTGCACCATCCTAAAACTTTCAGGTTTTTGTTTTTAAACCACTCCAAGGTTACTTTGGTTCTGTGTTTTAGATCACTGGCTGGAAGGTCAATCTCCACCCCAAGCCGAAGTCGGACTGAAACAGATTTTCTTCTAGAACTGTCCTGTATTTGGTTCCGTTCATTTTATCCTTAAATCAGACCAGTTTCCCTGTCCCAGCCAAGGAAAAACATCTCCACAACATTATGCTGTCACCACCATGCTTCACTGTGGAAATGATATTCTCAAGGCAAGGAACACTGTTGGCTCTGCACTACACTTAGCATTTTGCAGCAAGGCGAAAAAATTTACTGTCAGTCTCATCAAACCAGAAAATCTTTTTCCATATGCTTTTTTTTGCAAATTTCAAATAGCAATTGATGTGAGTTTGTTTCAGAAATGTTTTTCTTCATACCAGTAAGCCCCATCTTTGTGGAACATCTACATGACAGTTGCTCTATGGATGGTTTCTCCAATCTCTAAAATGCTCTCTAACAAATCCTAGGTCTTTCCAGAAACAGGCGGCCAGGCTCCTGTTTCTTCATCATAACTAAGACAACAGAGCTCTGCCATCATAGTTACAACTGACAATCCTCCCTCCCAATCTACCTTCACAGCCTAGCAGTGCCCTGACCAAAGCATTTCTGAGGTGCTGGAAATTAGAGTGCTGGGAAGTGATATCTGAAGTGCTTTCCTGGTCACAAGATAGCTTGAGAACAGGCAGCTGGAGAGATCCTTTTGGAGTCCAGCCACAACTGCTTGTCTAACAGCTTATCATCACCAGGAGTGAACTGCAGGCATCATTTACCAGCAGTCTAATCTCCAATGCCTTGGAAATGGTTTGGTCTAAGCACTGCCAGGCTGCAAAGCTAGGTTTTGGGGGTCACGTTCAGTAGTTCATGACAATAAATGTGAATCCTCAGCAGTTACAATATTGAAAATCCAGTTTATAATATTATAACTGCTGAACAGGTTGCCATCCAGATGTATCTAATCAGAGATAATGGGGCATTGGAATTTCTCACAGGTGGATTTCATTCCACCACAAATGTGGTTTCTGGAGGCAGTGGGTTACACCAGATCTGATTTAGCTGTGTCATAGAAAAGGGGGTGATTACTTATGCAACCAATAAGTACCAGTTTGTTTTTCTTTACTAATCTTTTGTACCACAATAAAAATATCTGGCACCTTACAGTGTTGAGTATCTTTTATACATCACATGGCAACCATTCCAACTGAACTGATTTGAGTTCTAAGTTGTCACACAACAAAATGTGGGAAAGCAAAAACGGGTGAAAACTTCTGCAAAATAATGTTTGTAGTAAATGAGTTATGAAGTGCTATTAGTATACTTTCAGTTCTTTAACACACTGATTTATTCCATACAGTTCACATACTGGAGACTGCTTTTAGAAAGCTTACTACTCCATGTCACCTATTTTCTATTTAATTCAGCATAAAATTGACCCCATGTAGTATCATAGTGAATAAAAACTGTTTGTAAAGATCAAAACGCTTAAGAAATATTCACTTATTATCAATCAATAAGTTAAAATCAGTAGTTTGTCAAGTGGAAGTCTTGTCTTGTTCATTATGTGACCTTCCACATGGCTTTTTAGAGACAGCTCAGAATGTACAAGTGATAAACCTAGTGATTATCAATGTTACTGCAGTATAAAATGAACTTCCCCTGCAGTAAATGTTTAATGCAGTAAGTACATGGAATACATTATGTTCTTGTTGAACTGAACCTGCTTGCACATGCTTAATATTTTCTAACTGTATACTTTACAAATACTGAATAAAAACCTATAAATATTTCTTCTGCTTGAAATAAATAAAATTATACATTTAAATGAATGTTTAAGATTTTATTTTCTCCTCATTTTTGTACTACGTCCAGTGGCTATCATACAGTTTACAATTATATGTATACCATTTTAATACTCAGTACAGACAGTTTAGCCAAAATATAGGTTACTTCCTTTTCCCTCTCTGAATGTATGTACTAGACTATCAGTTATAGCTGAGAGGTCACCATTTGTTTGAGGATGTTCTCACTTCCCTTGGGCATTGCCATATTTCCCATCACTCATTAATAAAAATTGGGTCCTGCCCTACATTTATTAGATAGTTACCGTTCTGCTCTAATCTCTCATGATTGCTTTTTATTATTCCGAATTGACCAGTGATAACTGCATAGCATTTTTCAAATTCATTCAGGCTCTTCTGATGGTCCTCTTTTGCTAACATGTGCAACTGCAGCTTTTGTTCCTATATAAAATCAAAACAGAATTATAGGTTTGGTGCACAGTACAACATCTAAAATGTCACCAATTAGCTGAGGCTATAATCCTGCTTATTGTGGAGCATGCCACACTGAACATAGCAGAGCTTAGTTCAATGTAAGCGCACATAAGATTGTATGTCTGTCCCAATTAGAAGGGCAATAATCTTCCAGCCGCAGCTTATCAAACCTCTCAATAATGAAGGCAGGAAGCCACTGTAGAACGGAGCCACCCATATTCCCAACCCACTCCCTTGATATGAAACGATACCTTGGTTAACAGGATCAAAAGGTACTGAGTAATGCAGACAATCAGTAGCATCTTTGACTCTCACAGTCCACTAATCAGGACACTCAGTGTTTTCAGTTACAAAACTTGGGCAAAAGCCCTAAGAAAGACCTGCTGGATCACTCCAACATCCAGTTTCTAATAGCCAATGGCCAGATGCCTCTAGAACAAGAGTGGGTGAAGTGTAGCTCTGACACCTCACACATTTTCCCAGAAAAAATTTTTTGTAGCCCTGGACTCTTCCAGAATCCCAAGATTGACTTTTTTCTGGCCAAAAAAGGAGGGTGAATTGCTGCTTCTGAAA
Organism: Iguana delicatissima; assembly: GCA_948472985.1. Lineage (NCBI taxonomy): Eukaryota > Metazoa > Chordata > Lepidosauria > Squamata > Iguanidae > Iguana > Iguana delicatissima. Next base: position 395,574 of record CAOKZL010000229.1, read on the forward strand.
GCCTTCTGGAGCAACAATCTACCATTTAAATAGGCTTCTGTTTAACATTAACAAATACCCGTTTTTGAGAACCAGAAGTAAACTTACACTTGGTTTATTTATTTATTTATTTATTTGGTCGCCCCTACAGCCCCCCAAAGGGTCCTGAGGCACAAAAGTGACCCACAAACCTGATACAGTTGCCTACTTGTGCTCCATAAAGATATAAGAATAACATAAGGGGCAACTGCATTCTCCCATCATTACCTCCAGTTCACCAACTGTTAACTCAGAGATATACCATCTGCGAATCTAGAAATTCCATTTTGGTATTGTGACTGATAGCCATTGACAAATGTATCCTCAACAAATCTGTCTAATAATACTCTTTAAAGCCACCAGTGCTAATGGTCAAAACTGGAAAAAGGAAATGTTTGGGAGATATTGTACTACCCCAATCTAAATACTAGCATGCCTCAGAATATTAAAATGTACTGAAATATTTGTAAGATATTTCTAAGATACAAGAAGAAGTTCTCCTCTCCTCTTCCAGAGGAGAGAGCAGAAGGTAAGCTGGGCCTGTGAAGACAACTTTGATAGGTGTTTTTGCAGGACTGTGGGGCTGAGTTTGTTTGCTTATTTCTCTGTGTTGTTTTTTTTTTGTGTGTGGGTTTTTTTTTTTGTGTTTGTGTGTGTGTGTGTGTTTTTCTTAGAGGTCAAGGTGCGGCAGCTGGAGGCACAGGTTTCTAATCTTCGTCTTATTAGGGAAGGTGAGGACTTCTTAGATAGGGCAGAGAGGACCTTCCTGAAGACCGGATATGCGGAGGAGCTGCCTGATCAGGAAATCAGTTCCGTGAGCCAGGAAAGCGATGTTTGGAGGAATGTCACACGGAGAAGTAGAAGGGCCAGGAAGGAAACAGAGACTCTCAAACTACAGAATCGCTTCAACGTTCTTGGTGCTGTGAATGATGAGGAACACCAGAAGGAGGGAACACAACATCAGCAAGAAGGAATCCGACTTCGCCAACTGGAACTTCAACACCAACAGGACAGCATCCAACATCGGGAAGTCCAGCACTCCCGACCTCAACACAATGCCCAGGCAATCCTGGAAGAATCCGCTTGTCGAAGAACCCTGGACAGGCCTCAGAGGAGGCGAGTTCTGGTGGTTGGGGACTCCTTGCTCAGAGGAACCGAACCGGCAGTTTGCAAACCGGACAAGCTCAATCGAGAGGTCTGCTGTCTTCCTGGGGCCAGGATAAACCACGTAACAGAGAGGCTAACCAGGCTGGTCAAGCCCACTGACCGTAAGCCCCTCGTTTTGGTTCACGTTGGAACCAATGACACGGTGAAGCGCAGCTTTCACCACATCACAAAGGACTACGAGCTTATGGGGAGAAAGCTTAAGGACCTTGGTGCGCAGGTGGTCGTTTCATCAATCCTCCCTGTTCAAGGATATGGTGCACGAAGGGAAAGGACAATAGTAGAGGTCAACAGCTGGCTCCGCACATTTTGCCGCCGCCAACAGTTTGGCTTTTTGGATCATGGCTTGAAATTCCAGGAACATGGGCTTCTGGCAAGGGATGGGCTGCACCTCACGAAACTTGGCAGGAACGTTTTTGCAAACAGTCTCGCAAGGAGGATTAGGAGGGCTTTAAACTAAGTACAACTGGGGAGGGAGACAAGATTATTCAGGACAAGGACTCGGCAAGTGCAGGGGAAAAAGGCCCAAATGATATTGGCCAAGTAGGAATAGCATCCAATCGTGGGAGGGGTGGAAACAATGCTATGGGACTTGCAGGAAGGGCACGGGGACTTAAGTGTCTCTACACTAATGCACGGAGTATGGGAAACAAACAAGATGAATTTGAACTCCTAGTACAGCAAAATAAATATGATTTGATAGGCATCACTGAGACCTGGTGGGATGAGTCTCACGATTGGAATGTAGGAATAGAGGGGTATAGCCTATTTTGTAGAAATAGACCAAATAAGAAAGGAGGAGGAGTAGCCTTATATGTCAAGGATGTTTTCACCTGTGAAGAGATCCATGACTTGAACACCGGAAGCCAGGTCGAGAGCATCTGGGTAAGAATTAAGGGAGCGAGAAACAATAGGGATATTATAATGGGGGTTTACTACAGACCTCCAAGCCAGACTGAGGACCTCGATGGCGCTTTCCTAGACCAAATGACTGCACATTCAAAAAGGAGAGATACAGTAATAATGGGAGATTTCAACTACCCGGATATATGTTGGCAGTCAAACTCCGCAAAGGCGGCAAGGTCCAGCAAGTTTCTTACTTGTCTTGCAGACAGTTTCATGGTCCAGAAGGTGGAAGAGGCGACAAGGGGATCAAATATTCTGGATCTGATCCTGACCAACAGGGAAGACCTTGTTAATGACGTAGAACTGGTTGGATCTTTAGGAGAGAGTGACCATGCCCTATTAGAATTTGGCATTCAGTGGGGAAGAGAAGGCAAGTGTAGCCAGGCATTCGTCTTAGATTTTAAAAAAGCAGACTTCTGTAAACTGAAGGAGCTGCTGGCTGAAATCCCGTGGTCAAGAATAGTCAATGAGAAAGGAGTTCAGGATGCATGGGAGTTCTTTAAAAGGGAGGTACTGAAGGCACAGGCTAAAACTGTGCCATTAAGGAGGAAAAATGGAAGGCCTCTGAACAAACCGGAATGGTTGACTAAAGAGCTCTCAGCTGAGCTAAGTATTAAGAAAAACATGTACAGGAAATGGAAGAAGGGGGAAATCACCAAAGAAGATTATAAGCAAGTAGTCAGGAGATGTAGGGAGAAGGTCAGAAAGGCTAAAGCACAGAACAAACTTAGGCTGGCCAGAGACATTAAAAACAATAAAAAGGGCTTTTTTAAATATGTCCGCAGCAAAAGGAAAAAGAAGGAGACGATAGGGTCACTGCGCAAGGAAGACGGTGAATTAATAACAGGAGGAAGAAAAAAGGCAGAACTCCTCAACACCTTCTTCGCCTCATTTTTCCCCCAAAAGGATAAAAACACGCAACCTGGCGGTTGGGGAGCAGGTGAGGAAGTGGGGGAAATGCAGCACAGAATAGATAGAGAGGTAGTACAGGAATACCCGGCCACACTGGATGAATTCAAGTCTCCAGGGCCAGATGAATTGCATCCTAGGATTTTAAAAGAACTAGCAGAGGTCATTGTGGAATCTCTTGCTATAATCTTTGAAAACTCTTGGCGGACCGGAGAAGTTCCGGCAGACTGGAGGAGGGCAAATGTTGTCCCCATCTTCAAGAAGGGAAAAAAAGAGGACCCAAATAATTATCGCCCAGTCAGCCTGACATCAGTACCTGGAAAGATCCTGGAGCGGATCATCAAACAGTCAGTTTCTAATTACTTAGAAAACAATGCCGTAATTACGAAAAGTCAACATGGATTTCTCAAAAATAGGTCATGCCAGACTAATCTTATCTCTTTTTATGATAGAGTTACTTGCTTGATAGATGAAGGGAATGCTGTGGACATAGTATATCTTGATTTCAGTAAGGCCTTTGACAAAGTTCCCCATGACATTCTTGCAAAGAAGCTAGTAAGATGTGGGCTGGACAGGGCTACTGTCAGGTGGATTTGTAGCTGGTTGACTGACCGTACCCAAAGGGTGGTCACCAATGGCAGATTCTCATCCTGGAGAGAAGTGACTAGTGGGGTGCCACAAGGTTCTGTCCTGGGCCCAGTGCTGTTCAATATCTTCATTAATGACTTGGATGAAGGAATAGAGAGCACGCTGATCAAATTTGCAGATGACACCAAATTGGGTGGGGTTGCTAATACGCCTGATGACAGGATCAAAATTCAAAAGGACCTGGACAGATTGGAGAGCTGGGCCAAGGCTAACAAAATGAACTTCAACAGAGAGAAATGTAAGGACCTACACTTAGGCAGAAAAAATGGTATGCAGAAATATAGGATGGGGGACACGTGGCTGGCTAACAGTACGTGTGAAAGGGATCTAGAAGTCTTCATAGACCACAAGCTGAACATGAGTCAGCAGTGTGATGCGGCAGCCAAGAAGGCCAACGCAATTCTTGGTTGCATCAATAGGAGTATGGTGTCTAGATCGAGGGAGGTATTGGTACCACTCTGTTCTGCATTGGTTAGACCTCATCTTGAATACTGTGTCCAGTTCTGGGCACCCCAGTTCAAGAAGGATATGGATAAGCTGGAGCAGGTGCAGAGGAGGGCAACCAAAATGGTGAGGGGCCTGGAAGCCATGCCCTATGAGGACAGACTTAGAGAGCTGGGTATGTTTAGTCTGCAGAAGAGAAGGTTGAGAGGGGACATGATAGCCATGTTTAAATATTTGAAGGGATGTCATGTCGAGGAGGGAGTGGGCTTGTTTTCTCCTGCTCTTGAGACCAGGACAAGGAGCAATGGATGCAAGCTGCAGGAGGGGAGATTTCGCTTGAACCTCAGGAGGAATTTCCTGACAGTCAGGGCTGTCCGGCAGTGGAATGTGCTGCCACAGAGTGTGGTGGAGTCTCCTTCTTTGGAGGTTTTTAAGCGGAGGCTGGATAGCCACTTGTCGGGAGTGCTTTGAGGGTTTTCCTGCATGGCAGGGGTTTGGACTGGATGGCCCTTGTGGTCTCTTCCAACTCTACATTTCTATGATTCTATGATTCTAAGAAAACAGTAGAAGCTAAGACCCAGTAAACTTGCTGGCACAGTGTAAGCTTCCACCAATGTCCTTACACCATCATCTGGTGAAGAGTGTGCCTTTTCCCCCCACTTCCTTCTTGGATGTGCAACAGAAGCCAAAGACTTGCAGGTGCAGCTGTCCCCTTGGGTACTTGCGTGGCTGCAAGGGTGCTTCTAGGCATGTTCCACTGTCTTTGTGTACAAGAGAAGTAGAAGCAGTCTCCACCACCAGCATAAGTTTGCTCCTCTCCCCAGGGTGCATGAAGGTAACTGGAACGTGCTTGGGTCCAGTCCTGATACTGATCAGTGGCTAAGAAGCTGGAATTCAGCCAACAAGCACTCAAGTTACTATGAGTATCCAGGATGAGGTGTTGCATAGCAGGGCACAGGATAGCTGCTTCTGCAACAGCCAAAAAATATATAGACAGTTCTAAACCACAATTCTGTGGTTTGCAAATTTTAATCCCAATAATTCTGTTGCCTAATGTTGTTGTTGGATAATAACTAGAAATGGTAGTGACATATCCTAAATGAAATCTAATAAACAAAGCAGTCCTATTGATTTCAGTAGATCTACTCTAAATAGGACAGTCTGAACTAAACCTATTATATTTGAATAAGGTAACTGATTCAGTCCCTGAATGTCCACATAATCATCCTGTCTTTTCCAGACATGTATTGAGAACATAAAAAGTTATTGGAAACCATTGTTTAAGTATTGTAATTTAATGAATGAAACAAAAAATAGCAGGAACAGAACAAAAACAAAATGTTAAAATAAACCAGGGAAGCAAATATAATGCAACTTTTTTTTTTTTTTTGGTTATTAGTTCTCTGCAGACAAATCCCAAGGTATGAAATAAACTGACAAAATCAATGTGCCTAAACTGAACAGGATATGCAGCAGTCGGTAGATTTTAAGTCTTTTCATCTGCAGTCCTCTCCAAACTGTTTTTTTGGAGAAATTTTTTAGACCACTGAAGCTGAGGTTTTTGGAGATGTTTGGAAGACTGTGCTTCCCTTCAGTGAATTCCAAACTTTCACTGTTTTACAGACATCAGCTTTAAGAAAATGTAGTTGTTTTTAATGTATGGTCAGCTTATACTAACACATATGCCCAACCTATACTCATATTGTATGTACTTCCCCCCTTCCTGTCCCCTTTTTTTCTACCAATTACATATTTTTTTAAAGAAAAAGGAATTGCATTGGGTACAGCCAGTTGGCTAATCAAATTGTCAAACTACAATCTAGTTATAAAGGCTATACTGAGACCTACATGTCTGAAGAGCTATATTAAAGCACCCGCCCACTCAGATCCTGCAGCCACAATCTGAAGCTCTCCTTTGTCTTTCCCAGCCAATTGAAGTTATAGAGACCATTACTGGGGAAAAGGCATTTTCAGATGTGGAGCCTCATCTGTTAAATATCCTCCTCAGAGACGTTTCCTTAGCAGCAACTTTCATGTGGTATCAATGTTTTCATTACCTGAACATTTCATCTTGTATTAATGCTGCTAAATCTTTATTAGGGTTTTATATAGTTTTTAATCTGTATTAATAAATTGAAAGATGCCTCGAGTCCCATTAGTGGGGAAAAGGCAAAATATTAAATAAATAAATGAATGAATAAATAAAATAGTATTGCTGCTTTATTTTTAGGGTGTTTTACACTATTATTTTATTGCATGCCATACTTTTTTATCAAAGGATCGCATACAAAATTTAAAAATTATTAAATAATACCTCATGTACTATCTTACTCAGTGTGGTGTAGTGGTTCAAGTGCTAGACTATGACTCTTAGAGAGCAGGATTTGAATCCTCTCTCAGCCATGGAAACCCACTAGGTGAGTTTGGACAAGTCACACTCTCTAAGTCTCAGAGGAAGGCAAAGGCAACCTGCTTCTGAAGAAATCTTGTCAAGAAAGCCCTGTGATAGGTTTGTCTTAGGGTTGACATAAGCTGGAAACTACTTGAAGGCACACAACATCTTAGAAATATGGAAACTACTTGAAGGCACACAACATATTGCATATTTCAAGGGCCTTTGTGTGAATACTGGCCAGAATCCTCTATCAGCTTATACATAGTAACTAAGGTACTTGACTAAGTAACTTTTCCTGGTCTGACTCCTCCAAGCCTGACAGCAACATCATTCAGTTATGTTTGATCTTTGGCAGAATGGATCTCCTCGTTCCCATGCAGCTAGTGCCAAACTGTACTTGTTTTATATTCACGACAACTACTTAGCCAGGATCGTAACTCTATTCCCGTGATCATAGCTTGTCCATAACTTTACTGAAAATCAGTTACATGGGGTGAACAAAGTCCACTCTGCTGATGATCAGTACATAGTTGAATGATGTTTCCATCAGGTTTGGAAGGGTCAGGACAGGAGAAGTTACTTAGTTGACTTTAAGGTGATACAAGATTCCATCCATATTTTGGAAGGAAGTGCAGATCTTAACTGTGAATATCATGTACTAAAGAACAGTTTAATTATTAAGATATTTTAAGTAATATTGTGTCTTAACATACTATCATAATATAAGCCACTGTACAGGCAAGAGAATAGATCACACATTCCAGTTCCTAAGAAGGTAATGGAACCATAGGTCAAGTATGACTTCTGACTTTGAGTTTTACTAATATCACTGGGTTAATTATTCAGTAAAACTGTGGTCAGAATGACCTCAAAACTATTTCCTTCTATTTATTGTCTTGTTATTCCCTTGGCTCCTTGCTATCTCTACTTATCTTTTGTTCTTGTGCTTAGAAATTCCTGTTCTCTGAAATAACAAGGCATGGCACAATCAGGCTATAACATTTCTCTTTCTTAAAATATTACAGAATATGCAGCAGCAGTTGCACACAGTGCGTCTATACAGGAAATATCTGTGAATTCCTTCACAAATGAATGAACACAAAACTACAGTCAACAAAGAAGATGTACAAATGAATGGACATGAATGGAATGGAGAGAACAAACTTTGGTGCCAACATGTTTTTGCAATAGTAAATATACTGAGCATAGCTGTTTCATCATTCATCATCTGCATTCAGAACCTCAGTTGTTCCTCTTGTGGTTTATAACGGAAGGGGGAAGAGGACGTATTTCAATACAAAATGAAAGGATTCCATATGTCTACAAATGTTTTCACATTGTTCATATCTCTTAGGTATCTTGCCTTTCAAGTTCATTTCACAGAATTAATTGTCCAGATTCTATCCAGCCAAGGCTGCTATGATCATTCCCTTATAATTTATAGTGTAAGTCCATTTCCTAATCAGAGTTTTGAGTTTCATTTTAATTTTCAGGCTTGAACATGCAGAGCACTAATTGGATCCCTGATTTGCACCTTTGGTCCTGTAGTTTAAGATAAACTTAAGGTCCTGTAGTTGGAACATAAACTTAAGAGCCTGCTTCATATGAGGTACTGAGGCCTCATATGAAGCAGTGACCCATAACCTCCACAAACTCTGCAGCAGGTGAGCAATACAATTTTGTCAATATGATTGAGTTTGGAAGGCATGAATTACCATGCATTTATTCAAATGAAACAAAAGTAAAATAAAATATTATTCTGTTCATACGGCAGTGATGATTAGGCAACTTCAGACATTCTTAAAACAGATTGTATAGATCCATTTTAGCCTGGCTTCAAAACAAGGATTTGGCACAAAAGCAGGCTTATTTGCCTTGACAGGTGACTTGATTCAGAGGGAAGACAAGGAAAGCACTGTCCTGCTGATCTTCCTGGATCTCTCACTGGCTTTTAACGTCATTAGACTGGATCTCTCAGGCAGGAATAGGAGCTATGGTATTGCTGTTAAAGGAAGTGTGCTGGCTGCCAATATGCATCCAGTCTGAGTGCAACGTGCTGCTGATGTTCAAATATAAATATATAAATATTTATAATAAATAACTAAATATTAACTTTCCCCATGTTTGCCATAGATTATTAAGGTCTTATAGCTCAAAAGAAAGCACTGTTAAAACTGTATAATCATCATTGCAATATTTGTATATTTAATATAGATTGCAAACTAACAATTTAACTTCGATTGCTATCCCAAACACGCTTAGAGGGGGTAAGTCCCATTAAATTCAATAAGCCTTACATCTGAGTAGACATGCAGAGGACTGTGTAGTTAAAAGTGAAACAAGGCAAACAGATTTCATGCTGCCTTTGATCTTTAACTTGTAGCCTTATCTCCCAGGTCAAAGGACACATTATTCAATTTCAACATATTTTGTGTAAAATCACTGTACCGTTGAAGATGACTTTCAGTACAAATGTCATGGTACTTAAGGCTAAACCGGACTCTAGTTTTTGAGCTTCTTAATTAAAATCATTGTTTATAATGGTCTGACAATATTATCTTTATTCTTTCCAGTTGAGCAGCAGCAGAATTTTCACAGCTTTTAGTCAATCAAGCTTAGCAATGTTTCAACAGCTCTGTTTTCCAACTCTGGTTTGAAGTGAGAACACTGAACTGGCCCTCTTATTTTCTATCACAGAAGATAAATGTTCTGCTTTTTTCTTTTCTATTATTTTCTTATAAAATAACATTAAAATATTAAAATAGCGTTAAAGCTATATAAAACCAAATCTCTAAAACCATGGAAGAGTGGGACTGAAGGCAGCTAACATATTAAAAAGATTAAAATTAAAAACATACAAAAAGCAACATTAAAACTGAACTGTATTAAAATATGAACCGTATTAAAAACGTACTCACTTAAAAAAGATTTTAAAAACAACAAGCAGTGCAATTTAAATCAGTGCTGCACTTACAGGCCTTTGTTAAAAGCCTTCAGTTCTAGAGTCCTGTCTGAATGAAAAAGTTTTCACCTACCAACAGAAGCACAGCAAGGAGGGGGCCGTTCTAGCCTCCCTTGGCAGGAAGTTCCAAAGTGTAGGGGCCATCACTAAGACGGCCGTCTCTCGTGTTCCCAGCAGCTGCACCTGTGGGGGTGGGAGGACTGAGAGAAGGCTTTCCCTGTAGATCTCAGGGTCTGGCCAGGTTCAGATTGCAACTGTAACTATGCCAACTGTAAGCACAGGAGATTGGATTCTCCAAGTCATATTGGCCCTTTCCACACGTGCAGGGATAAATGGAGTAAAACGCGCAGAAACGGAGCTTACCAGAAGCCGGGTAAGCCCGTCGCCACGAGGAGCAGCGCAAGTTCACTGCTCCACACTCCTGCAGCGTCCTGTGGCATCCAAAATGGCAACTTATGACTGGCAGAGGCTCTCCATCAACCAGAGAAGCTCGCCAGCCGGAAGCCCGCCCCCTGGCAGATCTGCAGGCACGCACTTGCGCATGCCTGCAAATCTACACCAGGGCGCTGCGACGGGGTGGAACGGGGCTGCACGCTCGTATTTTATAAAAACCACTTGAAAAGTGGTTTTTAAAAAACACATGGCGCCACTGCTTCCGGTCGCTTCAGGGTAGTTTGAGGTGTAGAACCTCAAAATTATAAACTCCCCAGCGCACTCCACGGTGTAGATGACCTCTGTTAGAGGTCGCTCTACACCGTTTTAATTACACTGTGTGGAAAGGGCCATCGTCTGAAGTTAACTTTTGTTTGCAAAAAGAACGTGCTCTAGTAACAAAGGAAGTTAGAAAAGGGATACCGTACTGAATAAAAGAAATCTTGTTTTTAGACTAAGAAATTAATATTAAGATAAACTTGGATAAAAACCTGCCTTTTTCATTATTCACTAAAACAAGCATCTGACTCTATAATTTATTCATAAACTGAAACTGGTAGAGTTCTTAATTACGCCACTGTGTAAAATGCAAAAATATTCTGCTAACTTAAAACTCTTTGCTGCATGAACAGCATGAGGAGGAAAACTGGCCTTGTAGAATACCTCTTCAGTGAGCATAACAGAAACCATTAACAGAAGCATCTTCCACCCCTAGAGAGAAAAGTTCCATTTCAACCTTTCTATGTTATTTTATTTTAATATAAAGTAGTTTCTTACCATTTCATTTAGTTTCTTCTGTAAAATGTATTTTGAAACCTGAAAGAATGAAAATCAATAATCTATATGATATTATAAGAAACAAGAAATTTAAAATCAGTTAACAATTAGGTGTGATTTCCTATCATGGAAATGATAAATAAATCTTCTAACAGAAATGTTGCAATTATGAGAAGATCACATTTAGTATTTACAAGAGCCTTTAAATAAACTGAAAGTGTTACTAGCTTACATGCCTCTGACTACACACAACAGGATCAATCATTTGTAATTTAAAAAAATATGATCCAGCTTACAACATGTACAGTACCCATGCACAGAGGATTGCCACAGGCTTGGTAAAGCTCAGTTTTCCCCTTTCCATTCCCATACTCCCTTTCTAGAGTATGAAAAGTTATGTTTTAAAAATAATTCATTCTCTGTTTTCAGAATGGTGTTTTATAAGTAATTCATTCAATGTACTCACTACATGGTTTTGAAGTGTCTTAGGACTGATAAGAGAATGCCACACACACACACACACACACACACACACACACACAAACACACACACGTGTGTGTGTTTGTGTGTGTGTATTCTTGTCAAAGTGTCTTGAAATGCCCTTTAGGAGATACATTTAAATTATGTTGAGCACTATTCATTGCACTATTCTTGCTTGTTATGATACTTTTCAAATGTAACATTGTTATGTTGTTGTTGAATGCCTTCATGTCGTTTCTGACTTATGGCAACCCAAAGGCAAACCTACCACGGGGTTTTCTGGGGCTGAGCATGTGATGCACCAGTGAGTTTCCATGGCCAAGTGTGGAAACAAACCCTGGTCCCCAGGGTCATAGGCCAATGCTCAAATCACTATACCTTACTGGCTCTCAACATTGTTACACTCCCTACTTTAAAAAATGTACTTATGTTAAGAGCACTTTTGCACAGAAAAGAATGTCTAAAACAACATACATCATTTTCAGCACAACATATTAGTTTTTGTGGGGGGAAAAACAAGAATTGTGCACAAATAAACCATTCTAAAAGTATTCTAAAAGTTGCCAAAAAAGAAAGAAAGAAAAGAAAAGAAAAAAGATGTGGCTGATGGCTATTTTCAATGTGTTGAAGGACAAGGACAAGGTCAAGAAAATTTGTGACTATTCTATGCCTTTCTGTTTGCAGTTCTGTTCCATGTACATGGGAAGTATATTACTAAAAGAAACAGGAATTTCTTGTATACAGGATGGGCAACGTTATAAGACATGCAGATCTAATTTTCAACTTTTAGAACTACTAGGCACAACCCTTAGCCCAGAAATGGGGGGCAGATCAAAACTAGAAGTGGATTCTCATCTACTTCTGTATTTTTCCCCTTGGAATGGTCTGAGAACCTTCCAATTCCCTTAGAAACACAAGGACCCACCACTTACAGATCCTTACCACAGTTGAAACTGAAGTTTTTCCTTTTTTCCAAGGCATGGGCCATTCGGGGTTTTTAAACTGTAAAAAATGGATTTGGGAGGACTATGTGTGGCCTAGAAGCCTAATTTTGCTCTTCTGCATTACCATCTGATCCTCTCCAGTGCAAATTATTCATGCTTGGTGCACAAGTAATTTGAATCAAAGTAAGACAAGAAGGGAAACTGGATTGGAATGTGAGAAACATGTACAAATCTCCTATTTCCTGTAATCATGCTCTTGGCATGTATACTCACAAATGAAGACAAAGGAGAAGAGGGAAAGTAGGGTGCTAATGATCTCACAAACCCTCCGAAAGCTTCCTACAACTGAGTACAGTGCCAACAGAGTAGATTGCATCATACCTCAAGTTTTGTGAAGCTTGCACACCTACTTCTTACTCACTCCAGGCACTAAGATTCATACGTATCTGCAAACTCGGTTTAAAAGTGTGCAAAACAGTAGAAGTTGTAAGGTAGAAACCTTTACTAGTATTACATTTTCAAACTGTTTTATGCCTTGTTCACTTTTTTAAAACCATTCTCTTCCTATGGTGATAATAATCATATTCAATTAATTCCAGCTCAAGGCCTCCCAACATGCTATACCTACATTAACGCCCATTTCAAACCAAACACATAGCATAGTTGAAATTCTATGTAGCAATCTTGGAGGGATAAGGACTGGAACTGAATTATCCAAAAGAGTTTCAGGGGTTTTTTTCCTCCTGTTTAGCAGCCCTGACAAATGATCTACCAAGTTGATCTTTGCTGGGGGAGGGGCTTTCCTCCAGGTAACTTTCCTCTTGAGGCAAATAATGCTACACATGAATGCCTATTACTGCATTACCTCCCACCACCATCCTTCTCTGTTCTGCAACTTGCACTATATTACATTGTAAGAGATTCTTACTTTACCTCTTCGTTAATCCCTACTGTGCTGCCTTTCATATACATAAAGCTAGCAGTGCCAAACTTAAAAATCAGGATATCAGAAAAGCTGCATGCAAAAATCATATGACTTTTCTATTCACTATAGTTTGTAACATAGAACTTCTTGCCTCAACATTTTCAACTGGGTAATACTGCAGTATTAAGATGGGGTGGACAACTTGTGGCCCTCCAGATATTAGTAGACTCCAAATTCCGTTGACCCCAGTGTTGATGGCTAATGATGAGTGACTAAGAGATCTGTAGTTCAACAACTTCTGAGTGGCCACATGTTACCTGCCCAAGGACTAAGACATGATAAATGGTCACTGCCCAGTTCTTAGGATTGTTAGCTGTTGTTGTACAAGCAGAAACATGTTTTGAAAAGTAGGATCTCATTCACAGCATGACAAGCTGTCTTCTCCTTAGACTTCTTTACAAATTGTTTATTGCACCATTGTACAACCATGCCTCTCAATTAGAGGAACAAGATCATCCTGTCTCCTCTTAGGAAAGAGCACAATGTGCTACTCTCCCAATGCCAGCTATGCCGTCCTGCATCACCACGCACCTTTACAAAATCCCAGCAACTTATGTAATACTACAGGGTATACATATAGCACGTGGGAACAATAGTGCAAAAATTAGGGTCTACTCCCAGAATCAAAGCAAAGTCATAAACTCCTGAGTCAGTGATGAAGACTATAATGAAAGGAAATTAAATCTACAGTAGTTAAATTTACAAATAATTGTTCACACGAACAACAATTTACTTGTATGTGTAGTGTACCACCACAGTGTACCATCTGGAGAACAAATTGAATAAAAGTGCAGTTCTTCTTTAAACAGAAAAATTCAACCTATGAGGAAGCCAGGGAGAATCTAATGCACTTTCTAATGTTAGCCTGCTCCTCTGATGTTGTGTTTATGTATAGAATGTACATGCCAACTGCTAGTAGTACAATTAAGCTAGCTAAAATATCAGAACTGTCTGTTGAGATTAAATCAAATTCCTTCACAGGGTGCTTCTTCCCAAAGTTTATCTTAGTTAAGAAAAGCAAGGGAACATTTATTACTTTCCATCCATGTATCATGTTCAGCCAACCCTGAAGTACACTATATATCACTTGCACTGTGTCATGAACTGAGCAGGGCATAACAAATCCTTTCAGCCTTTTGCACAGAAGGTCAGCAATGTGAAGAAATTTGCTTTTACAATAATCACAGCATCAACTTGATTATTAAACAAACAGAGAATGACATCAAAATAACAAAGCTATTTATAAAGTTAATGAGCACAAGAAAATCAGTACAATATTAATGAGGGATAAACATTTCCATTATTACAGTGTGAAGAGAAAATGCACAATTAAATAAGTTGGAAATCCTGAAGAATGGCTAAAAGATGTAGGCAAAATGCCCATTATTCTGGTTAAGGTCTGTCCTCACACATTTACAAAGATCTGTTTAAGTGATTAACAGTGAGACAAATGTTAGTATGATTTCATATAATTCAAAAACATAATTTCATCATTGCATTTTCCCTATTGTGGTCTAATTGTTTGCTTTCCTTTCTAAGACAAGCTTATTCAGAAAACCAACTCAACTGAAAAACAAACAACTCCAGGAAATAATTTCTACAGAAGCAGTCCTATGAACTCTAATCAAATTACTTCAAACTAAATGATTTGGTGAGGGAAAAAAAAGTCTCATGTGATGTTTTCCTCTTGCTAATGAAGAAACAGTCTCTAAAGGCACCAGATCCTTTCTGATTTTGGATGCTAAGCAGGGACGGCCCTCTTTAGTACTTGGATGGGAGCTCACCAACAAATACCAGGTGCTGTAGGCTATATTTCAGAGAAAGGAACTGGCAAAATGACCTCTGAGTATTCATTGCTTAAGAAACCCCTATGAAATTGATGGGGTCACCAAAGTCAACAGGCAACTTGAAGGTACATGCACATACACAATAAGGGAATGACTGTCTAATTCAAAATAAAGCAGGGACCTCAGAACTATTTTTAAGAGGGAGTCAGAACTGGCAGATGGATTATTATTTTATCTGTTATTTATTATTTTATCTACTTGCAGGTACACAGAATACATTGCATTAAAATAACAACAAGCAAACAACTTAAACAAGTAACAATCTGACTACTACATAAGGTGATTAACAACCTGACTACTATATAAGGGATAGCAAAATAATAAATGAAATATTACAAATAAATAAAAAATGAATAAACACAATATGTCAAGCAAAGGGAAAATATGTAAGACCTGTTCGGTGAATGCAAAGGTATTTGTAACAATTTCTAAAATATCCACCACTCCACTACATTATTTTGAAACCAAGACCTGTGGAAATATGTTAGAAGAGAACCATCGCACACATAATATTCTCAAATATTCTCAAAAGAAAACACAAAACCTATCAGTCTTGAGGCACAGAGGTTATGAAGTTCGGGATGCATAGCGAGATTGTCACATTTGCTGATGACCACAAATTGATTAGGATGGCAGGAATAGAAAAAGATTGTAAAGAGTTCCAAAAACATCTCTCTAAACTGGGAGAAAGGTAAATGGTAAATAAAAACTTAGTAAAAACAGAGGTAACATAATGGGTATTGGAGTCATGGTTGATAGTTCTCTGAAAATATTGCCAAGTGTGTGGAGACTATATTAAAAAAAAAGTACAAATGTGCACTCAAGAAATGAATTTTAATACTAGTAAAATTTATTTCTTCAATGCACACTTGGAATTTTTCCTCAGAGAACCCAGGTGCACTAAGTGAGGAACAGGGAGAAATGTTTCAATCAAGACATTAAGGAGATGGAAAAGAGGAATCAAGGCTGGTGAAATGTTAATATGATGGGGGATTATTGTTGGATACTGCATGGTGAAAATCAGAAAGTAGGGCACAAAAGGAAAAGCGCTAGATACAATTGCACTGGCAAAAGGAATAGGGACTACTTTGAGTAAGGGTCAGATGTACAAGTTTTACCATTTTTGTAAATAAATATATTCAGTACTGGCCAAAGAATAGGCTTCATGTGCTAATTTTTCACTGCTATTTCATTCAGTCACATATTACAACATAAAAAAATCAAACAAGTTGTGAAAAAACTGTATACGATGGAGCAAATCTGATGTCATTTTTGGAACTGGAACATCAAATTCCTGTAAAACCAGCACACATTTTTTAAAAAGTTTTTATGACCCTTAATTTTGCAGACCTGCGTTACTTATTGAACATTCCAAAACTTTTTGAATTTTTCCAGCAAGAAAGGGATTATCGTCCTCTAATAGACTTCACTTTACTTTGCTGATAGGAAACAAAAATCCATTCAAAAACATTAAGTAGAGTTCTATAGGTTCAGAACTTTGCGTATCACTCTTAAGCCGGAATTCTGATGGCACTCTATGCTATTGTTACACATTTTCAGGAGTCACATACCAATGCCAAGAGATGGCACACTAAACTGAATAAAAATGGCTTAATCCAGTTAACAGAAGTAAGCTTGTGGGGAATTGCCTGAACAAATGGAACTCAATAAACTGTATAGAATAGTAATTACAGCATCAGACTCTAGAGATTAGGGTTTATATTCTTGCAAAATGTACTGAGTGACCTTGGGCCTTTTATTGTCTCTTTCACAGGACACTCTGTGTGTGTGTGTGTGTGTGTGTGTGTGTAAATATATACCTTAAACTCTCAGGAAGAAAAGCAGAATAAAAATCAGACAGATTCCCAGCCTGATATGGCAGTAGCCACATAAAATTAACTTTACCAATCCCCTGTTTGGGGGGGGAGCAGGGACTGCACTGGCTGCTTCTTCACCAGCTAATTACTAAAAGGTAGAAATTATGTTTATTTACTTCAGTCTCAGCAATCATCACCCAGGTTGCTACAAAACACTCTACTGTATCAGAGTTCAAATGTACCAAAGAATATGTATATATTGTTAATGCTATATACCTGTAATTTTTTTAAAGTCTCCTTCAGTCCTTCTATTTCTCTGTCTTTTGATTCCTCAGCTAGCAAATATTTTCCCTGCCAAAAATCAAGATCTTCCATTAGGAAAAGGACATTTCTCAGCATATTCTCAGTGACATATTTATTGTTAGGGACATAGTATGTGACACATTTATTTTACTGTGAGTTCAAGAAAGCAATGTGGGCTAACTGTAGCATGGCAATTCCAACAGAAATTCATATTTCCTATGAAATCCTAATCAGCTTTTAACACTCTCTCTTTTGAACATGTTATTCCTTGGAGTTCTCCACTTTCCAAGACATACTTTATCCTTGGGATACTGAGTGGACTTTTAAAAGTTACTGAAAAATATATTGTTTATATTGTTCCATGCTTTTAGATGTTTCTGTATCATCATTGCTTTCCTGTGTGCCTTATTTATTGTGTCTGTCTTCTTGAATCATTGATATAACTTGTGTTCACAACCGTGGAATTGGTTATATAATTTTCCAGCTTTCTGTTCTACTGAGCAAGGAACTGTATAAGCCAAGTTTTTGCAAAACATAACTTTAAAAAAAAACCAATTAAAAAAAAACACTATTAGAGTGCCCCAGGTGTAACATGAGATAAAAATGCATTCTTGACAACACATGTCTTCACTTTTTAGCCAACAATTTGCAATCACAGAATCTGTATACAGTGAGAGTCTGAATTTATTTTAGATACTTTGCTGAAGGATCTACACTACTATGATTGCTTTTTTCAAGTGAGCAGCTTATATTACTTCCATTGTATCACCTGTTACTCAACAAACTTTCTGGATATATTACCACTTTTTAACCAAGGTTAATCCTTTCTCTAGCTAGAACCCAGAAAAGCTGATGCACATAAGCAAAGCAGTTAGATGTAAACTTAGGAAATCATTCACTTCTACCTGAAGGCTTCACGTACCTCATGCTCTCAAGTGGGGGCCATTTTTCATATTCTGAGTGATTGATAGTGACATGACATCACTCCCATTGTCACCTTTCAGCTGAAAAACAGCAGGTTTTTGCAGGTTTCATGGGGTCATGTCAAAAAGAATCCAGACCACCATGTTTGTAGTAGTTTTTCAACAGTTTGGGCAAATTTGGTGTGATTTTTCAACTAGAAAAGACTTAGGGCTTTTGGGGAAGGCTCTAGGATTTGGAGAATCACAAAAAGGGCCCTGTGGGCCACACTTTCTCCATCCCTACTTTAGTGAGACTACAGTCTTTGGTGAGGACTTTTTATTACTTGTACAGTTTTTGCCCTAAAGGAAGAACTACACACAAAACCACCTGAAATAACATCAAACTCTACACAAGTCACTTTGTATCCAAGCTACTAACTGAGTACCTGCTTTACTGAATTAATTAATCATACAACTATCTATGGATTACCTTTTCTTCCTCCATAGCAAGTGTTCTCACTTGAAACTTCAATGCCAGATGAAGGAAATAAATATAAACATCATGATCAATCAATTTGTGTGACACAGAATGTAATTATCATTAACCAAATGGCAGGGCACTTCCCAAATACCTTGGAAGGAACTTCAAAGTAAATTCCTGTCCAAAACAGAAAATGATTCCTCTTCTGCTTTCTAAAATACTGCAGGAGAAAAATACTGTGAAAGAAAATTACTAGTTTTGCTCTCCCTCCCACAGTCATTATGGAAGCAAAGGGAGCATTCAAATTCTATTTGGCTTGTAGGTCATAAGAGTAGGCATAGGAGGCATTGCTCCTAAGTAAGAACAGACGACTGTATTTTACTTTCTCCAACGTAGACAGCGGTAGAGCTTGGAGTGTGTGGAGGGGGGAGCGGGCGTGAGTGGCCATGGGATGCGGGAGCATGGCCATGGGATGCGGGGCATGACCATGGGGCGTGGGGTGTGGCTACAAGCTGGGATGGCCCAAAAACATTGCCGCTGGAGGTGAACCACCCCCGTTGCTACACGACTGAATGTGTACACTGGGCCTTTCCACACTACACTGTTATAGTGCTATTATTCCACTTTTAGCATCTTATGGAATCCTGAAGTTTCCAGTTTAGGGAGGGGCATTTAGAATTCTCAGACAGAGAGCTCTTGGCCCTCAGTAAACTACAACTCCCAGAATTCCACAGGATGTTGAAAGTGGAATAATAGCACTATAACAGTGTAGTGCAGAAAGGCCCACTGTTAAAGCACAAATTTTCTCTGTCCCATTTCTACATAAGTTCACAATTTAATTCATATGAAAATTCATAAGTATCTTGCATATATTTCCTCCCAAAAGCAACATTTGGCCAGTAATGTTTTCCCAATACACATCTTTTTTATTATTATTTCCCTTAATATATACATTTTTACTTAGACCTTCGCAAGTGATTTTATTTGTATTTTTTTTTGTAAGCTACCTTGAGCCCCCATTTGGGAAAAAAGAAGGGATATAAATGATGGCCAGAATCCTGTATCAGCTTATTCTTAACTAAATAACTTCTCCTGACCCAACCCTGCTGCAAAAAACTTAATGGGAACATCATTTAGCTAAGTTCTGATCATTGGCAGAATGGTCCTCCTTCTCCCCACGCAGCTGATGCCTAACTGCAACTGTTTTGTGTTCACAGTTACTACATAGTCCCAATTTTGACCCTATTGCCAGGATTGTAACTTGTCCCCCAGCAGCTGCAAGGGGAGAAGTTCATTTCTGCAGATGATCAGAGCATGGCTGACTGAGCTGCACCACAAAAATCTAAGAAGTACAGACAGAAATAACTGTATTCTGATATAATCATGAATTTGGAAAGTGTGAATTAGAGTTGTTAACACATCATTATCCTATGATCATTTCCTTCAATCAACACAACTGAACACACAGAAGGCAAAATGCAATGTCTTTAGAAGTACATCTAGCTCTTGATAAATATCCTAAGTGGTTAGAAATATTACCTGTTAAGAGAGGGATGCATCAGTGTTTCATCCATTGGCTCAATGGGATGTGGAGCATTTATAAAAGGGTGAGCAGTTCTTCTGACCTCTCATTAACCATACTACAGGGTTATGAGGTCTCTGCCATCTGTACAGTCCTTTTCTATAGAGACCACACCTCTTCCCACTTGGGGCTCACAGTACATCGAAATATATTACTAAATACATAGGCAACATAACCTTCTTCCTACATGAAGTAATTACTTTAATGGAATCAGAAAGCTTCACCAAGGAGAAGCAAAGCCTACTAGGAACACTGAGAGGCATTTTTAAAAAGATGATAGTAAATACTCAAATAAACTGTATATTATGAATCAGAAAAGATCTAACAAGGCAAAAGCATGCACTGAAGATCATAAAAGGCACAAAACATAAAATTCTGAAAACCATAAAATGCCTCCTTTAACAAAACTTCCTTGGTCAAAGTAAGTAAATAAAAATAATATAAGCTCTGACACTTTTCACACTAGAATTCATAAGTGCCACTGAAGCATTGTGGGGTTTTTTTCTGAAATTAACTTGAAGCAGAAAATTATATACAGAACTTCATAAATCACTATAATATCCAGCAATGTCCCTCCTGCATTAATTAAAAGCTATATGATTTTTTGTTCTGTCTCTTTTATTGCTTTCAATTGAGTGTGGCAAAGGGATATCTAATGAATAACCTTTTAATTTCCCCTTTAATAGCCCAACCACTGACCCTTAAGGTCATTTCTCACTAAGGTGATTTAATTTTTAACCAGGTGATGTGTACCTGGTGCTGCTGAAGTCTGTACCTGATACCCCAAACAGGTGCATGTGTCCACCTATTTTCCTACCCACTCCTTATTTAACCTCAGCAATTTTACTGCCAGTACTTCAGACAGTCCTCTCTCATTTCTTTACTTTTTTTTTAACTCTGGAATTTTACTAATAGTGCCTTATCTCTCTCTTATTTTCCCATCTTTTTTTCCTATCTTAGAAATCTTAGAAGCCATGTCTCAAACATCGTTCTCCTTCTGGCTGAACTGTACCCATTCCTACCTAGGTCAGCACTTAATACCTCAAAAGAATGAAGGGTGACTTCTGTTTTCCCAGCTTCCTTCTTTAAATTTAGGAATTTTATTAGCTGTACTTCTTCTGCCCTTATAAAAATCAGCAGTCTTTGTATCACTCTCTTAGCCCTGTCTTATTGTCTAGCTGAATTGTATCCAGAGCAGTCTATGAGCCTCATATTCCAAAAGGGGTGGGTCTATGGTGTTCCTGTTCATCTGCTACCACTTTGTACCTCAAACATCTTACCAGCAGTATATCAGAGTGCCTTTTAACCCCTTTTTAAACTTCAGGAATCTTACCATCAGTGTCTGAGCCCTCCCCTGTTTTCTTACCTTTTTTTCTATGTAAGGAATTTTAGCAGTAGCACCTCAGAAAGTCTCTTTCTGCTTTCTATTTGTTGCTTTTTTAAATTATTTCCCAATTAATTATATTTTCTCTCCCACCCTTCTTTTTATTTCTGGCAACCCCTCCCCCAAACATGGAATCTCAGTCCAAAATTTGGCACAGCAACTTATATGACACACAAACAGACACATATCTTGTGGCTTCTACCATTATTTCCTGTCTGCTGCCACAGACAAAGAAACATTCTCTTTTACTACTATAAATGATACAGAGAAATGTCCACAATAGAACAAATTTTTCCAGTTGTGCATCTGAAAAAGTCTTGTCAAATATAGGTAATAAACATAGGCAATATATCGCATACTTCATGTCACCATGTCCAGATACCATTCATGCATGTGCCCATTTAAAAAAAATCAAATGTGAATGCTAAATGAGCTTGTGAACGAGAAAAAAACATTGCAGGAATTGTGAAATATTGCTTTGAGATGTCTCTTTCATTAGAAATAAGCTGGCAAATCTAGGTATCTTCTCTTACAGAAGTAAACCATTGGTGTGAAAATCTCACTTCTTAACCATTTTTCTCCCAATCAGTATGCATGAAATGATTATCCAAAATGTCACAGATACCTATTCACTATCAATGAAGACATGACACTTCTCCTTCCACACATGTGTCCATGAGCTTTTCTTAAAGTTCCCTTTTTTAGGGGCAGTTCA
The DNA here is from genome assembly GCA_948472985.1 of Iguana delicatissima. Taxonomy (NCBI): domain Eukaryota; kingdom Metazoa; phylum Chordata; class Lepidosauria; order Squamata; family Iguanidae; genus Iguana; species Iguana delicatissima. The sequence goes on from CAOKZL010000229.1 coordinate 417,670, forward strand.
CTGGTGCATCAAATGTGTGTGTGTGTGTGTGTGTTGTGTGTTATGTGTTTTCTTGTTGTATGCCTCAAATAATTTTCGATCCTAAGGTGAACCTATCATGTTTTTTTTTTCTAGGGCTGAGAGTGTTAATGCATCCAAGTCATCCAATGGGTTTCCATGGTCAAGTGGGAATTGAACCCTGGTCTGTAGCGTCACAGTCCAACGGTCAAACCACTACATCAATATAGATATAGAGATAGATTTAAAGTGGGAAATACCAACAGTGCAACTGATGTGGCATTGTACTAATCTTAATATCTTTTTATTAATTTCACGTATACATCTGGATCTTCTTCCTCTCCAATATGGGCGTGTTTACCTCCTCATAAAGGAAAGAGCAGCAGAAAGGCCATTTCTCACAGCAAGGTTCTCTGCATTGTAGCTGAACCTGGCAGCACAACCCTATTCATATTTGTGCAGAGTTAAGCACCAACAACCTCATAGGAACTTACTGTCAAGTAAGTGAGTGCAGGACTGCAGTCTAAAACAAGGGAGAAACAAGTGCTTCAGGCTTAACTGATCTTCTGAATATGAATAAAAACACTGCTTTTTCAATAAAATTCACTGGCAAATAGTTATGATTATTACTGCTATGAAAAAAGAGTTTCAATGTAATACCTTTTTTTTAATAGCTGCCACGGCTTCTGTATGCTGTTTGTTTAATGCTTCTTTCTGATGCTGAAGAGCCTCCTATTTGTCAACAATAATTTAAATTAAGCAACATCAAAACTGATCTTTAAGTGTGACTTTTTAATTTCACCGTCAAGTATATGTCACTAATACATTAAGAAAATACTTCAGTTTAAAGTTCTTTAACTTTCAATTTAGAACTAATGATTACAGAAGGCATACAGGATAATAGCTATATCTTCAAATAAAAGAGCATAGGCACAAGATTATTAGTGTGAAGAGTGGGATATATTTTCTGTAAAACTATAACTACTGTATTTTCTAGTGTATAAGACTCACATTTTTTTCCTGAAAAATACTGTTTGAAAGTGGGATGCATCATATACGCTGATGTGTCTTATACGCCAGTAAACAGTATATGTGTCAGGGCCTCGGGTGTGGCCACGCCAGCAGGCGCCGCAGAGGCCGACGCCGCAGTTATCTCCGAGGAGGAGGAGGTGGGTCTGGGCCTTCCGGAGGCTGCAGCTGACGACGGGGGCCACGCGGCCGCCGCGGAGGGCTCCGCCGCCGGGGGGGATTGCCGGGATGCCGTGGCGGACGCCGATCCCAGCGGGGGTCTCCCCGGCATGACGGAGGCCGCCGCCGCCGAGGATCATCCCGGCATTTCGGAGGCCGCCGGCCCGGCTCCCGTGCCGCTGGGCGTGGCAGGCAGAGACCTGCTGGAGGAGGCGGGCCCCGGGCCTGATCCCGGGGCACCGCCTACTCACGAGGCTGCCTCGGAAGAGGCTGAGGCCGCCGCCCTGCCGCCGACGTTCCAGCAGCGGTGGCGGCTCAAGGAGGCCAGCCGCCGATCCCAGTGGCTACAGGAGAAACACCTGGGGGCGGGGAGCTCCCAGCTGTAGCGCAGCTGTGAGCCCAGCCGCATGCTTGGGCCAGATTGGTCGCTGCCCGGCTTAGAGGCCTTTTTAGGCAGACGCGGGTCTGGGAGAGGCATGGAGCAACAACCATCAGCTTCCAGGACGTCTGCCGCCCGTGCCTTGTTCCAGACCCGTCCGAGCCCGCTTCCTGCCGCCTGGTTCCTCCAAGACCCTACCCCAGCGTTTGGTGAAGTAACCCCTTTGCGTTCCGGGTGAAGTAACCCATTATCATTTTCTGTTGATGCCTGCTGCTAAGGCCTGCTTTAAGTTCCCCCCAGATTGTGTGCTGCAGCGCTTCTGCGAAGGACTGCATGAGCGCTGCTAGTGCCCGGCTCCGGTCCAGCCCCTGCTTGACCTCCACCCGCGCTGACAATATGTTGGCATATAAATGAGGTGAGTCTTATACACTTGTGTGTCTTATATGCTGGCAAATACACTACATGCAATTTCAGAGCAACAACATGATTGTTCGATGTAAAGTCGAAGGCTTTCACGGCCGGAATCCACAGGTTGTTGTGGATTTTCTGGGCTTTGAGGCTGTGTTCTATTAGTATTTTCTCCTGACATTTCGCCTGCATCTGTGGCTGGCATCTTCAGAGGAGCTGGTGGCACGGAAATGAGACAGAGTATACATACTTGTGTAGTCCCCAGGTGGGAGGGAGCAATTTGCATGTGTTACAGTTGGCCAGTGTAATAGCCTATTGTTAAATGCGATATCCCTCAGAGTTGTATTGTTAGTCAGGGGATATGCATAACAGTGTGTTAATTACATTAGCCATCCATTGTATTGTTCCCTGTGGAGGGACCTCCAGAGTCTGGGTGGTTTTCATTGGCATATTTTTTGAGTCTTGATTTTAGTGTTCCTCAGTATAGATAGCCAAATCTTGTTTACTTTCCAAGTTTCTTCTTTCCTGTTGAAATTGTCCATGTGTTTATGGAATTCAATGGCCTCTCTGTGTAGTCTGACATAGTAGTTGTCAGAACGGTCTAGAATTTCTGTGCTTTCAAAAAGCATTCTGTGTCCAGGTTGGTTTATGACATGTTCTGCTACTACTGATTTTTCTGGCTAGATCAGTCTTCAGTGTCTTTCGTGCTCTTTGATTCATGTTTGGATGCTGTGTTTTGTAGTCCCTATGAAGACCTGCCCATGATTGTTATTATATTGCTCATTTGCTTTGTAGTATATAGTTCAAAGAAATGTCTGTAACATCAGAATTTATTATTTTAAAAATTGTCTTCTGAAGTGGCAGTGTGACAGTCTGCAGCTTTATTGAATATCTTCTGGGTTTGGAGTAAGGCAGAAGAGTGAAGGTAGGAATGGTAGAATCACACATACTTAGGTATTTCACATAAGTATCGTTCATGCTTAGTTTGGACATCCCTTACTCACCAAATTCCCTTACTCAGCAAATTCCACATTGCTTTAAAGTAAAAAGATTAAAAAGATTTAATATTTTTAGAGGCTCAAAAGGATTATATGTGAATCTGATCAGATATAAAATATTATTTAATGTTTACATTAATTCAAACACTTACTGTAACCTACAAAACAGATACTACCTAATTATTAAGTATCTATTTAAAAAATTACCAACCTTTTGCCATTCAAGTTCCTGTTTTTCAACCACAAACTTACTAATTTGTTCTTCATAATGAATTTCTGCATCCTAATTTCAAAAATAAACAGAAAGTATTATTATTTTATTTAAGTATTTAAATTTAATTTAAAAATTAAAGTAAATTAGTTTAAATATTTATTTAAATTAAAAATGGCTAGTTAACAAGATTAGGAAGCTCTTACAAATAAATGTATATTACAACATGTCTGATTAGAAAAGAGAAAACACCATTTAGTGAATGATGAATATGTTAGACAGATACAGTATTAGTGGCAAGTACATTTATTATTAAAATATGGTTCAAAGGATGAACAAGACAAACACTGTGTTGCTAATAACAATTTACCATGAATGACTATTTCATTAATTGACTTCCCTCTCTTAATCTGTCGTCCTTGTTCTTCCATTGTACTCTCTTATTCTGTCTCATTGATAACAATTTGTCATAAACAACCATTTTTTTACTTGAGATACATCTCTTATTCTATCATTTTAAAAACTTCAAAAATAATATTGTAAATTTACTTGGTTATAAAATTTGTTGAAATAAATATACAAAACACTGAGCGTTCTTTCTTCAGTGAAAAGAGAACATCTTTGTATACTTTGCTTCTTCTCACACAGCCTTACAGGACTGCCTAAGCAGAATTTCTTTTCATTTGGTAAGAGGAATATGACACAGTTTTAAGTTTAAGATCTAGGTTATAGATTCCTTATTTATTCATTTCTCAGATTTCTGTCCCATCTTCTCCCTAAAACTTAGTATTCAAGCCACTGAATAAATGTAATTAAAAACAGATAATAGAAGTTAAAAACTAGATTAACAACAGATTAAAACAATTAAAACCAATCAGATAATAAAACCATTAAAGTTGCCACAACAATAAAATCCACCATCTGTAAAATATCTATGATCACTTTTAAAAGATGCGTCTTCACACCCTTCCTAAAAGCTGTTAGAATGGAGATAATTGCAAATCTAAGGGAAATGCATTCCACGCACTAGGAGCAACACCAGTACTCTCAAAAACTTGTCCTGAATATCCTAACATATGGACAGGTTCAAAGCAAGACATGTGGTCAATTTGATATCTCAAGCTGTCTAGGACTTTAAAGGTTAAAAACAATACTCTGAATTGAGCCTGGAAGGAAAACAACTGACAATCACTACAGGTCTTTGACTATCAGTAAAATAGTTATGACAACCATGCACCTGTTAGCATGTTGACCAGCCGAAGTTCCTAGACCCTCTTCAAAAGTTTTCATAATATTGGCCCTTATTTCTTTCAGCTACAGTATTTTACAGGGCACAAGGTACAGTTCAAACAGACTAACATGTTTCTTGAAGCACAGTGGTTCCAAACCATCAACCGGTGGATAGATGTATAGGTCAAAACCAGCCTCTTTAATTTTAATAGTTAATCAGCACTTTTGTAGCAAAACTGTTTGTTTTCCCATGATATCACAGTAAAAAGTCAGACTGACTCATTTTGTATTGCTTGAAGGTTTAAAATGTTCTCCACAAAGAGGCCAAATGGAGTACATCACAGAAGACAATCCTTAATGTTGTGAAAGTATGTGTTATCGTTACTAGATACCAATCCTACACAAAAGATTAAGGTTAATTCCTTAATTGTAATTGAAAAGAATTTATTCCTGGATATAGCTATCACCTGAGAATTCAGCAGTAAAGCCAGGTCTAGAAGAGTTCCTAGACAGTGCAATTGACAAACTAAGAGACCAGAAACACCATAATTAATGTGAGGACTTCCTTCTTCTAACCAGCAGGTACAGAGTCCTCCATCTACTATCATTTCCAACTTGCCCACTACTCTTATCCAGAATGGAAAATAATTAAAATTTCCAGAATGAACTCTAAAATCAAGATAGCAGCTCCTGAATCCAATAAATTTAAACGTTAACCTTGAAATGTTCATTATTATCAAGAAAAGTCACTGGTAGTATAGACAAGAAGAAAGAGAGTTGCCTTATTCTAGGGCAGACCATTGAGTTCAATATCATCTACGCTAACTAGCAGTAGATCTCTAAGGTTTCAGCCAGTTTGGCCAGATTTTTTGTCTTTCATTTACTGTCACAAAAAAAAATTAGAAGCCATTGCTTCTAATATTAGAGCATTGTTTGCTGAATATTACAAATGCTATGTGGCATGAAAGTAAAACAGATAAACACCAAAATGTAAAAGCTCAATAAATATCTTTCTGTACTCCCTAGCTGAATAATATTCTGTAACTACAACAAAATAGTTTTCTTATAATTATCTATAAACAGTGACTCTGGATACATCTTCTATTACTCCCCCATCAGAGACAAAGGCCAATTATTTTGATTACCCTATGACTTTTTCCAGAAGGGGGAGTACACTTTTAAACAATTTATTTACAAATGCTGTTAAAATGTGCTACCAGTAAAACATACACTAATGAAAAGTAGAAACATGATACATTATGAATAAAACTCCTGTAGAAAACAATCAGTAAAGTGTTCTCATATCTTTTCTCCCACATGGAGAAAAAGAGGCCAGGGATGATTTGGTGGAGAAAAATGGTCAACCAGGAAAAGGTTAAGCATCTACTTCTTCACTTCTATTTTTCCACTCATGACTTCAGGCTGCTTTTCATTTCAAAAAACAATTAAAAGAGCATCACACACAACTGCATAAACATTACACACAACAGGATCTGGGATTTGGTAATGAGGGAAAGAAACTATGAACATGCTTATGCGTATTTTTCATTCAAACTATAATAGAAGTAGAATCATGTAGCCTTCCTGATGTTATTGGACACCCAGTATCATCCTTAGTCGTCCTTGGCTATGCGGACTTGTCCAACAGTATCTGGAGGGCCACATCACCCTCACCACTGCAATGCAGCATTAGGTCTGGCAAAGTAACATGTAGAGCAGGATGGTAGTAAAAATCAACAGGTAAGGCAGGAGACTAGAAGACTCCTAAGCCTTGAACTACTAGCTTAATTTTAACTGTCACTTATATGGGCAGCAGGTACAAGAAATATAAATTATTACCTCTGTGCACATCTGTTCACATCGTACGTCATATATTCAATTGTTCAAGAGACTAGGCCTATATAAATTAAATGACTGTATTGACAGCTAAATACTTGAATGAAACAAACTAAGGCTGTCAATTCAAAATTCCTTCTTTCAATATAATGTAAATATACTTTGGGTTTATCTTCTTTATTTTTTTACTAGAGAAGTTTGAAAACTTCGTATAGTCTAAAAAGGACTTTATGGTACATGAAAAGTAGCAGTCATGCTTCACTATTTCAGGAAATGTTTGTCTAAAAGCAAGAGATGTCTTTCAAAAAATAAATACCAAACAAAGAACATTAGCCCTTCTTCAGCACAACAGTTTCTTTTTATATAAAATCTGAAGTTTTTCAAACTTTGTGTTCTTCAGACTGTCCTGCAGCTTCCTAAAAGGCATATTTTTTCTCTTCAATAAAAAAAAATAATAATCTTAAGAAAATAACAAGAGACACAAAACCTTTAAAACTGTTGATATTTTATTAGCTGCCTTAGGACTACAAGGATTTAAGTGTTTTTACAGAAGCCCTACCATAACAATAAAAGAGGAGTCATTTGATGGTTTATTTACTCGTTATAACCTTTAGAAAGTGTCAAGCCTTTTGTAAAATGCTTGCTCCAGGCTGTAGTTTTACAAGATAGGCTGTGTATTGGTCAAGCCCCTCCTGATTTTTGACCCTGAACAGATTTAGGAATAGAGTATAGCTGGCTCACATCCAAGCAGCCAAAACTGGGTACTTTTACTATCTTTTTCAAACTCATAATCCACCTCCTACGAAATTGGAACATCAATTTCCCTTGTGTTGTTCAATCAATAGTTCTTGGACTTCAAGACTGCTTCATAATCTTTTTAGGATGCCCTCCATAAACTAGCTATTCAAGTAAAACTTGTTCAGACTTAGGAAAAATTTCAAAAGTTTAAAGTCTGCAGAAGGATGAAAGGTCCTGTCCACAAACCAGTTGTCAATAATACAGAGCAAACAAAAAAATGAAATATTAAAGTGTAGAGAGGACTCTAACAGCAGTACTGAACATGAGAAATTAATCCCTGATGGCTTTTGTACAGGTGTAGTTCATGTTTGATTCACCCACAAGTAGAGGTTGAAGACCCTTCTTAAAATGAGACAAGTGACAGAGGGGAATCAGAGGTACATTTGGGACTAGCAGATAACCAGGAAGGGAGTATTGGCTGCAGAGATATATCTCTCAGTCTCCTGTGGCTCTATAGCAGGAAAACAGGTTCCCTGAGGTAGCTCAGTCCAGCTCTTATTTATTTGCCCTGGTTTTATTCCCACACTGGTTCCTGCTTCTCACTGATCTTCTTCACTACAGTATCAGATCCAGCACCAATTGAACCTATGCCATGGGTCCTGCTCCTATGCTAGTTGTACCTCAGCTCTTGCTTCAGCTACAAATTGCATCAATGCAAAGTATGAGAAATTGATTTTGGATAATCTTCCTTCTTTAGAAGCCCAAATACTTTTAAGATGATTTCCCAGATAAAATCTGGAACTGTGCACAATGGATCTGATAGTCATATGCCCTATGATAATATTATAAGTCTACATGGAGTAAGAGTGTGCCAAGCTGGGTAAGCGGGGAGTAATGATGCAAACAGGAACAGCTGTGTGAAGTGTAATCCCATTTTGCCCATAGGCTTTTGACTAGATGATTCTAAACCAGATGAGTACTTTCAACACTGTTCCCGCAATTTAAGGGCAAAAAAGATCATTGTGAAATGAAGAGAGTACTAATTGCACATATTGATTTGCAACTAATGAAAAGTTAAAGTAAATATGATTTTACCTTCTTTGCACAATTAGGAATTCTACATTTCCTAATACACATGAACAAAAGAAAAATCTGCGCAATTCTTTTAATTTAAAACACAAACAGTATACTGTACCCTGACCCAATTTGGTAGCTATACTTGAAAAGCAACAACATAAAGGTCAGGAAGCCCATAACAATAAAATACATCAGACAGTAGCAGGGAAGGGTTCTATGTCTGTATACATTATTGAGTCTGACTTGTTTGTCTCTCTTTACACACACACACACACACACACACACAATTTGGAAGCTGGTGAATATGAGTTTCAGGGATCCCTTGCAGCCCTGTGATTGTAGCAGACTACAACATTGCCTACTTAGTGGATCATGAAGCAGAAACATTGTGCTGTAAATGAAATAACAAGGAGCGGACAGGTTGCAGATTACAACAGGTGACTAGCTCTGGACTGAAATTTGCTGCACACAAGGATCTCCCTTATGTAACAGCTAATTAGCACAATGAGTAAAAAATGCTGACCATCTGGAGGAGGTGCAAAAGGTTGTATATACTGCCCTACACTCCTTAGAGAAAAAGCAAGATATAAATGAAACTCACCAACCAACGAAATCAGCCCACTCCCTCCTGTCCCAATTAGAAAAATGTGCTGTCAGAGCAAACAGTACTATATTGATGGCTGGTGGATAGTGCAAAAGTTCCACATAAACTCCACCCTTTGGCATGTGCATAACCCAGATGACTAAAATGCTGGCACCAGTTTTTGCAAAGAGATCAACCTGGCTAGAACAGGACAATGAAACCCGAGTTGGTCACTATAGCTATTACTTTTGAAGGAGAGGGGGCAGGAGACATTCCATCCATTGACACCAAGTCTGAGGGCATGGTTTGCCTCATTTGTTAGCTTTGTAAAGGAACAAGTTGCACCCAGGCAGCTTTCTACAGGCAGTAAGAAATGCTTCTAGATATTTGGAAGGTCTTTGGAAGAAATTTCTCACTTCCACTTTTTAAACTGTTGTCTCCTTGGAATTGTTGAAATGCTTATGTAGGGAATTTGAGAGACAGAGGGACAGGTATGGGAGGTTCCTGTGGGGTTTAGGAGAAGGAAAGGGAGAAGTTTTTGAAAGTAACAGTTCTTTTGCAGAAGATTAAGGATGGAGGAAAGTTGGCTAGGATCCTGGATAAGATACAAAACCTTGTACGAGCAACTTTATGTAAATTGGTTCTGTGCTAAAATTTAATTGGTGGAAGGCTGCTGAGATAGAATCATAGAATCATAGAGTTGGAAGAGACTACCGGGGCCATCCAGTCCAACCCCTGCCATGCAGGAACCCATATGAAAGCACTCTCAACAGATGGCCATCCAGCCTCTGTTTAAAAACCAAAGGAGGAGTCTCCACCACAATCCGAGGCAGCATATTCCAAGGAGAACTTGCATCCTTCGTTGGCTGAGGTTAAAAAGTCAATTAAAGAGATTAGTATTTAGGTCATTCTAAAATAATAAATCCTGGATGCCAAGCCTACTGTCTCCCTGTCTCTAATCCCCATCGTTTGGAGAAATGGTTGGTGTGGATGTGCAATTATTTCAACCTCTCCAATCACTCAGATGCATGGATCCATGCTTCCTGGACAGTATTCTAAATTCCAAATTACAGACATGACCAGAAACAGCTTTTACCAATTCTGCTTTGGCTTAGTTCAAGTGTAAAGCCACATGACTATCTGGCATTACACGAACAAGCCCCTTCACAATGCATTTCTTGTTCCTATTACTAGTATTTCTGATATTTGTTTGCTGACAAATATCAGAAACTCAGATCAATGATTAGTTTCTAGTCTTGGTTTGCAGAGCTGCCACAAAACCTAGTTTCGCAGTTTGGCTGTAATAGTATATCATGCTTTAATACTGACCAAAAAACACATCAGTCACTGAGGAGGAGGGGACAGAGAAGAAAAGGTCGCATGCAAACACATGCCTTATTTGTTTAATTCAAAATCACAGTTCTGCTTTATGCCTTGAACAACTTTGTGTAAAAAGTGAAACTCTTTTTAAGTGAATACCTAGCAATCATCACTAACATCAGTGATAGACTTACAGAAGGCACTGTATGTGGGGCTGCCTTAAATGATTATCTTAAAAATGCCAACAATTTTTCACCAGTGTCAAAAGCAATATGCATATTTAGGAGACTTCTCCTGATGTTATGTTAGTATCTAAGCTTCATGATCACTGTTGGTGAAATGCTCCTCTGAAACAGATTTCCACACATTGCAGAGAGAGAGAGCATATAAACTTCTGTATGAGCGGTCATTAACACCAATGAAGATATCACAAATTACAAAGTCAAATCAAATCAAATCTCACAGTGCTGAAGAGGGTATGACTTACCAGAAAGCTACATAAATATGTGATGGGATTGTATAGATGTCTCAATATTCTGGAGGGAAGTTTTTCAAGAAATATGTAACCCTACCAGCCAACAGGTTCAATTTGTTCCAGACTTAACGCTATTGAACATTTTCTCCATTTCTGAAGCTCACTTATCACATAAGGGCCTAATCGCATTTTTACTTTTAGGCACTAGACAGTTAATAGCACAGCACTGGAAATCAGGAAATGCACTGAACATCACCTCATGGTATGCAAGAATATAGGACATAGCTCTATCAGAAAAGTTAACACAAAGAACCAAAAAACAGAAAAAAAGACATGGACATAACTTTGCAGAAACTTGGGTCACTTGTTTAGGATGCTAATTAGTCAACAGGCCCAAGAAGACAAGCCCCGGCTACTCATGAAATAAACATTAACTTTAGAAGCCTGAATATATACAGTAAATGGTGTAAATGTTTTGCAGTGGTGTTACCTAACCTGTAAAGTTTGTTTATTTCATAAACTGTATTTCATATTCACTTTTTCAACAAAAGAAAAAAAGACAAAAAATAATCGTGGGCAAAATGCCCTTTTCCAGTACTCTACAATATTTTGTCAGTAAGCAATATCTTTTTTGCCTCCTCTAAGTCCTGGGACTTCAGTATGTAGAAACCACATTCCTACATTGCAATGAACTCTCCATTATACTATCTGCACCATGAACAAATACCAAAGACTCACAGAAATGCATTCCCACTGGCTCACCAGTATCTGTGGAACTCCCTTTTACTAGAGACTAATCTAATTCAGTACAGCCTGACTATTTTCTTAGAGCTCTGCTATACTATTTAATATACTGTGTTTAAGCTGGCTTTCTAAAGCCATGGGTAACACCTTTTAATACACTTTAATATATTTTATTGGACTATCTATCGTGCTGAATGTATTGCATTACATTTTGAAATAAAAAATTCACTTACCCTTCTCATGCGCAGTTCTTCTACTGCCTCCAGAAAATTTGTTTTAAAATCTAATCGCTGAATACAAAGTAGCACTTCTGAAGAATTTTGTAAGGTATAGGCAGGGACTTCTTTGTTTGTTTCTTCATCCATTTTAGAAATGATATCTTTAAAAATTAAATGTATAATTCAGTTCAAATATTAATCTACATTGCTAAAATATAACACAAACAACATGAAAAGCTACTTAGAAAACAAAATAATTGCATCAAAGAGAACTGCAAAGAGGGAGAACTGAATACAACTGTACAGACTGCTGTCAAACACTGCTAGACGAATGAATTCTCCCTCACTATTGCCCCAATGTAGATGGAGACACAGAGGAATTTCAAAGTACAAAGTGAAAGTTTGCTCATATAATGCTAAATATCACCAACAATAATGCAACAAACATTCATTCGTAATATAGAAAACACAGTGATAACTTTAGTATAAGTGAAATTGAGTGAAGATGTTCTAATTTATTCAGCATTTACCCATTACCAATTGTCACTGTTGCTGTGTGCCTTCAAGTCATTTCCAACTTATGGCACCACATAGGCAAACATATCATGCAGTTTTTGGGGGGCTGAGAGTGTGTAATGCACTCAAGATCACCCAGTGGATTTCACTGGCCGAGTGGGGAATCAAACCCTGGTCTCCAGGGTCGTAGTCAAACACTCAAACCACTACACCACGCTGGCTCTCCTATTTACCAATTACTTATTCATTAATCAAGTGAAATTTAGATTCCAAGTCTATTCATATCTATTTAGAAGTATAGTCCGATAAAATCAATCTGGGATTACTGTTGCTGGACTGAATATATGTGTTTAAGATGTATATTTATTGCAGAGCTGTGAACATTAAAAGTAATCAGTTTTAACCAGTTATAGTTATAATTCCAAAGCCAAAGAAAGATACTTAGCTTGATAAAGTAACAAAGACAGTTACTTTTAATTACTTTTAAAAATCAGAATGTTACAAGCCAATATCTGTGATATAAAACACACTTCCATCCATCTTGTCATCCCCTGAACACTGCATGTGATAGCAGCATGAGGCAAAGAAGATGCCAGCATTTGAATTACAGTTGGCCCTCCACTTTTGTGGATTTCCCTTTGGTGAACTTGATTATTTGTGAGTTTCTAGCGCCTTCCTCTTCCTCTCACACGGTAAGAGAAGGCAGAAGAGGTGCTGCTGGAGCTGACGGGGGGAAAGATGGGAACTAGGGCTTAGAGGTGGATCTTGCCATGGAAACTAAGAGGAGGAAGAAAGGGTGCTGCTGGAGAACAAGAAAGGGGGGAAGATGGGAAGTGAGGCTCAGAGGTGCATCACTGAGGGGGAAGTAAGAGGCTGTTGGTGGAGGGGAGAAAGGGGAAAAGATGAGAAGAGGCTTAGATGTAGATTGTGGAGTGGGAAGTAAGAGAAGGTAGAAGAGGTGTTGCTGGAGGAAGAGAAACAGGGAAAGATGGGAAGAGGCTTAGATGTAGATTGTGGAGTGGGAAGTAAGAGAAGATAGAGGAGGTGCTGCTGGAGGACAAGAAAGGCAGAAAGATGAGAAATGAGGCTCAAAGGTGGATCATTGAGTGAGAAGCAAGTGAAGGCAAAGGAGGAGGGGAAAAAGGGGAAAAGATGAGAAATGAGGCTTAGAGGTGGATTGCGGGTTGGGAAGTAAGAGAAGGAAGAGAAAGGGGAAAAGATCGGAAAGGGTTTAGATGTGGATCTTGCTGTGAGAAGTATGAAAAGGCAAAGGAGGTGCTGTTGAAGGACAAGAGACAGGGAGGAAGGGGAGGGGGAGGGGAATGAGGATTAGGAGGGCCAGGAACTGAATCAGTCACTGCCCACTGCCAGGACTGGTTAGTCCTAAGAATGGAAAGGGCTTTTAAAATCTTACGATTTTTTTACTTTTGCAAAGGTTCTGCGCTCCTAAATTTCAGGAACATGGAGGGCTGACTGTATGTGATATTCCTCTTCTATAATTTGGTGAGGCTGGGATTACCCTTTAACTATAAAAATAAATCAAAGTTACTGTTACAGTGCAAAGGGGGTGAAATCATCTTTCATTTCTGTTTTAATTGTATGTAGTTATGCCATTGTTATGCGGGAAAGGACTTAATTACAGTTAACTTCCAAACTCTAGTACGCTACTGTGTACATACTTCTAAGTAGTCAATTTTTTTTAAATTTCTAATTTAAATAATACAGGCAAATTGAAGATTAGGTATATGAACTCCTTTTTTAAAGTCTCTCTGGGAAAGCTGCATGGAGGTAAACATGGTCTATAATGCACGAGCATAAAAAAAGCTTCCAAATACCTGGGGCTGAATGCTGCACCCATTTCCAAAGGAGTAAGCATCATTAAACCCAAAGGAGCTGAATTATGTGAAAACATGCATAGGATTATGCTACAAAACACTTTTCTAAAGGTTTGAAAAAGATGCAGTATGTTTGGCAGCTCATGGACTATGACTGAGTTGGAGTGATTAGGGATTGTGCTGCTCATCATTAATTATACACAAGCGATAAGAATAACAAATAGGTGAACATTTTGGCAACAATGTTTCAAACTTCAATAGCAATGGCAGTGAATAAGATCTAAGTCTAGCATTGTGCTGGTGTTACAAAACCCACTAAGTGGAACTTTCTTCCTCTCCCCTCCTCCCTGCAGTATTTAGAGATGCCTGAAAACCCAGTCCAGAGAGGTTTCCTAGCTTCTGGTGCCATTCTTTACAAGCACAGGACATTGTAGAAGGAAAGAAACATCACACCTTCCTACTATTATTGGATTCTGTCATCATGTGGCAATCCCACTACTAGATCCTGATCTAAATTACCTGGGGAAATTACTGCATTTCAAGAACCGGATGTAGGTTTTTGAAGGTTAAAAAATTATATCCCTGAAACAGAGGCCTTACTTTTCTTTGTCAGTTTAATTTATTAAATGTAAAAAGGTATACCAATTGAAAAGAAAATTCAATAACAAACAGAATTGGCAAAATAAATAAATTACTATTCATGTACATGTCTGCAAAAGGTCTTATGATATTTAGTATTCACCATTAATTTTCAGTTTTATTCTACACCACAATCATACATAAGGAAAAAAAACGAAAAAAAACTTATACTAATAAGTTTAAAGACTGTGATTAATCTGAGGAATTCTATTAATTACTATAACCAAACAAACAAACTTTATAGTACCATGCTTCCATAGATGGAACTTTACTTGTCTTCCAATGTTTAGCTATTAACATTCTGAGTACAGTACAGTTCAGTATTTTTGTTCCAGAAACATTTTTATATCACTCAGTAAAATTAGTCTGATTGCCTAAAAATGTCAGCAGGGTCAGCCTTGTCAGCAGAGGAAGTGAAGCCGCTACCTGAAGGCAGGTTTTGGATGCTATGAAAGGACAGTAAACTGTTATTTAATTTATACGGTACTTATATTTATACACCCAAGGAGGGAAAGAAGTATTTGGGAGATTTGTTTTCTTTCTCATATGCCAAAGTAACTTGGCTGAGTTTAGATAGTATATGTCCTGACTTGGGTGGGCACCATTTACTACTCTGCCTTAGGCAGCAAAATGTCTTCTGCTGT
Source organism: Iguana delicatissima (assembly GCA_948472985.1). Taxonomy (NCBI): domain Eukaryota; kingdom Metazoa; phylum Chordata; class Lepidosauria; order Squamata; family Iguanidae; genus Iguana; species Iguana delicatissima. The sequence goes on from CAOKZL010000229.1 coordinate 432,706, forward strand.
CCCTGAACTTTACACATGATTTGTTCCACAGTCAACCAAAATAATTGAATCTTTACAGTACTACCACTTACGTGTAAATCTGCTTCTTTGGGTTAGGCTTAAACAAAGAGAACTTTGTAAAACATACACTGTTTTAATTTTTACAGAAGTAACATACTATTGCTGTATTACCTTGCAACAATGCAAACGATCATGGCAGACTACTTTTTTCTATCTGGACCTTTTCAAATTCCCTTTTCATCTCATATTCCATCCCTAACTTCTAAATATTTAAAAGATAACAAGTGTGATTTGGTAATGTGTGTCCATAATCATCATCTCAAAAACCATATTTATTAGCAAATCAAAACACTGTCAAGCCTTTTTCCTCCTCACATAATTTACAACCATAACAGTTCTTAATTACTGATAATATATTGGATATACTAGTGAAGGGAGCTATTTGTGGTATTAGAGTACCTCTCTGCCTGGTTTACCATTTTGTTTGATATATCTGGTACACATTCTGTCCAACATCTGATCTTATTGCCAGCTGTGTGATACCTCTGCCACCTGCAAGTGAGGCAGAGACATTTATCCCTGAGCTGGGCATGACCTGGTTGTCTATACCTCCAAGGTCACCCAAGGAGATAGCCACTCCACCAGATGTCATCGCTGCATGGGCCCAAACTGTATCCATCCCCCCATGCCAAAACTGGCCACAATTGGAACTGAGCACGCATCCTTGCTTTACCTGTGCTGCTATCTGGAAACTGGTGCTGTTACCGCACGCTAGATCTCCACTCTGCAGGATATGCTATTTTCATAATTGAACATATTTATGGCTGGAAAACATGTTTGAAAGCACACTGATTGGAAGCATGTTCCTTGGTTTGAATGACCTCAGACCTGGTCAGGCCATGAGTTCAGAGGGGATTAGGTGGGAAAACTCAATGCTAATGGGTTTGTGATAATCCTTTCAAGACCTCAGGCTACATGACACCCAAATACAATAGAAGGCCAAACTGCCCAGGTGAAGGAATCAGAGATCATCCTGTGATGTTGCCCTATGGAAATTTTTCCTAGACCCCCTGCCCAACCAGACATTAAGAGATTGTCATGACTCCCATAAATGTTTTGCCACCTAGAGTTAAGACAGTCAGTCCATTCCAGACTCCTTTGTCCACCCCATGAGAAAGCAATTACCCCTTTGTCCATGTACCCTCCTTCAGGAAATAGGGTATAAAAATCCCAGCTTCAGCTCAGCAAATTGTAGTATGTTGGGCATATTACACTGCACTTGGTACCCCAGACTCCAATTCCTCCATGCTACCCTTAGACACTGTATGAGCCACTCTGCTTTGACCTTCTGCTTCAGAATTGGTAACAATCTCCCTTTCTATCCAATCACTCTCTATCCAACCTTTCTTGCTTCACTTTCCAATAGCCTTGTATGGTTCTTAAGAGTGTCTGATTTATTGTGTGTTAATTCCAAATAAACTACTCTGTTTAACTTTTAACTGGAGTCTTCTCTTCAGTTAGTACTGGTATACACAGGTGAAGAGATACTGCTATTACCCTCTTCTTGCAGGCCTCCTTTGAGCTATAATTCTCCAAATTCTAAGGAGAAGCTGGCTGTTACCCCACTGGTAAACCCTGTCCCGGGGTCTACAATTTTGATATTAAAATATGATTCAATGTGCCTGAGAGGCCACCAGGATGAGCACGTAGGCAGCAACGGTCAAACGATCGGAAACCAGGTCAGGCCAGTAAAATCCCCAGTCACGTAGCCCCAGGAGACCTCAAGCTGTGCAAACCCAGAGTAAACAAAGGGTCCTCAGCCACTGAGGAGCCAGCTTGAGGGAATTAGCATCTTTTTCCCAGGTTGAGTACCGATAGCAATAAAATCCTATCAGGCAAGGATCATTTACATAAAGTCACACCACAACCCAATGCAACTGAAGATCCTGAGACTCTGGCCACACCTTGTAATCTCATCTTGCAAAAGGAGTTGCCATTGTGGAGCTTCTTGTCTGTTGCAACACTCATTGTTCTCCCCGGGAAAGGATTAGCCCTCCAGGTACTTTTTCCCCTACAAATAGACCCTTATTTTGAGCGGTTCTTTGGATCACTCCCGGTCATCCCAGCAGACCATTTCTCCATCCATTGAGTAATCCCCTCAGCTCTCTCTGTGCTGAGCTCCACTTCTCTGCTGTTTTCCCAGACCAACGACTTCAGGAAAAGGTGCAGTATTACCCCAGCTACAACCCCTTCAATACTCCCCCTATCCAGTTTCCTCTCTTTTGCTTCTTAATAGGTCTTGAGAGAGTGTGTGAGTGATTGCGTTGGTGCATGAGACTTTCATTCAATAACATCATTTATTGGACATCTTCATGTGGTTTTTGGCTTGGCCTGGCCCCATAAAAACTGGGTAAAAAGACCCCGCTAGGTTACCCTGCCTCTCGCATTGCTATTGCTCATGCTCTGGCTAGTTTCTGTTCCCCATCACGTGGAACACATTGAGGCGTCCCCCAAGGGACCCCAGAAATCAGGGTAACATGGCATTGCAGGTAGATCTCAAAGTCCCCCACCTCTTAGGGTAACAGTGCTCCTGGCGAATTGGGAAACATATCTGTCTTGCAAACCGTCTTTTACTTTAAATCTGTATACATGTATATTTGATTGCTTATCTCACATGCCTTTCCTCTCTCAGTGCACCACAATTTTCCAACATCCCTTTCCTCTTCCAATGAGCCATTGTGTTTGAAATGGCTGCCTGAGAAATACGGTCCCTTCAGTTATTCAAGACAGCATGTCATCTGGACCAACTTTTCAGGGCCATGAAAGGCTACAGGGAAAAGAGGCAACTGGTGAAAGTTGGTGGGAATAGCCATTAGCAGAACTCTGCTTAGAGGTTCTGCCAGATGAAACAAACTCAGGATCCTGGTCATAATCTTTCACCAAATTATTTAGCTTAATTACAAAGATCATGTCTAAATATTTAATGCCTTCAAATTTCCATTGACCTTAGCAAACTGATAGGAACACTCTTTTTATTCTTCGCTGAACTGCATCCAAATGGTGACGAAAAACTCTTTTATTTAGTAGAGGCTTCTGTCAGGCTCCTAGTTCTTCACTTGAGTCCTCCTTGGATCTTGGAAACTAGTCAATGAAACCACATTTTCAAGCCCTCTCCATCATGCATCTATCTCATTGACTTCAGTTGTTCACGTTAGTTAATATAAGTACCTTTCTCTCTCTGTCCTTTGTCACAAAAGATGTTGTTGTTCACTATTTAATGACAAACATAATCTAGTTATAGTACATGGGTATGAAAGATTGATACAAAATATAATATTTTGTTACAAAGTTGTTTAGACCAAGATTTTTCTTAACTATTGCTTATTCTAAATCTAACAAGTCTCTGACATTTGGGTCTTCAAGAATTTTACATAGGAGTTTGCTTACCATATATTATGTCTAGGAGAGACAAGTTCTCTCCAGAAAACCACCTTCTCCCATTAAGATCAAGGTGGGAATCATGTAGCCCTGCAGACAGTGTAGAATATCAACTCTCAGCAGCATTCCTCACCACAGGCCATAGGACTACTGAGACTTGCAGTCCAATAGTAAATGAAGGAATGCATAATTCCCACCACTCTATTGAATTAATCTCTTCTCTGAACATAATCAGTTAAAGCTCTCTTGTCATTTTCTAGAACCATGAAAAGCAGAGGGACTTAACTGTGGTTTTATCTAAGCTTTGGAATTCTACTTAGTAGGCCCATCCTGAGAGGCAGCATGGTGCAGTTTGGACTATGACCATGGAGGCCAGGGTTCAATTTGCCAGTCAGCCATGAAAACCCACTGGATGGCTTTGGATGTGTTGCACACTCTTAGCCCCAGAAAACCCCATGTTAGGCTTGCCCTAGGGTTACCACATGTCAGAAATGACTTGAAAGCACAACAACAAAGGCCCATCCTGCTCCTTCTCTGATGGCATTAAAACATTGTATTAAAGGTTTTTTGGCTACAAGAAGTTGTTGTGACTCTCCTGATACTGGATTCTGAAGCTGTTATATGAAAAATAATTTTCAACTCTCTATTTTGTTTCCCTTCTTCCCCTTCCTATGCTATTCTTTAATGTTTTCAGTTTTTAAAACCGTCCCCAAAACAGAGACAAGCAAGTGCCAAGGATGGGGGGTGGGTAGCACTGACCCTCCTTGAGACCTTGGAAGACCAAAGTCCCAGCTGGTACCCTGACCCCCATTAAACTTTGGCAGGGAGACGTATTTGGCCCCAAATGTCTATAGCCTGCAACCATGTGTTTGCCTCCTGCAGTGTTTTAATCTCAAGAGGGTCATTTTTTAATATAGGTCATCTGGCAGGGTTATGAACAGCCCTGGGAGTCTCAAGAACAGGTTTGGGGGCTGCATCTGCCCAATGGGCCACATCCCTCTACCCTGCTCTAGAGCCTTAGTGTGAAGGCAGTAGGTTCCTGTGCTCAGAAAGATGAACACACTCACACATGCATACACACGCTAGTCAGTCTAAGAACTCAAGTTAGGGAAAGCTTACAACAACATCCCATCTGCTTTTCCCTAGTTTTCTTGTATGCCCTGGGGCGTGGTCACTGTGCGCAGGGGCATGGCTGTGTTGCATGGGGGCGTGGCCAGGGCACATGGGGGTGTGGCTACAGACCAGGATGCTCCAGAAACATTGCTGCGTGGGGCAAATTGCCCCCCCGCCCCCACATCCTTATGCAACTGAAAATCCTCCACCTGTAGAAACACATTAAATAGTCTTCCGTAAAAAAGAAAGAAAAGAAAAGCAAGGAAAAGAAAAGAAAAGAGATCATCTTGCACAGTGATATAAAGCAATGAGGATTAAAAAATTAAAAATGCCTTGTGTGACACATTGCAAAAAGGGGGCTTTTTATATAAATTATTTGAATCAGTGACATAGTATTTTATATAGCAAAGGGAATGATGCAGATAATTATTCAAACCTTTTAAATATATTGTATTTAACTTTTTACTTTGTGCCTTTAGCTTGTTGTGTGCCTTCAAGTTGTTTCCGACCTATTGCAATCCAAAGGCGAACCTATCACAGGGTTTTCTGGAGCTGAGAGTATGTGATGCACCCAAGGTCTTCCAGTGGGTTTCCGTGGTCAAGCAGGAAACAAACCTTGGTCTCCAGAATCATAGTCCAACCCTCAAACCACTACACCATGATGGGGTCTCATTTAGCTTAATGCAGCTGCAAAAATATAAACTCTTTACTGAGAGGAAGTCTTTCTCAGTCTTAGAAAGCAATATTCTTTTTACAGTCTTGTTATAAAAGGATTGCTGAAGGTAATCACAAACTTATTTTTTAAAACTAATATAGCCAAAAATTAAAATTGCAAAAGCATGATTAAAATCACTACATTGAAGCATCCCTACTCTGTGTGCTTTTCTATTACTGATTTTATGCTTAGCAGACATTACAAGGTAAAAATGGCTTTCTTGAAAGCATATTATAAAATCTGTTTTTACCATACCTTTAAGTGCCATAAAGGTTTTTATATATTTGAACAACACTTATTAAAAATTACATATTAAATACTCGCCACTAGAAAGCAAAGCAGCAAACCTGACAGGGGTCAAGGTAATAACACAGGATGGACAAATTACACTGTCATTCCACTTAAATTATTTAAGTTATTTAATTTGACCTGTAGATAGTCTCTTGTCTTCTCATCATGCCTGACTTTTAAGTGGGAGGTCTTCATTCATGATGATCCTTTAATGGAAGCAAAGCTTTCTCCATTTAACCCATAGTATTATCAATCATGTACAGGGATAAATGAGCCTGTAAGATTTTGCCAGTATCACAAATGACATTGTGACCTGAGGCCAACATCTTTATTTGCTTCTCCAGTGATTCACTTCAGCAGATATTAACCAATTTTATAATCCATGAAAGGCAAAATTAAAGGACACCATCCATAAAACAGAATAATTCCTATCAGCAACAAAGTGATGTCTGTATTATCTTATAAATTATATGGCCATACAGTGTGGAAATGTAATGAAGTAAAGATGGTAATAATCAAATGCCTAGGGCAAACGCTAATATGCATTTAATCACACAGCATGAAGCCATTTATCACTACAGTTGAATGCATGTGTACATAAAATACATGAGTCACGTCCTTATTGTTATACTATAACAGCATCAATTTCACACTATCATTTTACTGCAATAACAACTGGAAGGATTTGATATTACTTAAAACAACCGAACATCACAAGCACAACAAATATCAATATTTTATATTTGTTTTCACATTTTTTAAATTTCATTTTTTCATACCTTTGTCTTTTTTTAAAAAACTATGATATTTATTGAAGGAATGTACCAGTATCTCCTGTTATTTATATTTTAAAGAACCTGTAATTGATGGCACATCAGTACAGGTTAAATCAATTATTCAAACTGTGGAGCCCTTTTATGAATATTTATAGATGTGCATTTGTTGTGAGCAACTGCTCTTCATGGGATTGTTGTTCTAGAAACACTAGTCACTTATTCTAGACACACAGGTTTATTTAAATGCCTGCAGGTTTTAGATCTGCACCCCCCGAAAAAAAGTGTACATGAAGCTCCTAAGCTGCAAATCTATACATAATTCAGGTTGCTTAATTTACGTTGTCTTCAAATGGGATCTATGTAGCCTACCTTTCTGCAGTATCAAAATACATCTTCTAAGTTTTTTCAGTCAGTGTTCCCTGGAACTCTAGGCTTAAATCATAGGATGCTTGGGGTTTTATGAGAGATGGCACTTATTTATTTATTTATTTGTTTGTTTGTTTATTTTAAAGAGGCTGGAATACAAATGACCTTTATTTATCAAGGGGATTAATTCCTTTCCATCCAACAGCTCTGATGAATAGGAAGCACAACTTAGTTCCATGCCATGCTGGGCAGTTAAAATATAAGTACCTTTAGGTACCTTCTTATCTCTGATCAGTGATAAGTGGTAACAGTAGAAGTTTGTGGACTAGGTGGCGAGCTCCCAAGGGCTGCATTTGGCCCCTCCATCTCCTAAAACAAGAATAATCCCAAGTGAAGCTTCATCTTATGTATTATTATTCTTGGTTGTTGTGCCTTCAAGTCACTTCCAACTTACAGCAAACCTAGGGCAATTCTATTATGGGGTTTTCTTCGCAAGATTTGTTTTGTGCGGGGTTACCTTTGCCTTCCTCTGACGTTGAGAGAATGTGACCTGCCCAAGATCACACATTGGATTGCTATGGCCAAGTGGGGAGGAGAATCCTTGTCTTCGGAGTCATAGTCCAATACTCAAACCACTACACTGTTATTCTACTACTACAGGTATCATAAAAACACTGCACATGTATCTCACATTGCTAGTAAACAGCTTTTGTGGAAGGTGACAGTGAAATATCACTTTCAGCTTCCTCACAACTTTTTTAATAACCTTAGACACATACACATACATTTATACTAATGAAGTTGGTTATATGATGGCTAAAAAGTATTTAATAATAGAAAGGTCAAACCATAACATTTCTTGTGCTGCACAACAGATTTTCACTGTTTCAAAGATAGGTGAAGATTTTGTTTTGTTTGCATTTCTAAAGAACTTTCTGAAATTCAACACTTTCTCATGCAGTCAATGGAAAGAACTTGAGATTTTTTTTAAAAAATGGAATCTGGTGAAAGCAAATCTAATATATTCATCCACTGAGGCAGAGAGCTTTGAATACTTAGCTCCTAAAAGGCTGTGTTTGAATCTCTATTCATTCAGCTACATAGGGTTTCTACCTCCTTCTACTTTTCAGTTTCTTCATCTTTAAAAGTTACATGGGTATAACATGATCTTTCCCATATTGGGAATAGCTATACTGTTTGTTCTTTGTTTGTTTGTGGCATTTATTACCTCTCAACCCACCATGGTCCTTGTCATGTTGCACAACTGGTGAAAACACTTTAAAAAATTGAATAAAGAACTAAAAACCAAACAAAACACCCCTGACTTCTCTCTAAAAATAGCTCTAAAACCAGATGGACTTCTTAAAAAACCAGACAAACCAGACATGACAAAGGCCAAGCATAATCTTCACTGCCTGCCAGAAACTTAAAGGGAATGGAGCAAGCCTGACCTTCCTCAGAAGAAAGTTCTATAACTGGAGTGCTGCTACAGAGAAAGCCTTATCACATGTATCCAACAGACTAACCTCTTGGCAAAAAGTTCATTGGTTAGGATCCAGTGGGATACTTGCTGAGGGAATTGTTTCTGTCAGTGAAATCTGAAAATGTAATTCCCCCACTCCCCTGCAGCCCACCATGCACTTCCCAAAATATGCTCCAGAGGGCATGAGAACCTTCCAGAGCTAGTTTTCTTTTCTTTTTTTTAATATAATTTTTATTATAATTCTCCATATAAAACATACAATTCTCACTGTACATTTACCGAATTGTTACAGTTATCCTCCATTCCTCTCTGGATTACATAAACTGTTATATCATTGACTATATACTATCATTATGCATCGCAACAAATTTATCACAATACCAAGATAGTTCCTGCATTTCAACCCAACTTTACATGTTCCATGATATTTCTCTGATTTTCTCCTTCTTGCTATCATATTACCATGAATTAAGAATTACTTCCTGTCAAAACCTCATCCATATCCAGCACAATTTGCCATTCTTTATTGATATCATCATCTGATTTTCCTTTCAGTCTCTGAGAGACTAACAGAGCTAGTTTTCAAGTGGCAGAGCGGGCTGCAAAAGAGAAGGAGCGAGGGATGAACATTCCTTCACATTGGTGGTCAAATGTCAGTGAGATGTTGGATGTAGGCCCCTGAAAACGACATAACTAGTCCAATGAGAGTTGGTAACTCTGTGGAGTCTCTACTTACAGATAGTTGTTCATGCTGCGAGATCAACAGATGGGCAACACCAAGACTGCAGGTCTACCAGAAAGAAGCTGGCAAGAATGGAAGGAGCTAAGAAGACACCTGTAGCAGCTGGACATAAAAAAGGCCACATCTATATTAACAACTGTATAATGTTGGCCTGACATGAGGCATAGATCCAGGATCAGACAACCCTCCTGTTTTCAGATGAATGCCTTGCCCCTCCCCACTCCAGCCTTCTTGCTGGTATACCCAGGACAGCTTATGTTGAATTCAGGAAAGTGCAAAGCCCTTCTATGGTTCATGGCCACCTGGGAGTGCAGCATGTCCAGTAGCCCCTGAATTGGGCCTGACCCTAGTCAGCTATACCCCCACAATCTTTTAGGGGGACCACCACCAAAGGTTTGAAGGGTACACCTTGCCCTGATGCCCCCAAACTGGATCCAGCCCCAGGCCATAATGTTACAGTTGTGACAGTAAAAAGCAAGCAAGAGGTTGTCATTAACAAGTACAAAAACATGTATAAAAAGAATAGGTGGAAAGGGAGGCAGCCAAAGATCAAATAGTCAGAGGAGTGACAAAGACCACCTTTTATATGTGGCAGAGCTGAGGAAGAACTGAGTGAAGCCCACAATTTATTTTCCTTCCCAAGAGGTCCCACCACCATCACCAGCCATGCACCAGTCAGCCACCTGATTGGCTTTTCCTTCCAGAGCCCATGAAGCATACTTAGGCCTCTAGGAATGAGATACGCATGAGGAGGAAAGATAGCAACTCTCTTCTGCACCTCACTGTCCTGCAAACCAAAGTTACCAGACCAGGCTGGGACCAGATCTTACAGTATCTTTCAGCATTGATAGCATTGCCATATTAGCATTAGCTCCAGCATAGCTAGAGACTCCCAAAATGTGTTAGAAATTTTTAAGAAGACTCTTGTCCCAAGCATTAACATTTCAGTGCTTCATGAATAGCCCATTTATCACATTCTCTTCACTTTCTCTGACTACTGAGACAATAGTTGTTTATCTATAGCAGGGCTTTTCCAACGGTGTGCCGTGACATGTTAGTGTGTCACCTGAAGTGTGTAGATGTGTCACCTATAATCTTGGAAATGTATGTTATTATTTATATATCATATATTTTTAAAAATATATGAAGGGTTTTCATGAGGCACATTGTGTCCCTATACATTTCATTCTTACAATTTATGTATATGTCCAGATCTCTTATAAGGGGTTAGTTTAATGTCCTGTTTGCTAGTAAAACTGAATTACAAAATGATGCATCTCTAAAAAGTGCGTCACCAACATGAAAAGTCTGGAAAGCTCTGGCCTGGCCTCCTCTACAAGACATAATACAAAGCTAAGCAAAGGGGTAGCTGCTACAATATGTCAAATACATTCAGTGGAACAGGGTCAAAAAAGGAGCTACATGGAACAATATAATAGGAAAGAGAATAGAAGATATATATAAGATGGAGAAGATATCTGCAACATTAATGCAGCCAATTTGCCATGAAGAAAATGCTTTTAAGATAATATTATAGTAATTTTTAGCCCACATAAGAGTCAAAGATACTGAGTTTCTAAGAAATTGTCATACACAATTCAAGTTGTGCTAAATAGCTTCCACTTTCAGTCTGAAGCGATCAGGGGAGGGCAAATTTGGTGAGGGCAAATTTGGCCAGTTTATGCTCTGAGGACCCACCTCTGGCTGCACCATGCCTTCTTATCCAAATAAGAAAAGATTATAACAAGGAGAAGGTACCATGGGGTCTTATTTTGAGGCTTTTGGGAGGCTTGTGGGACTGCAATTTTCTGTTTTAATACATTGCCCAACCCTGCTTTACAACACGCAAGTATTCAGCTTATTTCAATCGTGTTCAGTGCTACTGTTTCACCCGGTAGCTGCTTCTTTGCCCAGATTTTCCTCCTTGTTGTTTTATCCTCAGCTTTATTTGACAAATCAGATAGTAATTTCACAGTTAGGTATTGTATAGTGAATGGCACAATGTCACCAGATAGATAAATGATGATATCATTAAGGGTAAGCAATGGCAACTTGTATATATATATATATATGAATATTATTGCAGGGAACACCACACAACAACCCAAAGAAAGGTGAAAAACAACATGTAGCCCTCTGACCAATTTAAATTATTCACAATCACACTTCGCATATTATCAATGGACCTCACAACAGTTTTGTATGCTCTTCATAAACAATGATATAACTGGATCCAAATTAATCAGAGGGAAAAGTGAAAATCTTGCCTCTGAAATTCATTCAGTTGTACAAATTATGTGATATAAAAATTTAAACCAAATTATGGATGGATTCCATGAAATTCTAGGAGGACAAACAACAATAACAGTATTTTCCTAATAAGTATGGGAATACTTTATTATCTATTTAAAAAACAGAGTACAGAGACCATAGTAATGAAAGGCTTTCTTTCTGTAATATTGTGTGATAACTTCAATTACATCTGAAATTCCATATGACAAAAATATGTTTCACATTATCATTCATTTGTGTGCCCTACTGATACAAACAAAAGAATGGCTGGCATCCTGTTCAATGTTTAGAAGACTGTAAGCCAGACTTAGGCCTTTTCCACACCAGGCTATTAAAACGGTGCAGAGCGACCTCCAATGGAGGTCTTCTGCACCGTAGAGTGGACTGGGGTGGACTACTTTTGTAGTTCTGCACCTCAGTCCAGTTCAGAGCGACCGGAACTGGTCGCGCAGAGTGCTTTTTAAAAACCTCTTTTTAGAGGTATTTAAAAAGCACTTAGCGCACAACCCCGTGTCGCTCCCTCCACGTGCTCCGGTGCAGATTCGCAGGCACGCACAAGTGCATGCCTGCAGATCTGCCGGGGGCGGGCTTTAGGCTGGCAAGCTTCTCCGGTTGGTGCAGAGCCTCCACCAACTGGAAGCCGCCATTTTGGACGCCAGAGCAGTGCAGAGCACTGCTCCTCATCCTGACGGACTCGCCCGGACACTGCAGAGGTCCGGTGAGTAGTGTTTTTTCACGGTTCCTTTCCTGTGTGCGGAAAGTCTTGTAACTGCTGGGATCATGGTCATTATTGACTCTCTCCAAAAACTCACCTCTTAAGAAAGGCAGCACTCCAGCTGAAGGGTTCTGAGGCACTTCAGATTGGGGTCCCAGAAAATGACAACACAGTGTCATCTGGCATAATGAGAGAAGGAGTTGTAGCAAAACTCTGGGGGGTCTCATAGCCTGCTGGCTCAATGTACCCCATTACCTGAAGAAGACTGTGTCCATCATTCCCCAGTTCTCCAGTCTGCAGCACTCTGGAAACTCTTCTGTTTGGGGCACTGCCTAGCTTAAGAGGTAGATTTGAGGGAGGCATTGATAACAGATAACAGAATTCAATTGCTTTAGCTATGTTAGACATTGTAGGATCTCAGCCCTCAGTTACTGCTGGTTTTCTGACTGCTGAACACATACAGTGATTTCGTAAATATGATTATGCTATCAGAAAAAAGCTATGAGATGATGCATTCCTGCCCTCTCTTCCCTTCCAACTAGTCTGGAGCATAAATACCTCCTGCTAGAGTCAACTAGAGTTAGTGGTTACATCTGAAACAGTGTTAAACATGACTTAAACATGATTACAGGTGATCTGGAATCACTTTTGCAGCATAATTTCAGATCCTAGATAAGGTATTATTCCATCTAAAGTGATTAATTCTGGGGCTGGCAAAACAATTTACAATTAGATCAGTCGAGGGAAATTTACACTCTAGGAAGGACAGGTAAAGGAGAATATAGTCTGATAGCACACTCTTGTGTGTGTGCTTGTGCTTTATGACAATCCTATTAATTTCATAGTATTTTCTTAGACAAGGAATACTCAGAGGTGGTTTTGCCATTTCCTTCCTCTGAAATGTAGTCTACAGCACTTGGTATTTGTTTGCAAGCTCCTATCCAAGTACTAACCAGGCCTGACTCTCCCTTAGCTTCCAAGATCAGACAGACTATGGTGTTTTTAGACACATGGTTAAATAAGCAGCAGCTGAACATGTTTTCTGATCAAACTGCTTACCTGTATTATCTGCAGGAATTTTCCCTATCAGGGATTCACAGTATTTTGGGATAATTAGTTCTTTTTTCCATTAAACAGACGTATAACTACATTACAATTGCTACAGAACCTAACTACCTAACTTCACTCGTCCTGTGGTACAACTTAAGTTTTTTAAAGTTACTCTCATGGTTACAGGGGTGTGGTTTCACTAAATGGTCACACTTCATATGGTTCAGCTATTGGCTCATCCTGTGCCTTCTGCTGCTGCCCCAGAATCTTTGCAGGCACAGAGAGAAAATTAGGTGGACAGGAGGTGTGTTTTATACCACAGGCTTGGAGCATTTAGAATTTTAAGAAATAACAACTAAAAATACAGTGGGTCCACTGTATCCATGATGGATTCATTCCAGGACCCCTCACAAATACTAAAAATTGCTTGTTTTCAAGTGAAAAAATGGCAGAGGGCAGCAGCAATCGCCACTGCCACGTCCCTGCCAAAGCCCCAAGGCAGCCAGCAGCTCCTGGAAGAAGCTCTTCATCACCCTGTGATTGTTGGCAATGGAGGCGGTCCCAATTCTGGTTGCCCATTTGCGGGCAAGCAACCAGGATTGGCAATGATGCCCTCAATAATCCCAGGGTAGCCACCAGTTCCTCTACAAAGCTGTTTGCCACCCTGTGATGATTGGCAGTGTACTGCTTGCCATCTTGGTCACTTGTTTGCAAGTTAGTGACTAGAATCTGGAGGAGGTCAGAAAGGCTAAAGCACAGAACGAACTTAGGCTGGCCAGAGACTTTAAAAACAATAAAAAGGGTTTTTTTAAATACGTCCACAGCAAAAGGAAAAAGAAGGAGACGATAGGGTCGCTGAGCAGAGAAGATGGTGAATTACTCACAGGGGGAAGAGAAAAGGCAGAATTACTTAACACCTTCTTTGCCTCAGTATTTTCCCAAAAGGATACAAGCACTCAACCTGGCGGTTAGGGAGCAGGTGAGGAAGCAGGGGCAATGAGGCATGTAATAGATAGAGAGGTGGTACAAGAATACCTGGCCACACTGGATGAATTCAAGTCTCCAGGGCCAGATGAATTGCATCCTAGGATATTAAAAGAGCTGGCAGAGGTCATTTCGGAACCGCTTGCTACAATCTTGGAGGACAGGAGAAATTTTGGAGGACAGGACAAGTTCCAGCAGACTGGAAGAGAGCAAATGTTGTCCCCATCTTCAAGAAGGGAAAAAAAGAGGACCCAAATAATTATCGCCCAGTCAGCCTGACATCAGTACCCGGAAAGATCCTGGAGCAGATCATTAAGCAGTCAGTTGCTAATCACTTAGAAAGCAAGGCGGTAATCACGAGAAGTCAACATGGATTTCTCAAAAATAAGTCATGCCAGACTAATCTTATCTCTTTTTATGATAGAGTTACTAGCTTGATAGATGAAGGGAATGCTGTGGATGTAGCATATCTCGATTTCAGTAAGGCCTTTGACAAAGTACCCCATGACATTCTTGCAAAGAAACTAGTAAAATGCGGGCTGGACAGGGCTACTGTTAGTTGGATTTGTAATTGGTTGACCGACCGAACCCAAAGAGTGATCATGAATGGCTGCTTTTCATCCCGGAGAGAAGTGACTAGTGGGGTGCCACAGGGTTCTGTCCTGGGCCCGGTGCTGTTCAATATTTTTATCAACGACTTGGATGAAGGAATAGAGGGCATGCTCATCAAATTTGCAGATGACACCAAATTGGAAGGGGTTGCTAATACGCCAGAGGACAGGATCAAAATTCAAAATGACCTGGATAGATTGGAGAGCTGGGCCAAGGCTAACAAATGAAATTCAACAGAGAGAAGTGTAAGGTCCTACACTTAGGTAGAAAAAATGGAATACGGAAATATAGGATGGGGGACACATGGCTGGATAGCAGTACGTGCGAAAGGGATCTAGGAGTCTTCAGAGACCACAAGCTGAACATGAGTCAGCAGTGTGATGCGGCAGCCAAGAAAGCCAACGCAATTCTCGGCTGCATCAACAGGAGTATGGTGTCTAGATCGAGGGTACCACTCTACTTTGGTTAGACCTCATCTTGAATACTGTGTCCAGTTCTGGGCACCCCAATTCAAGAAGGACATGGTCAAGCTGGAGCAAGTCCAGAGGAGGGCGACCAAAATGGTGAGAGCCCTGGAAGCCATGCCCTATGAGGATAGACTTAGAGAACTGGGTATGTTTAGTCTGCAGAAGAGAAGGTTAAGAGGGGACATGATAGCCATGTTTAAATATTTGAAGGGATGCCATGTAGAGGAAGGAGAGGGCTTGTTTTCTGCTGCTCCAGAGACCAGGACAAGGAGCAATGGATTCAAGCTGCAGGAAAGGAGATTCCACCTGAACCTCAGGAAGAACTTCCTGACGGTCAGGGCTGTCCGGCAGTGGAATATGCTGCCTCGGAGTGTAGTGGAGTCTCCGTCCTTGGAGGTTTTTAAGCAGAGGCTAGATGGCCATCTGTCGGGAGTGCTTTGAGGGTGTTCCTGCATAGCAGGGGCTTGGACTGGATGGCCTGTGTGGTCTCTTCCAACTCTACATTTCTATGATTCTATGATTCTATGATGCTCACAACAATCCCAAGTGACAAGCAGCTTCTGGAGGAAGTTCCTTGACACTCTGCGAAGGTTGGCAGCGGCAGTGGTCCTGATCCCAGTCTCTCTTTTGCAAATGAGTGACCAGGATTGGGAGTAGCTGTGCTGCCAATCATTGCAAGATGAGGAGCTTCCTCCAGGAGCTGCTGGCTGCCCTGGGATTGCTGAAGGAGTTGCTCCTGATCCTCATCACTCACTTGTGAATGAGCAACCAAGACTGGGGACAGCCCTGCTGCCATGTTCCTGCCTAAGCTCTTCCCAGCCCTGCAATGGTTGAGGCAAGGGACCAGCAAGCTCTCTTCCTGATACCCTTCCTCTAGGGAGCACACAAGTTGCCTACTTTGTAGGGCACCTGGGTTTTGCCTGGCTCAAGGCCTTGGCACTGCCTTCCCTGCTGCCCTGGTATCATTTCCGCACTGTATGTCAGGTAATTTAATTTTTAAAATATTTTTTCACTTTTAACTTTGCGTAGGGTTAAATTCATGAATGCTGAGCTTGTGAGTACCACCGGCCCCCTGTAATTGTTTTTGCTACTCCTGAGAATTGTGAAAGTAAGGCATCACTTTTAAAATTGTAACTATAATAATAATTTCTAAAAATTCTTCAGAACACTAAGATAACTAATTACTTTTAAAAGCAACTTCATAAACTCCAGTTACACCACTCACGAATATCTAATAATACCAAAATTGAAATGTAGTGTGTACTTACTTGGAAGAAAATTCAGCTGTTACAGTGACACTGTAAGAAAAAAAGTTTTGCAGTTGTATTTTAAAACACACAAATATAAAGGAAAGTTTTAAAAGAAAGTTTAAAATAATAGAATCCTGAGCCGTTGAGATATATCCCCAAGTAGAAACAAGGTACCATTTATGATATTCCCTCTGAGTACAGGCTGTTGAACTGAGTGGGGACATCCAGCACATGCTCTCACACCACAGGCACACTGCATAACAAATTAAGCTCTGACAGAGCAGATCTGCTGTTTGGTATGTGAAGGAGGAAATGGACATGAGACATCCCTTTCCTCCCTTCTGATCATCTAACAAGTGATCAGTGCTGTCAGATTGAAATACTGAACTTCGGCCTGTCAAGTGCTCCACAAGCAGCAACTTTAGGTTGGAAGGATATGATCCATTTTACATTTATCTAAATGTAAATCCCACTGATTTGTAAGTAAATACAGCATTGCAATTTAGGGATTTCAGGGTTCAGGAACCAATCATTATTTTTATCACTATCTTTCCTATTGATTTGGTTCATTAGTTTTTGACTCACAATGCAGCCAGAAAGATACCAGAGCCAAAGCAGTTCATCTGAAAGAATAACTAAAAATTTGCTATATACAAATTTAGGCATTCTCAAAGTCTCTTTGGATATGTCCCACTTCTAGGGTTGATTTTTTAAAGAAATCTCATTATACTTCCTATGCAGCGAGGACATTAAAACTTCAATTTTGAAATAATCCCAGATTTTGGTTTCCATTTTAGCAGAACAAACTGTAGGGGCTTTTTGTTGTAGTGGTTGTTCTGGCAAACAGAATAGGTCAGACCTGATCTTTGTCAAGACAGGAAACGCTAGGCATTATGCTTCCTGTCTCTGCCAGAGACAGAAAGGTACTTACCCTGCAACAGAAAGGAGTATTCTCCTTTGAACCTTCATTGGTAGGAGGAGGAGGGAAATCAGTAGTTATGGGGCTGGCCATATAATCTTTCCATGGGTCAGAAGCGTGTGAGGATCCTGTGCGTGCATATATGTGTGTTTTAATAACAATATAATTGTGCTCTAATTTTCATGAGGCTTGAAGAGAAGCTTTCACTTGACCAGTGTTGCTGCTGCCACCAAATGATTCTCTTTTATTGGCTCCTAGGCACTCAAATCTCTAGGCAAGCTAAAGGTCTCTATCTTAAGTGCTGTTGTTTATTTTAAGATAACATACCTAGATGTCTGTTGCTAGATGCACCTGGATCACTTGCTGCTTTTCAAATTCTGACAAGGTATCTAACATTTCATAAGACTTCAAAAATATAAGGAGTATGTCCCCATATTAATCTTCACTTTTCCTTTGCTAAGATCAATAAAGTACAGTGTGAAATCTGCTGAACATATGATGAAGAAAAAACTGCCTTTGTCATGGTTGTCATAGCTTCACTTTAAATGGATTCAAAAATGAGTTTGAAATAGCTTAGATATACTTAAAGTATAAAGACATTCCACAGACTGAAGCACAAGAACATCTGGATCAAGAAGCTAAGGAAGCATACTAAACTGTCATGAAAAGACAGTCCCCTAATTGATTTCCTTCACAGAGAGAATGAGGCTCAAAATACACATTATATTAAATGCATAACATGCAGCTGCGTAGTGCTTTTTTAATTTTGAGTAAGTTTTTATGGTACTTACCTGAATTTGGCCCAGTATACACAGATGTTTTTTATTTACAAATTTGGAACATTCATGTAGGGCTTAAAAAGAGGAAGATGCCAATGACGCTTATAGAGTCCAACTTCTTAAAACCCTGCATGGGGGGGGATATTTTGGATGAAGACCAGTGGGGGCAAAAAAATTTAACATCTGCACTTGTGTACGCTAACCCTGCTCCAGACTGGAGCCTTGCACACAAACTCAAAGGTCTTCTTGGTGAGACCCCCTAGACCAGTGGTTCTCAACCTATGGGTCCCCAGATGTTTTTGGACTTCAGCTCCCAGAAGCCCTGAGCATTGACCATAGTGGCTGGGGCTTCTGGGAGCTGAAGTTTACAAACATCTGGGGACCCACAGGTTGAGAACCACTGCCCTAGACTCTGGAATTCCCTTACTAGGCAATTTGAAATTGCCCCATCCTTGTTTTCCTTCTGCTGGCAGATGCAGATGATGATGATGGCAATGATTTTGACAGACTTTTGAGAACTAAAAGTTTTTTAAAAGAGTAAACTTTTAAGGCACATTGTACTGTTTTAATTGCTTTTAAATATTTTTAATGGTATGTTTTAAATTGTTTTTAATATTACTGATAATTTAATTCCATTTTCACACCCATCTTTTGTATGTTTGAACTACAGTCAGCTCTCCACATTTGCTAAAGTTAGAGGTGCAGGATTCCCACAAAAGTGGAAAGCCTGCAAAAACCAAAATGTGTGTCTTTGGGAAGGAGACTGAGGCATTGTGGAGAGAATGGGCACCCAAGGTCTCAATCAGGCTGGGAGAGAGGGTAAGGGGATGAGTAGATATGGTGGCCCTATACTTCCTCTTTCTTGGGTGTGGGGGGGCATCTGGAGAGGGTTTGTGGTGCGGAGAAATCAGGCTGCAAGCCATCCTTAGCTGATCAGGCAGTGGCTGATGGAAGGGGAGGAGAAATACTAGAGACAGGTTTTTAAAGGGCTGTGCAGCCTGATCAGAATTGCTAAGAGGGAAAGTTTCCCCGGAAAAGAAGTATCTGAGGTGGAGCGGCAGGGGCTGAAGAAATTCACAAATAATCAAATCTGTGAAAGTCACAATTGCAAATGTGGAGAGCCAAATATAGGTTGTACTTATTTTAATTTGACAGCTGCTTTGAATTCCAGATTTGAAGACAAGACAGAACATAAATAAAGTTTATTATTAGTAACAGTTAATAATAAGAATTCCACAATAAAAAGGGGGTGTTAAAAAGCACCATACAGGATTGATGTATCATGCAGCTTGATTCTGAGAAGGATTTACATACATAAACTAAAATACCTAATCTCAGAACACTGGTTCTGTTCCATACGGATTCATGAGACAGGCTTCCAACATTCTATGAATGTCACCAACAAAATAACCATGTGTATATAACTGGGAAATTATATGTAACAAATTAAAAATGTAAGAATGGCCTTATTGAATCCAAGCATCCAGTGCCGCATTTTTTTTATAGAGGCCAGGGATCACAGTATGACATTTCAGTGATACCATTCAGAAAGCATTTTCACAGGAATCCTCTCCTAGGAGTCATAAGACACTAAAAAAAAATGTTTGAGAATTCTTTCAAAATCTCCCTTGGCCATGCTGGCTGAGGATAATGAGAGCTATGGTCCAATACATTTGGAGAATACCCAACTGGGATGGCTGATTAATATTATGCAATAGGAGGGGTGTGTGTCCATGTGCCTTCAAGCTACCTGTTGACTTATGGTGACCCCACGGATTTCAGAGTTTTCTTAGGCAAGGAATATTCAGAGGTAGTTTTGCCAGTTCCTTCCTCTGAAATATAACCTACAGCACCTGGTATTTGTTGACTATTTCCCATTCAAGTACTAACGTGGGTTGACCCTGCTTAGCTTCCAAGATCAAACAGGATCTACTGCCTTAGAGTATTTACTACTTTTCAAAAAAAAAACTGATCACACTGCAGTTTGTCTACAGCAGAAAATAACATTTTTGTCTCAAACATTATACTGTCATCCAGTGGTCATTATAATGAACTACACAATTCTTCTATTTTATACAAATAAGTATTCAGACCATCATCACCTAAATAAAAAATACAGAAATGCTAATGCTAATAATACTCCAACCAGATAATGTACTAAATTTAATCTCTAACTAAGAACTAAATATTGTGGGTAACTTGTAGTGCTTAAATATTATTAGACTGCTACTGTCATGATGAAAGCCAGCGTGGTATAGTGGTTTGAGAGCAGGGCTACAACTCTGGAGAACAGGATTTGATTCCCTGCTCAGCCATGGAAACCCACTGGGTGTGTCACACACTCTTTGAGTAGCATAGTCCCGCAAGTAAATCCGATTTCACAGAACTGTAACACAGATTAATCATGATTACATAGGCAAAATGACAAAGGAAGAGGATCAAATAGGAAGACTATTCTTCACATAGAAACAGAAAAAAAACACATATGGGGTCATCTGAGAGAAGTTATGTCTCCTGTCTCTTTGGCACCAACTCTTATCCTTTGATTTACATGAGCTATTCAGAGGCTCTTCCACCAAGCCCAATGTTTCTGTTCTTGAAATGGCTGGGTTTAAAAAAAAAGGTCAGAATTCAGCTCAGTCCTGAGTCCATTTAAAACAGGAAACTGATGTCCAAGCTCATTTTCAGAAAAGTGGAAAGATTTTGAAGACAAAAAGAAGGAAAGTTGATCTCAACTTGTGCCCATGGTGGCATTCATGAAACTCAGCTCTCTCAAGAAGCAGAGGTTATGGTCTTGCCAAGCCAGATTCCTTATGCTAGTTCTACCAGGGATCAGTCTTCTTCTACAAAGGAGTTAGGTGCTTTGAAACAGCCAGCCCTCCAGAGCATAATAAAACAGGCAGAGGACAGGGCTAGGCAACTGCTTAATTATCCTGCTTAGATATGAAACCAAAAGAGCCACTGCTCTCTGTTTCTCACACTGGAAAGAGCAACACAGTCTCTGAAGGTTATCTCCTTTCTCTGGAAGATTCCAAGATGAGTACCCAAGTTCCATATGCCAAAGCTGTACTTCCCAAAAATATGTGATAAAAAACTATATTAGCTGGTATATTTCAACAGTGTTGAAACAGTGTAAAGCAGGCAAATCTCCAGGGCTATCCAAGAGCATTTTGCTGCCTGAGATAAAAGATAAAATGCTTGTCCACTTCATTCCGTCTTCAGAAGGATCTTACTTCAACATTGGTGAGGGAACAGCATCCATAAGTGCAGTGCTACTCAAAGTGATACTGCCTGGACCTTAATAATTCATAAGTGATCCGTAAGAGGGGAGGGATCCAATAAGAGTTTCCAGAGAAGAAAGAAATAGTTGTAGCTATGTAGCTTTGCACATGAGAGACAGAGAAAAAAAGGTTGCCTTCATCAGACAGACTGAGAAGCACTGCTCTAGTGCTTCTGAGGGGGCTGGACCACTGAGGGAACATGAGGCAGGCGACCACACACAGTTCTCTCCCACAACAATTCACAGTTCCTTCCTGCCCCCTCAGGGCCTTTCTGCATTACACAGTTATAGTGCTATTATTCCACTTTCAACATCCTGTGGAATTCTGGTGTGTATAGTTTATTTACTGAGGCCAAAGAGCTCTCTGGCTGAGAATTCTAGATGCCCCTCCCTAAACTGCAAACCCCAGGACTCCACAGGATGTTGAAAATGGAATGATAGCACTACAACAGTGTAGGGCAGAAGTCCTCAGCATCTGCTGCTTGAGGCAGCCACACAACTCTGTTTGGAGGTAATGCTAGCTCTGCAAATCCCAGTGCTAGTCCTAACTTTGCAAAGGAGGAGGGGACAGGAAAGAAAAACAGCTGAGCATTAAAATCCCCTCCCTCAACAAGGCATTTATGTCCCCCTTCAAGGATGTTGGGAACACAGAAGATGAGATTATGATCCCCCTCACCTGTCCACCACACAACATATAGAGGAGACATACCTCCAGGCTGAAAAAGGCAGGACAGGGAGAGGTACCCACCCGCCACCCAAATCAAACGCAGTTACATATTCCCTCCCCACACCCGGAAGGCCTCAAAACTGCAGCAAGATCAGCAGGCCTCAAGCCTGTTGTAGGCTGCCTGACTCTTTACCTAGGCTGAAGAAACAAGAAAGTCAAAGTCTTGCCCCCAGTCTACTAACAAAAATGTAGTTATGTTCCTTCAATAGTTAATTTCACTGAGAAATAGTTAATTTCCATTCAAATTATAAAGGCCTAACACCTGAGTCTTCTATTTTACCTTAACTTGGGCAAGACAACTGTGGACTGTGGCTCAGTGTTCTCTGGTGGCTTATTCCTTTCTGACTAGAAATGTTAATGAAGTAGTCTTCATTAAATTATTTGTACTGTTCAGAGAGGGCACCAGAAGTCATAATGTTTTCCTCAATAATTTGGAACACGCTGCAAAGTTACCTATTTTTCAGTCCCGTGTATATGCATTGGCCCCTCATGTATACACTTTACATAAAAAGTCCCAATTTCATCACCATTTTGCTTGGTCCCAATTTCATCACCATTTTGTCACGTAATTTTGATTTACTTAGCAACATTTATCTTATTAGTTCTAGGAGTTTAACGTTCTGTCTATACATACACACACGTGTGTGTATATGTGTGTGTGTGTGTGTGTGTGTGTGTGTGTATAATGTATGTACAGATACACATACATACATACAGCACCCTTTTCTTGAATGGGGCCCAAAGCAGGATCACGCATGATTCAGAATGAAATACTTGAATTAAAAATTAGTAATTAAAACATTTAAAAATTACATGTTATCATATTATAGGGTTGCCAAGAGTGAAAACTAGAGATGGTTCCTTTATATTTAATGTGTGTGGAGAGGCGGAAACTTCAGCAGGTGTTTCTTGTTATCTGATTGTGTGAAAAACAACACCTGCCAAAACTTCCTCTCCTACTCAACCATTAAAAGCATAGGCGCCATCTCCAGTTTCATCTTTGGCAATGCTAAATATTATTACAACATCAATACTCAAAAACAATATAGTATCATTTAAAACCATGACAAGAGCTGACACAATGTGTCATTTTCAGTACTTGTTTACTTAAATTATAAACTACTTTTTCCCTTACTAAACAAATGGGAGTTGTCATGGAATTTTGCTGAATAAATCAAAATGATAGGACGAAATTTCATTATTGTGGGTAACATGGAGAAATAGTGTTTAAAATTAGGGTAATAGAAAGATAAACCTGTGTTTGTACTCAGGACAGAAATAGAGAACATCTGCTCTGTGTTTCAAATATTTCTTAAAACGGTTCTCTGATAGTCGCACCAGCAGCCATGGTGAACCCTTATCAGTAGCCTACTCGTGTTTAAAGCAGAAAAAGACAGGCAGTAAGTAGATAAAGCTTTTAATACAGAAAGGTTTTAAAGAAAGGGATAGTGGTGCTGTATTGTTTTCAACTTAATAGTTTTTAATTGCTTTTATCTTTTCAATTCCTTTATATTTTTTAAGTGTGTATTTAAAATTTTTTAATACTGTGAATAGTTTAATTCCATTTCAATGTTTTAAATGTTTTTAGCTGTATTGTTCTTTTTAAAATTGTGGGCAAGTCACACTCTCTCAAACTCAGAGAAAGGCAAAGGAAAAACCAATCTGAACAAATCTTGCCAAGAAAACCTTGTGATAGGTTTGCCTTAGGGTCACCATAACTTGGAAATTACTTGAAGGCATGTAATAACAAACTGCCTTAAGTCCCAATCTTGGAAGAAAGGTGGTATGCTATTATTACTACTGATAACAACTTCAATAGGGGATAGTACCATAAGCTCTCTTGTATTGGTGTATGTGTGTGTGTGTGTGTGTGTGTATAGAACCTGCAATAAAACATTGCAAAAGGAAAAGACGTTTTTGATCATTTTGAGGGCCACCCCTCCCCATCACTTCCCATTCAGGTTTTATCCCCCAAAGCATTTTCCACTTATGCTTCATATTCCCCTGAAAACAATGGCACTCACACTTAATATCAGAAATAGAGCATAAAAAAGAGGAAGAGAAAGTGAGGGAAGAAAAAAGAATGTAACAACACCTTTAAGACTACCGCAACTGGCTAGGGTTTTTTTTACAAGCTTTCATGGAAATAATCCCACTTCTTTGGGTGCAGTCCAGAAGCAGTAGGTTTATATCCAGTAAAGCCCATGAAAAAAGTAAAAACCAGTTAGTCTTAAAGGTGCTGCTACATTCCTCTCTCCCCCTTCCCCTCCTTTCCTCCTTTTTTATGCTGCAAGTGACTGACATTGCTGTTTCTTTCCAAAACAGAGCAGATAGGGATAACAGGAGGGGAGGAAGGGAGTGATATCTTTAAGATTAACCAGTTTATTTCTGCATAAGGTTTCAGGGACTACAGGCCACTTCTTCAAATGCATGAGAAATCCTTGGCTGAGTGAATATGTTACATTAATTTTCTGATGTGTGAAGGAGTAGACTGTTTCATTAAGAGCAATGCAAATTAGTTGCTTTATTTCTCCATTAAGAATGTGGGAGGGAAATTAGTTTCCACCTCTGGCTTTCCACTTATTTAAAATAATTCTTCATTACTGTTGTACACACACATACTCAGTGGGAGTTTTTCATAGAATCATAGAAATGTAGAGTTGGAAGAGACCACAAGGGCCATCCAGTCCAACCCCCTGCCATTGATTGGTTGAAAAAAATCAAAATTAATCCTAAAGAGACTAAGATTTCAATCTAACACACACTCACCATTTTGCTTAATGGGATATACTTCTAAGAATATAAGAAGAACCATGCTGGATTAGACAACATGCGCATCAATATGTTTGACAATTGTGGTCGAAGATTTAAGCTGATTGGCTAGTAATTTCCTGAAGCTCTTTTTAAAAATTGTATTACAGTGACCAGGATCACGCTGTCAAACAGGTGTGTTGTTGTTGTCTGATTTTTAATTTAACAGATTAAACCTACCTAAATACTGTAAAGGCACCAGATTCTGTGTTATCTTGAAAGCTAAGCAGGGTCAGCCATGGTTACTACTTGGGTGGGATACTGCCAAGAAATACTAGATGCTGTAGGCTATATTTCAGAGGAAGTAATTTGCAAAACCATGTGTGAGTATTCCATGCCTAACAGAACCCCATGAAATTCATGCAGTCACCATAAGTCAGCACAACGTGAAGGCACATAACACACATGCCACACCCCTGTTAACTTAATACCAGTCAGAGTAGAAGCTGTCACCTCCAGTCTGGTGTAAATTGTGTAAACGAGAGTAAGAATTAGGTATCCTGAGGATCTGTGAGGTTTCGGACTGAGCAGATCCCAGCCTGCTGTTACAACCCTCCTCACACACACACCCAATATTCTTTGTAGAACGTATGTAGTTTTTCTCACATGGAGCTTTTACATGGGAAAAATAGTGCTTTCTCCTGTTGACAGAGGGGCACATTTTCCAAATCCTAACCTCCTTCAGTGAGCTAGTTCCAGGGTTATCTTGCACTTTAAAGCATCCTTTCTTTCACACAATTTATAAAGCACAGCCAAGGCTTAATTAACAGGATGGATGCCTTGACAACATACATAGTCTTGTTGATCATATATCATTACCACAATGTTATTTGTGTTGAAAATGTCATAGTAACAATAGACAAAATGAAAGAAAATGAAAATGACTTAATTGCTCCATTCTTAAAAGATGCTGCCTCAGTTCTCTTGAACTTTCTGGACTGAGTTTCAAAGTAGTGTCACAGCATGTAGCATTTTTCTGGCAATGTGAATATACAGAAAGAAATCACCACACTAGTGCAGCACACTATTAGGTCTGATCTACCTAACTATCAACAACCATAGAAGCTCTTTAATCAATTGCAGAATATGGAGCATGACTTAGAGGAGAGCTGGGTGCAATGTCTTATCTGCGTAGCGTCTAAACACATGTTAAAACTCTAATGGCATTAAGTCAGAAGAGAATTTGTAGGTTGTCCACACCAAATCCTTGTTCAGTGAAATGATAAGGCCCATAGTTAATGTAATTGTATGTGCCTCATATCTAAAAGTCATTTGTTTTGTTATATTGGAGCTTCAGCATAGCTGAAGAGATTTGCCATACTTGGAATTTGCTATTGCTGTACAAACAATTGCCTACACTGTTTCTACCTCCATGCGTGCATGATATCACACAAATGATTTATTTTGTGGTGCAGGAAGACACATTGCTATGTAAGCGCATTTTAGAAACATAACATAGAAAGTAATTATGTAAGGCAGGAGAAGGAACCTTGCAATCAAACAATTGCCACCCTAATCCAAAAGGACCAAAATGCATTTACTTCAAAATCTCACTAGAGGGCATCAATCTCTTCATCACAGGCTCAGCAAGCTGCCAAAAAAATTGTTGTTGTTTTTTTAAGGGGAGTGGATAAACAGTACTGATTGTAATTCCAGCATCCTGCTTACAACACAGTCACTGGGAATTTGCCAAAACAGATCAAACCTGAACCAAGCACTGTAAAAAGTCTGGGGCATTGTGAAGACCCAGTGCAACCATAACTACAAGTATATCCTACTCCAAGTGTGTAAAATATAGGGAAATATACTGCAAGGAAAGGACATTGCAACATGATGCCAGGTGCCAGCTGGAAACAAAGTGCGTTAAGTTTCTGCTGTAAAGCAAGCATAGTACATTGTCAAAAAGACTAGCAGCCTTTTTGCAAGTCAAGAATGGACTACAAAAGACCATTGTTATGAATATCATTCTTTGTGCACATCTCTTACAGCAGACAACTGCACTAAAATAGCACTTATTAAATACACAACTTCCGCCTTGCCAAAGAGTAATAGGTTGATGAACCAATGTTCACTATATGGATGCCAATGTAAACATTAGGTGTATGACAATAGTATTATCATTGCTTCTTCCAGGATACTCCCTTTTTGGTAACATTCATCCCTGTGCACTCTTCAGCTTGCCTAGTGACTACAGAAGATCTCACAAACAGATGGCACCAAGAAAATGTAGATGCACTTTCTTTTGTGCTACCTACAGAAGGCGTTCTTTAAAGGAAAGTGATAGAGAGAATAGCCTTGAGCAGAATGTTCACCTTGAGATCAGAGTGTTCTGCCAGTATATGCGGTGCCCATGCCTTGGAATCTTTCCTGGAAGAAAGGCAACCTTTAATTAAGCATATAAATTTATAAAATACTTCAAGTCAGAGTATGAAAAAAATATTTTCTTTTTGGATTACAACTTCAAGAATTTTTCTAAAATATACAGTCCAAAAATACCTTTTCTAAGTTCTTGATTGCCCTGTTCATGAAACCAGGCTTCCATAAAATCCTGTAGCCCCTCTTTCAGAATAACTGGAGTATAGGATTTCATCCTACATCTATCTTTTAAAACAAAGACAAAAAGACTTTGTTGTTATCTGCCATCAAGTTGACTTTGTCTGATGGCAATTCTATGAACCAGAGACCTCCAAGATCCCCATTTGTCGACTGTCCTGCTTATGTCTTGGAAACTCGGGGCAGTGGCTTCCTTGATTCAGTCAATCCGCCTGCAGTGCTGTCTCTGTCTTTTCCTACTCCCAACTTTATCAAGAGTTATTGTCTTTTCCAGTAAGTCACAAAGCCTCATGAGAAGCCCAAAGCTGGACAACCTCAGCTTGGGCTATTTCTGCACTAGCCGGTTGCAGTCCTATTATTCCACTTTCAACATCCTGTGGAATTCTGGGATTTATTGTTTATGGAGAGGCACTTAGAATTCCCAGAGAGAGCTCTTTGACCTCAGTAAACTACAAACCCCAGAATTCCACAGGATGTTGAAAGTGGAATAGCAGCACTATAACAGTGTAGTGCAGAAATGGCTTAGTAATCTTGGCTTCTAGTGAGAGTTCAGGCTCGATTTGCTCTCAGACCCATTTATTGGTCATTTTAATGGCCCATGATCTCTGTAGAACTCTCCTCCAGCACATTTCAAGCTGATTTTCTTCTTGTCAGCTTTCTTCACTTTACTGTCCAGCTTTCAAAACCATATGTAGGACGTTAATGTGGCAGCAGTCTTTTTTTTTTTCATTTTCCAAAATAAAGAGTGCTGCCACATTCATGCTACTGAATACATTAATACTAAGATCACTGACTGATGCCATAATGAAGCAAAACAAAAAAAAGGGGGACACTGGGAACAAAATATTCTGATTACTTTTCCCTGTAGTTCTTTTTTTTTAATTTCATTGAATACCTATAAAAATGACAAGAACAGAACAGAACATATAAGAAAACAGACAATAGACAAAAAAATGCACATTAAAAATATTCTAAATTAAACTATTTAACTTGCACTGCCTAAACCATAACTACCAAACCCATCTAATATAAATAAACAATTAACTCAACATATAAACAATAACATACAATTAAAAAGTGGTTTCCACCCCAACCATCAACTGCTAATGGTAAATTATGCAAGCCCCAGTGTGATAAAGTTAATGTAACTGAAACTGACATTTACTGATTAATCTTATTTTTATAGTAAAAATTATTAGGTAAATCAATTAATTAATTTAAACGTGAATAGGTAAACACATGTATATTCTCAAACGGATTTGCATTTACAGTCGGTCACCCGGAAAA
This sequence comes from Iguana delicatissima, assembly GCA_948472985.1. Taxonomy (NCBI): domain Eukaryota; kingdom Metazoa; phylum Chordata; class Lepidosauria; order Squamata; family Iguanidae; genus Iguana; species Iguana delicatissima. Next base: position 461,356 of record CAOKZL010000229.1, read on the forward strand.
ACGAAACAAACCTCCGTCCCCTGCTCAAGCCAGTTTCCTAGAATGTAGTTGGTGGCTACAGTCAGCGAGCTGTCGTCTTACTCAGCTAGTCACAGAGAGGAATGGAATGAGGCTTCCACGCGCGCCCATGACGATTTCCGCACTAGACTGTTATAGCGCTATGATTCCGCTTCCAACATCCTATGGAATCCTGGGGTTTGCCGTTTAGGGAGGGGCCAAACCCCAGGATTCCATAGAATGTTGAAAGCGGAATCATAGCGCCATAGCAATCTAGTGCGGAAATGGCCTATTCCCCCCCCCCCGGAGAAGCACAACTCCGACTTGCAAGACGGGCCGCTCCTTCCGAGTTTGCTGCGCAACCGCTCAAAAGCGGCGCGCTGCCTCTGACTCCCCGGCTGCTTTTCCTGAACCCGCCCGGAATGCAGGTGGGTGGCTACAAAGGCGGCAACCGGCGTGAAGTCATCGGATATCCCGGCTCCTTTCCCCCGCTCGGAGAGGTCCCGCAGACCTGCCCGCGGTCAGCAGCTCCCAGGGGAGCGTGGCGTGGCTGGGAAGCGCGGGGCCGTCTGGCGTTCGAGCAGAGAGGTAAGGCGGCAGCGGAGGAAGAAGTAACTAGTTTTTGGCGAGGGGAAGCTGAGAGCGGACGAGCGAGAGACTACCTCGGGGGAGCCAAAGGAAAGTTTGTCGAGGCTCGCCGCCCCGCCATCCGTGGCGTTCCCCGAGCGAAGGCGAGCCTCTCCGACGGGCTCGCTCCGGCTCAGCGGCCGCGACGAACTTTCGCCGCGCAGAAAGCTCGTCCCACGCGAGGGCGGGAAGCGTGGCTTCCTTGGGAAAAGCGGCCGAGGGATGAATTCGCACCGGGCGCCGTCGCAGCTGTATCGTTGCTTAGGCCATTCCCGCACTAGCATGTTATAGTGCGATGATTCCACTTTCAACATCCTGGGAGTTGCAGTTTAGGGAGGGGCCCTAAACTGCAAACCCCAGGATTCCAAAGGATGTTGAAAGTGGAATCATGGCACTATAAAAAGCTAATGCGGGAATGGCCTTAGTTTATTATTTTTGGTGAATCTTTAAGCAGCCCGCCGCGGCGCAGGCATAAACAACACAAACGAGAAACGTATCAAGCGAGCCTAGAAACGGTAAAAATTAGCAGCAGGCCTTTGCGTGCAGGAGACCGGAGCCTTTGAAGGTGTGGGTCAGGGTGTTACTTCACTGATCTGGGGGGAGAGGGAGGGAGAGGAGGGAGACCATTACCCAGCCATTGTTTTAAAGTGGGTCAGCTTCATTCGGGCGAGGCTGGTCCAAATTCCTTAATTCTTCAATGTGATGCTGGAGACAGCTTTTGCAGAAGTCGAATGCTTGCAGAAAACCTTGTGCCACTGCAAGGGAGTAGTTATTTATTTATGTATGTATGTATGTATGTATGTATGTATGTGTGTAGCTTTGTTCGATTAGGGGTCCCTCAGGCTCCTAAAGCTGACCTGTGGAAGTCAAATGTGTGTTATGGGGAGGAGTCACTTTTGAAAGAAGGGAGAGGGTTTTTGTTTTTTGTTTTTTTTTAAATACAACATATTCAAGTTGGTGGCCATGCCACTAAGGTAGTTCTCTCCAGGTCAGTAGGTCCCAATTCTCGGGAAGAAAGATTTCTACTGCATCAGTGAGCGCATAAGGTTTCGTTTCTGTAGCTCAGTATAATCAAAAACACGTGCCATACCTTTGAAATTTTTTCAGCCTATCACCTTCCTTTCACAAAATTCCAAGTGTGGAATTCCAAGGGAATAGGCTGGCAACCCAAGGCGTGTAAGGACACTCACAGAGACCCTAACATGTACAATCCTGTCTTTCTCTCAAGCAGTGACGCTCTTTCCTTCTGATAGCCCTCGATTTCAACTCCTAGAGACAATCTGTGTAATTAATCTTATGCAACCATGATGATGTACGTGCTAGACTGGTTTGGGGGAGGCTTACCACCTGTTTCTAATGGAGCATTCATCCAAAAGTCTTGTGAAAACTTGTGGCTGATGTCAACTGCAGTCAATCAGTCCATTTTTAAAGTTTGTTAGTGACTGATATATTTATAAATCTCTTTGACAGATTCCAGGTTATGTTATTTTTTTATGTGTTGCTGCTTCAGCTCCTGAGAACACTGCTTGCCTTTCCTCGCTGCTTCAGACAGTCAAGGAAATCAAAGGATGTGATGAAAGATGGTAAGTTCCTTTATATATAAGCAACACCCTGTAAAACAAAACACTTTGTTTTCATCAGCTTAGGTACTAAGGTTCTGTTCCCAGTGTAGACTAAATTGTAATTTATAAATTTCAACTTTCCTTTACTCTAGAGAAGTGGGGGTAAATAATCCAGGTAACAGTGCAAATGATGCTTCAGCCGAAGTTCAAGAAGTGAGTCATTCTCATGGGGTATAAATGTTTATATATTATTGCAACATAGACCACAAAACTATGACCCATTGCTTTGGATTTTAAATAGCACCTCTGAGGCAGTTTCCCTGTATCTGGCATGTTTTACCCAAACAGCTACACAAAGTGTGGGCATAAATAGCATTGTACTATAATATAGGCTGTATGTGGAATTCATTATTCATCTGTAGCTATGCCAGTCTGTAGACAGTCTGCACCAACAATAGCATTGGTAGTCCTTCAAACGTGCTTTGTAGCCCCTGCTTCTTCCTTGATCCCATCAAATGGATAGAGGATCTGTATAATTGTCCCCATGAGGTTTCTATGCAATCTTCCCATGGAACAATTGCAAGAAAATTCCATTTTTATTAAATCATCTTCCTGTTAAAATGGGCTCTTTTCAGTTTTCCCAAACTTGCCTCAGCTTGAGACACTTCTGTCCCCACTTAACATGGCAGTGGTTCACTTCCATTGACACATACTCTGTTATAGATAGTAAGTGCTACTTTTAACCTCATCTACCCGGGCCCCTCCTAACATGGCTCAAGTAACTATCCTGTTCTCCTATGTAATATTTAACTATTACACGAAGGTGAACAGTGCTAGGACATTTCAAGGAAACTTTGAAATCTACATTCTTGAGTGCAAACATGTTCAAAATACTCGAGGAAATTATAATACTGATTTTGACCTGCATTTTGTTGTTAATCTCATTTAGAGGAAACCCACTGAATCAGTATAGCTTGCCTAAGTTCCCATTCATCAATCAGTTCAGTCAGTCTACTCTGGTTGGGTCCACCAATTGGATTTTTTTTGGTCTTCCGTAGCAGTGAGAATCATCTGGCACTTGTGAGTCTCACTGTCCTGCCCGAGAACCACCATATCCCGGGGGAGGAAAAAAGCCCTAGCCAAAACAGAGAACCAGTTTTCAAAATGCTGTGACCCCCTCCCATTAAAGTCCCAAAAAGTGAACAGGAGTAATATAACGTGGTTCCACTTCTAGTTCTGTGGCACTCCAGAGCAGGCAGCACTCAAGTTATACAGCTGTTCTGTCCCAAAATATGCCTCCCCTAGTCTACCAGCTAAAGATTTCTGCACTGAAAAGCAGTTTTCTATAATTACGAATGTCATTTTTGTGTGTATGTAGGTAAAAAATATTGTTAACAATCAAAGCTTGTTGTCTGACATATTCTCCTGAGACCAAAGCCACTGTGAGTAGAAATGTGGGAGACACTCACTGTGAGGCATTTCTGATGGTTGATCTTGTTGCTACGATCTTGTTTCCCTCCCAAATGGTGTTGTTTCCCTCTCAAATGGTGTTATAAAAATAGGAAAAATAATGATAGTTTTGTAAAATAGTTTCCTAGTCTGTGGTTCCAGTTCTGTAATTGCTTCAGGACAAATTGTTCCACATTAAGTAAATTTTTGGTCTTTGTGTTAAACAAAGAGTAATAAAAAAGAAGGCAGGGTTAGCAGTTTGATGCCCAGAAACTTCAGCATAGAAGAAGCCTGCTGGACTGGTACTTCAATGCCTGGTGATATGATAGTGTCCACGGCCACACTTAAGGCAGTAAGCAATTTTGGGAGGGCCATGTGGGCTGTGCAGCATATACAGCTCTATCCTTGAAATAGAACAATTGGAGAGATCGATCAGGGGAGCAACCAGGCAGCTGTCACTACTGATCCTCAATATCTGTTGCTTGCTGCCTCGCCTATCTAATAGTACAGATAGTCCTGAGTGCAGTACAAGTTAATTTGAGAACATCTTTTCCACCTTTCCACCCAACAAATAACAACAGTTGAAATAATTTCATAGACTTGTATCATGCAAAATTAAAAATAGGGAGATCCCAATAAAATAAATGGGACTTCTGCTTATGGACTGTTTGGTTCCTATACTTTCTAGTCCTTAGTGTAACAGAATATTGGTCTTCATGGCATACTGTAAGTATGCTAGCTTTGGAGTTAACCCTGTGCATTGCTGGCTTGTAATACATACTTAATTTTTTCCTCTAATTTAAGAAGCTTTCCCCAAATAATGTAGAATGCATTTAGACCATTTTATGCATTTGGAAATGGCAGGACTGTTCATGCTTTGCAGATTGTTTAAGCGTTCTGGTGTTTTTGTATTTTAAAACATTGTTTCAGATGGGGGCCTATATTGTAGTACGCGCCATGTAATAACTTCCTACCTAAACTTTAAAAAAAACTTTGCAGATGATATTTTGTAGGCTATTGTTATCATTCCCTTTAATAATGAACTCAAGTGGCCAAGTGCTTTTTAATGGGTAGTGAAACAGACCCATTTTAAAAGTAAGTGTTTTTCCATACTTGGGGGATTTCCCTATGTATTGCAGAAGCCTATATGTTGCTGAATTAATTTTAGAAATTAAATAATATTAAAAATCCTCAAGAGTTTCTAGGACGTGGACTGTTAAACCTGGGAAACATTTTGTTTGATGGATTTGGGGTTGTACATCTAAACCAGTCTAAGCTGCACTATTAATAACTGAATCCCTCCGAGAGCTATTACAAGCTTCTTTCTCAATCACAGTGTTCACCTTCCCAAATCCACAGTGTAAAGAAAAAAGCAGTTCAAATCCATCAGTCAGAAATGTTGAGGATGTGGTATGTGAGGAAGGCAAATAGGAAATGGAAATCCTAATGTTACTTGCAATAGGTATCCTGGACGTGGGAATCAAAATTGTGGTGGATGCACATGGGGAGATTAAATTCTCCCTCCCTCCCTAAACTTCCCTGTGTAGTGCATGGATGGAAAGGAATTTTATAGTTTTACGGTCTTTAAAATATTAGGATATTTCTTTAACCATCCAAACTTCTTTACAGTGATATTTAGCATTAAGGTGCTCAGGCGTGGAGCTAATGACCAGTTCTGATCCTGAGTCCTTTAGTAGTACAGGTAAACATACAACAAAGCAGATGTGTTCCTGACATTACACCTTTAACAGAAAATATTGCACCAGAGGCAAAACAACATAAAAAGAACAGACATAAGCTCCTACACCACACACAAAGAAAGAAAGAAGAAAGAAAGGCGCAGTTCAACATGTGCCAGAAAACTTTTCATTCAAAACTAATAACATGCACATGTAAAATGAAACTATCAAATTAGGTACACCTTGCATAAGTAAACAAAAATATTTTGACCCTACTAGAAACCACTTGAAGGCTTCTTCTAAAATGCATGCTGGGATGTTTTCTTTCACCAGCCTTCGTCGTCGTCGTCGTTGTTGTTGTTATCATTATTTATTTTTGTTTTGGTGGCCAAACTTACAGCTCTAGGCTTTTTTAACATGCTGGAGTAGCTGGTGAAGCAGGCTTGTATGCTCTCTCTTTTTCTCTCTCTTTTGCTGTTTCTTTATGCTCAGTAAGGAATTTGGGAGGTATATGTGGCATATGTGGCTGCAATAGGATTGACTAGAGTAAAGCCCCAGTCTTTCCCAATTCAAGCTTTGTTTATTGTATTATTTACTGCAGACATACTGATGCAGCCTACCATCACAAGTCTGTGTATCTCTGTCTGGTTCTCCAGCCCTCCTTCACCATCTTCCCAGTGTCAGTGCTTCTAAAAAACTTCCAGCCATCCAGAGGATCAGGAGAAAAAGGGAGGCTGGGTAGGAGTTAAAAAGTTGTGTAAAAAGGGCCCCCATGGTCAGTGTTAAAGGAGATATGTCTGTACAGCTGTTTAGCACAGTGGTGGTGGTAGAGGCTTCTTGAGAGTGCCAAACAGGACTAAAAGGCTCTTTTTCCAGGCTAGTTGGACCTGTGAGGAAGAACACTGTTAAGCTGTTAAGTGGGGTGTAGATCACAAGATGTAAGTTGATACCCATTTTAAAAAAAAAATCTGACATTGCATCGAGAAAATGATGAAAATAATTTTCATTTTAATGGTATTATTTTTGCATATAGTGGCACAATTTCTTCTTCTCTCTGCAACATACATTCCCTTCGGTTATTAAATTCTGAGATTCTAGAAAGTTGGAGGCCTTCTATTTGAATCCCTTTAAAAAAAACTAAAATAGAACCCATATCCCCCACCACCAACCCACACATTCACCTACAGTGCTCCCAAAAAGAAAGTTAGGACTGAGTTGACACACTGTAGAGAGGAAGGTAGTTCTGATATGCAAGTTTGAACAGCAAAGGGGAGACAAAACAGGAGAGCAGAGAAGCCACCTACCCCACCATGTTAACAAAGCACAGAGCTGTAATTTTGGCTATGCAACTGTAAGAAGAATGAAGGCTGGTGGAAGAAAACATTGTCCTTGCATGTATTTTAGAAGAAGCCTTCAAATGGTCACTAGGAGATTCAAAATGCTTTCATTTACTGAATGAAAAGCTTACCTGATCTGGTTGTTTCAGATGTGCATATTGTTAGTTTTGAATAAAAAGTTTGCTGAAATATATCTTTTTTTGTGGTGTAGGAACCTATCCCTGTTCTTTCTATGCTATTTTTGCCCATGGTACCAGATTTTCTGCTAAAGAAGTAGTGCCACATCTACTTTGTTAACCAAGTAATACATGTATTTCTGTTCTCCACTCCACTGCTACAGTTAGAATTCAGCTGAGCATTCCACAGGGAACAAGGAGACCTGAGGGAGGTGATGATTCATCATCCCTGCTGATCCAAAAGCCCAGCACCTCATGCCCCCTAATCCCATCTCTACTACACCAGTGTAGGTAACCAGGAGTTTGGCACAAGTAGAAGTTGTGTTGGAAAGCTCAAAAAATAAACCAGGGGAAACAGGGTAGGGTGGGCAAGGTGGACCTAAATACATAGTTCCCTGTCATATATAAAGTGATGGACAAAAAACCCCTGGTGGCTGACATTCGTTATCTGTCATCTAGGAACCCATTTCCTTTGAAAACTTAAAACTTCAAAATCCCAAGTCAGCCATTGTCTCCCTGTAGCTTCAGGCAAGTCCTTTAAATAGTTCTAGACTGCCGCCGATATGATTTTAAAATTGAGAGAGCTGCTTCACATCTATTTGCTAAATAGTAATGAAGGATATTGAAAAGCTGGAATGTGTTCAAAGAGTGACCAAGATGATCAAAAGTCTGGAAACCACGCCTTATGGAGAATGACTTAGGGAGCATATTTAACCTGGAGAACAGAAGACTGAGAGGTGACATGATGGCTATCTTCAGATATCTGAAGAGATGCTGTATAGGAGAATGAGCAACCTCGTTTTCTTCTGTGTCAGAGACTAGAACATGAACCAATGGATTCAAATTACAAGAAAAGATATTCCACCTAAACATTAAGAAGAACTTTTCTTACTCTAAGAGCTGTTCAGTAGCAGAATAGACTGTTTAAGGTGGTGGGGGACTCTTTTTCTTTAGAAGTCTTTTAGAAAGAGGTGGGATGGACTTCAGTTATGTATTGCTGCATGGTAGGAGATTGTCCTAGATGGCCCTTGTGATCCCGTCAACCTCTAAGATTCTATGATTCTATGTTATAAAGTTATAAAGGAGTTCTGACTCTTTGGCCTATCTAATTCCTCATAAGAATGCCGTTGCAGCAATCGGTATAAGAACCACACAGCTTCCTGGTATGACTTGTGCAAACATAGAAGGTGCGGAAATACATGCTTATGAATTACATTTGAGAAGCTGCATATTTCCACTGACTCTTATGTGACTTCCTCCGTGTGGCTGTAGTTATAGGATTCAACTCTCACTCCCTCTTTGTGTGTGTTACTTTTAGCATGTGTTAACAGAACTACAGATCTTAAGATAGCTTTTCTCCAGTAGTTATGCTGCTGTTTTTTTAAAATGGCATTGCCTTGTTTCTGATATAAATATTGTTTTATTTTTGTTAGTGTTTATTTCAGCAGAGAAGGCCAATTTGTTCATTGGACGGCACCTTCTATACAACAGATTTGACTTCGAATTGTTAACTGAAGGAGATCTTGAAAGGGAATGTTATGAAGAACAATGTAATTTTGAGGAAGCAAGAGAATTTTTTGAAGACACTGAAAAAACAGTAATTATTTTACCTTTTTGTAACTTGTGAGAGAGACACATCAAAGATGAACACTGAGGACTGGTTTACAAACACGTATATCATTCAGTGCACAACAGCTGATGTTGGGCATTGGTCCTAGTAACGAAGGGATGTTGTTTCTAGGTTCACCCAGGGCAAAACTTTCTTCAGTCGTGTGAACTGTTGTGCAGAGATTGAAAGCAAACTTTCTAGAACACATCAGAAATGAAGAAGAGTTCACAAACCAGTCTAGATTCCTCTCCCTGCTTTAGTGCTTTACTCCTTTTCTTGGCACTGGGTTAAGATTAACATTTTCTATCTCAACATAATAGATGAAGAGAGTAGAGTTGCCAATTGGGAATAACTATACTGCTCTTCACTTCACTGATAAACAAGAACAAGTATATTTTTCCAGCACCCATTCACTGTGGCTTTAACAAAGTCAAAATGTCTTCACAACAGAATTGCTACCTTGAAAGAAGATGTCTGAATGTGAAGGACAATAACTTAGTGCGTATGGATGAAGATGTATTAAATGAAAATTATCTAGAACGACCTTAAAACAGAATATGCTGGAGGGTTAAACAGGTTGTTGAAACTTTCACATCTTGCTCTGGTGGGTAGGATGCAGAAATCTTAGCATTATCACCATTGTTCCAGTTTCAAACCATCTACAATTATTGAGAATCTTTTTTAAAATATATAGATACTGAAGTTTATTTATTTGGGATGATTGTGAAGAGCTATAGCTTCTTGGCTGAACTTTGTGGTTCTGTTTAAATATATGGGTGCTGCATTATATGCCAAGCATGAAACTGACAAGGGGATATCTTTTTAAATGCAAGTTACACAAAGCTCGAGCATGTAATCACTGTATACGCTAAGAGTGAGGCTCTGTGAAAACTGTTACACCCAGCAAACAATATGTTGTCTCCTTTAAAAACAATTTATGTATTTTGATGCTTGCAAAAAAGAAAAATTAATCAGTATTGGTATGAATGCCAATTTTAACCTCTTTAGCCAAATTCCAACCACAATTAATCACGTGCAACTCTTGTAATTTCAGGGAAGATACATTCTTAAGTATGTGGGGAGTGGGGGATTTTTGTGCACCTATAACACTTCTCAGGCATATTATTTTTATGTATTGTCTTAGACAACTTTTTGGAATGAGTATACAAGGAGAGGCCCTGGCTCAAACACAGGTAAGACAAGAATCATAATAGCTCTCACCTGTGTTTTTGCTTTTTACTTTGCATAGACTAATGTTTTTTGTTTACAGTCCTTTAATTAGAATTTGATGCTGTACGTGAAAGCATCCTGTTCAACACCTTTTTTCCCTAAGGAAAGTCAAGTTGTTTGCTTCTGTTGCACAATAGAAACTTTATTTCAAAAAATCTAAAGCAATGCTGGGTGATCTAGGATCCTTCATATTGTTTCCACTACAGTTCCCATTATCCCTCACCATTAGCTATGCTAGCTAGGATTGCTGAGAGCTGCAGTCTAAGAACCTCTGTTGCTCCTCCTTGCCTTAATAGATTTGGAGGGACATAAAAGATCTAGCAGTCTGATTAAATGCATTTAGATCATAGATGCCACATGCTGTTTCTCAGATGGCAACACTATAGAGTTGGAGAGTCCCACAGAAAGAGTACCAAATCATAGTGTTTTGCACCACCTTTCCTAGCCTAACATGTCTCTATATGTATGATTCAGTGTGCAAAACACTCTGATTGAGTACCTTCTCTTTTCATTGCTCCGTTGCAGGCATGGGAAAGAATGTACTCATAAGCTGGTAATTTTAGATAAATCATTCCTTGCCCTTTCTTTTACAGTGTGTGGCTTGGCTTGGTCACATCAAAGGTGTGGAATGCATGGCTTTCCAACACCTTTCAGCTATACCAAACATAGCTGGGGTGAAGAACGATGAGGATTGCAATCCAAAACATCAAAAAAGCTACATGTTCCTAATTTTCCTAATGTTCCTAACCTATTTGTTTTGTTGGTATGTGGAATACACTGCAGTAGAATATTTGTGCCAGCCACCCAGACCTCCAATTATGTAGATTAATTTTTATGAGTTAACATGATGAGATCTTGCCTTGTTCATTTCCCATCAACTTGTTGTTCAGTGCACTCTATGGATGCACTCCAGGAAGCTCTGTTTAGTAAGGACTGGGCCTCAATGTGGCGCATATAAATGTTTATCTCATAATTAGAGTAGACAAGGAAAGTCAATATAAAAGAGTAGTTCCTAGAATCAGCTTCTAGAATCCCTAACCATTACCCATTGAATACCTGTTACCCATCTGGAAATTGAACTTTGAAACATCTGGAGAACCAAAGTTAAAAACGACTGCTATAGAAGAACATGTCTGCATAAAGAAGTTGTATTTTTAAATCTGCGGAATAAATTAGAAACAGTTCCACATGATAACTTTAACAAACCGGATCAAGTATTAATATTTTGGGTACTACTCAGTTTAAAATGTTACCTGAAATAGATAAAGAAACAATGCATTGTTTAAATACACATTAATTTTGACTGTAATTTTTACAGATGGACAAGCAGTAGAGAAGATGGATGTTATAGGACTTTTGACTGGGCTAATTGCAATTGGAGTGCTACTGATTATAACTGGATTACTTATTTATTATCTCTGCCGGAAAAGGTGCAAACCAAGATTGACAGGGTAAGGAATTAAAATCACCATCCCTAATTTCATTGTGCACACTTTTGTCATAAAAGCATTAGCACTCTGAAGAAACTGCTGCATTGCATTTTATGTATGTATGTATATATGCATGTATGTATATCCTGTATTTTCTGATCATGTTCTGATGGGATTTATAATGTACAAAGTTGTATATATGAAGTTTCCCATTCACACTACTCAGTTATAGCACTATGATTCCACTAGTTGCATCCTTTGGAACCAATACACTTTCAATAATACTACTGTATTTTAATATTGGAAAGCTATGAAACATAATTTTTACAGAAGCAGTCCTGGTATGACTTTTTGTTTCCCTTTTACAAGTAATTTATGATTTGAAAATAATATATACAGAATTCTTCATTAGGCGAAACTAACTGCTGGAATAGAGGACAGAAGAAAAGTAAAGAGCGAAAGCCACTGTTAGTCCTACTTTAAGTAGACCATTAAAATAAGCATTGTTGATTTAAATCAGTGTACTCTTGGTAGGGATAATATTGAATTTATCACAAAATTAGGAATTTACAGTGATAGGAAAAAATAAATATATGTATATGTGCCTCAAGTCACCTGGCAACTCTGGCAACTCCACAAATTCCATAGGGTTTTCTTAGGCAAGGAATACTCAGAGGTGGTTTTGCCAGTTCCTTCCTCTGAAATATAGCCTACAGCACCTCATATTCATTGGTGGTCACCTATCCAAGTACTAACCAGAGCTGACTTTCTTAGTTTCCAAGATCAGACAGGATCTGGTGTCTTAACAAATAGGGTCACAGGAAATTTGCTAAATCAGATCTGTTTAGCTCAGTATTATTTCTGTGCTGACTGGTGTCAAGTTTCCAGGGTTTCAGATGGGGTCTTAGCTTTACCTGTTGATGCATGGATTGAACCTGGGACAGATGTAAAACTTGTCTAAAACTGAATTGTGGCTATAATGGTGAAGGTTATAACACATGCTGTCCTTTCAAATTGCTAATTTATGCCTGGATGACACAATTATAAACTTGTTTCTGTGACAGTGTTGCACCCAAAATACTTGTGGCTTGATATCTTTGGTGGTCTAGGAAAGCATGACACAGCTTCAAAACCTAATTCCTGGATATTGGGCAACAGCATTCAGTACCTACCACATGCAATTCTTTTCTTAAATGGGAACTTTAAGAATACTTTTAGGTGAAATGCTCCAAATTAACCACAATTAACCAAGCAGACCTTAAAACTATGGCACTGAGTATCCACAGAATACCTTCCCCTCCATGTCTCTGAAATACTTTGAAAGATAACTTTCTCAGTCGTTCAACTTGTGGAGGGGGTCTCATCCAACTAGCACACACTGTTTTCACAAGAAGAATTTAAGTGTAGATAACTTCGCTACATTTTCCTCACTCAAATGAGTGTTTGAGTACTCTTCATTCTCTTGTGCAGGAGTAAGTGTCACCTGGGCTTCTCCTGTGTAGCATTTCCTAGCTGCTGGAACCTAGCATTTCAGCTGGGGCTTTTCAAACAAAAGAGGAGGATTATATTGACTGGCTTGAACCCAAAGGGTGCTCACCAATGGCTTCTCTTCATCTTGGAGAGAAGTGACTAGTGAGGTGCCACAGGGTTCTGTCCTTGGCCCAGGACTATTCAACATCCTCATCAATGACTTGGACGAAGGAATAGAAGGCATGCTGATCAAATTTGCAGATGACACCAAATTAAGAGGGGTTGCTAATAACCCAGAGGACAGGATCGAAATTCAAAATTACCTTAACAGATTGGAGCGATGGGCCAAAGCTAACAAAATGAATTTCAAAAGAGAGAAATGTAAGGTCCTGCACTTAGGCAGAAAAAATGAAATGCACAAGTATAGGATGGGGGATACGTGGCTGGACAGCAGTATGTGTGAAAGGGATCTAGGAGTCTTGGGGGACCACAAACTGAACATGAGTCAGCAGTGGGATGTGGCAGCCAAGAAAGCCAATGTGATTCTTGGTCGCATCAAGAGGAGTATGGTCTCTACATCAAGGGAGGTAATTGCACTACTTTATTCTGCTTTGGTTAGACCTCATCTGGAGTACTGTGTCCAGTTCTGGGCACCTCATTTCAAGAAGGATATTGACAAGCTGGAGCATGTCCAGAGGAAAGTGACCAAAATGGTGAAGGGTCTGGAAGCCATGTCCTACGAGGAGTGGCGTAGGGAGCTGGGTATGTTTAGTCTGCAGAAGAGAGGGGACCATGATAGCCATGTTTAAATATTTGAAGGGATATCATATTGAGGAGGGAGCAGACTTGTTTTCTGCTGCTCCAGAGACTAGGGCAAGGAGCAATGGATTCAAACTACAGGAAAAGCGATTCCACCTAAACCTCAGGAAGAACTTCCTGATGGTCAGAGCTGTTTGGCAATGGAATAGGCTGCCTCAGAGTGTGGTGGAGTCTCTTTCTGTGGAGGTTTTTAAGCAGAGGCTGGATGGCCATCTTCTGGGAGTGCTCTGATACGTGTTCCTGCATGGCAGGGGGTTGGACTGGATGGCCCTTGTGATCTCTTCCAACTCTATGATTCTATGATCGTGTGGACAAGGAAAAATAAATAAAAAGACAATCCATATTGTGGGAGGGAGAGTGTTCAATAGAAACACTCTCTTGTGTGGAAGACAAAAGATAAGTCTTGCCCCCAGATAGTGTAACTGTTAAGAGACTGTTGAGGTTTGGGAAGCTGACTATATTAGCAATTGATGCCTGCATCACTACTCATGGCCCAGGTGCATTTTGTAAAGGTTCCCATTTCCTGCAATCTATACTGGTATCGTTATACCTTTCCATTTAATTATTTTTTGAAGTCTGCATGTTCCTCCTGTCTTAGGCTGATCTGTATGTCTCAGGATGCTGAAAACTGCTCACTTATAAATCCCTAAACTGTTTGAGACAAGAAATCTGAAAGACTGCCTCCTCCTATGTGAACCTACCCATAGTTTTAAGGTCTTCCTAGGAAGCTGTTTCTTCTACCAAACGACCATAAGAGGCTGGGGTAGAAATTTGGGAAAAGCCTTCTCTGTGGCAATATCCTACCTGTGGAACTTTCTTCCTAAGGGAGTTTAGACAAGCCCTTCTTTGTTCAATTTAATGTGGATTGTTTAAAAAAAAAACCGTGCGGAACGAAAAAGGTATTTTAAATGTATTCATTCTGTTCTAGGATTCCCACTTTCTACTAATGATGTTGCATTATTCTGTATTAACTTTTTCCGCATTGTTTTAAAAACTATTTTAAAACAATGTAGAAACTTTTTACAAAGTTTTAATTTTAAGTCACCTTGGGGGTGCTAGATGAGCCAAAAGGCAATTCCATAAATAAATAAAAATTAAATTCAAAAGAGACTATCCTAGAACAAGATATCCCAACTAGATATCCCTTCTGTTCTGTGGGAATCAATGTTTCTGTCTTGGGTAAGAAAAAAAATAAATCCCTACCTAATGAAATAATATACTCTTTCCTAAGAGCCAGGTGCCTTAAAAAAGACACAGGCAGCCAGGTGTTTTGAGGCTCTTGTCTAGAAGAAAACTTTGGTTTGACTATTCATACTTGGCTCACCACAGCTTTAAAAGGCTACCTAACAGTTGCTTAAAAATCATGCGATGTCATCAAAATTATACTTTTTTTTTTTTTAGGCACCCAAGCTGCAGGAGGCACAACTCTTCCATCATCTTTCAAAGACATGAAGAATTTCCCTTAACTTCTCTTTCCCCACGTTCAGAACACATAGGACTGCCAACTTATGAACAAGCAGTGGCACTAAGAGGCAATTACGATGCTCCACCCCCACCATATCCAGGCCCTCCAGGAGGTTTTAAAATGTTCAAGAAATCTTTCTCACTTCCTGGTCCTTAATTAAAAAGCATGGCTTGTGGAATGGTTAAGAATTACTCTTGACTAAAAGAAGATGTATTGCTGAAATGCTGCAGCATTGTGTTCACTTCAGGAGCCTTTCACAGTATGAAAGGGATATAGCTCTTCAGCATGCCTAAGAGGAAGTGAAGTGTGTCAGGTGAACAAGGAAGCCATCCTTCTGCAATGTTCTGATGGATAAGGATGAAAGACTCCTTTTGTTATGCTTCTCTTTAGGTGCTAAGAACTGTATTGAACTTGGCTCCCATGCATTTTGAGCCACTCACTGATTTGATATGCCACTTTTCATGTCTCTCAGGAATTGCAAAGTTTCATCTTCAGTTTTGAAAATGCATTTGTGGACTGGTGTTTTTAATTATCACTTCTAATCAATAATAAAATAGGGATTGCTGGATGGAACAAGAGTGAAATCCTTGCTCTCGACTGTTTTCAGGCACAAAGGAAGAAATTGCAACTTGTTAACATTTCAGTTCTCAAACTACTCTGAAAAACTTTTAATCTATATTTCTTATGTTAGCTGTTTATATCTTTTCCACCTTAATGGTCCACCAGCAAGAAGCTCTAAAACTGTGGCTTTTAAGCCATTACACTTTCTTTTCTATTGTTTCTCAGTACCTATTAAATTACAAATCTTTAGGATGAGACATGTTTATTGCCTTTTATGTTTGTGAATAAGAAGTGCTTTATCAGACCAAAGAATCATTTAGTTTAATACTCTATCTCAAGCAACAGCTGGTCAAAGAAGCTCCTAAGAAGAGCAGGAAGGGAAAAACTTCTGTCAAGATCAGCTTAGTAAAATCCCATGCAACAAATTAAATTTAGTCTGAAAATTGAAGGTGAGGAATGGGAGTTGGTAGTAGCCTGATTACAAATACATATAAAAATATTCACACCAAATATACAATTTAAATTATTTAAGTCTGAACATTCCCTATGAAATTTAGTATAATCCTAATCGAAAACTTAGCATAATCCTAACCAAGTGAAATCAATATGGAATTTTTTGTTGTCTCCAAGTATGCTAGCTGGAGTCATTATATAGACATATTTGAGTTAACAGAACCTCTTACAAAGAAACTCCTTTTTACAAAGTGTTTTTATGCTCCAACCCTTTTTCTTCCCTGTCCTCTAAAGGGTTTCTTTTAGCAGTAATGACATTAGAAGGATGGTGAAGGAAAGCTGGAGAAGCACAGACTTTGCTGCTGCATTGACCAGTCTGCAGTAAAAAATGCAATAAAGCTGAAGCTGGGAAAGACAGGGTTTTGCTCTAACTGATCCTACTATAGCCATGTGTCTGCATCCAACAGGGAAAGTAAACAGCAGCTGCCTCTAGCATCCCTTACTGGGCATATATGAATAGCAAAACAAAGATAAAAATGAGAAGCAAATAGGCCTACCTCAGCAGCTACCCCAGCATGTTAAAAGGCAAGGATTTAAGTATGGCCACTATAATATGAAAAGTGGAGGCTAGTGAAAGAAAAATAATATCCCTGGATGCATTTTGGAAGAAGTCTTCAAATGGTCTCTAGAACATTCAAAATGTTTTATTTATTTAGGCCAGGTTTACCTGCCCCAATTGTTTCAATTCACTTGTGCATATTTTAGTTTCAGACAGAAAATTTGTTGAAATATGTAAAGTTGAAGGCTTTGCTGAAATATGTTGGACTGCTTTTCATATTTTGTGATGCATGAGCTCATCTCTCGTCTTACCCTGTTATTTCTGTCTCAGGTATCAAATATCCTGTTAAAGAAATAATGCTCAGGTATACATCTACTTCATTAACTGAGGTACACATATATACCTCATGAATGTAAGATAGTAGACTTACTGCCAAAGAAGAGGGGAAAACCCAGCATGATTGTGTTCAGGCAATTTGTTGAAAAGATAATAAAGATAAATTGGTCAAAGGTTAATTGCTTTTATATGTGTGTTATTCTTGATTATAGGGAACATTTAGAGCCAGCATGGTACACCAGTTTGAGTGTTGAACTAGGACTCTAAAAGGGTTCAAACGCCTACTCAGCCATAGAAACCCACCGGGTGGCCTTGGGCACATCACACTCTCAGCCTTAGAGGAAGGCAAGGACAATCCCCTTTGAACAAATCTTGAGGACAAAACCTTGTGAGATAGTCACCTTAGGGTTGCCATGTTTGAAATGACTTGAAGGCACAAAACAACAACACAGTAATGAATACTGTGACCTAAATCCAATTGTTAGTCTCAACAAATAGATGAAATTTACCTAAGTCACTTATTCAGGAATTGATTCAATGAGTCTACTTCATTTGGAATTAGTAGTTGAACTTAGACCTACAATAAAAGTGGACTGGACTGGACTGCAGCTCCCAGTATTTCTCATTATGCTATGGGAGCTGTGTGTGGTTTGACCATATCTGGGGGACCACGTGCTTTCCACCCCTGCCCTGTGACTAATTTTTTTTTAAATCGTTCTTGTGTGCCTGCCTTTTTCATATTATGCACAGTAGTCACATTGACTGAGAGATAGCACTGAGAAGATGATTGATCTGGCCTTTTTAAAAAACGTTCTTTGAAGAGTAATTCTCCTGTGTTATATTAGAAGTTAGTAAAATTAAACACAAATTGTTTCTGAAATGCTTTTTTTATTTAATTTATTTATTGAAAAAATAATATAAAAATACAAAACATATTTATCAAATACATATAACATTGTGACCTTATAACAAACATTATCAGTGCAACATTTATACAACACAAAATCAATGTGATAAACCACACATTCTTCCCCCCTTACCCTTCACCTCTTTTCCCCTTCCTTCCTAATCAATACCCCCCCACCCAACTTTTATCATCCTTATTACCTATACGTGCATAAGTTCGTTCGTTCGTTCGTTCATTCATTCATTCATACATATCAAATCCCACCACCCAATTCCCTACTTATTTCCCCCCTACTAAACATATATTCTAACATTTTATCATCTATCCCCCCCCCTTTCGAAACTCAGGATATTCCTTCTACCTTATCTATAATTTCCTTCATTAAGCTAAATTTGTTTTGTAAATTTATTACACCTTTTATACCTTTTTTAAAGTTTCTTGAACCATATTACTTATTCCAATATATTTAAATATTATCTATATTTCTAAGACACAAAGTTCTCTTCATTACATCTTTCAATATATAAGACATTTATATAATTCCTATTTTTAACTTATAAATAACGTCGTGTTTTCACCCCAACAAGTTTCCCACAATGAGAGTACCGTTTTCTATTCTTCAAATATTTTCTTTTTCTAATTATCTTTTAAAGACTCAGTCACAATATCTGCTTCAGCCATATCATGTTGTTCAAACTGGTATAGTTTCTTGTTTCCAAACTTGGGCATAACAAAGTCTTGCTGCTATTATCATGTATAAGATTTTTTTTGTGTGTGTGATTTATCTATCATATTAAGTAAATATATTTGAGGCACCAAATCAAACCTTATTTTTAATGTTTCCTGTATTTTACTGTGAACCATTTCCCAAAATTTTTTTGCTCGTTTACATTTCCACCATATATGAGAAAATGTGCCATGTTCCTCACATTTCCAACATATGTCCCTTACATTTTTCTGCATTTTTGCTATTTGCACTGGTGTTATATACCATTTATATAACATCTTATAATAATTTTCCCTTAAGCTAACCGGTATTATTAATTTCCATGTTGTCTTCCAGGCATTTTCCCATTGTTATTACCCTTTTTATATCTTGTGTTCTGAAATGCTTTTTGAGACTTCTCTGGAATCGAATTATTCAGGCTATGATCTCTCATCCATCTCTTTCATGAATAAACATAACTATTCATCTTTTCCCAGCAGCAGCCCAGGCCACACCTGAGGCAAGAGAAGCACACACTCATCCCACACTGCTTCTAGGTGCTCTTTGAGAAGATAGTGAACCATCTGGAGAGCAATGCTAAGTTGGCCTGAAATATCTGACTCTGAGGGACCTTCCTCAAAGCCAGACATCATGGGTGGTGGGCTGCCTCTGCGACATAGGAAAACTCCTGGGCCACCACATTCATATGACTTCCCTGGAGGATCTCCTCCCACCCCAGACAGACATTTAGGACTTGGGCAAATCGCACTACCTCAGGCTCAGACAAAGCCAAAAGTAAACCCCATCTAAATAAATCTTGCCAAGAAAACTCCATGATATGTTCTCCTTAGGGTTGCCATAAGTTACAAATTACTTGAAGGTACATAACAAGGTCTGGAGAACAGCATGCTGCCATTTTATGCGATGAGGCAACGTGAATCACCAAATTCACTCCCAACTCCTGATAAAGGTGCTTCATCCTGCTCAGTAGGAGGGCTCGCTCTGTCTTCTACTGGCAAAACAAGTTGTGTGCTTAAGCTATGATCATAAAGGAGTATTTTACCTGTGTAACATAAAGGAGCGGGAAAGTACTTACAGTTTTTCCAGCTTCACAGATATTGGAGAAGTCCCTACATTTGGATGGGAAACTGGGCCAATTTATATCCATCATGTTTTCTTTGCATTACACATAGTGGCAAAGGTGTATCTCAGGAACCGAGGAATGTTTTGTATTGTTATACATTATATACATTAACGTATTGTTACAACAATATAACAATAATGTATTGTTATACATTATATACATTAATGTAAATGGATAAAAAAAAAGCCTAAATTCTCTTGTCAGCCCTAACTAGTGTAGACTCATTTAAATCATTGGGATTTACTTACGCTTTGATTCACCAATAGTTGACTGAATGAGTTTACTCTAACTGCAACTAACCAACAGGATTCCAGCCTACATGTGCTGTGAATATTATAAGTCTGTATTTAATATCATGTATTTTAAAAATATAGATAAACCTCAGTTAACAAAACCTCTGACAAGCTACTTTTTACAAAGCTTTTTTATGGGAACTCAGTCCTATCCTCCCCTTTTCTTGTCTTCTGTCCAGCTGAAAGTTTTTTGTTTGTGGGTTTTTTCCTTTCTTTCAGCATTGGCACTTGGAGGATAGTGAAAGAGGACTGGAGAAAGACAGACTTTCAGCACTGCATTGCACTTGCAATAAAGCTTGACCTGGGAATGAATAAGATTCTGTTCTAGATGACTGTACTGTAGGTGTCTCTGCTTAGGTACAACAGGCAAGGTAAACAGCTGCCTCCAGAATCACTTACTCATCATGTGTAAAGAGCAAAACAGAAGGAAAAGGGGAAAGCTGATTAGTCTGCCTTGCCAGATATCCTGGCATGCTGAAAAGACATAGACCTGCAAGTTTTGCCACCAAAATAGAAATTATAAGAAAAGTAGACATTATAATTAGCCCTCCTTATACGCAGATTCTATCAGATCCAGTGATTCAACCAACCACAGCTTGAAAATACTAAAAAAAAAAAAATTCAAAAAGCAAACTTCAGTTTTGCCATATTACTACACCATTGTACATAATACGACTTGAGCACCCACAAATGTTGGTATCCACAGGGGGTTCCCTGGAATAAAACCCCAGCAGAAATCTAGGGCCCACCATATTGGGAAAAAGATTCTGAAAAGCAGTTTGGAAGTAGCTTTCTAGTGATCTCTAGAAGAATCAAAATGTTTTTGCTCACTTATGCAAAGATTATTTGGCCAGGTTGTTTCACATGTGCTTAATGTTAGTTTTGAATAAAAAGTCTGCTGAATCATGTTAAGCTGCCCTCCTTTGTTGTGTGGGAACCTATCCTTATTCTTTCCATGTTACATCTACTTCCAGTATCAGTTTCTGCTAAAGAATTAAGCCCCAGGAATAAATTGATTTCACTATGCCATATGCCTGTACACAAGAGAACAGTATTGCTGCGTGCTTGCTATGCCAGGCTTCAGTTTGGGGACTGCTACTTGGCTGGACTATTGCTCTGGGATTTGCGGGCTTACAGTCCAAAAAAAGTCCCCCTTTGCTTCTGGGCCAAGGCTGATGCCTTAACAGGTGTGTCCCATGATGAGTGTGACCTCACAAGTTGTTAGAACTGCAGCCACACTTCTCCTTGGCAGCTGTTACCAACTTCACCATATCTGGGTTGAAGGCTTGTGTGAGTGCATGCTCTCTTTATGTAAAGTATAGTCCCGTGTGTCGAATGTAACGTCTGAATATCGGTAAATCGAACCCAATCACCTGACCTTATTCATGCACTTTATTCCCCCACCTGCAATCCAAAGTAGCACAAGAGTTTTCTACCCACCCATGTTAATGTCAAGTTTTGAGTTATTTCACACGTCATCTAGCGAAAAGCAACATGTGCACTCAGAAATGCAAATAATCCTCCTTTCCTGGGTGTAGCGTAAGGTACGATTTGGCAAGCACGACACGAGCTTTCAAACACCTACTTTATTTTTTTTTATGGGCACTTTAAAAAAATGTCAGGGATGTCCTTCCCACGAGGGAAGTAACCCTCCTCAGGGAATCGGAGTGGCGGGAAGAAGCCGCCAGCCTCGCTAAACTCAGCGGCTTGCGCGGTCAGGAAGACCTGATGCTCTTCCGTGCAGCCGCAGAGAACGTTTCACCTGTAAACACACAAAGACAGCATTCCCAGCGGCCCACGAAACATCACGGAATTTCGCCAAAGCACGGCACCCGCCGTTGTCACTGGGCTTCGAGCCGGCAGAAGAGGCAAGGAGGGGCCCCCAGCCGTTTCTCCGCGGCTCCTGCGTCCCTTTGGGAGGGAGGTCTGAGGCAACCCGCCATCGCTGCCCGGCCGCCCGCCCGGCCGCCCGCCGCCCGCGCGGCGTCTTCCCCAGCTTTTCTCCGTAGGCCGCGCTCCCTCTCTTTTTCCGCCTCCCTACCGCCGCGACAACTGCTGCTTGTCAGCGGCGGCAGGAAGAGCAGCGAGAGCAGCGGGCCGCCGCCGCCGCCGCCGCCTCGCGTGCCCTGGAGCCCAACAGTCCCAGTAAACTGTGGCGGGGTGGGAGGAGCATCCTGGGAAGCCGCCGCCGCCGCCGCCGCCGCCGCCCGACATGGGTCTCCAGCAGCTCGGCGGCTCGCAGCCCCTGCGGCCAGCTCGGTCGTTGCGCGCTGGGGCTTCCCTGATTCCAAGCCGCTCTCCCGCCCTTCGCAGCGGAAATTGAAGGGAGGACCGGGCGAGGGGTGGCCGCCGCCGCCGGCGCCGCCGCCGCCCTCCTCCTCCTGCCAGCGGGAAGGGGGAGTAGCTCCCACCCTTGCTCGGTCCTCGGAGCCATAACCCCCCGCGCCCCGCTCCCTTCTCCTGGCGCTCCCGGGCCCTCGGCGGAGCCCCGGCGTCCCCTCCTTCCCCGCTCCGATGATGGACAGGAACTACCCCCCAGCCCCCGCCTATACCGATCCGCTGGCCTCGGCCGCCGCCGCCTCCCAGCCCACCACCGCCTGGGCCTACGAACGGGGCGCCAGCAGCAGCAGCAGCAGCAGCAGCAGCCTCAAGCCCAGGTAAGGAAGGGTCCGTCTTTCCCGCCCGGGCGCGCCTTCGGGGGGGGGGCCGCGCCAGGCAAGGCCGGGGATTGAGGCGCGGCCTTCGTTCTGCCGGGCGCCCGCGGGGCGTGTTTGGGGCGCCTTGGTCGAGGTGGGGCCGGCCTCGGCGCTGTGCGGGGCGGAGAGGAGAGTCTCCTGCGGGTGGGCAGGAGGCGAGAGGCGCGTCCCCAGGGCCGGGCCCGCCGGTAGGGGAGCCCTAGGGCCCCAGCGCGCCCCGTCGCCCGGAAGCGCCTGTGGGGACTGTGGGGTGGCCGGAGCGAGGTAAATAAGGTGGTGGAGGGAGCAGAGGGGCAGTGGGAACAATGGCAGCCGAGGGAGGGAGGGGGCGTGGGGTGCGAAAAGGGGGGCCGGGAGAGTTGCGTTCAGGGCTGCCGCGGAATTTCCAAGCCACGCTTTTATCTTTCGCATACACGCGCGTTTTCTACAACTGCGGTATTTTGCTCCCATCTTCGCTCCCAAGGGATGTAGAATTAGCGCAGCGGCAGTGCCTTGTCTGCTCTGGACTCCGTTACTTTTGGGGGGCAGGGGGTAAGGGTGTCTTTAGCGCCTGAGGAGCCCAGTGTGAGCGGCGAAGTTAACTGTGTTTTCTTTTCCTGCTTTCAGGGTGCGCGTTCGCCAATGGTTCGGGTTCAAGAGTTCATGTTTACTTCTTGCGTTGCCAAGGGGAAACCCAGCAATACTGTATTAGCTTGTTTGGAGGTCTGGGGAAGAAAGGAGGAAAGCTTCTCCCTCGTTATAATAAATAGTAATAGGCTAAATGAGGCATTAGAGAAGGTATGGTTCAACTTTGTTAATGGCACGTTCTGGAGCGAGGAACAGTGCTTGGGAGGTCTGAGGTTGAAAATGTGGAATTACAAATTACAAAAGGGATAGATAGGCTTTGCTCACTATCAGTAATCTCATCTTAAACCACCAGAGACTGCTCTGAGCTCATCCCATTGTTTCCCAGAATCCTTGCATCATTTGGATTTTATTGTGCCATCAATTATTTTATTGTGTGTATAGATTCAGGGCATATAGCCTGTTGATCATAAATGTTTGTGTTCCCTAGTTTCAAATTCAGCTTGACCAAGAGTATTCAGTCCCCTAGGGCTTGGAAAATAAAACATGGAAACTGGGTGGGTTCTTTGATGTTTTTCTAAGAAACAATTTCTTATCTGTAGCAAAAGAGGAGATACTTCGACCCTGAAAATATTAAAATATAAAATGAGGTATTTTACATGTTCTTAATGTAGTTGCAGTGATATATTTTAATGAAGAATGAGTTGTTTTCCCTGGGACAGTTGAGGGATTGTGAATGCTGTTTTGTGGGTGCTTCACTGTAAACTTGAAGTACAGTTAAAAGTCAGTATGGTATAAATGGGATGTGCAGCAAAATGTTGCAATGGATCCATGAATCTGGCTGCCTTCAGAGGTTACGTTTGCATTAATGTAAAAGGCACACTTTTGACCTGTGAATGGCACGTAAAAGCAGTAGGTTCTTAGGGTAGGGAACTCTCTATGCATGGTCTTCTCTTCTTGCTCTCAACACAGTCTGCTCTACAGAAACCTTGTATTGTGTTCTGACTCACTAGAGATTTGGAAAATGCAAACAGCCCCAGAAAAGAAGGCAACTTTATGGGATGATGGTCTGGTGGGGAAGAATAGGGTGGGGGGAGCAGAAAAGAAAAGAGATACAGACACCTACAAGGTAGTATAGAGTGATTAAACTACATGAATTAATGCAGAACAGCACAAAGAAAAATAGGGAGCACAGATGGTGAAAAGTTCAGTCTCTTTTACTGATTCTAGTTGTACTTTTGCATTTCACTTTGGGGGGGTGCAGTGCTGATGAAAGTGACGGTTAGCTTTGGGCTTTCTGGGAAAATGATTGGGTAGGCATGGGCGGTGCGAAATTTAACCCCTGGTTGCTAAGAGAAAATATTTTGCTGCCCGTCCTCTGAATGAGGAGGAGAATAAAGGAAATTGATGTCTCTACCACCTAACTCCTTTAATCTTGAGTAATGTACCCCATATCTATGACTGTACAGTTCCAACTGATATTTTTCAATCTTACTTGCTTTACTAACATGACATTCCCAGTAGACCTGTAAAAGCAATAGAAGACAACTTGGTTTTAACATACTCCATTTACATGTTAGGGCTTGAGTGCTGTAATGAAAGATGCGCAGTTGTGTATGCAGAAAAATTGAAGTAGCCATGTAGTCCTTTGGGCCATGGAAACGGCAGGAAAGCTTTTCTCATTGGTGGCCTGATTCTGATTACCTTGTTCAACAAGTAGCCAATCATCAGTCTTGCAAGTCTCCCCAGAGTTGCTTGCTTACCATCAAGGAAGGTCTTCCTGCCCTTTAATGATGGCTGGTGTCAAAAGATCATCCAAACCACCAGGGCAATGTAATAACTCAGTCTCTTAATATGACAGAACAGTAAGTGTACAGGTTTGTTGCCTTTTAATGAGCCAGTATGGTGTGGTGGTTTGAGCATTAGACTACAACCCTGGAGACCAAAATTTGATTCAGCCATGCATGTCAACTAGGTGACCTTGAATGTGCCAGACACTCTCAGCCCCAGAAAACCCCTTTAGAGGTTCATCTTAGAGTTGCCATAAAATGACTTAAAGGCACACAGCTACAACAAAGAGCTTAGAACAGAGGAAATGAAATGGTAACCAGGTAGATTGAAGATTGACATCTATTTACAGCACACATGTAGGCGTTATTTCATAATGATGTAAGGGAAGAACAGTCTCCAGGTGGACTTCTTTCCTTCTCTGATAAGTCAGTTATTTCTGCATATCTTGGAATTTCTCTCATGTATACAGAAACCTCACTCTTTTGTTGGTGGTCCTTTTGCTTTCAAATTAATAAATATGGAACCACTGATTCTGCAGTTCCAAATGAACAGTAAGCACAAGGCTATAGAAATTCTTCACTTCTGTGCTGCCAATATTCTGCTGTTCATATGGCTGCATTTAAAAAAAACTCCTTTAATTTATATAAGACTATCTTCTGGTTATGTAGAAACCACTGAACCACTGTGTTATTAGAGGGAAGATGTAGACTGCAGGAGAATACTACAGAGCACTGTCACTTCCTAATAGAAATGTTCCTGTTCAGGGTGTGAAGTAGCAATGATACTTTCCTTCACTTTCACTACAGTTTTTGTTTTTTGTTGTTTTGCAGTTCACCTTCAATGGTTACTAAGTATGATCAAGTCTCACTGAGCTGTTTTGAGGGGTGGGTGACGTGTTTCCAAGGGGTATTTTTTTTTTGACTTGTTGTCTCATAGTTCTCCTGAGAATGGCAGTACCTCCGTCTTGCTTATGGGTGAATTGACTTCTAGTGTTCTCTAGTAGATTGTGGGAGAACCAGTGTGATGTAGTTATTTGAGCATTGGACTATGGCCCTGGGGACCAGGGATTGATTCCTTGTCTAGCCATGGAAAACCATTGGGTGATCTTGGGCACATGCACACTCACCCCCCCCATGTGGTAGGGTCGCCTTGGAATCGCTGTAAGTTGAAAATGACTTGAAGGCACACAATAAGAACAATTAGACTGGTTCAGCTAGACTAAACTGTCCAACTAGAGTAGACCCACTGAAGTGGTGGAACTTATCTAAATGTTGATTTTACCAAGTTTTCATGGAGTAGTTGGATTTACTTCTGTTGGACCTAACAGTCAGAGTGAAGTAGAACTCATATGGCCCTCTAGATGTTGTTGGAAGTCCCAGCAGCCCTATTCAGCCTAGTCAGTGATGGGGAATGCTGGGAGTCACAACAGTATATAGAGGGCTGCACGATTCCCACTCCTGATTTAACCAATCTAATTTTATTTTTAAATGGACTGTCAAGAAAGTGACATCAGCTTTTAGAGCAGTACCATGTTCTTTAATCTGAATAATGGACATAAACATTGAAATTGTGGGCAGCTCAGAGGAAAGAGATGTTATTTGCTACGTATTCATTCAAGACAGGACTTTCCAAATGGTGTACCACGACATGGTAGTGTGTCACCTGAAGTGTGTAGGTCTGTCGCCTACAATCTTGGAAATGTGTGTTATTTATAAATCACATATTTTTAAAAGTTCATGAAAGGTTTTCATGAGATACGTTGTGCCCCCATACATTTTGTTGTTACAATTTATGTACATATCTCTATTTCTTATGAGGGGTTAGTTTAACCTCTGGTTTGCTAGTAAAACTGAATTACTGTGTTACAAAATGATGCATGTCTAAAAAAGTGTGTCACCAACATGAAAAGTTTGGAAAGCTCTGATCCAAGATATAGTATCTGTCTGAACAGAACCGTTAGCTGTATCTTGACATAATAGAGCATTTTAGTAGCCTTCTGCTGCTTTTTGAATTGCAGTATTATTGTGTGATAAAACATATGAATTCTGTTAACAGCACAAAGTGTGGTCACAGTTTGATGCTTGTGCTGATACTAAAATCCATTCCAGAGTGGTGATATATCTGAAGAAGAAGGTTGTAGTCCACAAAAACTAATACCAGATGAAATTGATTAATCTTTAAGGGACCACATGACGCTTTGGTACAATTCCAGAATGGATGTGGCAGCTACCTTAAGCATTTCTCCTCTGTCCTCAGCATAGCAGATCTGCTGCCATGATGAGGTTACTTGTGTGTTGGCATAGGCAGGAAAAGCTGACATCTGCTCTTAAGCACAAGAATTACTGTAGGTCATTTGGCTTCCTGTTTTGGGGGAAAGGGGAGACTTTTTAGTGCTGTGGGTATTTAGAGACAGAGTTCTGCTCTATTTGTCAGTCAAAATCTATGCCCCTCCAACTACCACAATGCATGTTTCCGTCCATGCCATATGGTTCAGAGTTATAAGCGACAGTTTAGTTTTTGTCTTTGTTTAAAGTTACTTGTGCTCTGCAGATGTAGGTGTACGGGAAAGAAATTCATAGTGGAAGTCAGTCATGACTTTCTGTAACAGAATTTTGAAATCCAATATCCAGAAGACCAAGACTGACTTGTGGGAGTTAATAACAGAGAGATACTGTGGATGATGACATTTCAAATGCTGTTTCTTCATTTTTGTGTATGATCTTGTTAGTGGCAATGGAGCAAGTCAGTTCCTACCACAGATGTTTCTGGACCAGTGAACAAATCTGATTTCTCTTTTTGCCTTCCTTCTTTCTGTCTTTCTCTCTCTCTCTCTCTCTCTCTATATATATATATATAAAAAAAATAACTAAACGGGTACTAAAGCTGAATATTTAACTTCTAAAATGACATTTTTCTATTCTTTGCTTTACCTCTTGGTATTTTAACAGCTGAAGTACAAAGAAAGAGAAAAGCTAAAATTACAAACATTTAAAACATTGTGCTTGCTCTGTGTCATGTATTTAATGCAGGAAATTACACAGGAGGTTGTAGGAATAATTTTTCGTAGATTTTCCCTTATATCTGGTTTCAGGATCAGACGTATGTTCTGAGAATGAGATTGATTCAGGTGTAAAAATAATTAGAAGAATCTAATTGAGCTGACATGTTTATATCCTAGCCTTTTTCAAAGGAACTCAAGTTAACATACATAGAATTTCCCTCCTTTTGTTCTCACAACCATCCTGTGAGGACGAGGAGTGTAAAAGATAGCAACTGACTCAAGGTAACTTAAGTTTAAAAGCTGAATGGGTATTCAGAGGTAGACCTCACTGGTCAAACTATGACACTCCACTATCAACATAACGGTGGCTCTTGCTTTTTAGCAGGTTTTTCGGCTTTTCAAAGGGCACAGAATGGGTGTAAGCTCTTGAGGTCACAGCTCTCTTCAACAGGCAAGATAATATCCTAACATCTAAGGTGAAAGTTACCTGTTCAAACCCAGAAGTGATCAGGGACTAAAATTGTCAGGCAGTATAGAGGTGGGGAAATCAAAGAAGTATGGCTGCTCTGTGAAATGTGTGACCAACATGCAGATATTGTCATTTAATACTAGTTTTCAGTCCTGAACCTCTATATGTACAGATGTATGGATTCTTTACTTTCTGTAGCATATACAGAATTAATTATGTTATTAGGCTGATGTGTTTTCCCCCCAAATTTAAATACTGTCCTTTTTGCAAGACTAGAAATCATTTGCCTTATAACAGATTAGCCTTGGCTGTGTCACTGTTTCTATAGTCTGTGTGGAATAGTCCATAATGATAGGTGGTCACTCAAAATTGTACTTGGGCAGAATTCTCAAGTGCCAAGAGTATCCAGGGAGAAACTGACATTGAATGATTCTCTTCTTGTTTGTAAGTTTGTTGTGTCTCTGAAGAGAGTATTGTGCATTTGGTGTGGAGTCCTGTACTTCAGAATGCTAAACATGCTCCAGATTGATAAACTGAGACATTAGTCTAAGTTTGAAAATGTCAGAGTGTCATATGATAGTGTTTGTTTACTTGGTGAATGTGGAGAATAAACAGGTCATTGGATCCATAGCTACCTGGTTTTTATAAAAGTATATTTTTTGTAGCTTCACTTCTTACAGTATATACTCATGTTTAAGTTGATCTCATTACAAGTTGAAGGCAGGTTTTGGGGCCAAAATTACAGCTATTGATGTTATTTGTGGATAAGTCAAAGGTAAAACTTAGCAGCCTGTAACAAAAGATGTAAATTTTTCTGTTTTAAACCACTGTATCAACAATGGGATTATACTTAGATTTATTGCAATATTAAACACATACCTATATACTGTAAGTGTGAAGGCCATTCTTTTTGGCAAAGATTTTGAAATGAAGGGTCTGTGCAAGCTTAGCTGGTATCTGTGGGTGGTTGCAGTCTCTGCTTCTGGTGAGAAGATGTAGGGGGAAAAGGAAGATAGGGACAGGGTTGGGGAGCCCTCCCCCACTGAGGGAACACCACAAGGAATGGGGTCTTTTGCAGAGATTTGGTGTGGATACGTTTTTCTCTTCCTCAACCAGCTTTCTTAGTTGGAGATAGAGAGGTGGCTAAAAATAAGGAGGCACCTGCTTGAATCCAGGCTGGGGGACTGGTCCATTCAGGCTGCGTGAACTGAGGGAGCAGCTGGTGTCTTGCCCTGCCTTAGAGATCCTGACAGTGAGGAGGAGAGTTCTGAGTCAGAGGCAGAAGATAGTCCAGAGGAAGACAGCAGCCAGCAGCAGGGGCCAGAGCAAGGGGAACAGAAGAGCCAGCAATAACAAGAGTCAAAGGAAGAAGCAACACAGGCGCCTACCTTGGCAGAACAATGGCAAGAAGAGGAAGAACTCAGGTGTTCAGCTCATTTATATGACAAACGAGCCCTAATGAAGGAACACTTGCGTCAACATTGTTAGCCTATACAAGACAAACAGCTGGCCTATCTCCCCAAGGTTGACAACTGATGTTCCTGGTGGTTGAAACCCTGCACTGATACCTTGCTTCCTGAACTCTGACTCTCTTTGGACTTTTGCCTGTCGTGACTATGCTTCTGGTTTGCCTCCGTGGATTTGGATACTTTGGAACTCTGGATTTTTGGCTTAATTTGGATTTTGCCTTGGACTATTCTCTCTCTTTCCTCACTGTGAGTAATAACCCTCCTCCTCCAGCCTGCTAATTGTTACCTGGCCTATCTGAGGTATAACAACCGCTCACGTAGCTCTTTTCAGGTCAGAGAGAGAGTCCAGAGTGCTGAGAAGAGAGATGTCAAAGATGCATGACCCGGAGAGGCAATGCAAAGGTTGGAAATTGAAAAGAGGCAAGGTAGGAGGGTCAGGCAGTAGGCAGCAGCTTCCTCCTCCTCTGCTGCACCTGCCTTGCTACTGGTGACAATGGAGTAACATGGCCACATTGACAAAACATCCCTGCTGTTGTGGTGGTGGTGGCAGAGGCAATGGGATGTGGATGGCCAGTGGGCAATGAGGCTGCCCAGCTCCTGGCCCACCAAGAAGGAGAAGGTATTGTTGGTGCAGAACACCATGGCTGCCAAGACATCAAAATAGAAAGCCCCTGAGGCAAGCATCCTGGGAAAAACTTGAAGGAAGGACTGGTCCCCCTCTATTTTCCCCACCATAGTGGGGAAGTGCCAAAGAGCTGCCACCATTTTCCTGTCCAGGTTAATACTGAACCCATGGATAAGTTGACCTAGGTTTTTTGGATTAATTTTTGTCAAAAAATTCTCTACTTGTACATGAATACATACAGTACTTAATATTGTCCTTTAACGTACAAAAGTGTCATTTAATTGCTACATAATATGGATTGATTACTCTGGATTTTCTTCTGACTCTCTCATTGAATTTTCTATTAGGTACAATTAAGTTTTTCAAATTTGTAATTTCTTTAATTGGGTTGAATGCACTCTCTGTTCTAAGGAAACACTCACGTAGTTCACATCATTTATTTGTGATATGCTATAATCTGAATGAGAGCCAGTGTACCATAGTGTTGGACTGTAATCCTGGAGACCAGGGTTCAGTTCCCAGCTCAGCCATGGAACCTCACTGGGTGACCTTGTGTGCATCACATGCTCTCAGTCCCAGAAAACCCTATTATAGGGTCGCCATAAGTCAGAAATGACATGAAAGCACACAACAACAACACTAATCATGAAGGTATGTGTTGCCATCATATAGTTGTAGTTCAGAAAGCAGAGAGCACTAAAGTTTTCCAGATGGGCACTATGGCCGATAAGCTGTATTAACGGAGGAAACTGAAATCTGGGCGACTTGCTCTTCTTAGGTGCACAAAGCCAACTAGAAAAGTACAACGTGTGTGCAAGCTTTTGAGTTTTTCAGCTCTCTTCAGTGGGCAGGATGGTGTAAAGTACAGATTGATGTAGATGTAGAGAAATATGGGTTAATGTTGAAGTCACGGCATCTGAATGCTCTTTCTTTTAAGTCAAAATGGAAAAGGAGACACAAATTCAGATAAGTCTCTAGTAGATGAGGTCTTCACTGGCAGTAACCTCTAAGAATTCTGGGAGTAAAGAAGGCAGAAAAATGTAATGCTCCATTTTTAATCATATAGAAACCTATTGTACATTTAGTACTGCCTCCATCCTGGATGGAGCACTAGCTCCCTTAATAGTGGTGAAATTGAAAATGAGTAGGGTCCTTACTAACAGAGTAGGTGATCAGTTTACATACTATGTAAGGACTTTTAAAATTCAATGGAAGCCAAATTGGGTAGCTTTGTGTAGTAGCTGTAGAGGGTGAACCCTCAGAGGATAGTGCTCAGCATCTGGTGGCATAAAATCTTCAGTGTAGGTTTCTGTTGCTAAGTGCTTAACAATAAAATTATTACATTAGTATCAGCTTTGGATTTTTTCGTATGGCCAGTGCAGCTATCATTTACTTTCTGTTTTAGCTTAATTCCACTTAACTGGAGACAGTTTGAATAACCACTTAGCTTACCTTAAGTCAGCAGATTGTGCTGCCTCGGAGTGTGGTTGAGTCTCCTTCCTTGGAGGTTTTTAAGCAGAGGCTGGATGGCCATCTGTTGGGAATGCTTTGGTGGGTGTTCCTGCATAGCAGGGGGTTGGACTCGATGGCCCCTGGGGTCTCTTCCAACTCTATGGTTCTATGAAGCTATGAAGATGTAATTTCTGTAAGTGTACTTAATCTCCATTGCCAGTGTAGTTCTAATACTGCAGCCAGATCCTCCCCATCTTATCAGGAAGCTGGAGGAGTTTTCTTCTATCAAGGTTTTGAAAGAGAAATTCACCTAACAAATGACCCAGCTTCAGGCATCAAAGTTGTATACAGATTTTGCTTTCTGAACCATCATTAGAGGAAGCAACACTCTGTTTTCTCTCCATTATTTGAAGATCCGTCCAGAGTGTGTCTATTCAATAGTCAGTTCCACAGATCACCTATAGGTTAGAATTCTGTTGGTGCATTAAGCTGGTGTAACACTCCATTGTGCTGACATAGTACACTCTTTTCAGGTGGCGTAGCAAAGGAAGGCATAGAAAATTGTCTCCTGCTGTCTGGAGAGAATCAGTCCATTTCTTCAATGCCTTGCTCTCCAGGGGTCATTGAAGCTAAAGGTACTGTGGGAAGGCTGCCTTGCAAAATTGCCTATAAAGGGCCTTTTTACTCCTACCACAACTACTGGACCTGCTGCCTGCACCAGTGTAGTTATACTGCCCAATAGGGAGATATGGTCCTTCAGATAGCCTGAACCCAAGCCATGTAGGGTTTATAGGGCATAACCCAGAAACACCAGCAGCAAGAGGGAGTGTTGCCGGTCCCAATTAACAGTTCGGGTGCTGTTCTTTGGGTCAGTTTAAATTTCTGAGCACTTTTTAAAGGTAGCCCAACATAGAGCACATTGCAATAACCCAGCTGGAATGTAACCATGTAACCATTGCCAGATCTGACTTCTCAGCGAATGGGCTCAGTTGGTGCACTAGCTTTAACTTTGCAAATGCACTCTGAGTCACCACTGAGACCTGGGCCTCCAGGCTCAGGCCTGAATCCAGGAGTACCCCCAAACTGCAAACTTGCATTTTCAGGGGGAGTATAACTCCATATATTAAATAGTTAAGCAGCAGAGTTGGACCAGTAGCTTAGAAAGTGGATTCTGCTTTAAAGTAGAGTGAGGAATATTTAAAAGCACATCAGTTTAGAGGAGCCAGTTCTTTCATTTTGTGGTTACTGTTTTGAGGTAAGTTCTAAAATACAGAGCAGACAGCAGCACAGTTTGACCTGATTTTTGGACTGCGTTCTGTTTTGTCCCTTATCCCTTGCTTTTTTGTACTCTCTAGCCCAGTGAAGAGTTCTGGAGAAATCCAAAGTTTGTATGATCTTTTGTGACATTTTGGTTGCCATTACAAGATGATGGATCAACACAGCTACCTTTCCTTTCTGTTTATGTTTTCCTGGTTTTTTACTGATAAAATGGGAATAAATTAATAAAAGAAAGATAGCAGATATGTAAATTGAGAGTTGCTCCAGCAATGAAACTGAGAAAGTTATTTCCTTCTGATGGAAAATTAGCTAATGCACAGGTTCTTGGCTAAGCAAGGTTTTTGTGACCTTCTTGAGACCCCAGATCAATGGCGTAAGCTCTTTATTTGTTGTAGGCATGAATGACTTTCTTTAATAATGCAAGAGAGAAGAAAAGGTTGGAGTTGATGATACTGAGAACTGTATTCCACCTGAACTATGTTCCAAAAATCCATTTTCAGAAAAAGACAGCACAAGTTTCACACAACAGAAATGTTGCTCTCATTGCTTTTAGAAGCATTGTAGAATTTTAGTGGGCTTAAACAGGCAAGTTAGTACTTGCTTTCTAGTATTAAAATACTTAAGATTCTTATTTGCCTTATGTTAGTGTCGAGCAATATTCTTTAAAGACCGAGCCAGAGAATTTAGGAATCAGAAAATAACAATAAAGTGGAGACCAAGCATTCACTTTAAATCATTCTCTTCAAAGTTTAGCCAATCTACATTTATGCATCATATTTTCATTTCACTGGATGCCTGGAAATCTATCAAACAAGGAAAGTTGGTTTTTTTAAAAAGATGCCCACACTATCTGCTTATGAAGTTTTCACTCCCTCCTGAAGTTGCAATTTTTTCTTTTTAGTTGTTTATTGAAAACATGAATATTCTATTTTTAGCCTAATTATTCTTAAAGTGAATAACAGATCGGAAACTATTTATTTCGTTAAAACGTTTTTACCCTGCTCTTCAACTGAAAAGGCTCCCACTAGTAGATGAAAACAAAACAGTCCCTGTTCAGAGACATGCAGTCTAAAAAGGCAAGACACAAACAGAAAAGGGGAAGAAAGGAGGGTAACCTAGTTATTAACGTGGACACCAGCTGGAAACATTTCAGAAAGAGGAGGAGCTCACTGAAACTGGTCCTTCAGTAGCCCTGTTTCCCATTGCCTTCTGTTGTAATCAGGTGGACTGACCCTCCCAGTTGACGATGGGAAGGTCTTGTGGAACTGTTCTTTCAGCAGAGTTGAGGGAATGGTCCAGTTATTACCTCCTTCTGTTGCCAGCTGTAATGCTTTTTTGCGTGTTCTTCAACTCAGATACTGATTTCAAACCAGTTGTCCCCCCAGAAGTGCATTTTGAAATCTATTTTTTTCATGATTTAAAACTAAATCATTTTAGTTTTTATATCATTTTGAGTGAACTATTGCACAAGAATGCTCAGGAGTGATGAACAGTGGTGGATGTTAAACTCTAATCTGCATGCCAATCTGGAAGGTGTAGATGGTTAGATCAGCTCACTTCACATTCTCAAAGATCAGATTTCCCAAACATCTGTAAATGTAGTATGTGATGTTACATCTACTGAACATAGAGTTTTAATGACTGCACTTGTATCTGAATCCTGCATGGGAAATTTATGAGCTTCCTGTTGCTGTTTTTTCAAGTGCAGCTTGGGTCACAACAGACAGTTACAGTAAAATATGCATATGTGAAAGAATATTTGTTCAAGTCACTGCAAAATTTGCGATTACGTGAATCAGTGTAGCAGTGTGAAAACTAATATGTGTAGTTAAGGTTCCTCTAGAACCCAGTCTTGGATCAGGTGGCATCAAAAGTGACATTTAAGCAATGATGCATATGAGCCAGTCGCAAAAGGAAAAGGCACAGGTGTGTTGTAATGGATCATGCCAAGTATGACAAATATCATTGGAAAGTTCAGATGTTCCTTTTAAAAATTTCCCAAGAAGAAGCAGCAGAAAACAGATGTGTGCTTTGTGTCTCTGTTTGTATTGGATTGCAAAGGTCAAAGTGAATGAAAGAAAGCAGGGAAAGACTTATAATCAATTGCTTTATTGTCATGTTTTTATTACATCTCACTAATCCAGCAGAATAACAGCAAGAAAGGAGTAAAAAAAAAGTGTTACACAAGGTGCAAAGAACAATTGAAAGATACAAATGAAAGGTATGGTCAAAGAAAGAGGTCTTTGATGGCACCAAATGATGAGCCTCTCTGAGGAATCACAGAACAAAGACATCATCACCAGAAAAATTTTCTTTTTCACATATCCATCCAGACCTCATGAAAATAAGGAGGAGCTTCATTGGAGCTTCACGTAACATCCAGACGGTTGATTCTTAAAGTACACAGGTCCCATTTAGAATTTAATAGTAAAATGTGAAGTATTTTAAAAATATACAGAAACATTGGAAGTCAGTGTCTTTTAAAACTGGCAGGATGTGTTTCATATGTCCAATCTTAGTTAGCAATATTACCATCACATTGTTGTACCAAGTGCAGTTTCTCAGTGATGTTCAAATGTGAGCCTGGGGACAGCACATTGCATTGATTCAAATGGGATGTTAACTATATCATGGGGTACCACCTAGGCAGGCATTGTCCCAGAAGGGCTGCATCTGGTACACTAGTCTCCACTGATGAAATGCACTGATGTGTGTGCCATCAGTGATAGGACAGGATCTAATAGCACACCTTGATTGTAAACCAGATTGTTAGGAATGCTGCATCCAGAACATAGTACTTCCATTTTCATTGAAATGAGATCCAGTTTATTAGCCCATTTTCATGGTTCACTTCTTTTAGAGCCTCACCAGAATTTGACTAAAAGGAGAAAACTTAAGTGGGAGGCTGATGATTTCTCTGATGTTATCGGTTATATGGATTTTCCTGGATCCTCAGATTCTTGAATGGTAATTCCTGATAGTAAGAGCCCTATAGTCCTATAGTATAGCATCTTTGTCATTAGACTCTAATTTATGCAGGTTTGAAAAAGACAACAGGCAAATTATCTTTGACCATTGATCTCCTATTTCATCTGAAGTTTATGTTGCAACATGTCAGAATTAGAACTGCTGCCATTTTCCCGGATCCAGCACATCTGCTGGAGAGACAGTGACTTTTGCTGGATGTTAGGAAGGCAATAAAGGTTTATGTAGAAAGGACAGAAACAGTAAGACATACAGAAACTCTTTTCATCTGACAACATTAGGATTCAAGGCAATTAAATCAATGATTTCCAGATGGCTGAAAAGTTGTATTTACCATGCTGTGGTTACCCCTGCATTTTGAACCACAGCATGTGTGGGCACATTCAACAAGGTCAGTAGCCAAAATAGCATTCAGAGTAACATCTTCATTAGACAAACTGTGTAAAACAGCTGGATGGAAAGAACCATCAACCATATATTAGATACTATAAAGTAAACAAATATAAGTCAGAGCAGGCGAACCTTGAGTGAACTGTTTTTCAAGCAGTGGTTAAGGAAACAAACAGCCACTCCACCCATAAGAGGTTTGACTTGGATACACCCCAATGTTTCTGGATTTCTCTTCAGCTTTCCTAGAATGATCATTCACAGTAGGTATCAACCTCTCATTCTCTATTAATAAAAATTACCTAGCCTGCTAATAGCCTCATGATGTTTCCAAAGCATGCTGTCAGTGATTTCTGTCTTCATTTTTTTTAGCTAAATATTGTTGGTGGGATCTGTAGCATATCTTTAAAGCATGATATTAGAGCTATTTCCTAATGATCCATCTAAATTTAAACTTTAGAAAGTTTTGTCTTTTATTAAAGACTAATTTTTGGACTGTTTTCTGTAACGGGTTCTTTAAAAACTGATTAGAAAGTATTCAAGAGCTGGTAAGTATGAAATACACTTTTTAAAAGAGCAGAGATGCTATCTGAAATTAGTAAGAGCCCTGCAGAATAAAATCTTATTCCCAGTGTATTTTAATAAAGTACATGATTGATTGAAGCCTTTTTTCTCCAAAAAAAGGTCACAAGTATGGCTGATACAGAAAATACTTTGTAGGATAAGATTTTCCACAAAATAGTGCTTGTTGAGTTGAATATTTTGCCGACGTATTTTGTGAGCTTTTAGAATAATTGTCTGAGAATTTTTACTTTGCTTAGATTAGTCACCCTGTTTGCTTTGATTACATAGTATAAAATTTACAGTTCAACTTTACGTGACTTCAGTGACTGCATCAGCTGGTGGTCAAACGAAAATAGGAATTCATATTGAACCTACAGTCATATATGATAACTAGTGTATTTACCCGGTGTTGCCCGGGATTTTATTTTCTCCTAGGTAATACTTGTTAGAAATACCTTAGGAATTAACTTATTTTACCACAGGAATGAGATGTGATTGAAAGACCCAGATTTGAGATCCTGTGTCTCTTTCCCCAAACTACCTTGTCCAGGACCTGTAACTTTCCCCATATTCCCCAATCCAATCTGTATTCAGAGTTATTAACATACAGAGGTTGGATTCCTGAAGGAAATACACTGCCCTCCTTCTTGCTGCTAGGCTCTGCCTCCATAGCAACTGGCCAGAGGCCCAAGAGCTCTCTGGCTGAGAATTTCAAAGGCCCCTCCCTAAACTGCCAACCCCAGGAGTCCATAGAATCTGCACGGGCAGCCAGTCGGGTGAGGTCTTCTCGCCTGACACAGCCAACCACATGAGGTCTTCGCCTGGCTGACCCAAGCAAACTCACAAACTTTGACTTTTATATATTAGTTATGGTGGGTCTTTTCACAATGATGTCATCTAGTTAATGTTAGCCACTTTCATCTTTCGTGAATAGGTAAACTCATAATATCATAGGCAGCTGTGGGTGATCTAAGAAATAAGTCAGATTGGCCAAACTTAGCAGATTTGGTGGTTTGTTATGTGCTGACAAATTGGCTGTGACTTCTGGTGACCTTAGGAATGAGAGGCCTCCAGAAAAAAACCCTCATTATTATCAGTTCTACTGAGGTCTTGCAAACTTAGAACTCCAGCTTCCTTTATTGCATCATTCCATCTGTAATATGGTCCTCCTCTTTACTTATTGCCTTTATTTTCTTTCAGCTTTGTGAGGGGTTTTTTTTTTAGTGAGTTCACCTCTTTTTCTGTTACCTTCAGTTTTTTTCAGCATTGTTGTATGTTTTTCCATTGAGTCTTGTTTTCTCATCATAGGCCCAGAATACAATAGCTTCAGTTTAGTCTTTTGTCTTCAAGCGTGTTAAGGCTTGATTTGTTGTAGGATCCACTTACTTATGTTTTTGGCAGTCTGTATTTTCAAAACTGTCCTCCAGCACTATATTTCAATTGAGCTGGGTTTTTTCATATCAGTTTGCTCCATTCGCTGTTGGTGTTTGAACCTTTAAAATTCTAATTTGTGATTTTTATCAATAAAAGAAGGCTCAAACCACTATCTAGTTGGTTCAATGCTATAACTAAATTCCCCAGGCAAAAAAGTACGGCTGTCTAGTTGGAACTTATTAACAAGTGGTCTCCGATGCCTTTATAACAGTGGTTCTCAACCTTTCTAATGCCGCGACCCTTTAATACAGTTCCTCATGTTGTGGTGACCCCCAACCATAAAATTATTTATTTATTATTTACAATGCTTCCCCCCAGCAAAGGCCGCCTAGCTGGCCAGGAATGGGGGGGCGGGCAGGGAGGGAAAGAGGAGCCGCATGTCTCCCCCAGGGAAAAAACTCCAAGAACCCCCCCAGGCTCTGCTTCTGCTTCGCTCTCGTTTCCGCTGGGGGGGCGCGTGTGGGAAAAGTTTCCAGAGTGTCGACCCTGGCCGGGGGGGAGGAATCCCAGCACCTTTGTCTTTTGCGCCGGGCGCAGCTCATTCCCCCCCCAGAAAAGCGCCGCCTTGTGGCCCCCCGGCCCTTCCGCAGTGCCCCCCTCCATGGCGAGTGGGGCAGGGGCCATGGCGAGGAGGGGGCCTGCCCCCCGTGCTGCCACCGCCCCTCCCAAGCTGGCCCGTCAGACGGGAGGTTCTCCCGGTAGCGTAGAAGGGGAGCGATTTCAGTCCCTTCTGAACAGGGGGCAGGAGGACACAAGCACGTGGCTCGCGCTTGCGCACCACCACTCCTTGGCCTTTTCCGCACGTTACCTTATCGCGGAGGTGGGGGGTACCCTCTCTTCGATGCTCCTTCGTCTTGCAGCTGGCTTTCTGGTTGCGCGACCACCCTGCCCCTTCCTCCCCCAGTACAGCCTACAGCTCCCAGGCTGCTCTAGATGTATTATTCCATCAGCAACAGTTCCACAGGCAGAGTTCTGGTCTTGCCACAATCACCTGGACATATTCATTCTGGATTGTCCAAAAAGGTGACTCTCCATGTATAGTGCAACTGACATCTCTGAATGCCACGGATTCTGGTACAAACAAGGAATATTCTTCCTTCCCCATATGAAAAAGTAGATGTGGGTTTAGAATTCACAACGATCCAGGAGCTGGTTTTGGAAATATTCAGAAATGGCTCCCCAGACAGGTCGCACGACCGCCCTGCCCCTTCCTCCCCCAGCGCAACCTACAGCTCCCAGGCTGCACTGCGGAGGAAGGGGGCGTCGACCACGAAGCCAGCTGCAGGACGAAGGAGCAGCGAAGAGAGGGCACTCCCCACCTCCGCAATAAGGTAACTTGCAGAAAAGGCCCAGGAGTGGTGGTGTGCAAGTGCGAGCCATGCGCTCGTGTCCTGCTGCCCCCTTTGGCGGGAGTGCATGCGGCCACACGCGCTCCCGTCAAAGGGGGCAGGAGGATGCGAGCACATGGCTTGTGCTTGCGCATCACCACCGAGGAGGGAATGGAGCCTAAGACTATCGGAAATACGTATTTTCCGATAGTCTTAGGCGACCCCTGTGAAAGGGTCATTTGACCCCCAAAAGGGTCGCGACCCACAGGTTGAGAACCGCTGCTTTATAATATCCTCAGTGCTTCCCCAAAAATGGTGCTGCTGAAGTTTACTAACAAATCACTAGTAAAAGTTATGGAGCTCAAAATTATTATCCTCCTATCCCAGTTATTATCTTATCCCCATGATGAAAGTTTCATTATTGTACTTTTTCTGTTTCCCTTTCTGGAAATGTAACATACTTTCCGTTCCTCAAAATGTGCTCTTGTGAGTGCCGCACAGATCTTTATGTTTCTGATGGGATGTCAGTATCCAGGATTGTAGAACATGTCTTTGTCCCCCATCAATTGCTGCATTTATTGCTCTAGGCTGCTGTTACTTCACCACAACACAGAAAGTTGCAAGGACAATTATTAGCAATTAATTTTTTAAAAAAATGTTAAAAATATAAATTAGTACCAAAAGTTAGATGGGGATGCAAGGAAGTGGTTTTTTTTCCCAAATTAAAATGGCAAAAATAAATATTAATGATAATATAGTCAATGAATGTTTTGGTGAGGAGAGAGGGAGAGAAAGCTAAAGGAAAGTTACATAGTACTGTTCTTAAAAACAAAGATGCAAGTGACTTTGTTTGTTCATTTAACCCACTGTGAATAAACAGCTCCCTACTGGTTGCCAAACAGGAATAATGGCTTCTAGCCTTGTTGGAGTTTATCACCACTGCCATAAACCATTGACTGGTTCCCCATTGATATGTCTGGGGAATGTGGAATATGCTTCTGCGAGGCAGTTCTACATAATTCAGTTGATTTTCTTGTTGTGGGGCTAAATTACATTGAACTAAAAATGCAATTCTGCCCCTATTTCTAACCCATGTTGACACATGACATTCAGTAACCTTTGAGTCAGAACCACACTTCCTTTTATCATTGGGGTTTAAAGTTGGGGTAAAAAGGATCACATTTCATCGTGATTTGTTAAACAGGGTTCTTTGCTTCTTTTTATGTGTGGTCATGTTTTGGATCAGTTGGTATTTTTGTGTGGAAGCCACATTTTTAAACACTTCCAGCCTAGGATCATGCAAATGCATACGTCACCATGCAAACTCATCCCCTTTCTCTTTCCTTTCCTTGACCTGGTTTGGACCCTGGGTGCCCGATCTCCCCACCTTGCCTCACCTCCCTTCGAACAGACACACATTTTGAGTTTTGTGATTTTTCCAGTTTTGCAAGGGTCTTGTGCCTCAAACTCAAGCAAATGTGGAGGGCCAACTGTAGTGTTCGCTACAGAGAAAGAATATGAGTGATCATGCTTCCCATTCACTTAATCTCTGCTCACAGGCAGCAAGAACCAGGCAATGGAAGAGAAGGTGGGAGAGAGAGAAGCAAGAAGGAGCAATGATCGGTATTCTGTACAGTTGTGCTACTGTGAGCAGTCCAGCTTGACTTGGCTGCCATATTTCAGCTTACTGGAGTTTTCAGTCAGTGAACTTACTCTGAACCAAGGCAACAGTGCAAGTTGGTGTTCACTTTGAGTTGTTGTTGTTCTTGGCAAAATTTGTTCAGATGGGATTTGCCTTTGCCTTCCTCTGAGGCTGAGAGAGTGTGACTTGGCCAAGGTCATCCAGTGAGTTTCCATGGCTGTGCAGGGATTAGAACCTTGGTCTCCAAAGTCATAGTTTGCTGCCAAAACCACTACACAAAATTTTCATCCTTCAGTTCCAGAAGGATGGGGAAAGGGCTGGTCTGAGTTGTTAGGCAGGAAATTTCATTACTTTCAATTCTTTATGGTCATTTATAGGGATTGTGATTTATTTATAGTGATTGTAGCGTTGTTACTGGTGTGTTGAAATGTCAGTCAGTGTTGCTAAATACTAATGATCTGGGGTTTGAATAATAGTGTGTTAGAAGACTGTGCTTTCACATGTGTGTTAGAAAGCAAGAAATGTTTTTGAGATGCATCCTTGCACACCATGTATATGGCTCTTCCCAAGCTTTTGGTGTCAGTTTCTTCACACAGAAGATGAGAACAGCTAGGTGGTGATGGATTTGCGTGTTAGTTCCTTGGGCTGGACTGCTGCGAGAAACATGCCTGGATTGATAGACTACTGGTTAGTGCCATTACAGCTCAGCGTTGTACCATTTGAAAATATACATGGGGACAGCTTGGTCAGATTCACTATCTCTTTTAACTTGGAATGGTGTGGGGCTTCAGGGATGAATACTGGAAAATAATTCCTTGAAGGAGTGTTCACACATGAATCACCATGCTGCCTAAATGGCATCGGTTTATTCTTAAGATTTGTGTCACTGTTGGATCATTGTTCTTCTTGTGTTGCTTTTGCCAAAAGCTAGCCGTCACCTCCAGAAAATTCCTGACATCATTTCAGAGTACAGATTGTTCATAGGGGTGTGCTGCATTTGGACTTGTTAGATTTCTTAGCCATTATAAACACTGAGAATATAAAGGATAGGACTAATTCAGATAAGCTATTGTAAAATAATGAGACTCTCTAAAAGTTTCTCTAAAAGTTTAGAATAGTCCAGTTGGTATAATTTTCATATAGAAGTTGGCTGCTTGAGACTGGTTTGTTCATGATCAGCAACTTTGCACTTCATACTCAGTCAAAACTACGACTTAAATAAACTAGAAAGTAGCATTCAGCTGGCTTTCAACCCATGTTTTTTCATTTTGCCATATTTTTTTCAGTTCAGATTGCATGAGAAGCTTTTCCCTTCTTGGTATCTGATTGGCTGGCATGGAGGGGAGAAGGGAATGGGGAGTGATTGAAACTGTGTGCATCTCCATTCTCTCGTTCACATCCTGGATTATCAAATAAGAAGTTCTGGTTTAGAGTAACTTGAAAACTTGTTTGTCGTAAGAGAAATTGCTTATGTAATTAGAAAAAAATACTGTAATAAGAGATGTTTCAAGGCTCTTAGTAGTCAGAGGTGAAATGCCAAGTATTTGATTGAGACTGTTTAGCCATCAGCACCAGAACATTGAAATAGGTGAACATGAACAGTCTTTTAGGGATGAGTAATATTCCTTGCCTGAGAAAACTCTGTGAAATTCATGAGGTTCTCATAAGTCAACAGGCGACATACCATGATGGATAGAACAA
This sequence comes from Iguana delicatissima, assembly GCA_948472985.1. Classification (NCBI taxonomy): domain Eukaryota; kingdom Metazoa; phylum Chordata; class Lepidosauria; order Squamata; family Iguanidae; genus Iguana; species Iguana delicatissima. The sequence continues at coordinate 504,551 of CAOKZL010000229.1, forward strand.
CACAGAAGAAAATACAGAGAAACCAGGGTAAACTCCCCAAGAGCTTCTTTTCGATGATGGATGATTTTCCATTACTCGATATATGGAGATTTAAGAATGGACATGCTCAAGGATATACATACTTTTCGGACCGGCATAAATCTATGTCAGGAATTGACTTAATTCTGGCTTCTAGAACTCTTCTTACCTTCATAACGAAAACGGATATTTTACCAAAATTGTGCTGGGATCACAATCTTGTTCAAATAGAACTACGACTGAGAGGTTTCATACGGATTTGAAACTACAAGGATTCGAAATAAATAAACAAATGTTATAATTAAACTTTTGCTTGAAAACCCTCCACACTTGATGGCGAAATTATATAAGACCTTACTACTTCATGAGAAAGAAGAGGAAACAGTTGAGGAGGTGATGATAAAGTGGTCCCAGAATTTTGGACATTCAATACAGCTAGAACACTGGGAAATAAGCTGGAGAAAGACGTTGAAGTTTACAACAGCGCAAAATTTGAAGGAGAACTACTTTAAAGTATTCCACAGATGGTACATGACTCCGGGAAAAACTTCAAAAAATATACAGGTCTGGAACAGGAAAATGTTGGAAATGTGTCGTACAGGCCAGAATGATGTACCACATGTGAGGGACTTGCCCAAAAGCACGAGAATATTGGACTGATGCACACAAAACAGTAGTAGAAATTTTTCAAATTCAGTATACTATGATTCCAGAAATCTACTTATTAAATATACTAAATGAAATAGACAAACAAGAAATATTGAAGAATTTTACTTTATATGATAACAACTGCAAGAACAGAATACACAAAACTATGGAAAAATGAAGATGCCCCCAAGACAGAGCAGTGGCTATATATTCTACTGGAGATGAAAACAGTGGATACACTATCTCAAAAACTGAAAAATTCAACAGAAGAAAACTTAAATAACGAACGGGCTCCTATTGATATTTATCTCCAACATAACAACTGAAATAGGGTTAGTTGATATAGTAAGCTTACATAGACAAATGTAAAAGGGGAGAATTACTATATGAGGATTTGGGGCTTTAAAATACATATATCCTAGTCATTATTAGACTATTTTGACGTTAAGGTTCTGCAATAAAAATTATAGTGACGACTGTAGAAGTACATTTATAAACGGAAACAAATAAATACATTACAATTTTAGGTGGAAACGATGGAAGGTTAAGAAAATGCGGTGAACTTTCATATGTAAATATAGAAGTATGGTTGTTACTTTTTTTTAATTTGATGGTTTTGTACATAAAAATGATAAATTAAATAAGTCAACAGATGACATGAAGGTGCGTGCGTGTGCACACACACACACACACACACACACACACACAAAATGTGTAAGCAGCACTAGCCAACATAGTCAGCAGTGAAGAATGCTACAAAATGCAGTCTAGCAACATCTGGAGGGCTTTATGATTCCCACTATTGGCCTTAGAATATGGTCATAAGTTCTATATTAATGTCAAAACCCAGGCAATGATACCTGTGCTACCTTAGCCCATTTGTTCCATTTAACGGGTTTCTTTTATCATTCTGTCATATAAAAAAATACATTTCATAGTGAGTTTGAATGACAGCTATGTTAAGAAATTGTACTTTTTTTTTAATTAAAATGTGAAGAGTTTTTTTAACTTTATTTGAAAATAGTCCATAGTAATACAAATTGGAATATATCATGTTAGCTTTGTCAGTGACTATTATGCTACTGGTAGCTTCCTAGAATGCTAATGATCTTTTTAAAAGTTTGAAAAATGTGAAGGCTTGTTGGGGAGATAACTAAGAAAATTGGAGTAGTGGTCTTAAGCACTTCTTTTGAATTTTCTTCTTGAGAAATTGAAAAAAGTTGGGTAACACATTAATTGTGAAATCATTTGTTTTAACGTAAGGAATAAAATAAAATATGCTTGTATCTTTCTACTTGTCCTTTGCTCTCTGCTTTCTGATTAGTAAGACTGTATGACTTCATGTTGGAAAGGAATTTTCAAATATAAAAAAATACTGATTGGTTTGCGTCAGGCATATTTCTCTTGCAGCTTGGTAGCCAGAATTTTTCATGACACAGTCCCTGATGACTCTGGCTTTTTGGATGCCGTCATACTCTGCAGCATGTGAAAGAACTGTGTATGTTTGGATATACAGTACAAAATCAATAAATAAATTGATTTATGCAAGTGAAATGCTTATTGTGACCTAGGCAAAGTTTCAGGATTTGGTCATCCGTGAAGTTGATAGAAGTGAAGGACCGCAATAAGCAGAAACTGTAGAAAATAATGACATAGAAAATGAACATAATTGAAAAGTTCTGTGGCACAAAATGAGTATTTAGTGAGTCTGGCAGAGGTGAGGAGTATAACGTAAGTAAAGGAAACAGATGTTTCTGTATCTTTGTCTCCTAATACTGCCCAATTTTTCCCTTTGTGGCTTCAAAATATTTGAAAAGTGCTCATCTCTTGGGCAGCACGCAGCCCGTGACAAGACAGTAACTTCTGAGGTAGTTGTGTAAAATCACTTGCTTGAGGAAAAGGTGTAAAGGAATCCTGTCGCACCTTTGAAACAGAAAAATAAAATTCTAGTATAAGATTTTGTGAACTCCAGTCCACTCCAGATATGTCATCTAACATCTGATGAAGTGGACTGGAATCCATAAAAGCTTGCACTAGAAATTTCTTTTTTTTAGTCTCAAAGTTGTGCAGGATTCCTTTATATGCTTCTATGCTGGGACAGACTAGCTATATCTTTGAAAATTGCTTTTAGAAAAGCAGATGTGCAATGCCTGGGGAAAATCATGTCAAGATGTCTCCCCCACAGACAAGTGTAGTCTTACAGAGGGTGGCAGCTTCATGCTTGCACACCCCCATCTTCGATTTCCATCCAGAGAGGCCAAACACCCATAAATGAGAATACATTAAATTGATGCTCTATTACAATCTTCCCAAACTTGGTGCCCTTCCAATGAGTTGGAATACAATTCCCAACAACCTCAGGCAGTCTTTCTTGAGTAGAGATCAACACTTTTGCTTATTATGGCAAGGTCTCCACTAATGAGTAGCAAGCAAAGAAAACAAATGTGCCCCCTGCTCCCTTGCAAATAGAAAAGAAAATGGAGACTTACCCCTGAGCTATGCTTTCAAGGTGCTTGTCTTGAGAGCATGATTTCAGGAACAGCTCCCCCTCACCCCAGATCCCGGAAAGATCAATTATTTGTTCCTGACCTGATACTGCAATCTGGAAATGAAGTACAAGGTCAGAGATAAGACTAGCCTTTTGAGTGATGGGATGTAACCAAAATTAATGACCCATTATCATATGTCTAGCTTCTTAAATGAATTGTATGTTTTCTTTTCGTTCCATCTCTTTAAGTATGTGGAGCCACAGAATTATAAACTAGAATAATGGCTCACAAATTTACCAGTGTGAGCTGCAGGATAGTTGTTGTCAAACCTGTTTAGCCACTCCTTAACATAGGTAAAGGAAACAAATCCCTTCTTTTGTTTGTTTCAAAGGCTGTTCCCCCCCCAAGCTAATTCATGACTGGTATGTTGATATGAAATGATCTTAAGTTACAGTAACTGTTCTACAGATCAGTCATTGATGAGCCACTAAGCTTCATACCTTTTTGACATCTTCTCCTATCATTTTTAATAGATTGCAAGTTTTATGTATTTATTAGTTACATTGATATCCACCTTCTCTTACAGTGAGCTCAATCCTTCAGATTCCTCCTCCTGTGTTTCTTGACTTTATCCTCAGAACAGTTCTCCTCTATATCCTTTCCCAACCCTATTTTATGCATTACTGTGTCTGGTTTTACTTTTGTTTTTCAGTTTAAGTTATGGAGGAGGACATCCATCACACTCAGAAGCAGATCTTCTTCACAGACAAACTTATGCAGCTTCTCATCAGCTACCTGCATATGCTACTACACCCCATCCTGCAGGTAATAAATAATACACTCTGAAACTTCAGTATTAATGAATACTTTCACAAATTTGATATGAAATCAGTTGCATGTACCTCAGAACTTTGTGTGGTGTAGAATCATTTTTCAAGATAATTTCAGGAGTGTGTCTTATTTGTACTTTCTAGGTGATGCAGTTATAGAACCTCATAATGAATGCAAGGGTAACTGTGTTAACCATAAGAATTCCAAGTCCATACTGTGGTGATACTTCTGTTAGACCAAGAAAAAAGGCACATAATTGTCTGTGCAAGCTTTCACAGCCACATATTCATTTATCTGGAAAAGTTTTTAAAAAGCATGCAAAGGAAAAGGGTGCGTGTGACGATGTTAAGAGTCATATAGTCTGCATGTTGTATTGAGATAGTACAGAAGAATTGTTTGTGTCCTATCAAAGTAGACTCATCAGGTGTCATACCAATGTCGAGGAGATCCCTGGGAACCACAAAGGCAATAAAAGAAGAGCATTAAAATTTGATAATTCATTTGAAAGCACAATAAAACTCCATTGAAAATTCAGACTTGTCTCTGTTCAGTGCAGAGCTCACAGACCCCTTTACAGATAGAGCAGTGAGTTAGGAAGTTTCTATATTGTCAATACTGGATTAGGTAAAACATGAGCCCAAACTGAGTAGTTCGTTAGAGGGAGTGAGCCCTCTGAAAATCCCTGTCCCATTGTGGGATTTCCTCCTGTGTAGGATCCTGATGCCCTTTGCATGTGTTTTGCTCCCATCATTGTGACCCAACTGTGATGGAGTATAGAGAGTGTAGCTATCGCAGGTGTCAGAGAAGCCATGCAGCAACAGGTTGCTAGGCAACCAGAACAGCTACTCCAGAGTGAAGCCGAGCCCTTTAAGTGTGAAGGAGGAGTTGGAGGCCTCAGAAAAAAGGCATAAATAGTAGCCACTGAACTGAGAGCAGTCAGACTTCAGAAGAAACAGCTGAGAGTCAGTTCTTCAGCCAGAGAGAGTTCTCACTCAACCAAAGGGAAGTTGAATGAGAAAGGGTGTTTTCTCAAGGAAAGCCTAGAGAGAGGGGCAGAAGACAAACCAACCCACATTTAAACCTGGTCAGAGAGCGTGACCAGAGCTCTTGGCAAAAAGGGAGGCCAGAGGGCTGTGTGTGAGAGAGACCTGTGCTTCTTTGCTGATGTAAAAAGATAAAAACTTGTTTAACTGCATTCTAAAGATCTGTTTGAGCTTGGACATGTGTACAAAACCAATACTTGTTTCTGCTTGTTATTTTAATAAAGCTTATAGTATACTTTTATAAATCTTTAGTTGAATAATTCTAAGTATGGTCAGCCCTCCACATTTGCATATTTGAGTTTCACGAATTTAATTATTTGCAAGTTTCTTCAACTCCTGCCCCCCCTCCAGTGCTGCTTTTCTGCGGAAACCTTCCTTCCTGGCAGCTCTAGTCAGGTCTCCCAGCCCTTTAAAAACCCACCTCTCCTCCTCCTCCTCCTCGTCCACCACCACCAGCCACTACCTGGCCAGCTAAGGATGGCTCACAGCAAAATTGCTCAGCACTACAAACCATCTCCCAATGTCTCACATAACCAAGGAAGGAAATGGGTGACAGAGAGAAAGTATAGGGCCACCATACTGACCCACCCTTCTTCCCCCTGCTTTCCCTGAACTGGTTTGAACCCTAGGTGTCCATTCCCCACCATGCCTCAGCCCCCTTCCCTCAGACACACACACCCATTATGATATTTGCAATTGTTCTACTTTTACGAGGATCCTGCGCCACTAATCCTGGCGAATGTGAAGGGGCAATTGTAGTTATAACCGACCAGAACCATGCTACCATAAATCATTAAAGGGGTTCTAAATAGCAATTGAAAGGCTATACTCTTTTTACACAAAGGTTGTGTTTTTAGGGAAAGCCAGAGCCATATAAAGTGGCAAGGTGCTTTAGCAGACTCGAGGAGGAGAAGCTGTCATTCTACTCTGTGAGCTTAGAAAAGCAGGTCTTGCCTGTCACACCAGCACAGGGATGTAAAAGCTCCAGAAAGCCGTGGGAGAGAGGACGATGGAAATTTTCAGAAAAAATTAACAAAATGCTGTGTTAGCATCCTGTTGAGATGCTGTTGTTGCTTTAGGAACATTAAGTACATTATGTATACAGTTGGCCTTCCACATTTGCAGGTTTCACGGATTTGATTATTTACAAATTTCTCCAACCTCTGCTCCCCCACACATCCAGCGCTTCTTTTTTGAGGGAACCCATGGATCTCTTAAGTTGCCTTATAGAACTTGAGAGGTTTTCAGACCGCTTTTTGTTAATCTGGTCTCTGCTGTCACAAGGCAAGATTCAGGATATAACTCTCCATTTTGAACTGCCATCTTGAAACTCTCATTTCCCATATGTTTCATTTCCCACATCGTTGATCCACCGTGTCATCACCTTGCACTCTGTCAGTCATCACTCCTCACAATAACTGGTAGGTGGTTCTGTTAACCCGTTCTCTTTGTTGTGACTCCAGTAGTTCCAATGACAAGTCAGAGTTCATCTACTGGTTTCCAAAACGTCTTTTCATTTATTGTATCCACTGTACCTTTAAAGGTACATAGTTATAAGCTTCAGTTTAAGGTGTGAAATCTGTTAAGTTTACAACTCGCTGGAGATCGTCAAAACTATCACTAAGATCTATATATGATGACTTCACAATGTTTCTTTTTTTGTTTGTTTTTGTTGTTTGTGTTCTATAAATATTCTGGTTTTTTGCTTTTTTAAAACATATAAAAAATGAAACAAACCATAATAAACAAAAGATAAAAATATAAACAAAAAATAAAATAAAGGTGCGTGGTTTTGTAACTCGTCAAGTCCTATTCATTCTTCAAATAGTAGATGCCTTGAATGTAAGCTAAAGCACTATGCAGGCATTGCCCTTCATCAGAACCCTTCTGTTTTTTTTTAAGTTGGTTTTCTTTTAATCTGGTTTTGTTTTAATTAGGTTTCATTTTAATTCAGTTTTATTTTAAACCAGGTGAATTTTAAACTTGTTTCATTTTAATTTGCTTTTAGTTTAATTCAGTTTCCAGTTTAAATCAATTTTATTTTAATGCAGGTTTTAAATTGGGTTTGATTTTAAGTCAGGCTTTATCTTAATTCAGATTTATATTAATGTGAGGTTTTATCTTAATTTGGGTTTTATTTTAATTCAGTCTTTATTTTAATCTGATTTTATTTTAATTCAGTTGTATTTTAAACCAATTAATTTGGGTTTTATTTTAATTCCAATTTTTTAAAAATTAGATTGTATTTTAATCCAGGTTTAATTTGATTTGGATGTATTTTAAACAAGTTGTATTTTAAATCAGTTACATTTTAAATCAGTTGAATTTTATGTCGATTTTGTTTTAAATTATACTTTAAGTATACACCATGCAGGTAGTTCCAAGTTAAGTCATACAGTTGATAAACCCATTTAATTTCTATTTTGTGAATTTTGAATGTTTTATCCTTTTCAAAAAACTGTGTTTGATTGTTTGCAAAGTTGTACAACATAACATACAAAATAAATTAAAAAAAAATTAAAAGCCCAAGACCAGCTTATAGCTAAAATAGCTAGCGAGTGTCACAGTTGAGCTTCCTAGTGAATAAATCGGTGAATGAATACTCAGATATGCGTGTGTAGCCCCCTATTAATACAGGCTCTTGTGTAGTTTATAGTATGTATAATCAAACTTAATATGTTTGTTCTTTATGTAGGTCTTTCTGGCATTTTTGATAACACTATGCATAGCAGCAGTACCAGCACTAAGGAAACTTCAGTTATGAATTTTCTCTCTGCAATTGAATCCCGCAATACTCAGGCTGTTTCTTCAGGAACTACTCTCTTGCCACAGTTTCGAGCTCCACCATGGCAGCCAGGTGATATTTTCCTAAGTTTTAGGCCTTGTATTGTTTGTTTCTTTGTGTAAAAAATCAATATCATAATATTAGAATTCAAAGGGACAACTTCTCTCCAAAGTATATGTGTTCAGATGTAGATTCCCAAGAAATTATCTTCATGTAAAATGTTTCATGCTTTTGTGAAACAAGCATTGTAGCAACCATATTAGTTGTTACAGCACTGCAATGGAGTTAAATTGATACTTTGAACTATTACAGTTATTTCTCCCAAAGTATAATACAACCCTCTTGTAAAATCTTTTTACAAAACTAGTACACCATCATTGCTACATCACATGTGTAACTGACCATATGTCACAAAGTGTTGAGCTGGTTTACTGTGAGGTTTCCCAGGGCTGGTGACATATCAGTTTGCAGTTTGTGTCATTAACATTACCGGGTGTGTTGTCTTATTGCATCCATTATAAGAATCTTTCTTTCATTCTACATTGTAAGATTCTAGCATAACATTAGTGATTTGCTAATTTGTTAAATGCTAATTTCTTACATATGAGCTTTGCATGGTAACACACCTGTAACAAAGAATAATATAGTTGTACACTTTCAAGGAGTATTAAGTATTTAAACAACTTAGGTCATTGTCTTAAACAAGAATGTATTTATTGAGAAAATTACACTGTAATTACATATATTGTTCAAGTCATATGAGCTTGAAAAGTACAAAAGAATTTATTACACGTACACTACAGCCAGGACTAAAGAATATAACTCAGCCTTATGAATAAGCCCAAAAAGCCCACTTGCAAAACCCAAAAATCTGGTATCTAGCAGAAAAGAGAGGGAGCTTCAATCCTCTTGAATAAGCCTGCTGCAATTCTTTTGCCGGATGTAGATCCCTCCTCTTACTGCCCACTTAGTTTTTATGCTAGGTGCAAAATAGTGATGTCTTCACTCCAACCTTGCTCCCCAGTCTCATTTTCCTGCATGGAATTCCATACACTCACCTAGGACAATCAGGCTAGTGCCTAGTTACAATGCTCATGTAACTATAATGAATAGTATTGTTTTGGAAGAGGTTCCTGATCCAAAATTTGTGCTTTTAAAAGTATTTGAGATCTCATTTGCTTTCTCGAGAAAAAGCAGTAGTTGGTTCAATATCCAAAGTTGGTGAAAGACTTTTTTCATCTGAGGTAAGGATCAATGCTCCAAAACTGTGTGCACAGCCCTTTTAAAGGGAGTTCAGTCTTATCTAGATCAGATTGTATGACATCATTCACTTTGGCAGATTTGTTGACCAGCAGCATCTCTGTCTCCGTCCTACCTGGATGAAATTTCTGTTTGTTCACATCCATCCACTCCTGAGCTGCCAGTAGGCAGAAGCAAGGAGGAAGGGGAAAAAAGGTTAAGCAAAATAGTATTCCTGGAAGACAATGATACTGTCAGGTATTACACTGAAAGAGTATTAAAGTATGGTCAGTTCTGTGTGTGTGGTTAATTGCAAGACTAAACAAAATGGTTAGGTCAGAAGTGTTCTTGGTTCATATGTGATCGGACTCCTTTCTTTCTGTGTTTCCTTTTAAACAGGTATGCATTCATCAAGTGAACTTTTTGTTACTGGAGCATTGCCAGCCTCTGGAACCTTTCCACCAACTTCAGCTTATCAGCACCCCAATGCTTTTAGCAGTAGAAACTTTGCTACTACTCCTTCTCTAACACTTCAGGATGCAACTTTCAGTGCAACATCAAATGGGCTGTTAACTGCTCATGACCCTTTGCTGCAGATCAAAACATCCCAAGGCACTGTTCCTGCTGCATTGACTTTTGAGCGCCTGGGCAGTTCTGTGTTAAGTACCAGCATACCACCACAGTCTTCAACATATCGCTCTGCTCAGGAATCTGCACCCCATCTGTTGCAGCCACAGTTCAGTTTGTTGCCTTCGTCACTTGGAGGAGCTCAGCCAGCTCCGCAGGTGTATAGCTCAACTCTGTTTACTGGTTCTACTGCCTCCATTGAAAGAGCACTGCAGAGAGAATGTAGTGTCATTAAACACCATCAGCGGCCTTCAAGCACACAGTCTGTTCAGGCACAACTGACTGGTTCACAGCATTCCTTACACAATTTTTTATCAAATGCGGGTGGAACCGATTTTCAGGATACATCTCGACAGTCATCCCTGTCTTGTAGCCCAGTTGCTGATGCTACTCAGGTGAGCAGTAGTGGACCACAGCAGAAGACCTCTCAAGTTTCAGTGGAACTTGCTCAGTCATACACATCGTCAATTCCATCACCTGGTTTCCCATCTGTTTCTACTACAAAAGCAAAACAGTGTTCTGCAAAGCAGCCACCCAGGTCAACAAAGACCCCAAAGCCACAAAGTGTAGCCCCTGATGGGCAGGCACAAAGCTATTCCAAAACCACACAGAGCCAGAACTCTGTAATAGCAGGTCAAGCACAAATCTATTCTACAGCACAGCTTCCAAGCCTATTGTCAGTAAGCCAGTCACAAAATTACGTTTCAACACAGTCACAGAATGTGCCATCTGTCAGTCATGCACAAGTATTCTCAGCTATCAAGCTTGAGAAGCTACCGCCTTTGTACAAAACTCTTGCTTTTGCTGGGCAGTCACAAGCTATTACTTCTGATAGTCAGACGCTGAGTTATTCTTCTGAGCAACAGGTATTAAGTTCAGTTTCAGATGACAACTATTCTGCACAGACAAGGGATCTTTCGGACAGCCAGTCTCAAAACTATCCTTCTAGCCATTCTCAGGGTTTGTCAACAGTTAGCCAGTCACAGGTTATCTATTCATCTCAATCCCAGGTTTTGTCAGTAGTTAGTCCTTCAGAAACATATACAACAGGGCAGTCTCTAACATTAACATCACCATCTCTCCCATTTTCTTCCTCTTCTCATGTTCAAAACTTGTCAGCATCTAGCTCTCCCCAGAACTATATTTCTCTACATTCTCAGGCACAAGAACCATCCTCTCCACAGTCTCAAAAGTTTTTACCAGTTGTTCAGTCAACCTTTGTCATGCCAGCTCATTCACAAGCATTGCAGATCAGATCTTCCTCAGATGCAAAATCATACATTAAAAGGAAATCGGACCCTAACTTGTATCAGACAGCTAAACAAGATGATCAGTTCCCAATGCAAGATTTACAGACATTGCAACACCAAACATCTCTTGATTCTTCCCCTCAAAGGCTAGCTGATAATGAAGTTAACACTCAGGATACAACTTTCAAAGTTTCCAAAGTGGACACTCGATATTCTCAAAGTGTAATCAGAAGTAATTCTCGTCTTGAAGATCAGGTTGTTGGACTTGCTCTTCAGGGCTCAAAAAAAGATGAAAGGATGGTTAGCTCTGTGGCTCAGCTTACCCAGCAAATTGGCCATGTCACTAATGTAGTAAGCCATGATATTAAAAAGGCAGCTAATTTATTGCCAGCCACCCAAATAAATGTGGATGGTAAAGAACTAAGCCAGCAGCAATCTCTTCTGCATAAGGTACAGGAAGGTAAACCCTCAGAGCAACAAGGCCATGTTATTAGCACACCAACACAAATTAATACTCAAGCCATAAGACATAGCCATCAGCTGTGCTTGCCTAGTGCACAGGTGCTTTTGGAATCTGCCTGTGATTTACAGATGCTCCAGCAGTCAATACTGCAGTCTAGCTTAGGGCGCACAAAAGGTTCTCCACAAGTACAGCGCATGCAGAGTTCTCAGCAGATGACTCAACAGTTTCTTCAGGTGGATGGTCACTTGATTCAGAGTAATGGAGGACATTCTCAGCAGCACCTTCACCCTCAAAGCTCTGACATTATGAAAATGGACATTTCTGAGCCATCAAAGCCAATACAACAATGCTTGACATCAAAAGAAAATTTTGTGCAGCCAAATAATGAATCTAAAAATCAGTTTGTTACCCTTAGTTCTGTATGTTTTCCAGAGTCTATGCTAATCAGCGATGAAAGGAATATACTGTCTAATGTAGATGATATTTTGGCAGCTACAGCTGCTGCTTGTGGTGTGACTCCATCTGAATTTGCCAAATCAACATCTAATGAAGAGGAAATGCAGTCAGTTGAAAACGGAGACAATTCTAAGGCTCAGTTCCAGACAATAGATGTCAGACATGTGACTCCGAGCTTCACCTCCTCACAAGCAGTAGTTGGAAAGCCACTGAGCATAAACAATATTTCTTTGAACGGAGGCCAGATTACCCTAAACTTAACAGCAGTGCCTGTGGTGCCAAAAAACAGAAGCATTGATGAACAACATGTTGAAACTCCATATCAAAGCATTTCTACTAGAGTTGCCACATCAGAGTTTGAACAAACGCAAGAACAGGCTTCTGTCCTGGTAAAGCAAGAGTCTAGCACAAATAATGACTCCGAAGGTAAAAATAATGTTCATATGGATGGTGTGCTAAATGTTTCAAGTGGTAAGACACTAAATGAAGAGACTTCAAGATTGAGCAGGGTTTGTAAAATGGAGGGTGACAACACTGTGACAGGGAGCAAGGTTAAAGTTCCATTACATTCACTATCTATGCAATGTGCAGGGGGTGAAAACAGTAACAAAGCTGAAGACAAGAGCCAAGGCTTACCACAAGATGATCTTGTTAAGCAGGAGAGGGGACAAAATCAAATTAAAAATGATGATGATGCAAATCAGAAGCAACTTAAGCAGAGTGGACAGTGTAAGCGCCAGAACTCAAGAGGAAGCGATGGCACCTTGCCATATTCTCCTGCTGCTGAAAGTTGCCATGAAACTTACCAACATCAAGAAAAAATGAGGCAGAAAATCAAAGAAGTGGAAGAAAAACAACCGGAAGTCAGAACAGGATTCATTGCGTCTTTTTTAGATTTCCTGAAATCTGGACCTAGACAGCAGTTTTCTGTTCCTGCTGTGCGTGTGCCTAATCGTGTCAGGAGACCTGTTACCCCCATTGTTAGAGCGCCTTGTCCATCTCCACTTTCAAAACCCCAAGCACCAGCAGCTCCTGCATCTGAAGGCAGTGTTCAGAGTTCAGACAAAAAGGGTAATGAAGAACTGAAGAGAAATTCAGAAGCATTACCCTCATTTTCTTCAGATGAAGATTCAGTAGGGGGTAACCAGGATCTTCAGAAAAGCATTACATCTGCATTGTCAACCTTGACTGATGATTCTGATAAAAAGAAAAAGTCAGGTAAAGATTCCTGTGCTATGCTTACAACTTAGTATATGCCTGTAGTGTAAAGACTGTTTAAATAAAGATACATATGGTTCTTTTTTGTTTGTTCAGAATACTGTAATCAGGTATCCATGTTTAGCTGTAGTTAAGGCTAACCAGAGTTGTGGGAGTTAAATGATATTTTGAAATTTAGTTTTCTTTTGCATTTTTGGAAATGTTATGTTCACCACTTACTGTGGGAAACAGTTATCTTAATCAGATAAGATTTAAATTATTTCTGAAGGCAATTTTTAAAATTTGCATTATTTCAAAGAATAATTTTCTGGTTTTTTTTAAAAAAAACACTTTGATGGCTTGACTAAGCCAAAGTCTTCATAACCTACAAGCTGAATTCTAAAAAAAAAAAAAAACTTAAATCATCCTTAGATTTATTTAGATTTATCTTATATATAAATTGGATTTGTCCTAGGGAAGAGGTTAAATCTCTGTTCTTTTTATATTCTCCCGTAAACTTAAATGTAAAACAAATGTGGGACTTTATCCCTCAAGTGGGCATGCTGCTGCAGTCATCAGTTGAATTTTGCACCATATAGTAACAATTTTTAAATTGTTCACTATAGGCTTAAAATAACTCATCTCGTTTTATGTATGTAGGTATATATACATACATAATACACACACAGTTGGTTTTTAAATTGAGCAAATTAAGTTTGTTTTGTTGTATTTCAGGAATAGAGAAAACTGTTTCTAAAAATGCCACCAATACTACTGTAAAAAAGGAACCTTCCAGTTTAGCTATTACTGCGCAAGATGCTCAGGTGAAAACCTGTTCCTCACAGCCTGAAAAGGAGAGTGTTGTTACAGAGCAATTAGCAAAAAAACAGGCAACTGTTGCCATAGAAGGTTATATGGAGGATGACAATGGAGACAGTGAAGGCGAGGGCATGTATAGAGAACGTGATGAATTTGTAGTGAAGATTGAAGATATAGAATTACTAAAGGTAATCCATCACTTTTTTTTTTAGTAATTTAAGAAAATGTACTGTTCAAATAATAATTTCTGGTATTATGTTATCTTTTCCTTTTTTGTGTGTCTTAAATATATTGCAGTTTTTACAAAACCTCTTACTGTAAATAGGTATGGTTCTTTACAAATGATTCATGGTTACTGTTTATAAGATCTGTGTATTATTTCTCAGATTTACAATAAGTTGTCAGAGAGAGGCCAAATTCAGACAAAGTCTCATGCTAAATTTGAGACGTGTTAGTAGTCTTCAGCTGTACCCAGCTGTTTGCTTCTGGTTGACTATGGCTTCTCATTGTGTCTGAACAAAAGAATTATTTAAATAGAACATGAAATGCTGTTTTAAAATTGTCATATCCTCAGTTGATTCAAAGCCATCAACCATAGTTCTCATTTTTGATGTAACTGAAGTTAGTTGGGGTTTTCTGTTACACCACTAAGAGATGAGCAATAGAACTTAAGCATATCTCGGCTTGTTAAGCCTAGATTCAATCAGCTAAACACAAGCAGGGATCCAGTTAGGATATAATATCAAAACATAGTTAAGGAAGTGTAAATGGTTTGATATAAAATCTGAATTGATAAACTGTGATTTGCAACTAGCCAGGAAACTGGAATTAGAAGCCATGATTTATAGTGCATTTAAAAGCCATAGTTTGTTATGGCTACAGCTGTGCATGATGTTTGAACTCACAAATGATTAGGTCATTTTCTGAGGCTGCTGAACTATGGAGATGAAAGTGAACTATTATGTTTTAATGCTGAGAGGACTGAAAATGATAGCAATATATAGTTACAAATGATGCCTCTGACTCAGGAATAAGTAGCCCTGCCAGAGCAAGCAGTGTGTGGTCCTGTCTCTGGACCACCATCCCACACTTTTGCTACTCAATAAATTATTCAAAGGGAGAAACATGTTTCTAAAAGCCTTTATAAATGGCTATTCTCCTGAAAAGCAAAATGCTTTAGATGAAAAGGAGCTCTTTCTGTTGTTTTTTTTAAAAATCCAATTCTTGCAGTTTTTGGCAGGTGTATGGATTGCAGCAGGTAGTCAAGAAAAGGATCAAAATTGCTTCCCCCCGACATACTTAAATTGCTCACCTGGGCTCTAAATAATGCTTGCTTTGGAAGCTAAACCATATTAAGTTAGTACCCTTGGTATTCCCTTTGCCAAACTACTGCCTTTCAACTTAACCTGAAAAGATGGCTAGAATCATAAGGCTGTGTGTTGAAAACATGGTGTGCCAATGGTGGTGGTGGTCTGTTTGAGTTAATTATTTCAACTCTAAAGGTGAAATTGTTACTTTTCATTTTGGCCCTTGTAGGCTGCTTTAAAAACAGGAACAGAGCCTCCAGCCATCTGGAAAGTTCAAAAAGCCTTGTTGCAAAAGTTTGTCCCAGAGGTACGAGATGGACAGAGGGAATTTACAGCTACTAACAGTGTAAGTGCAAAGCATACCCGTAAGTACAAAGATCCCATTTTAATCATATTGCGCCAAGGAGATTCTCAGTGGTATAAGATGATACATAAACGTAAAACAGAAAAGGCAGACCTGAAACTTCAGTGAAGTTTCCTGTGGTGCCTTACAGACTAACAACGTTTATGGTGAATTAGAATCTACAGTAGTCAAAGATTAGAAATGACAGTGGGGGATGAAGGCACAGAAGTTATATATTTTATGTGTATCCATATGCACACATCCACTCTCTCTCACTCACTTTCAAAGGTGAGTGGCTATGGTTTGATGATGAGGAATGGATATTTCTGTACTCTTCCCCTCTTCTTAGTTTATGATAGTCATAACTTCGTGTGATTTTCAAATGAGGTATACTACTGGTAATCATAATGATCAGAAATCACTTCAGACTACACAGCGGGAGGAGAAGTAAAGGGATAATGTCTTTTATTCTTTCACCAAAGAGTAAAAATTCTCATGCCTTATACTCCAAATGAGTGAATATTGTATCATTTAAATTGGAGAAGTACTCCAGTTTATTGCACATTACCTATTTCTGTGCCAGCCGCCAAGGACTAGTATGACTGATTGCACCAAAGACTTGAGGCTAAATGGCATGTGTAGAAAGTGATGACTCTTAATCTGTCTTGATAAATTTATCTGCTTATTGAGTTCCACTTAGACTTTTCACAGATGAATATTTGGCTTGTATAAGCTTCTTCCACCCAATTTTTTTTAGTTTCCCCAGTTACTGCAGCACTTTTTGCCGCATTCTGATCCTTCCTTCAAGGACCCACAGAATAGGAAAAGGGAGGCACATAGGGCTGCAGTGATAATTAAGGGTGTCTCATTGCATGAGCAGCCTGCTGCTTGCCCTAAGACTAAAATAAAAGATATTGTATATGTAATACTTTTAAAGTCTGCTATGTAAAATAAGATATATACATACTTGTATGTGCTATGTTTTTGCTTTTGCTTTTTGCAGTATCTTGGGTATTTTGGGGATGCAAAATCAAAGTACAAACGGGTGTATGTGAAGTTCATAGAAAATGCAAACAAGAAAGAGTACGTCAGAGTATGTTCCAAGAGACCAAGAAATAAACTTGTACAGTCTGAAAGGTATTTTGTTCTGGTACATTTTTAAAATGTTGAATTCTGACAGTTTTTATAACTTAGGCAGGAACACAGACTTATTTTAGTATTGCTTTATACGTTTAATGCATATATTTCAGTTCTTGTATTTTATTAGAATGTTGGCTATCCATAATATGTGTTTATAGGTACTTTGTTCTAAAATAAACTGAAAATACAGCAGCCTGGTTTAAATTGAGGACAAATGCATATATGAATGGAGAAGAGTGAAAGCTTCTGTATTGACTAAATCCAGTTTCTCATTACATAAAAAGTTTGGGAGCTGAGATTTAATCAGAAGTGCATGCAAAGAAGAGGCAAAGGGGAACACACAAAATCAGTGCTCAATGCAGTCTATTAGTATTAATCCAAATCAGATTTCCCCATTTGGGTGCTGTCAGGAATGGTTGGACCATGAGTGTCACCCTTGCAATGATTTTAAGGATGATCTGAATCATGGTTTGGATGGTAATCAGAACTAGGTAAATGTCTTCTCTTCTCATTGATAGTTAATGGTAACTTAATTTTATCTGGTTTTCCTTTGGAAAACATGGTATAATACTGTTTGTTGCTTTTTCCCCAAGCTAGTGATCTACAGATAGATATCTTCCCTTTCGTTCAGTTCTATTGGGATAGAAGCCAGTACTTGTTCTTTTTAATTCTATAACAGAGTGTTTGTCTGTCTGTCTCTAGCTTAGCTCTAAGAGAGGCCATTTCCACATTATGACGCTCTTCTGTGTCATCGCGCAGCAATCCCAGGTCCGGAAGGGAGCACATGAGCAATGCTCCCCTCCACACCTGCTTGCTCCATGCAGAAGGGAGCACAATGGCACAGCTTCTTCTTTCTGCAGCACAGCCTGGCACTTTCCATCGCTGTGCTATGGAAGGAAGTGTCACCATTGCACTTCCACGGCTTCCACACAGCTGGGAGGGACAGGAGCGCTGTACGATTACAGGCGCAAAATGGATTTTTTCCATTGTGAAAACTGTGAGCGCGATGCTTGGCAACAGGATGGCAGCAGGCCAGCAGTGATGTACAGAAGCATGACCTGTCAACCACTGCCACCCTGTCCCAGAAGCAGCACAGCCCTGTTGTACAGAAATGACCTGAAACCTATCCAGGAATAGAATAGATACTATGGGCTTGAGATTCGTTTGTGATTTAAATGGACTAATTAAGTTTATTTAATTAAAATCTATCTGTAGTCTGCAGTGAGAGCCGGGAAAGTGTAGTGGTTTGAGTTCTGAACTAGAACTTTAAGAGTCAAGAACTCAAATCTCTGTTCAGCCATAGAAACCTACTGGGTGACCTTGGGCAAGTCAGGCTCTTCAGCACATTTCTGTGGCTGAGCAGAGATTGGAATCGTGCTCTCCACAGTCATAGTCCAACACTGAAACCACTACACCACACTAGCTCCTATGTGTATCGATGCTTGTGTGGGATTTAGTTTTTTAAAAAGTTATATGCATTATATACATATATGTTATATACATTTAATGCAGAAATGATAATGCACTCCAAACTATAACTAGTCGCCTAAATTAAGTGAATGGCATTTATACAAGTCAGGCTTGCATTTGTACAAGAGAGAAAGGATGCACATCTCAAGAAGTTTAAAAGATGGCCTTTATTAGCTAGAACCCCTAATCTTTTTTTTTTTCACTTATGAATATGTTTCATACTTTCTTCAGGGGGCTATTTGAAATAAAAACTGCAGGAAATCCAGAAGGAAAGCTTAAGAATAAGAGGCTGAAATGAGTCAGGCTTTTAACTGATAGAAGACCATCTTTCAAGGATCTTGAGATATATCTCCTTTTTCTCTTATAATTTCATAGGATACAACTGTTTCTTTTCCTTTTTTTTTCCTGTACAGGCTTGAACACATAACAATCTGTTTCAATTCCTCTCTCTCACTTGTAGAACTATTCATTGTAAGCCAAGCACTAGCATCAACAAAGTTCCTGATCCCCAAGGGTCAAAAACTACAACAGCAACAACGAAAGTTTCTTCAGTGAAACCCAAAGCTAAACAGCCAAAGATAAAGGCTGAGCCACCACCAAAGAAACGGAAAACATGGAAGGAAGAATTGCCTGCTACTCCTCAACTCCAGAGTGATGAGGAAGGTAAACTCCACCACGTCAAAAGTAATTATATTTCCATTTATATATTATTTTTAGCACGTTATGATGTTCGTGTGTTTGTTGGCAGGTGTTTGTATGGTGTTGTGAATATTTATGTCTTTCTGAAATTTACTTTGCTGTCAGGCCCCATAATAATTTTGATGTGATCACTTGTTGCTGATTCATTATGCAGTATTATTGCGGCATTAAACAGAAAGTTCCTCCATGCATTTCTGTATGTATGAAAAAGAAAGTGAAAATTGCACTGTCAAAAGCCACAGCAACATCACATGTTCCCTTAACTGTGACCCTTCAATTTGTGCAGTGAAAATTTCCTGCTGTGTCGCAGCTCTGGAGTCAAAACTTGGAAAGTAACTTTTAAAGGCTCCCAGAGTCCCCCAGCCTGACCATGCAGCCTAGGAAATCTGAAGAGGTGTAGTGTTTTTTTTAAAAAAAATAGCCCTTCTCTAATCTGTGTCTTTACTAAGGATAACTGTTTAGATGTATATATATATATATATAAATTAGCCTCACTATTTTCTTTGTTGCAGACATAGGTTGAAATTTTATTTGTAGTAGAATTTCTTTCAGATGGTGGGCTAGGTTCCAAAGTATGGAACATGGCTTAATTTTTTAATAATAATAAATTTTTTTTTGTTACCCACCTTTCCCCAAGGCCCGAGGCGGGGTACTACGTAGATTCAATTAAAAACAAATGACAACTAAAATACCTTAAAAACACAAAACCATTTAAAATAAGATATATCCTGGTTAAAATAGATCATAATTAAAAGTACAAATATAATTAAAACTACAGTTAAAAGTATACTTAAAAATAGACTAGGTAGGCCTTCTAGAAGAGAGAAGTCTTTAGCACTTTTTAAAATTAGGACAGCATATTATGTTGTCAAATCTCTTCTGACAGGTCATTCCACGGTCTGGGGTGCCCAGCAACAAGGTCTTCTGGGTGACATTTGCCAGTCTAACCCTGGCCAACGAGAAGGTCCTCTGGGTGTCCATTGCCAGTCTAGTCCTGGCTGGTTTAAGTAAATGGCTCACAGAGGACTTGAGTGTATGGGGCAGATTGCATGGGAGGAGGAGATCCTGCAGATAATTTGGAACCAAACCATGTAGGGCTTTAAAGCTAATAACCAACACTTTGTACTTTGCCTGGAAACTAATTGGCAGCCAGTGGAGTGATTTTAATATCGATGTGATATGTTCACTCCTTGCTGTACCTGTAATCAATCTGGCAGCCATTTTGGACCAGTTGGAGTTTCTGAATTTGGTACAAAAGTAGCCCAGTGTACAGTGCATTGCAGAAGTTCAACCTTGAGATTACCAATGCATGCACTACCATCTTTAAGTCGTCCAATTTTTGGAAGAGGTGCTGTTGGCGTATCAGCCAAAGCTGATAATAAGCATTCCTGACCGTCGCATCTATCTGAGTTGACATGTAGAGTGACTGATCCAGGATCACACTCAAGCTGCAAACGTAGTCTTTCAGAGGAGTGTGACCCCATCCAGAACTGGTTGACACACCTCCAACCCCTGAATTAGGACCCTTAACAGTAAGCACCTCTGTCTTGTCTGGATTCAGTTTCAATTTGTTTTTCTTCATCCAGCCCATTACCTCTTTCAAGCATTCATTCAGAAGAGACACACTATTCTTAGCAGCGCTGTCTTTGAAGGCATGGCGAAATTCATTTGGGTGTCATGATGAAGATGATTTTAAGAACTGTGTTTCAGAAGAACATATTTAAGAACATAATTAATAAGAATGATCATTCAGACATGGGCCATTTCCACACTAGACTGTTACAGCGCTATTATTCCACTTGCAACATCCTATGGAATCCTGGGGTTTGCAGTTTAGGGACTGCAAACCCCAGGATTCCATAGGATGTTGCAAGTGGAATAATACGCTGTAACAGTCTAGTGCAGAAATGGCTATGATTATAAAAGCTGAAACTGTATCTAGTAACTGAAATCACTTTCTTGCGATCTGAAATAAATGCTCCAATATTTTAATCTTAGTTTCCATAATTCCAACGTATTTTGTATTTTTGGAAATTAGTTGAAGTTGAGTGCAAAGGTATGAATCTTAACAACTTAATCCTAATTAGGGCCACTTCTGGAGTCTTGGTGCATTTATATTCCTTTGAGTAGTCGCTAGAGGTCACTAGAGTCATAATAAAGAAATCTCTATGATATTAAAATGGAATTAGAGAATCAGAAGATTATACTTGTATTTCTAATATTTTAGACACTGCACCTCCAGCTCCTGTTGTTGCTCGGTTTTTGAACACCAGAGCTATGAAGGAAACATTTAGGAGTTATATGGAACTACTTGTTAGCATCGCCTTGGACCCAGATACTATGTTGGCATTGGAGAAGAATAATGGTATAGTGTTCAGTCTTCTGATTATTTTTTTCTTACTGTAGCTTGCTGTATTATACACTTGCATTCTATTAAAAGGATTTATATTACAGGCACGTGGGCGCAGGTATTTCTATGCATGAATGGAAAAGTTGCTTTGTACTTCATTGAATGTTGTTTTGGAGGCTTACCTACACCTCCTCAGCACTCCGGAACTCCCTCTCAAGGCTCCTCCTCTTCTCAACTCCCTTACAGTCAGCCAGGAAACTACCTCACGTTCCAGAGATTGTTGCTGACTTTGCCCTTCTCCAAGCAGCTACCAACCCCATTTTCCATTCCCTAACCAATTAGTACCCTTTTTGGCAGATTACATGCCATCACTACCAATATGTGGGGTCCTCCAGATAATTCAACAAGGGTATTACATAGAATTCTGTGAACTGCTCCCAGTGGGGCCCTTCAGATACATTCAGCCCCTCTTGACCAAGAGATTGCTATGCTCCTACAGAAGGGTGCAAAAGAGTGAGTCTGCCCATCCCTGTCTACTCTCAAGTTCTACTGAAGGTACTTCACAGTTCCCAAAGTGGCTTGTCACCAGTCTTGAATCTCAAGGAAGTTAATTCCTTCATTCCCTGGAAGTGATTCAGGATGGTAAAATAGCTTTTCTCTCCTCTGCAAAGGAGAATGGTTCACCTTGATACTCTTTTGGGATGCTTACTTTCATATCAGTATCCACCCTTCCAGCAGACACTTCCTATGTTTCTGCTAGAGCACTGTCAATTTCATGTCCTCCCTTTCGGCCTTGCAGTGGTCCCAAGGACTTTCATTAAATATCTGGCTGTGGTAGCAGGCTGGCTAAGGGTCCAAGGAGTTTCCATATTACCATATTTAGATGATTGGCTGATAGTCTCGTCTTCTTTCCAGCAGGCTGTTCAAGATGTCCACCTTGTGGTATCCTTGCTTTAGAACCTGAGCTTTGTGGTAAATTGGGACAACTTTTCATTACATACATCCTGTTGTATCCACTTTATTGAGGCTGTACTTGACTCGGTGGAGTCCCAGAGTTCCAACACAGGACAGAGCATTTGCACTGCAGCCTTGGTACAGAAGCTCTTAAGAAATTGTTGTTAAGGCCAGATCGCTTTAAGTTCTAGTCTTTCTCATGGCATCAGCTATATAGCTGTTCCTTTCACCCAACTCTGGATGAAACTTACCCTGAAGTGGTTTCTGAATCACTTCATTCCTGCACAGTACAGTCCATACATATTTCTCTTATCACCTTGATCAATACTTTACACCCTCTCCAACACATGAAAGACATTCTTTTGTTCTACCCTATACCTTCTCCCATCCTCACTACAGATGCATTTATGTTGGGGTAGGGAGCCCACACTCTGGACTTGGCAGTCACTAGTTGCTGGTCCAATAGCAAAAAGTTGTGTCATATCAACAGTCTTAGATTGGTTGCAGTATTTATATTTTTATTTGTATTTTTGTCATGCTGGTTTTGTATTTGCCTGTGCCTTTTTATTGTGTTGCATTTGCATTGAATTTTTAAGTTTTTTTATGGTATTACCTTATTCTAAAATTGTATGATCTTTGGAGACTTGTTTTGTAGGTGTCTTATAAACTTGACTAATTAAATGAGTAAGTAAAAAACCTCATGTTTTTTAAGATATAGCTTCATTGTTACATTGTTTCAGTTTGTTTCATTAGTGATTTTTATTTTTTTAAAAAAAATTAAATTCTATGTCTTTGTTTTCATCCAAAATATGCACAAGAAAAATATGTGCTTACCAAGACTACACTGTACTTTGAAATAGTACCTAATACATATGAATCTTAGAATAAAATTGCTAAGAATCTGTAAAAGAAATTGTGTTTTCCACCTCCACCATGCAAACAGCTTTATTGAAATAGTATTGAGCTCCATAGAAACTGCTTTATTGTGGTATTGCAAATTTAGTATTAGCTTTGAAAGAAGACATGCCTTTGCTGAATATAGCAGATAAGTTGTTGCTTGAATTTTCATAGATGAGTGGTGTATAAATCTAATATCTGACTCTTCTTTCTAAAAAGGAGAGGTGGAATGTTCTTTATTCTTGAAATACACTAGTGGTGGGGAGAGTAGACATACTGTGGACAAAGTTCTATTAAAAACATCTTTCTAGCGTCTGATTGTTCTTGCTTTAATTCTTGTTGGTAGTCATTTATATTTGATACCAAGGAGGAACTGATGGCCCTTACCTTTCTGGAGGAGATTATTTGTTTGAACCATCTGGATATATTTTATTGAGCTTGTTTCACTTTTGTAGGTACTGACATGATGCACACTGTTTGTTCCTCCGTGCTTCTTGCATGATGTATCTGAATTGATATAAACTAATTTTAGGATAGATGCGCAAACAGTGGATTGTTCTTAGAGATGGATATTGTTTGGGCTCAGTTCACCCATGCTATTGCAGGAAAATAATAATGGTATACTTTTCTCGATATGCTGTTCTTATATCCAGCTGCAGCAAAATAGTGGCCAAGTTTATATACTGTCATCATGCAAGTTTCTCGTGTGATCCATTTACAAAATTTTAGCATATCCAGGTTCTTTCTAGAAATATGTAAACAGAAAAATACACTTATTATTATTATTACTATTATTATTATTACTATTATTATTATTATTATGCTACTCATCGTATATTTGGGGTGTGGCTACTATGTCAGGTGTTGTGTGCTTTTGCATTGAAGTGGTTTAAAGTAACATATTTATTTATTAAAAGGTCTTGAATCCAGTATTGTCAGTCTCAGGTTTTTGTCTCCTCCACTCCCTATTCAGTGCTCACAGAAACCAGGCAGAGGGCCTTTGCCAGTCTTCCAGAGCAGGTTTTGCAAATGGGGTGGGATGGTGCAGTGGGAGGAGAAAGCATACAGCATCCTCTCCACCCCAGTTCACTCTGCTCCACTCAGAAGCAGTTCAGACAGTAAATATTCCATGCTGGATTTAAGTTATAAACCATCTTTCATCAGTTTGAAACTAGGGTAGTGAACAATGAGTGGAATTGTCCAGCTGACAAAATTGCATGCATCAGTAGAACCTTGGGGTGGATTCTTCCTCCCCATCTATGCCTTCATGTCTGCATATGGTGGACTTTCCTGAACAGAGTTTAAAAGGTGAAGGAGAAAGTGTTGGATGCCACTCAGTACATCCCACTAAAATAGTCATACAATCCAGATCATTCAGTTAAAAAAAAATACAATACCTGCATCGTAGTTTGTAAAATATATTGCATTTTCTTTTTTAGATGAACTGCTTTTGCCCCACATGAGAAAAATTGATGGCATGCTGAACGACAATAGGAAAAGGTTGCTCTCAAAATTACGTTTGGAGCGCTCATTCAAGGTACTGATTCTTAAAATGTTTATATTAGTGATTTGTAGGTCTTTAATTATTTGAAATCGTTATAGAAGATGTTGTTCAGTAAGACAAGTCAAATAAGCGGCTGCATGAAGTCCTGCTTTTTATCTTCTTCAGTGAAGCTGGCTGCATTTTCAAATGAAAGGGAGCTTTTTTCTGCTCATCAATCACCATAAAATGAATCTGTATCTTCACTTAGATCCAGACAATGCTTCTTGCTGCATTGCCTCCCAACATTTTGAAGAGCTTGATAACAGCGATTTCTGTCTCAGAAATACTTTTGGGTGCTTATTATGGCCCATTTTATAAAACAATTGCACTTAAATTTTCAGCACACCAATGAAACAGATTTTCTCTAGTTTCCTGCACAATCAGTAATCTCATTCTTTTGTGCTCTTTTTAAGGCTGCTTTGGAAAGCTTTCCGGAATTGACAATAATCACTCGTGATTCTAAAACAAAAACAGGAGTGAGTGCAGTTTCTCGAATCAAAATGAATGGGAAAGCTTATAATAAGAAAACATTGAAGATTTCTAAGGCAACTACAAAATTAGCACAGGTATGTGTATGCATTGTTTTTCTCTATCCATATTTCCTATGCAACTCTTAATACCAATCCCAGAATTTCTTAATTACTTTATGAACATGTTCAAAGTGTTGAATTAGCTGCTTTTGAGTTGTGTGTCTTCAAGTACACTTGGTTCCTTAACAGCACTTTTGTATCAGTTCCTTTTATCATTGTCTTTTGAGGTGTAAGAAGGAATTACTTACTTACTTATGATGCGCAATATACAAAAAGCTTCTGAGAGAAGAAGACTCACAACTAGAACTGTGCACTCCCTTAGGATTGAGCCTTCATAGGATTGCACTGTAGAGGTCGCCTAGCACTGGTCATGAGTCATAATGTCATGGCCTGTAATTGTTATGTTCTCTGTCTTCCACTATGGCTGGTTTTATACTAGTCTCTTAGTACTTGCCACTTTTGAGGGCCTCTGCTGCCATAATTTGCATGGTAGAGCCATTTCCCTCTGTAGGCCCAGCACTGCTCTGTGGTGGACAAGCTGCTGGAACCAGCAAGAAGGAACTGCAGCTACATGAATGCCAAAAGGTATTCCCAAGTAAAGACCAACAATGACTCAGGGGCCAAAAAAATAGTCACAGTTTAAAAAAAACAAACAAAACTGTATTGCATATTAGTTTCTCTTGTATTCAGTGATAAATCTGTTCTGCCCCATTCTGCATCAGTTGGCAACTTTTAAAAAGCCTTCATGAAAATACTCATTGTTATGTATAGTTTACAATATGCATTTTTGTATTCATATACCCTGATGTATAAACTTTTGTATGTATTTTTGAGCTGAGAACCCTTAACACAAAAGTGAGAGCTGTTTGCTCTCTGAAAAATTATTCCAATCCATGTAGTAGTCCCAGTAATGCAAAAATCAGTTTGCCTAAAAATGCATGTCAAATGAAAATCTCCCCTGCCCGCTTTTATTGCTAGCAGCGACTTACCTACCAGCCTGTCAGGCAGTATTGCAGAGATAAAGCTGCCCAAGCAGGCAGCATGTATCCTTTTTCCTTCAGTATTACCAGGCCTGCCTTCAGGCTTTGTTGAACTCTGTGACAGCCTGAGGTGGCAAGCACTTCCTCAGCCCTGTGACTGGCAGGACAGCAGTGCCAATAGGAACTTTGCAATAAGTGGCAAAATGTCTCTGCAGTAACATAGCTGTACTAGTGAAACTCAAAAATCTGGACCCTCAAATATATATTTCCTGTTTAGCCTCTTAAAGATTGAAAGAGCTAGAAAAATTGCTTTAACATTAGTGAATTAAAAAAATGGAGCAAGGAGGTATAAGGTAGTCCTTTACAGCTTGCAGATCTGTGATGTCAATGCATAATTTGGAGAATGAATAGATCAAGAGTGTGCTTTATTTATATATGGTTAAAACAATGCATTAGAAACCTGTAGTTTGTATTTACTCTTGTAGCTAACAGTAACTATTTGTCTGTACAGGAGTTTGCTGTAGATCCAGAAAAAATACCATTGTGTTCTCTATATCATTCACTCCATCATTACAAGTACCACATGTTTCTGAGGTGTAAAGTAGAGGTGAGTCCTTAGTTTATGATGTCATTCTTTGTATTTGTGATGGTATCCCCTTTTTACCCTAAAAGTGGTAAATTACATATAACATTTTTATTTGTAACATTTAATTCCAAGCTGTGAGCCTAACCCTAAAACATCTGCAATATTTCAGTAGTTTCATTGTTGGGGTTATTGAGAAAACCCATTCTTAAGTCATTGGACAATCCACCAGCTATTCTTACATAGCAAAATTAATAGCAATATATGAACAGTTCAGATAAAGGAATTATTTGCCAGTATTTCTGAAAGTTGTCTCTTAAAGCAAAATTAATATATCTGAGCAGTACCTCAATACAGACAATATAGTGTTCTCAGTCAGCATATTTTAATTTTCAAGAATTTGGTTCATTGGTATTTGCAGAATCAAGATCCAAGATCTGATATCTCCACATTTTTATGAAAGGTAAACGAGGCAGAAGCTGGATATAGGTCTTGTCACCAGGGGAAGAAGCATATAACTCTTTCCCACTACATTATGAAACAAAAGGGAAAATATAGGTAGCTGTTTTCCTTTTTCACTGTGGGACTAATAGCAGCTTGAGGCTGTCATCCATGGTACCTACCAACTCCCCTTTTGTTTGAACAAATAGAAGTGAACAGATACCCACTCCACAGTAGGGCTATCCTTCCATTGGACAAGGATGGAATATAGCTCTGATCTTGGGATTATACTTGTGTGAGTTTAATATGAAAGGAAATATACAGGTTTTCAAGTTCTGCTAAAGCCAGTGGCTCCCAACCATGAGCATGTAGTTTGTGGATGGTGGAAGTTATAGTTCAGTATCTAAGAATCTGCAGTTGGAAATCAAAACTTAATTGAGTATTACCAGTGATTCATGTGTACAGGAAAAGTGATTGATTAGAGAAAAATACCTTGTTTTTATTAGGAATTTCCTCCATAACACTGAACTTTATTTATGTAATGGTTGTCCATTGTAACAAAACAGAATTAAATATTCTCAGAGAGGAATATGACTGTTAAAATGTAAGAACTCTGGCTAAAGAGAATATTGCAAACCTGTAAGTATTATCAGACTGATGGTGACCTGCTTTTTGCTCTGTCAACAGATCTCTTCTGTTCAAAAGAAGAATGCAGATCTAGGCCAGGAGGAGATTGTACAGCAGTGTATGAAAAACATAAAATGGGTCGAAGACCTCTTTGAGAAGTTTGGTGAACTTTTGAATCATGTACAGCAGAAATGTTCATAGCAAACTTTGTCCCCAACTTCACTGTTTTTCTGTCACCCACTTGTCAACAAAAACTGAAGGTCAGAGAAGCTCTGCTTAGACCGATCATGCCAGACTCAATTCTAAATCAGAAGAATTTGTGGTGTTCTTGGTTCATTGGCTTCTGATATGGAAAAATTATGCTGCCATGCACATGAAACTGCAAAAGAACCTCACTGCATTTTTAACCTGAAGAATGTTTTTTTCTATTTTGTAAACTCTTGTATTGAAATAACTTAGGTTTATTTTTGACAAATGATCAAAGCATGCATGAAATATATATTTTTGGGCTGTGACAAGAATAACAAGATATCATGGCTCTTTTTGATTCTGAACACTAGGAAGACTGGAGGGTAAATATTTACATTTGTCTGGCTTACCAAGCAGAGTTTTGAACATTTTGCAGACAGAACTAGGATGACATGACATGTAATTCTGTATATGAGTAACTTCCATCACAAATTCTGCTTAATGGACTACTTTTACTGCTGTTATGTTCAGAAGACTGGACATGGAGTTGGTGCAATCCTGTGACTGCTATTTTGTGTCAGATTATATTGTAATGAAAAACAATGACCTTAACTATTTTCCCTGGGGGTTTTGGGGAAAAGTTTTTCCTTTATACTGTGCTTTTTTCCTCCTTTGGAAAAGAATCAATTGTACATTTTATCTCACTAATCGTTGCATTTTTCACAAAGAAAATAAGGTGGCATAAAGTTGTTTCCTGTATCTTTGTAATATGTTTCCCATTGTTTTCAGTAAATCCTGTTCATTTTATATATTAATTTCATATTGTAAACTGTATTATCTTGAGATAATCCTTTTGTTTATACAGGTTTGCTTCAGTGTTAACCAGGAATAAGACATACCAGACTTTATAAGTTTGCTTTATACATATAGTTGTGTTTAAACACTGCATTTTATTTTCTGATACATGAAAATTCTTACAAAATGGCTTGATTGATTGAAAGATTCAGTGAACAGCTACCACATTTGTCTTTTGGACAATAGGGATTGGTGATTGAATAAAATATGTGCAGTGTTGAACACAGCTGACAGTGATTTTTTTTTTTTTAAAGAACTGGTAATGGCAGAACTGTTTGCTTCTTGGTGCCTTTTGAAATCATCAGACATACTTTTGTGGCTGTCTTTCTGCAGTAGGACCAGTAGTCTCAGACTACAAATATATTAAACTCAGATCAATAAGAAACTTTCTTTACTTGCCAACAGAATGCCTTACCTCAGTCACTAATTCAAAGTGTACAAGTCTTCTGCTTGGATTTGTGAAAAGACTGAACGTATTGTACTTGTATCAGAAAACATATAGAAATAATTCATTTGTCCTTTCACTGCCACTTAGTGCCTTAATTTCAGCCAAGAAAGCAGGTCTCCTTATTCACTAGCCAAGCAGGATATTACTGTATGTAGCATGGTGTCTTTTCTTTAGTTGTACATATGTTCATTGCACCTTAGATTTGTAAAGTATAATGAAGGGCTGTGATTATGAGCAATTAAACTAGGATTTCAAAGTTATCAGAGGACATTTTTGATCGTGATGTGTCTATCATGATAATAGTCAACTTCTGTATTTCCAAAAGATTTGGATTTTTTTTATGTTGGATGTGGTACTCCTCATTTCATTTCTCTGAGGGGAAAGAAAGAGTCAATGAAAAATTTGATAAATTTCCCCATTGGTGTTTGTCTTGCACTTTCTTTATACTCCACTTGCCCTGAAAAAGCCAGGTTGTATTACTGTGACTGTTCGTACACTGAACCTCTACTGGAAAAATGGGTAATATATGACTTTCTAGATGTTGGACTGCAAGTCTCATCAGCCCTATCCAGAATAACCAGTTGAGGGGTAATAGGTATTGCTGTCCAACAAGATCTGGAAGGTCCCATTTACCCACCTGTTTTACTGGTTCTGAAGGAAATGTGATGGTCTGGAACATGGATAGGGAATGTGTATGGCACTTCTGATGTTGTTTGACTGCAGCTCCTATCATATAACCCTTAGTCTTATACAGTGTTAAGACTAGGGCTGCATCTTGGTCCTTAGCTAAAAATGTCTGAGGCTTACATCTGTTTCAAAGGAAGAAGCTGATATTGCTAAAATTATTGTGGAACCTCAGACTGCATACATTTCTTGGGTGTAAAAGTACACCTTAAGTTCCTATTCCTATTGTAAAGTTGCACCTCAGTGTGACTTACTTCTGAGCTGATATGTATATCGTGCTGTAACAGTAAGTTATGTATGAGGACAGTGATCCTCAAACTTTGGTTCTGGATGTTCTTGACTTGACATTGGCCAGGCCTCCACTGGCATGGCCAATGACGATGAATTGTGAGAGCTGAAGTTCCAAACAGCCCAGAAGACCAAAATTTGAGAATGGCTGTGTTAGAAAATCAGAAAGTTTATTTTATAATTGAGATGTAATATTCTTGTAGCATGAAAATAACCTATTCGTTTGTGGGAGGGTATGAAAGGGGCAGACTTGTTAGTGGAATTGAAAGGCTTAAGAATCAGTCACTAAAAGTCCACAAATACAAACCAAAATGTTTTTCTACAACCAATTAACATTTATCTCTACATACTTGGCAAAATCCATAAGCAGCTGTATCTTTTTTGGGGCCAACTATAAAACTTCACTGGCATCTCCATCAGGCAAAGGTATTAAAAATCAGACAGAACTAAAAGGGTGATGGTGTTAGAGACTATAGGTTATATTCCATCTGAGATATCAGTTAAAATGGTATTGAGGGATTTCAATGCAGGCAGAGGCCACCCTCCTTAGAACACTTGTCTAGTATCCCTTCTTTTTCTTCTCTAAAGAAAATTAATTAAACTTTCAGAAGTCTATCATTTCAGCCATGTGCCAAATTTAGTTTCTTAAGGTATTATTGTGTTGAGAAACACACTACTTTAACTGAATAAAGAATTAGGGATTGTGTTATGCATAAATTTTAATTTCAGGATGCAGTCTTATAACTGTTTAAGAGCAAGCCTCACTGAAATCACTGGTACTTATTTTCTAACTAGGCATGTATAGGATTGCGCTGTCAGCTTTCTCTTCCATTTTTAGTTTGAGTAAGTGGCAATTTAAGAATCAGCATGATGTAGTGGTTTGAGTGTTGGACTATGTCCCTGGAGATCCGGGTTCAAATCCCCGCTCAGCTGTGGAAACCCACTGAGTGGCCTTGGGCAAATCACATTCTCTCAGCTTCAGAGAAAGGCAAAGGGAAACCCCCTCTGAAAAATCTTGCCAAGAAAACCCTGTGATAGGCTCACTGTAGGGTTGCCATTAAGTCAGGAACCCCTTGAAGGCACCCAACAGGTAGCACCTTTATCACGTGAAAGAGATGCAAGAAGCACCTTGGGATTACAGAAGTACAGCACAACAGCTTTATGCATTTTACTAAACACGCTTCTTTTCGTAGAACTTTCACACTGCCCTGTTTACTCTCTGTGTTTCTCAAAACATCGCTGCATGGGAAAGAATTTGGAGATACATTTTAGATTGTACTGTCTATGCAGAGCATTGCCAAGGCCTGTTAACCCTCATCACTATGTGAACATATGAACACCTTGTGTAGCTATTTATTGGGGGAAAAGGGTTGGTGGTGATAGTACACCAGTAGACACCATCATCCACAGCCATTGACTTTTTTTTCATCAAGAAGCCTTTAATAAGCTTTCAGGGAAACAAGTTTCCCTTGAAAAGGTGGAAAGCCACTGTGGTAGTCTTTCAGAATACATCAATTTTAGGAAAAGGCAGTGCTACTTGTTCAAAATAAAATGTCAGTGAGCATATTAGGTATTTGTTGATGAAAGGAAGGCAGAATTCCTAAACTGAATGTTAACATCCAAGAGGCAGAGTAAGAAACAAGCTTCCTTAAGAAATAGTTGGTTATTTGTATTATTGATTTTCACAATGTGCTAAGGCAACACTTGGAAGTTCGCCATTAAATATGTAGTGTAAACTACAATTCTTCATTTTCTTCCTTCCAAGAAGCTTTATAAATAGTAATTTTGTGTTTACTCTGGAGATCTTTGCAAAATATTCAGCACACACAAAAACAGTTTTAAAACATTTGTACCGCTGAAAGTGGCACCTGGGCACACTGACATTTTCCAAAATGGCTTCTATTTTAGTGTATTTAGAAATGGGATATAAGTGATTCACCTATTATTCTTTACCAGAATAAGAAGAAACTTCCAATGGTTAGTACCCTGAATGTTAACAATTGGTGGTTATCAGAGCAAGCTCTTAATTATTCCATGGTTAGATTGGCATTCCAAAAAGCATTGTTTTATGCTCTCTTTGCTGAAGTTGTCAATTCTCTGGTCCAGGGATGGAGAACATTTCTTGTCCTAGGTGTTGGCCTGCAACTCTTATCATCCTTCATGCTGACTAGGGCTGACGGGAGATGCAGTCCAGAAATATTGAGGGAAATACCTCCTGTTCTTTTCAAGCTTCTGGTTGTATGATTGATTCAGGTGAGTTTAAAATTTACGTGGAACTGTATTTTTTTTTTCTCTTTAGCTTAAATTAATATATGTTATAAAGGAAACTCAAAAGTGTCTTCCAACAGTCTTCATAGAGAAAATATATTTTAAATATTTAAAATGTTACAACTATTTAATTTAAAAATGAACAAGCCAAAATGTTTAGGAGATTGAAGATCAATGTATAAATGACAATTCAACATTTGGCATCATACACTAACATACTTTTTTGTATATTATTATGCAGCGCACATCCTATATATATCCTATTTAAGTTAATGTTCACAAATGCATGATAATACCTATCCTTTATATAATGCAAAAAATCTAGGTTGGGATTAATGAAAGCTACTTTTTGGTCCCATTTTCAGGTGGTCCACAATAAATGTATAGAGTTATGAAAAAGTCACAATTTTTTGTATTGTTGATCTGATGTTACTAAACTCATTAAAGTGAAAACACTTTTTTCAAAATACCATTCAGTGATTTATTGTTCAGTCTGAAAGAATTGTTTGATCAGCTTCGGTTTGAAAGAATGTGTACTGCATTAATGCATTGGTCCAAATGTTGTTACAGTAGAGTCTCGATTATCCGACATAAATGGGCGGGCTGATAGTCGGATAATCCGGAGGCCTGTAGCGGCTGCCATGTTTGGGGGCGTATCTGCGGCGTGTCTGGGTGTGTCAGGGGCATGGCAATGCCTACAGCCACACCCCAAAGCAGCCGCAACGTTGGATAATCCGGAATGTCAGATGACCGAAGGACAGATAATTGAGGCTCTACTGTATGTTGAAAGCTGAGCAGTAAGCTTTTTCTACCTTGAGAAATACTTTTATTATACCTACCCAAGAGGAGTCCTGGTTTCTAAAGACCAGCTTGTAAGATTGTGAACTACATGCTGAAAGTCAGTTTGCTTCCTCTTCAGGATAATGGGTACAGAACACATTTTCATAAGAAACTGTTTAAAATGTACTCCTTGTGTAGAGTCCTTGAGAGTGGTTCCATTCTGACTGAATACAACCATTGTTCACATGATGAAATAAAATGCAGATGAGGGGCCAATAAAACATAACTGGAATGTTTGTGAAATATTTATGGTAAATAACATTGATATAGTTCAGTGGAACTCAAGATCTAAAGATCTAGTTTGGGTTGTTTTAAAAAGAAGTCTTAATAATATGGAAGTCAAAACTTGATTCCCAAGTACAAAGTAAAAAAAAAGAATTATGAAGTGGAGGCTATACCCAAAGTACAAAGGATGTGACGAACTTGTTTCTACACTTTAAAAAAGAGAGAAATGGCCTAATCTAGCCATATACTCTGAGGCCAGTGTAGTAGCCTGAGTGGACTAATTCTGGTTCAAATCCCACTCAGCCATGGAAACCCCCAGATTGACATTGTGAAGTTGCATGCTCTCAGCCTTAGAGGAAGGCAGTGGCAACTCCCCCACTTCCCCCATCCCCCAAAAAAACCTTGCCAGGAAAACCAGATGATAGTCTCAAGTCAACTTGAAACAACAATTTTTAACTCTTGCATTTACATCAGTGAGACTTCAGAAATGGATATTTCTTCCAGTTCTGGGGGTGGGGGTGGATCTCTCCAACTAAAAAGAGAAACAGGATATGGCTTATCCTATTATTACAATTCACATTGTTGGTTATGACTTATAAAGCCCTATTCAGCTTGGGTCATAACCAGCATTTTGAACTATTCTTAGACAAAGTTCTATGACTATTTGAAGCCCATATCTTTGTAAATGAATCTGCCTACATTATGAGATCCTCAAGATCTCTAGGCAAATTTTGGTGAGGACATGGAAGAAGACTTCTTGGTGGCTGCTCACAGGCTGTAAGACAGTTCTACAGCCTGAGAGCAGCCACCAGGTAAGCCCTCCTCTGCTCTCATTCTATTCGCAGGCAAACTTTTTTAAATACCTTCTTGAGCATTAATGGGTTGTTGCACAAGGGCTTTAATGGGGATACTGTACTTTCTTCCATCTATTGTATTTTAAATGCTTTTAAATTGTTAGCCACAAAGAAGGCCAGCTCAAACTTTGTACAGTACAGTGCCCCTGCCCAACAAAGACACAAGTCCTGCTGAGTTCCACAGGGCTTATTCCCAGGTAAGTGTGCATAGGATTACAGTCTAAGTAATCATATATGACTACAACCATACAGTTTTTTCAGTTAATACAAAACATTGCTTTGTGTTCCCTGTGTTTATGACTTCCAAATGACCACATAAGTATCTGAAATGGGCAGGGGACAGGGAGAGGAATTTAATACATCTAATGTGAAAATGTTTGCTCCTTGATTTAAGTGACTTTAGTAAGTATAAAAAAATACACTGTGTTCACATAATTGCTTCACGAAAAGTACCACAGGATAAGCCAAATCCCTTCAGCTTTCTTTTGATCTGTCCTGTGCATAGATACCTAAGGGTATTCTTCACTGGGGCTGGATCCAGACTTAAATGCAGAGTAGACCTATTGAAATCAGTAGAACTATTCTAAGCATAATGAAGTCTAGATGTAAAATTGAACATGGTAGAACTTAACATCTGAAGCAAGAATTTTGCAAACATCTGGTTAGTCTTTAACAAAATAAATATTAAAAGGCTGCTGTGTCCTCACTGATTTCAGTTCACCATGTGCTGAACTAGTTCTGTATGTTTTGACACACCAAGAAGCACTGCAGGGAGGAGGGATATTCTTTGACCAACAGCGTGTTAGGTATAATGTTATATTGCTACTGGGTCTGTAAAATGCTCTATGGTAGGTACAAGCATCCTGAATGTTGTAACTCAAGACTTGTGTGGCACTTGTTTCAGCAAGTCCCAGAAAATAAATTCTCCCAAATTTACAGTAATAGTGATCTGCAATTTCTCTTTGAATTCCAATTCTTTATAATGTTTAGGGGTAGGTACCAGTTGCAGAGGATGTTAAAATGTTGGTTTGCCAGAGGCAGTGCTGCCTAATTTAATTAACTAAAACTATTTCAATAAAACTCAGCTTTGATACTGAAACTGCTTAACCATGATAAGCAACAACTTTTATGGAGGAATACACATGCAGTGTTGCCAAATTTAATTAACTGGACCTATTTCAGTCTGACTTTAGCACTGCGTTTGGAACAGAAACAGCCTTAACCTCAGTAAGCAGCTAGCTTTATTTGGAAATGAACAAGAGAACTCTGTTGCAAAAGAAGAAAGAGAAGTCACTCTTCAAATACAAAATACAAACCAGTTCATCACAGCCTTTGACTACAGCAGACACAACTCGATTACTATTGTTCATGCTATTTCCCCACCCCCATCTTTTCCCCAAAGCTGGGACTCAAGGTGGCTTACAAAGTAAAGTAGAATGCATTTAAAATATACAATTAATATTATAATATAATGGAATTACCAATAAAATTTAAAAATATGAAATGAGAAATGAAGGAAAGCAGGTTTAAAATACCAAATTAGAAGAATAAATACAGCAACCTCTAAAGCCCTTTCTTTTAAAAATCTTCAGTTCTAAAAAGTTGTTGCAATAGAAGAGTCTTAGCCTTTTGGCTCAAGCACTGTAGGAAGGTTGCAGTTCTAGCCAATCTAGGAAAAGGATTCCAGAGCCTAGGGGCAGCTCCTGAGAAGGCCCTGTCTTGCATCCCCACCAGTCCTGCAAAGTGGTATACATAATTGAGATAAGGGCCTTCCCTTGAGGATCTCAGCAGCCAGGCAGGCTCAGATGTGGAAATATGGTTGGTCAGATAGATAGTGGCTAACTTTGAAAATGCAAAGATTCCAGAATGCAGCTCAAGAGTCAGCACATTCCTAAACCTTGGAAGTTTTGTCCCTGATGTGAAATCTGTAAGAAGTTAGCTGAAAATACTCACTGGAGAAGGAAAGGCATGCTTCACAAGTTCAGGCATAGTCTCTCTAACATTACTTGACCTGTAAATGTCCAACTTGTGATGTTCAAAACAGAGTCCTAGGATGAGTCTTACCTCTGGGTGTATCCACATCACAGACTGAAGCCAGGAGAGATGCCATATTTACATGGATTTTAGAGGACCTAAAAACCCTAAAGACACCAGATCCTGCCTGATCTTGGAAGCTAAGCAGACTCAACTCTCCTGAATTAAAAAAAGGCTTAACCTGCCTGCAAAAAAGATAAGCAGGATTCCAGGCTAATTGCTGGGAAGGAAGTTCTAGAGCCTGAGAGTAGCCACCAAGAAGGCTTTATCCTGTTTTCCCACTAGATACACTCGTGTGGGTGGTGGTAAGGAGGGAAGTACCTCCAGAGAAGCGCTCACCTAATATCAATGAATAGTTCTTTATCACACCCAATTTTCAATATCTTCCTTCCCACCACCTCATCACTGATTCAAACAGTATAAAGAAGTACATGTTACTACATTTTGGAATCTTAAAAGCCTAAATCTAATTTCTAGTTCTACCTAGAGTAGATTCAGAGCATCACTAGAATTTAATATGGAGGTAGGCTAAGCAGGGTCAACTCAGGCTCATACTTAACTGGGAGACCACCAACAAAAGCTAGGTGCTGTAGGGCATATTTCAGAGGAAGAAGCTGACAATATCACCTCTGAGTATTCCTTAACTACAAAAAAATCCTATGAACATTCATGGGATTGCCATTAGTTGAAAGATTTGCACTCATGAGTGTGTGTACACACACACACACACGGATTTTCCCCTGATGACCAAAATAGCTATTCTTGCTTTTTTTTTTTAAGAATTCTTTAAAGATTTAAAGGGACCCAGCATGGTGTAATGATGTGAGCATTGGACTACAACTCTAGAGTCAAGGGCCTGACTCCTCACTTGGCCATGGAAACCCACTACCTGAGGACAGTCACATTTTCTCAGCCTCAGAGGAAGACAAAGGCAACTCCCCCTCTGAACAAATCTTGCCAAGGTTCACCTTAGGGTTGCCATAAGTTAGAAAGGACTTGAAGGCACACAACAGGACATTTAAAATGGTGAGACTGCAGGGCTAGGACCTACGAGAGTCAAGTTTCAAATCCCAATTGTTATGGCTGGGAGAACTTGGGCTAGTCACTCTCTTTTAACCTAACCTACCTCACAGGACCATTGGAAGGATAAAGCTGGAAGGAAAGAAATCATGCATGCTGCCCTGGGCTCACTGCAGAAAAAGGAGGCTACAAAAATAACATAAAGATCAACCCTACATATCAGTAAGGCTGCAGTTCCTTCTGTGCATAGGATTCTAGAGAAACAGGTCCTATATTGAACTCATATAGAATCATAGAATCATAGAAATGTAGAGTTGGAAGAGACCACAAGGGCCATCCAGTCCAACCCCCTGCCATGCAGGAAAACCCTCAAAGCACTCCCGACAAGTGGCCATCCAGCCTCCGCTTAAAAACCTCCAAAGAAGGAGACTCCACCACACTCTGTGGCAGCACATTCCACTGTCGGACAGCCCTAACTGTCAAGAAATTCCTCCCAAGGTTCAGGCGGAATCTCCCCTCCTGCAGCTTGCATCCATTGCTCCTTGTCCTGGTCTCAAGAGCAGGAGAAAACAAGCCCACTCCCTCCTCGACATGACACCCCTTCAAATATTTAAACATGGCTATCATGTCCCCTCTCAACCTTCTCTTCTGCAGACTAAACATACCCAGCTCTCTAAGTCTGTCCTCATAGGGCATGGCTTCCAGGCCCCTCACCATTTTGGTTGCCCTCCTCTGCACCTGCTCCAGCTTATCCATATCCTTCTTGAATTGGGGTGCCCAGAACTGGACACAGTATTCAAGATGAGGTCTAACCAATGCAGAATAAAGTGGTACCAATACCTCCCTCGCTCTAGACACCATACTCCTATTGATGCAACCAAGAATTGCGTTGGCCTTCTTGGCTGCCGCATCACACTGCTGACTCATGTTCAGCTTGTGGTCTATGAAGACTCCTAGATCCCTTTCACACGTACTGTTAGCCAGCCACGTGTCCCCCATCCTATATTTCTGCATACCATTTTTTCTGCCTAAGTGTAGGACCTTACATTTCTCTCTGTTGAAATTCATTTTGTTAGCCTTGGCCCAGCTCTCCAATCTGTCCAGGTCCTTTTGAATTTTGATCCTGTCATCAGGCGTATTAGCAACCCCTCTCAATTTGGTGTCATCTGCAAATTTGATCAGCGTGCCCTCTATTCCTTCATCCAAGTCATTAATGAAGATATTGAACAGCACCGGGCCCAGGACAGAACCCTGTGGCACCCCGCTAGTCACTTCTCTCCAGGATGAGAATCTGCCATTGGTGACCACCCTTTGGGTACGGTCAGTCAACCAGTTACAAATCCACCTGACAGTAGCCCTGTCCAGTCCACATCTTACTAGCTTCTTTGCAAGAATGTCATGGGGAACTTTGTCAAAGGCCTTACTGAAATCAAGATATACTATGTCCACGGCATTCCCTTCATCTATCAAGCAAGTAACTCTATCATAAAAAGAGATAAGATTAGTCTGGCATGACCTATTTTTGAGAAATCCATGTTGACTTTTCGTAATTATGGCATTGTTTTCTAAGTAATTAGAAACTGACTGTTTGATGATCTGCTCCAGGATCTTTCCAGGTACTGATGTCAGGCTGACTGGGCGATAATTATTTGGGTCCTCTTTTTTTCCCTTCTTGAAGATGGGGACAACATTTGCCCTCCTCCAGTCTGCCGGAACTTCTCCGGTCCGCCAAGAGTTTTCAAAGATTATAGCAAGAGGTTCCGCAATGACCTCTGCTAGTTCTTTTAAAATCCTAGGATGCAATTCATCTGGCCCTGGAGACTTGAATTCATCCAGTGTGGCCAGGTATTCCTGTACTACCTATCTATTCTGTGCTGCATTTCCCCCACTTCCTCACCTGCTCCCCAACCGCCAGGTTGAGTGTTTTTATCCTTTTGGGAAAAAACTGAGGCGAAGAAGGTGTTGAGGAGTTCTGCCTTTTTTCTTCCTCCTGTTATTAATTCACCATCTTCCTTGCGCAGTGACCCTATCGTCTCCTTCTTTTTCCTTTTGCTGCGGACGTATTTAAAAAAGCCCTTTTTATTGTTTTTAATGTCTCTGGCCAGCCTCAGTTCGTTCTGTGCTTTAGCCTTTCTGACCTTCTCCCTACATCTCCTGGCTACTTGCTTATAATCTTCTTTGGTGATTTCCCCCTTCTTCCATTTCCTGTACATGTTTTTCTTAACACTTAGCTCAGCTGAGAGCTCTTTAGTCAACCATTCCGGTTTGTTCAGATGCCTTCCATTTTTCCTCCTTAATGGCACAGTTTTAGCCTGTGCCTTCAGTACCTCCCTTTTAAAGAACTCCCATGCCTCCTGAACTCCTTTCTCATTGACTGTTCTTGACCACGGGATTTCAGCCAGCAGCTCCTTCAGTTTACAGAAGTCTGCTTTTTTAAAATCTAAGACGAATGCCTGGCTACACTTGCCTTCTCTTCCCCACTGAATGCCAAATTCTAATAGGGCACGGTCAGTATAGGTTTACTTCTGAGCAGGTATGCATAAGTTTCAATTCCTAAGACTGGGCAGTAGGGCAGTTCTCTGCACCGGATTAGGATGAAATCATTGCGATCGTCGGATATCGTTAACTTCTTCTTGCTACCCATTAAAGACAAATACCACTTTTCCCTTCTGTCTCATTTGATCCGTTTTTGAGAAGACCAAAAGCAGGGAGCAGGGACCACAGAAAAGGAAGGGCAGGGCGGGTTAAGCCCACTCAACACTAGGCTGGACTGGCTAAGTTCCCCTCCTGAAAACATCTTGCAAAATTGGAACATCAGGGTTCCTATATAGTTGTGTCTCTTCGGGGATTAGAAGTCAGAAGTGTGTTCAGTGGTGAAGCAGCCATGGTCCTTGAGTCCTCTCACAAATAACAAAATGCACCATTCATCTATCCATTTCTGCACTGCTCTGTTACAGCGGTATTATTCCACTTTCAACATCCTATGGAATCCTGGGTTTAAGATTCTGCAGTTTAGAGGGCCTCAGTAAACTACAAACTCCAGAATGCCGCAGGAGGTTGAAAGCGGAATAACACCACCGCACTAGCCTGTTATAGCGCGATGATTCCCCTTTCAACATCCTCTGGAATCCTGGGGTTTGCAGTTTCGGGAGGGGCCGGCGCAGTGTGGAAATGACCTACACTATTACACACTACACTATTACACACTGACTTGGGTATAAGCTACAGTGATCGCACAGAAGACCCTTCTCAGTTGACACCATGCGTGTGAGAGTCTTCATATTTAAAGATATTTCAGTGATAAGGGACAGGGAAAGTAAACTGGCCCCGAAGGCGAATTTAAAGGCAACCTGCTTGACAAGTAGTATCTTATATTAATTAACTCGGGGCGAAATGGGAGTCGACCCTCCGGCTGCGGGGCTGCCCTACAGTCGCAAACTTAAGAAACTCGCCCCGCACCTCCACCCCCTGCGGTCTCCACTCTCGCGTTCTCTCTGAGGAGTGTCAAGCAGGCACCGCCCCCAGAGCGAACGTGAGCCAATGGGAGGTGGCCGCTGCACGTAGGCTCCGCCCACGCCCTCTTGCTGTCTCCTCCGCCCCCGGCCCAGAGGCCGCTAGGAGGCGCGGCGGCCGTCCTGCCTGCGGCAGTGGCTGGCTCTGAGGCGCCTTCTGAGGATCCGCCGGCGGGCGCGATGGCCACGGTGAAGGAGAAGGCGGCAGCTTTGAATCTCTGCGCCGTGTACAGTCCGGCGAACAAGCCTCCAGGTAGCCACAGTTTTCGGGGTTGCGGCCCAGACGGGGAGGGGGCGTGAGTAGCTGTGGGCTGGAGGACGAGGGTGAGCACCTGGCAAGGAGCGGGGGCACGTGAAATGCGGGCAGCGCTGGAGGGGCAGCGTGGCCCCCTTCGCCCGCCCGCCTCTTTCTCAGCCCAGAGGAAGGGCAGAAGCGGAGACCATTTCTGCACTGGGCTGTTTAAGCGCTATTATTCCGCTTTCAACATCCTATGGAATCCTGGGGTTTGCAGTTTAGGGAGGGGCCGAACGCCAGGATTCCATAGGATGTTGAAAGTGGAATAATAGTGCTGTAACAGTCCAGTGTGGATATGGCCAGAGAGCGAGAATGCCTTTTTCTGAATCGGCGACTTGGAATGGTGGAGGTCACCTTCTGAGGAAGTATTTGGCAGTTCCCCTTTGGAAAGAAATTGCTGGGCTTAAATAACTGGCCTTTGGTTTTGCCCCACCAGTACTTTTGTTACCTTCTGTGAGTTGGGTAGCCTTAATCAGCTGGAAGGGCTGAGTAGCAGCGCCCCCTTTCCGGGCTGCGCCTGGCTCAGAGGTGACCTGCTGTCTCAGTCGCCTCGAGGGCTGTGGCGGTTAAAAGTGGAAGCAGTGTGTTCCCAGTGTAGTTATTGGCCATTTCCACACTAGCCCGTTATAGCTCTATGATTCCACTTTCAACATCCTATGGAATCCTGGGGTTTGTAGTTTCGGGAGGGGCCACGTGGCCCCTCCGGAAACTACAAACTCCAGGATTCCATAGGATGTTGAAAGTGGAATCATAGTGCTATAACAAGCTAGTGCGGAAATGGCCGTTGCCCCTGGGTCAATGCTGGCCGTCCTACACGACTGTTCTTGGCGT
Source organism: Iguana delicatissima (assembly GCA_948472985.1). Classification (NCBI taxonomy): domain Eukaryota; kingdom Metazoa; phylum Chordata; class Lepidosauria; order Squamata; family Iguanidae; genus Iguana; species Iguana delicatissima. The sequence goes on from CAOKZL010000229.1 coordinate 546,623, forward strand.
GGGCTTCCCTCCTCCCTGCCCTGGTACGGCTGACGTTCCCATGGGCAGAGCTAATTGGCTACTTCTTTGATTGACTTTATATCAAAGGTTGACTGGAGTTTTTCTCCCAGTCTGGTTAACTTAAGCTTCTGCAAAAGAACATACATTGTCTTGTTTTGTGTCCATCTTTTTGTGCATTAGTTCCTTTAAAAAAATCCATCATTTAAAACACAAGTGATTTATTGGTCCCTCCTTCCCCATACTTGAACTGCTCACCTAAAGTTATTAATGGCCAGAGGCATCCAAAAGTTAATCGGCAGGTTGCTTCTCTGCTTTATGTGGTATTTGCTGCCACCAGTTGTTTTTTTTTTTTTAAGCCATTAATTGCTGTTTACAGCAGAAAAACTCCAGCTTTCTTTTGGAAAGTTTGGGAATGTATGGAACCCAGTATCTTGGAAACTTTTTCCCTGGAGGTGCTATAGCTTTCTTTCAATTTGGGACCCCCCCCCCCATCCCCAGGGAAAATGCTTCTGTTTAAAATGCTGGTAACAAACATAGTCAGCATTGGGGTCTATTAGGTATAAATAATAATAAGAGCCATACTACTTCGTTCTTTGTAGCGCAAATATAAAAGTAGAAAATGAAACTATTTTTCATTTAAGCATAATTCATTGTGGCATATTAATTTTCATAGAGAGGTGCTTTTTAAGTGTTTCAAACAGAGCCCTTATATGTTCCACCCCATTGTCTCAGCCAAAGATAGCTGCCCCTCAGGAGCATTTATCTTTGCAACCCTCTTGGGGATTCTTTTTTACACATCATAAACTGTTGCCATAAAGAATTTAATGGGAAGGTGCCGTAGGAGTGTATGTCAAAGGCATTTTGCTTTAACAATAACTAGGCCACCCTGATATATATGGTTCTGATAATACCTAAAAGGTTTAATTAGCAGCCTCATCAGAAGGTTTTAGAACACACTGTTTTTTGCCAGTTTAAACCAGTTTAAACTTGAATAGAGACAAGGGCTCTTTTAGTTTCTCTCCTGCATTGCACCATTTGAAATTGTATCCCAGTACAGAATGATAAGCTGTTTTCCTAGGTGTGTTTATACTGTTTCGTCTTCACTCTACTCTCCGGCAGTAGTATTGCCATTTTAAAATTATCATTAGTGATCATATGAGGCTTGCTCATATCAAGTCGGCTTGTTGGGATACTTATTCCTGTTCTCTCTTCTTGAAGCAAGGGGGCACCAGTGACTCCCATGATCCTTTACTATTGGCTGTATTAGCTAAGGCTGCAGCTAGAGTCCAAAATATCTGGGCAGCACTAGGGTTGAAGAAGACAGCGGACTGGTAATTGCTGTCCAAAGCCTTGAGTAGACAGAATCAGTCCTACTGTCTAATACGATTTTCCAACTTAAACTCCTAGGCATTGAACGTTTAGGATGTAGTGCAGATACTGAGCACCACAGTTATTCCTATTAGTACATTTTTTAGAGGTATATGTAAAATATGGATGTAAGAAAAGCCTGATAAAGTAGAGACTGGCAAATTTGCTCTCTTGATAACAGCTTCACGAATCCCCTAGCCTGCCTTTGCTGGCTGAAGAGTATAGCTAGAAGCTATAGCCCAAAAAGTAACTTGTCCAAGTTCTGCAGTAAGGTATTGTGTTCTTCAGTTAAGACCACAGATACATCTAGGTGAGCACCACTGTTTGTGTCTTTTGCCAATTATCCAGTCTTATTTCAAGACAATATACAGGAAACATAAAGAAAATAGCTAGTTATATGCCAGTGTGGTGCAGAGGTCAGAGTCAGAGTGTCAGGAGACCAGGTTGAAATCTCTGCACAGCCATGGAAACCTACTGGGTGGTCCTGGGCAAGTCACACTCTCAGTCTAAAAGGAAGGGAGTGGCAAAGCCCCTCTGAAGAAATCTTGGCAAGAAAATTCTATGATAGGCTCATTGTAAGTTGGAGTCAACTTTAAGGCACATGCTTCAGCCCAAGGTGGAGTATTTTTTGCTTTTTATATTCTGATGAGCTACTGCTCCCGTCATGTTTGACTATTGATCAGGCTACATAGGATTGATAGGAATCTGAGTGCAACAAAATCTGGTTCTTTGGGCTTGTTGTATCCATTCAATTGAGAAGCACTCAGCAGTACAACAGCTCCTGTTCATTTGGCTAAAATCAGATTTCTTGCTGTGACAATGTGGGGAGATATTATATTGTTTTTGTTAGCAACTTTAAAAAAATGATGCTAAAACATACCACCAATGAATAGGGACTGATACTTTAATGGCCAACTGATATTTCCTTCATAACTCATGCACATGTTTAAGAAATGATTAAAAAAAAAGTTTGATAAACTTACAGAACTGAGCATACATTCAGCAATAATTCACCTGCTTTGCTTTGTCTAGGTTTCAGCTTGGCGCAGAGACCATTTGGAGCCACATATGTCTGGAGCAGCATTATCAACACACTTCAGACCCAAGTCGAAGTGAAAAATCGACGTCAAAACTTGAAGTACTATAATGACTGCTTCATTGGTTCCAATGCAGTGGACGTTGTCTATGCCCATCTTCTCCAGAACAAATACTTTGGTAATGTGGATATTTCCCGGACTAAAGTTGTGAGAGTATGTCAGGTGTTGATGGACCACAAAGTGTTTGAGGCAGTTTCCACCCGAGTCTTTGGAAAAGATAAACGATCTGTGTTTGAGGACAGCAGCAGCAGCCTCTACAGGTTCCCCAGTTCTGCTAACCAAGCGGACAGCCCCTTTGGGAAAGAATGTGATCATTTTATACATCAAAGGTTAGTTTAAATGAAGTTCAGAATACTGGGTTGTTGCTTTCCTCTTGTTATTTTGGCTTGTCCATTGCTGTTGTTCACCTTTAAGACATTTCCAACTTATGGTGACCCTATAATGTGGTTTTCTTGACAAGATTTATTCAGAGGGGGGTTGTCTTTGCCTTCCTCTGTGGCCGAGAGAATGTGACTTGTCCAAGGTGACCCAGTCTGTAGTCGAACAAGGATTCAAACCTTGGTCTCCTGGAGTCCTAATCCAATACTCTCAAACCTCTGCACCACACTGGCTCTCAGCTTACCCATACCAGAACAAGTGGGGACTGTTTAGAGCAGGTAGGATGCTGTATCTGAGGCTACAGTACCCCTTGGCAGCCCACTTGTGTTTGCCTCTGAATTTGCCCATGGCATAGTACTGCCATTCTCTGTAAGGCAGTCTTTCAAGCTCCTCTTGTGAAAACCATCAGGCATGTCCTTCCTACACAGTTGTGGTAACTCAGGAGTGGGTATTATGTAACCAGTGAAGTACCTGTGGCCCTATGCCTGTTTTCATGCCACTCCCAAATATGCCACCAAATTTGAGCAGCAAGCCACTAAAATCCCTTAAAACGGGCAGGAAGTGCTTGTTTTAAAGGAGTTTTCATAGTTTTTGTGTGATCTGCTGCTGAACTTCAATGGTAGGGTTGTGCAGCTTGTGGAAGAGGAGAAGGAACATCTGCTTTGTCTTATTTTTGCTGTGGGACTGAGAAGTGCATCCAGAAGGAAAGCTGACTGGAGGAGTAAAACATCTTATTTTATTTGTGAGAGGGCGATAGTCAATTCTCTGAATAATTTTGTGTGTGCGTGTGTGTGTGTGTGTGTGTGTGTGTGCGCGCACGTGTCTTCAAGTCATTTGTTGACTGCTGGTGACTCCATTAATTTCATAGGCTTTTTTTAGGCAAGGAATACACAGAGGTAGTTTTGCCAGTTCCTTCTTCTGAATTATAGCCTACAGCACCTGGTATGTGTTGGCAGTCTCCCATCGAAGCACTAACCCAGGCTGTCTCTGCTTAGATTCCAAGATCAGACAGGATTTGATGCCTTTAGGGGGTTTAGGCAGCACGAGAAGGGAGAGGGCTCTGAATACTTAGAAGAGATTTTTCTTCTTTGTGAAAAAACCCTTGTTCTAAATTGTGTGTGATAAATGTGCAGTGAAGTTTTTTATTTTATCCTGCTTTTTTCCCAACATGAGACCCAAAGTGGCTCATAGAATAGATTAAAACAAAGTAGAGCTAAAGCACAGTGGTCACAATTACAAAAAAAAAAAAAAAAAAACCTGTTAAAATAGCAATAATTTGAAATAGTTTAAAAGTATTTAAAACATAGAGCCCCCTATTAAAAGGCCCTGAAGCAACCAGTTAATCTCCAAAAGTGAGTTCAAAAAACAGAAGATCATGGAAGGCCTTGCCACCTTTCTAACAAGCCCTTTCATACTTGATGTTCGTTCATTCTCTCCCTCTGAGAGAGAAAGTGCGCGAGGGAGTAAGGGAATGAATTAGAGGCAAAGTTGTTGTTGCTAAATGTAAAGTAGTCAGCAAGGCACCTTGCTGACCTCTGATACCATTTCTAGCAAAAGAATAATAAGGTGGCGTAGTGATTTGAATGTTGGGCTACAACTCTTGAGACCATGGTTTAGTTCCCCACTCAGCCATGCAAACTCACTGGGTGATGTTGCGCACATAAAGAATAAGGATAGGTTCCTATACTACAAAAAAGAATACTGTATTTGCTGGCCTATAAGACACAGCCCGTTTATATACTGGCAAATACTATTTGCTGGCATATAAGACACACCAGTGTATAAGACACACCCCATTTTCAAACAGTATTTTTTGGGAGAAAAAGTGAGTCTTACATGGTTTCAGCCAACCTTTTATTCAAAACTAAATATATGCATATGTGAAACAGAACAACATTTTGAACCTTTTAGAGACCAGCTGAAAGTTTCTTCCAAAATGCATCCACGGATGAACTTTCCTTTCACCATCCTCCATTTTTTCTATGATTTCCATTTTTGGCTGTTAAAACTTAGATAGTTCTGTGTTGTTTTTCAAACATGCTGCAAAGGAGGCTTATCTGCTCTCCCATTTTCTTTGTTTTGCTGTTCGTGCATGCTCAATAATGGATTCTGGAAGCAGCTGTGATAGGCAAGTACTCAGTTAGAACAGGGTCAACTAGAGTAACGTAAGGTTTACTGTGTTCTTTAGAAGACAAACTGCTGCAACCTGTTACGGAAAGTTTGTGTTTCTCCATCCTCCCTTCACCATCCTCCCTCTCCCAGTGCTGCTAAACAACTAGATAATTAGACAGAGGATGAGGAAGAAAAAGAGAGAGGCTAGGCAGATGTGAAAATACTTTGTAAAAAGGAACTTCTTTGTCAGAAGCTTGATTAAGAGATGTATATGTACAGCAGGTTTCCAGACCAAAATCCTGCTTCTAGGGGCAGCCACAACTCTTTCAGAGCACTCTTTGATCAAGGTGTGCTAATAATGCTTCTTGGCAGACTCCAGAAAATCTCAAAAGATGAGGACACTCTATAGATAATACCAGGAAATTAATGTGCATACGTATTCTCCAGCCGTCTAGACATTATAGCTTCAGTTTTCCCCTCATTACAGTAGCCTTACAGAATGTATTGTACCTACACCCAGCTCTCTAATCTGGACCCTTGCAAAGGTCTTCTTTCTCAGGGTGCTCTGGGTTTAGGTCCTCTTCCTAACCCCAAGTAAAGCTTAGAGGAATGTCAGCAAAGCAGACTATCAGTGCCATATTAATTGGATTAAGGTAACATCATATTTTACCTTAGAGTATCTCTTGTTAGTAGATGAGCCTTTGGAGAGACATTACTTCCATTCTTATATGGTGCAATCTGGGAAACCACCAGATAGAAGTGACATGAAGAAAGTCATGCCCCCCAGTAAGACCTCAGGATAGTAAGGCTTAGTTCCGGGAGATGACAGTTATTATTGCTATGCTATAGAGCTCATTAGGATGTTCCACTGGGTTTGTTTAGGACCAGTGTCTTGTAGCTAGATGTTGTACAAGTTCACTTAGAAGTAAGCCTTATTTGGTGCTTTGGGTGTGTTGGTAAGTGCAGCTTTTTATCTCTGAGGTACTCTGGAAAGTTCCCAAAGCCAATGGATTTTGTAAGTCCATGAGTTGGCTGCCTTTCCTTGGACCGTGTATACAGCTTTAAAGGAGTCAAGGGGTGAGGAAGAAGCAAATATGAGCATAATAAGCTCTTCAGCCGTCAACTGAGGAAGATCTGTGTGTTCTTGCAGAACTGACTGTGTACCTTGGTTAGTGGCTCTATTTAGTGTAGCAGAGTGAGACTTCTACCCCATTACCTAATATTCATAGTCATTACTATTTGATTGGGTGCGTGTTCAGGGGATACAGAAAAACAAGATTCCCACTCTTTCTGAAAAAGTGATTTATATTCTCATTTCCCATCTAAAGAGCCTAAGTTCTGGTTTGACTTTTTTTGCCCTGGGAAACATGTATGTTAACCAGTTTTCACAATGAGTTTTCAGCCAGCAAAAGAAATATGTGGTCTTAAGCTGGCTTTCCAACTTGCATTGCCTTAGTCAGATCAAACAGAATTTATTTTATTTTTAAAAACTGTATCCTGCCTTTAGCATTAAAGCTGTCAAGTGGCTAGGACTTTCACTTAACAGTACAATCATAAAAAAACTCAGTAAAATCAGAGCAAGCACAGGATTCTTGGAGCTGTAGTACAAAAAACAAAACAAAACAAAAGTAGTAATTTACCAAAGCTGAAGTGAAAATTCAGAAGCAATAATTAAAGCAGAAACATCTGTAAAAGCAAAGATCTGCATAACAAATAACTAAGATAGTGAGTGAAATGCATTTTCTAATTTAAAAGCTTGGGAGAACGGGAAACTTTTACCAATTGCCTGAAACCCTGCAAACTAGGTGTGCCAAATATGTCTTTCTGGGAAGGGTGTTTCAAAATTGGGATGCTACCACCAAAAAAGCCAAACATGTTGTCAGTGGTTGTGTTATTTCGGAATGCAGGGGCAATGAGAGAAGAACCTTCAAGTTTTTGAGGAGTGAAAGATTTATGTGGTATTGAATGGTCATGAAATTTCGGGTCGGAGGTGGTAAGAATTAGTGCACTTGGAAGCCAGATCTGAATCCTCAAAACTGAACCAAGGCTTCTGCAGGCTAGTAAGTATGTGGACCTGGTGCTCTTGAGGTTGAGCTTCAGCTCAGCCATTCAGTAGTTCTAATCAAAGCTACTTTGGTTTGCAGAAGTTTGCAGCCTCCATTCCCTAGCTGTAAATTGGAAATAAGGAGGAAGAATGAATGTGACAAAGTTTGTAAATTACTCTGCGTGATACAAGTGCATCAGAAGTTATTCTGCTTGCTTAACATCAAGCTTGTTCTCCTTACATAGCCAAAATAGCCCCCCGCCACAACAGGAAGATATTAGCAGGTTTGGGGAGACTCCAAGGTTTGCAGAAGTATTACAACGTTTAGGAAAAAGGAGGAATGTTCACTTCACACACTGATAGTCCAGTGGGATGGAATGTGAAGATGCACAGTGGTTATGGAATGCTGACAGCTGAGCGGAAGAAAACAGAAAACTGTCATGGGGGTAGGAATGGACTGGAGTATCTTTACAAAAGGACATGGCTGGCTGATTGGAACCCTGAACAAGAACTTTCTACATTTGCAGTATCTTCCTGGAGGCCCCCTTGCCTGTAATAAAAGGGGCTATGTTGAAGCTATAGCACTAAGAGTATGGAACCTAGACAAGTATAACTTGATGCACATTTGAAGTGGATCCAGTGGGTATACAACTTGGTGTTATTTGGTTTTGAAACACATTTTGTTATTCCACGCCTTCAGATTGACTCATATGGCCACCTTATCATAAGGGTTTTTCTGGCAAGATTTAATCAGAGGAGATTTGCCATTGCTTTCCTCTAAGGCCGAGGGAGTATGATTTGCCCAGTGGGTTTCCATGGTTCTGTGGAGATTAAAACTCTGACCTTCCATGATTCTAGTCCAGCACTGAAACCATTGCACTGCGTTGGCACTTAGAACGCATGCGTTAATTTGAATGCATCTCAACTTGAACCCCGCAGTACCACCTTTAGTCACTAGGTGGGAACCTCATAACCAGCATGGAGGTTTGCAGTTGATACAAGTTGAATCCAGGTAGCAGACTGCTATAAAGCTGCTTTCTTTGCCTTACTATGAGGCAACACCCCCCCCATGAATATGGAAGTGGTGGACCTGTCCCAGAGGTAACAGTAGGCAGTGGTCTAGAGTTCTCAGTGACTTTGTTCATGCAGTGTGGACATATGCATCCAACTCTGGTAGCTGTGTAACTGCTTGAACATTTCAGTGTGTCAAACTAAGTGCTATTCTAACCTTGTAAAGCCAAATATTTTTACTAATAATTATGAATTATCTCTAATCACTAAATAATTGATTATCTAGCATTTACCGCTAGCATATGCTAGCATATAGGGTGCACTCCCCCCAAAAATGCCTTCTGAAAATGTGGTGTGTCTTATACACTGGCAAATACAGTAACCCCTGCTGGGGCTTAGGAAAGCAAGAGGGATGAAAGGAGTGCTCCTGCCAGTGCCTGAGTGGGGAGAATTCTCCACCCAGGCCAAAAGGAAAGGCACCTTTCTATTCATTTTTGCCTGTCGAGGGGAGTTCTCCCCACCAAGGCAGAGACAACAGGAACAGCGGAGAAGGGAGTTTGTTTCTCTCTCTCTCACACACACACACACACACACACACACACACACACACCTCTCTTCCTATTCTTTCTCCCTCAGCAGGCAGGTCTCCTCGCAAGGCAGAAACAACATGAACGGCACAGAAGGGAGCTTCTTTCACACACACCCCTTCCTGTTCTTTCTGCCTGGCAGGGAGGTCCCCCCATCCAGGCAGAAACAACAAGAACTGGGGACAGGATACTAAAAAATTTTTTCCTAAAGAATACGGTCTGAAAATAGGGTGTGTCTTATATGCTGGTGTGTCTAATACGCCAGCAAATACAGTATCTAATGGAGTCATTCAGTCACCTAAAGAAAGTAATGCAATAAATTAAATCAACATTCTCTTGATTTTTATTGTTGATTTCAGGAACACATGTCCTATGTCCTATAGTAGTTGTGGGAATTCTGATGCTTTTGAAGCCTCAGAATTCCAGCTCTGCTGGGAGTCTTAAGTTCAACAACATCTGAATGGCTTCATAATTCTCATCACGGTTCTTTTAGAAATATATACACCAATGGACTGAGGCTGGATGTATGTAACTAGAATGAATGAATGGATAGGTACAGGATTGTAACAATCTTCATAAGGCTTAAGGATCTATAGAGTAAAATCTGTGGTGGGAGTGGGCAGCTATGATTCTCCAAATGGTATTAGACTGAAGTTCCTATCAGTCCTAGCCTGCGCAGCCAGTGTTGAAGGCTTACTCCTGACCCATATAATCTAAATGATCCTGCTTTAGATCTTTAAAAATCTGCTTCCTTCAATATGTGCTGTCAAATTCATTCTGCCTTCTGTTTTGTTTGATATGTTAACGATAGTGAATATGAGTTGTGATTACATGTAATAATATTGTACAATGTTAAATCAATTCTGTTTATGAAATTCTACTGTAGTGCAATTATAAATAGAATTTTAAAAGAACAAACAAATCCATAATATAATAGCTAATCTAAATTGCAGATTGCTGTTGTACAGAAGTCTAAGAGAGAGTTTATAATTACACCTGGAGTTTAGTGTAACAAATTGCCAGTGTATTGGCTGCAATTACATTCTCAGGTAGGATGCTGTTTTTATCAGCCTAGTTAATATGTAAAATGATGCATCTGAAGTCAAGACTCAGTTACAGGGAATAATTAAAGTTAAAGAGCAGGTGATTATTTCAGTATGTTTTGTGTGGGTGAAGTCAACATTCCATTTTTGTTAATCTTTTGAGTATGAATCAAAGCTGTGCACAAAGAAGAAACGTGAGGGTGTGATCTTTTATATGTGACATAAGACCTATGACTGACATGCTTCTTTTTTATTAAGTTTTAATTAAACTCCCTTCTCAGCTGTCAAAAGTAAACTCATTTGGCTGACTGTGGTATGAAAAGCTCTATATAAATAAGCTGTCTCTCATTCTGTTGTGTCTTTTTTAAAAGATGATAGTAGGATGTGCAATTTGGGCTACTGCCCTGTGCCTACTTAACTTGGGAATAAGCCCCCTGGAACTTAGTGGGACTTTTGTTGTAGTTGTTATGTGCCTTTAAGTCAACCCTGACTTAGGGTGACTCTATCCTTGCATTTCCTTGGCAAGATTTATTCAGGGAGGTTTACTACTGCCGTCATCTGAGGTTGAGAGCATGTGACCTGCCCAGGTTCACACACAATTATTTCTAAGGCTCAGCAGGATTTGAAACTCAGTCTCCCTGATTTGTGGTCTAACACTCAAAACACTATACCATGCTAGCGCTCTTAGTGGGACTTAGTGAGACTTGCTTCTGTATAAACTTACATGATTCTTTTAGAATAATAATGTGTTTGGTGTCTTAATGCAAATTAATTTCTATATAATCCTGTTCTCTCTTACTGAACAGAGAAATTAGCTGGAACTGCTTGGTTCTGTGGGCTTAGGGCATATGACTGAGAAGTGAATTGAAATAAAACCAGTTAGGTTTAACCAACAAAAGTAACGTAGCTTACAGCAAGTAAGTAACATAACATAGAAATCGGGGGTTTTCTCTGAGAAATGCTGTGAGTTGTTTCAGAGCTGTAGGCATTTAAGGGTGGGAGACTGCTGGAAATCTCCCTTTTCTTGAGACTGCATAGCTGAGTGAGATATAAGTAAGCCAAGGTCCCATTTCTTTTTGAAAGGGCATTTTATTTATCACTGGAATTGCTGCTAGCACGATTTTCCTCTAATCCAAATGTTCAGAGAATAATCTCACATAAGTGAATTTGAACCTAGTGGGTTCTGGTTTCTTTAAAGCTGGGCTAAATAGATAGAGATGACTGTATACAGATTAAAAAATACTTCATTTCTAAGGTGGATGTGATATCTTGTTGTGTCTGTCTTTAGAGACAGCAGAAGTGTTTTTAGACAGGGGTGGGCAATTGCCATGGTTTGGGGGGCACATTGACTCTCCTTGAGACCTGGGAGTGCTGCACTCCTTGTACCACTGTGGGTGTGGTGCTGAGTTTTTAAAACATTTTTTCCTCAAATGGCTCCTGTTCCCATGGCAGGAGGGTAGTTTTGCACTACCCCCATCCCAGGTTGTATGGAGTTTAGCAAAAGGCCTTCTTTTTTTTTTTAAAGGAAGTGAAATGCGAGTTCATGTATGTGGAGGTGGGAGGGTGTTTTTCCCCCAAGGAGCTGTACTTCAGTATTCCCAGTCAGATAACTCTGTGTAAAACTAAAGGGGATGGTAAATATTTCTGTTGTTAACAGTCATGGAAATCTGGTTTTGATAGTTTGGCTTATTGACCTGCATTAGGGAGCAAAAGTAGCCGTTTGGACCATAAGAAACATTCCAAAATCCACTTCATTGTTGTTAGGTCAATCAAAAGGTGACCACAAATGTCAAAGCTTTCCTGAATTAACCTGAACAAACCTTCCTGCTTTCCATTTCCTTTGGAGAAAGGAAACTTCAACTAATGTTTGATTTTGTCATTTAATTGGGGTGATGTTGTCTTCAAAGTTTTATATAAAGAGACTTGACCCAATTATTGCAATCAGAAACTTTCTGGCAAAGCTACAGGCATTTGGATCATCCACTCTTTTTCCTTTTCAGACAGGAGAAAAGGACACTACTTAGCACAACACCTGTGAAAGCAGAGAGCTTAGAGGATCTCTTAGAAAACTTGAGTTTAAAGCCTGTTTGTTCCCCTCAAGTAAATACCACTTCAAATTTGTCTCGCCAAGGTAGGTGATATAAAGATTTCAGGACTGCTTGTAAATGACGGAAGGAATAGCTGCCTGGTTGTAAACCAGAGGGAACTTGTAAATTTGAGCCCCTTGCCACAATAGCCGTTTTAAAATAGTGCTCAAAATAAAAGGAATACATTGTGTAATGTGTTTGCTGAATTTAACAGATGCCTATTGTCTCCCAGTCATGAGAAATCAGACTGCCAACCACTGGTAGGGGCCTCAACCACTACTGGCCCCATGCCACAGCCGCCACAGGGAATAGGAATCTGACGAGAAGAAGAGGCAATGATGGTGTACGCCACAGAAGGACAAAATTGGTTCAGACCTCTGATAACAGTGGAAAAGGAGACTGAAGAGGGATGGGGTGGGGAGAGAGATAAAGAGAAGGACATGTTGTGGGAGGGGATTTAGAAAAAAAGTGAAGTAAGTGCTGAAGTCATCAGAGTCTGAAGAAGCACAGCCATAGCACTGCTGGCTAGGAGACTGCTGGAACTGGAGTCCAGAAAAAGTATTTTTTCCAAGCTGCGTAGCATATAGCCCGGATGGGCAGCTCTTGAGAAAACAGAACCTTCAATGGAAATAAAGATTCCCCCTCCTGTGCATTTCTCCAATGATGTATTGCTGCTACCTCTGCTTCTGCCACTTACTAGACAGGAGGGGAAACTGTCTCAAGGAAATGGAAGAGGTACAGGGATGAACATGTACCACTGTGTTACTTTCTCCTACTTTGAGCTTGACCTGTGGCATAATAGCCACCAGTGTTGCAAATGTTCCAGTTTTTCCAGTTATGTTAAAAATATAGTTGGTTTAAACAAGATGGCCCTTATTTGTTGCTTCCACCTCTCTCTCTTTTTTCTGAATGAAAACAAAACATGATGTTAACACTATTGTTTCTTTATAGCACAGAACATACTACTGATTAGAAGATTTAGCCAGCAGACAAGTTCTTCATTTTCAGCTGTGGAATCCTTCACTGTTGCAGGGGCACTTGAAGCTAAGCATGTCATTGTTCCAGCTCAGAAGGCTTTAACAAGGCGTTCTTTCTTTTTGCATCCTTATTAGCATGATTTATGTGATTGGATTCTCTGTCCAGAAAAGTTCATTTGCAGTTTGCACAGGAAAGAATGTAAAACATTTTGGATGTCTTAAAATCCTTGCTTCCTGCTGCTTAAAGTGCTGTTAGTCACCTTCTTTTTACTCTGATGAAGGACACTTGAAGTTGACAACACACTAACAAGAACCAAGTCCCTTAAGCATTCCCAGTGAAGTATTTAGTCTCTTAGGCTAAAAGTCAAATACTGAAATGTTGGATTACTTTTTGATCCTTTAAATAACTTCTGCTAACAATCTTGCTATTTGGTCTGTGCCCCCCCCCCGCTTCCTCTCCCTGCCTCAGTTATCAATGAAGTCTGGAGAGAGCAAACAATTGCACGCCTCCTGCAGCTCATAGATCTCCCGCTGCTTGACTCTTTGCTTGAATACCAGAAAACAGGAGCTATATTTCCACAGACAAAGCAAGAAACTGAATGTAGCATCATCACAAACCACTACTTGGACCGAGAGATTCTCAAAGCTTTTGGTGACTCTCAGTAAGTATTTAAGTGTATGGATAGGAAGGCAGGAAAGCTGATTTTCAGACAAGCTCTGCTTGCTTACTTAAACTGAGACGGGAGGGCTTTGAAGAAAGGGGTACAGTGGGCCCACCGTATTCATAGGGTTCAAGAACCTCTTGTGGATACCAAAAATTGCTCATGTTCAAGTCAGCCTTGCAAGGCTTGCAGAGGTACTTACACAGTAAGCCCATATTTAGAATGGCACAGGGCAGCAGCAGAGGCAGTGGCAGCAAGCCCTGGCTGCCAGGTACGCTCCAGTCTTCAAGCTCTCCTGCATCTGCAGAGCATGCCAGCTGGGCTACCTGGAAACAGTAGAGTCCAACAAATGCAGCATACCTGGCAGTCAGGCCTTGCTTATGCTACTGCCCTACACAGCTTTTGATACTGTATGGGCTTACTGCATAAGCCTTGCCTCACCAGGCTTGGAGAGAGACTCTGGCCATTTCTGCATTATACTGTTATAGTGCTATTATCCCACTTTCAACATTCTGTGGATTCTGGGGTTTGTGGTTCACTGAGACCAAAGAGCTCTCTAGTTGAGAATTCTAAATGCCCTCTCTAAATTGCAAACCCCAGGAATAATAGCACTATAACAGTGTAATGCAGAAATGTCCCCTGAAGCCTCGCAAGAGGAGACTTATACAGTAAGTCCCTACAGTATTAAAAATGGTGACAGCTGCCTGCTATTGCTTTGTGAAGGAACCGTGCCACCTCAGAGGAAAAAGAGGGTGGCTAGCATGCTCCCTACCATGGATTTAAATGTACATTTGAATTTGTGATGGGTTAAATTCACAGGTCCCAAGCTCATAGATACAGGAGGCACACTGTATTTAAAGTAAGGACTCTTTCACACTACAGAGTTATAGCACTACGATTCCACTTTTACTGTTGTCATTCCAAATCCTGGGATTTGCTGTTGAGATAAGGGTAAAGAGAATTCTCAGCGAGAGAGCTCACCAAACCCCACAATTCCATAGGATGGATCATAGTGCTATACCTGTGTAGTGTAAAAGGGCCCCAGGGAAATGGTATATGGGAAGAGTTATCTTCTCTTGTCTAGCAAAGAGAAGTCTCAGCCTGAACTGTACATTGATCTTTCTTTGAAGAACATTAACACAGGATCCAAAATCCAAAACACATATTGTAATGATAACTTTCTGAGGGCAACCAGAAGATGCAAAATTCATCCCTCTGGCTTTCAAAGTGGCTAAGATAGAAAAAAAAAATAATGCAGGGAAAGAAAAGTGACATTGTCAGAGTCACAAGTCTGCATCTTGCTTGCTTATTATCTTGAGAGAAGGTCTATGCAGACAAGAGACCCTTCCACAAATCTCCCAGATCACCTGGTTTGACTGTAATGTGCCATTGTTTTCAGTGGGCCTTATTCATGGAATAAGAGTCTGTAGTGCATGGGACAGAAGCAACATCCTCAAGAACTTTCCTTTTCTAGGACAGATGAATGGCTGTCAGCAGCAATAGACTGTTTGGAATATCTCCCAGATCAGATGGTGGTTGATGTAAGCCGAAATTTGCCTGATGGGCCTGACAAAGTCCAAGTAGGGAAACTGCTGCTGTTTGATGCTATTGGAAGACACTATAGCCAAAAGAAGGAGTCACTCTTAAAACATGCACCTGATATCCACCTTGGAATTGCAGAACTGCTAGGTAAGTACCAAAAGTTTCAAAGAAGGCCTAGCAGAAGGCTTACTTTGGCTTCCACACTTCTAGCAGCAAAAGTGAGTTGTCCTGTGAAATGAGGCCATCCAGAGAGAAAGTGGTAGTTTCTTTTTACTGTTGGGCCAAGGAAATAAGCCAAAGTAATAAGTGGGAAGGGCACCATAAGATGATGGAAGATGGGCTCTAGCCCTCAAGTATGGTGTTAGGTGGTCAGTAGACTGAATCTAATACAGGGAGAAAAACTGGAATCAGGAGATAGGATCAAGGGTTAGAGTTGCCCCATTAGGTGCTTCATCCAGTGCTTTGGGCTCCTCTGTGATAATCTGCTCTCTTCCCATAGAGTTCTTTAGGCAAAGATCTGAATTGTGTCTGGAGACAGAATGCTTCCTTGGAACTTACAGTAAAAAAGAGGAAAAGGATCAAATTTATAATCAGTTATGTGGTACTTGACATTCATTATGTGAATGGTAACAACAATAGCTGTGCTCCATTTATTCTGCATGGAATGTATGGAAAGATGTTTTTGGTTGTTTGCTACTAAACAACCATGAAGACTGCTTTCTTAAAGTTCTTTGAATGCAAATACTCCTGGCAAAATTTTGTTTGTTAGGTTAGTGGATGTTGACAAAGATTCTACACTGGTGTTGCTAAACCTGCCTTTCTTTGATGTCCATCACAGCAATTATATCTTAGTGCTGTTCTTGTTCAAATAAACTATGGCTATGTGTTTGTGGTATTGACTTCATGGTGGAAAGCACTGAAAAGCAAAATTGCTTGGCAAAATGAAAAGTATACATATGAATAATCTGTCAGCAGTCTGTCAGATCTGATCATTATTTTACAGCTAATGAATAGCTAGAATGCTGATTAGATCTGCAGGTGTGGAATGTGGTAGAAAACATTTTCAGAACACTGCAATGTTGCCTATCTCGCTAAACATCATATTTTCAGTAAGAAATGGAATAGCTGGCCAAATTAGCTGGTAATGATATACTGGTGGCCCACATAAAAGTTAGCTGTTGGTGTCACACATTTTTCAAATTTATCTTTGTGGCAGGAAATGCATCTGTGTGGATTTTTTTTATCTTCTACACTCACTTTCCAAAGTCTAGGTTTTAAAAGCTTCTATTCACATGTATTCTTCTGCATCATCAGCACGCAGCATTACTTTTCACTAAAGCAGGACAGTCTACAGAAGAAAATTTATTTGAAAATGTTTTAGGCTACCTTTTGAAGGCAGAAGTGGGAAAAGTGCAGCTTCTGGAGATAGATATAGATAACAGTCCTTGGAGCTCTCAGGATAACTCAAAGCCTGCTGATTCCATGCCCCCCCTTCAAAAAGTTTGACTATTTTGGACTTTTTTTCCCTTCCAAAATGCCAAAAAATTCACCAGACAAAAAAGGTGCCTTGGCTTTTGCTGGCTCCTAATTCCCAGAACCACCTGTATGAAAAAGAGGCTTGAAAATACCATTGTTTGCCAAAAATCTTGTACCTTGTGGATTTTTAACAATATGTTTTTCAATTTGCTGTAAGCTGCTTTGGGAAAGGTGGAATAGACATAGAGATGATGACGATGAAGAAGGAGGAGAAGAGGAGGAAGAGGAAGAAGAACCTGAAAGTGACATGACATCACTTCCATTTTCTTGGAATGGCTCTGTGCAGCCTGCTAGAGGGTAGTGGTACAGGGATAAAATTGGCCCTTTTTCTTCATATGGTTGCCCATAATCCCACCATCTTCACTAGCAATGTCTGTATCTGATATGTAGCCAGACTGTTATAAATGAAAGCATTAAACTGAAGCAGTAGCAGTACAGTTGAATAATGGCACATATTCAATATTTAGACTAATGCAGCTAGTGAGTCTTCCAAATATTTTCTTCACTGACCAAGTTAAGGAGAAGCTCCAGAGCCATTTGCTGATTGTTATGGTATCTTTAAACAACCTCAAGAATGTGAAAGCCATGCTGAATGAGGCAAAGGGCTACTTAATCTGCCAGTCTGTTTCCAATATGTGAAATCAAGCAGAGGACAAGCCTCTTCCTACTCTTGAGAGCTATGCTTCTTCTAATACAGAAAGTAGTACATATTCATCCTTACTAAAAGCAACTGATAGCCCATTCCTCTCTCAGTTATCTTGCTGTGTACCTTCAAGTTGTTTCCAGCTTATGGAAAACCCAAGACAAACCTATCACAGTGTTTACTTGGCAAGATTTGTTCAGAAGGGATATGCCATTGAATCCTCTGAGGCTGAGAGAGTGTGACTTGCCAAAGGTCACCAAGTGGATTTCCATGAGCAAACAGAGGTTCAAAACTGGTCTCCCAGAATCCAGTTCTGTGCTCAAACCACTGCATCACACTGGCTCCCCCTACATCATGTGAATTTGTCTGTTCCCCTTCCAGAGACATTCATGTTGGTGGCCACTGCTGCATCTTGTGGTAGCAAAGTCTTTGATTTAATAAGTCTTTACAGTTGGTCCTCTACTGGGGGTTAGGGGTGCAGGACCCTCACAAAAGTGGGAGGAAATGTGAATATCGCAAGCCCCCTAAGCTGTATTTCTCTCTCTCGCGCGCGAGTACCTGTACTGGCAGGGTAGCTGGGCCTGGCCACACGTATGTTTCTTCGCTCATTCACTTGGGCAGGAGAGGATGGGATGGGATGGGATGGGATGGGATGGGATGGGATGGGATGGGATGGGATGGGATGGAGAACTGGGAGGAGGGAGAAAGGGAACACCTTTCTCATCTTCTTCCTCCTTCCGGTTTGCACGATTAAGTGAACATGCGCACCCTGCCTCCTGTCCTGTCCCTTCTCCCGCTCAGCCAACTGAGCGAATGAGTGTACCCTCCCTCCTGCCATCCTGTCCTCCTCCTTCCACTTGCATGAGTGAATGAACTCTCACACTTTCTTCCTGTCCTACCCTTCCCCCTTCCCTCCCATGTGAGTGAGCAAATGCACATGGCCCTCCGCCTATCCCATCCCCCAAGTGAGCAAGCACACGCACCTTCCATCCCATCCCATCCCCACCCACACTAGTGATTGAACACACACCCTCCTTCCATTCCATCCCCCCTCCCATTCATGCGAGGGAGTGAATATGCACACCCTCTCTCCTCCCGTTCCATCGCCTTCTTCCCTTCCTTCCTGAGTGAGCAATGTAGTGAAGATGTGCACCCTGCCTTCTCCTGTCCCATCCCCTTCTGTACCTGCCCAAGTGAGCGAATGCACGTTCCCTCCTCCTCCCGTCCCATCTCCTTTCCCCGAGAAATCTGCAAAGAATAAAATTCATGAATGCATGACTAGCAAACGTGGAGTCCTGACTCTGAGCAAGTGACTCAACACCTGTGCTTTCATCCCTTCCATTAGAGAGCAGCATCCTGAGCCTAGGAGGTAGGATGTATCTTGTCCTGAACATATACCCATCTTCAAATAAGGTGCTCAGTGGGGATTTGATCTGTGCCTCCACTGTTCTCCTTTAGTTCAAGATGCAGAGGGTAGACGTTCGGTGTATCAAATGTAAATTAATTCTGTATAAATAACCACCAAGGAAAAAAAGCCCATTCATCTTTACAGTAAGAAAGAAGTGGAAGCCTGTGTAAGATCTGTTTAGAAGTGGGGAAGGGGGGAAGGGGCTGCCTTCAGTGGCCAGTTATTTCAAATTTGTAGATGACTAGCTACATTCTTCAGCAAGCAGGCAACTATTTTCTTGTATTCAATTTATGGAGTGAAAACTTTTCTTTTAAAAGGCATATGCTGGAGCTTAACGGTAACAGTATGTTTTACTACCCAACTTTACAAGTTTGCGGTGGTATAGTTGTTGGGATTTCAGCAGAAAAGCAATATGATACTTGTGTTCCTCATAAACTGCACTGTTGCTTTGCTTTGTTTCTTCTAGTTAATGGAAAGACTGATCAGGCTCTGGAAGCAATTCAGCTCTACTTGAAGTTACTAGATAGCTCAACAAGAGAGGAATTCAGGAGGCTTCTTTATTTCATGGCTGTTGTAGCTCAGAATTCTGAGCTGAAGCTGCAATCAGAGGCAAGTGTGATCACTTGAATAGGGAAATAGGCTTTGAATGCCACTTGGATGTGGGAGGGGCTTTCCTTGCCAAGTGGGCAGACTTCTAATGCTGCTTTTAGTGATGTGGATGTCACCAGGCCATGGTTCTATCCTTTATCCCTTGTTAATGCTGGGGGAAAAGATGCTGTGGTAGGAACCCATGCCATGATTTCTTCCTGTGGTAGCATGTGTCCTCCTGAAAAACAGCAATGCTGAAGTGAGAAGGAGGAACAGCATGGGTTTCTCACACACACTGGAGGGGCTCCCGTGCTATTAAAAATTAGGGTTGGAAGATACTCTTACAATTTTATTCTTTTGCAGGTGTTCTTGTACAAATGAATTCAGTTTGCTTTTCTTTATATAATGCTTGGACTCACTTAAATCCATGTGGCATCTGTGGCTTACTGTAGCCTTAAAAAGCAAACTATTAGCTGACAACTAGACAGTGTCTGTGTTTCAAAATGGAGAGTGTATGTTGGGTGGATGTAGCAAATGAACTGGGCACCCCAGTACTGACTTTTCATTCATTCTCCCCCCAATATTGTAGAGTGATAACCGAATGGTTGTGAAAAGAACTTTCTCTAAAGCTATAGTCGACAATAGGAATTTATCTAAAGGAAAAACAGATCTTTTGATTTTGTTTTTGGTGGACTACCAAAAAGATGTCTTAAAGGTAAGTGCCTGAAAAATCTCCCCTCTGCCCCAGCTTGTTATTTTGCAGTTATTGAGCTGCAAATGACTGACATCAATCACTGGAGTGTTTTTCTTCATTCAAGATCCCAGGGACGCTGCACAAAATGGTTAGCGACAAGCTGGTAGCCATACAGCAGGGGAAAGATTCCAGCCTCAATACAGGTAACCATTAACAGGTTTTTTTTTTAGTAAACTTGAGAGCCAGTTGATGCTTCTACTAACCCACTTTGGGCACAGTCCACTGTGGACATGGAACATATAAATGAACCCATAAATAAACTTCTTTTATATTTGGACTGTTTCGGTATCTTAAATGAGTATACACATGCACACACACACATATGTATATATAATATAAGGAGGTAAAAAGAAGTAACCAATAAAAATATAACTGTGGTGCTAATGAAATTTCAGTAGTGCAGAGGTTTGGTTGGTGATGCATTTGGTCTATCAAACATAATTCTTTTAATTAAAAAATAAATAATGTAGACAAAGTTTTGTCAGTGTGGTGTGCAGGCTGTTGTCCATTTTTGTGGGCCTTGGTGCCCTCCCCCACTTGCTAGTGAACTACACCATCAAAAACTGGCAGCAATCCTGCTCTGTGGTACAGCATAGAGTGTTCTGCCTTGTAGAGAATTGCAGTAGCTACCACTAAACTTTGGTAACAATGGCAATGACACTGGACCTACACACTGAATTGGTTGTCCAGTGTGAAGATGGCCATCTTGGTCTGGACTGAGAATCAGAGTACTGTATTGGTCAAAGACTTAACCTGGAAAACCCTCATCCAGATCAGTCTTCAGTCATAAAGCCAGTAGGCTGAACTTTAAGCAAGATAACCAGTCTTTAGCCATAACCCTTCAAACAGGGGTAGTAATAGCCCTTCCCTGGCCCTGCAGATATGTGAATGAAGTGTGAGCACTTAGGAAAAGTTCTGTAGAAATAATAAACACTATTACCAGGCTTCTGTGAATGATTTTTCATGTTTACTTTAGGATATACTTTCTGCCAGCGGCTTGATGAAAGTGAGTATCACAAAAGTGCTAAGAAGACTACAAAAAAGGAGCTTATCTCTCTGCTAAAAACAATTGATGAGGACTCCAGTCTCTCCGCCAAAGAACGAAAGAAGTTGCTGGATCAGTTCTATGCCAGTAATCCTTCTATCTTTTTGCAGTATTTTGGTGAGAGAGGTACTGATGAGACTTGTTAGGTATGATTGGTGCTCTAGTCTTTGAAAATGCTTATTTTGTATCATTTTAGGACTTTTTTTGTACTATAATTAAATAAACTTGTTTTGTAAATATGGGTGGAATCCACCTGAAATAACACTATTTTAAAAAGAATTAAAGATTATGATGATTGAGAAATATGTTAAATTCTCTTTTTTTAAAAGTAAAACGGGGGTGAGAAGAGAAGTTTAGGTCTAGTGTCTATACTCATTTCACAGTTCTGTTGAAACCCTAATGTAAACTTCTGATAATGAAACTTTTAAGTGGTGAAGATAAGCATTCTCTCTCAGATCACTTATTAGTACCAGTGTTTGAACTACAGCAGTTATTTGATTTGTGTTTGTTAGATAGCTCCAGGTTGACCTTGAACTAACAGAACACTACAGTCCCTTGATGGTTGTGTAACTATTGGTTGTGTAACTACACGGTTTGTTTCTAAATTTATATTCATACAAGCACATGCCTCCTGATGAACTTTCAAGCAATTATTGCCTACCCACTTACTTGAGTATAAACCCTTTTGCACATGGTGATAGAAGAACTGGGCTGCATGCTTGCTGAACTATCTGCTTGCTACACAAAGAGAAATGCTTATTGCTTTACTGTAGGAGTGGGCAACTGTGGAAGGTTAGTGGGCTGCATTAGCCCTCTAGGAGACCTCTAGGAACAGGGCCACACCTGTTCCTGCATTAAACAAAAAAATTCAAGTGCCCCAAAACACTTCTAGAGGGTATGGGGGCATTTTTCACTGTGTTCTAGGATTCAAAAAAAGGTTCTTCTGGGCCTAAATTGGTCGGGGGGTGTGTGCAAAATGTGGTTGAATTACACCCCCCAGTGGACATTTTGGGGTAAACAAAATTTTGCAATTTGCAAATTTGTGAGGGGGCAAACTTGATGGAAGTGCCTTTCAAGCACCATTTTTGCAGTATTTTACAACACACACACAAAAATTTTTTTTGCAAAACAATCTTTTTACTCCTGTGCGCTACAAAAATAGCCCATGGGCCACACTTTGCCCACTCATGCTCTAGGACATGTCTGGTTTGGATAATCTTTGGGCACGCATCTGTCTCTTTATTCCACTTAATTGTACTCAGTAGTGGAACAGTAATTAATCCTTAGGGTTCAGGGGACTTTTTTTTTTTTTTTTTTTCTAATGGGACAACAAATGTGGAGTAAGTGCCTACTCAGAAAAATAACGCATCCATAGCAGCCACAGTTGTGTAAACTGCCTTCCAAAACTCTTACAAAAAGACATATCAATTAACTGGATACCAAAGGGACGAAAAGAAGAGTTTGGGATTATTGCAGGCAGCTACCACTGCTGTGAAAATCACTAACTCTGGATACTGGCTTAAAACTGCAAGTGATGGTGATCTGGAAGGAACAGTTTTAAAACATTTATGGAAGTGTGGTCATGGTCTAGGGAACATCCACATAAATCTGTAGTAGAAATCTATTGGACTGTGGTATAACAGGTTTCAGTGTACCTTCTCTGACTAAGGAGGGTAGTTGTAAATCATCATTGGTGCTATTGCAACCACTTCTGACCTTACATGGACACAAGAATTTGCATCTGTTCAGCAAGACTGATGATTAGTAGATAATATTGTGTTGAACCATAGGAACTTAAGGCCAACAACATTCTTAAACAGGGCAAATATGAGTAAAAGTTTCCAATGTGTCTTATTGAAAATATTCCCTCTCCAGGAGACTACTGTTATTGCCTCCACTTGATATTTATTGTTACAATGCTTTTTACTTCATACTTAGTTCATTATCTCTCTAAAGTACACATATTTTTTAATAATTAGGAGGTAGCTGATTTCAAAAATTTATTGTCAAGGTAACAAGCATGCAAAAGTCAAGTTGGACATCTTTAATTTACATTCTTGTTCTCACCAGGATGAGCCTGTGTTAATGGATCTGTTTGGATGTAGTGACTTAGCCAGGTATGCAGCATTCCAAGTTCAAATGGTTCCTGTAAAATACATGGGAATGGCAATTGTAATAATTGTAGCACTATAGTTTCACTTTAACTGCAATGACAACATCCTGTGAAATCCTGGGGTTCATAGTTTTGTGAGGTACTAGAACAAGGCTTTGCAAATGGTGTACTGTGGCACGTTAGTGTGTCACCTGAAGTGTGTAGGTATGTTGCCTACAATCTTGGAACTGTATGTTGTTATTTATAAATCATATATTTTTAAAACTATAAATGAACGGTTCTCATGAGATATGTTGTGTCTCCATACATTTTGTTGTTAGAATTTATGCATGTCCCCGTATCTCTTATAAAACTGAATTACTGTGTTGCGAAATGATGCATGTCTTAAAAAGTGTGTCACCAACATGAAAAGTTTGGAAAGCTCTGTACTAGAGCATTTGAGCTGAGAATTCTAAGATCTCCTCCGTGAACTGCAGATACTAGGATTGCATAGGATGGAACCATGGCACTTAAAGTGGATTTACGATGCTATAATTGTGTAGTGCAAAAGAGTTCCAGCTGTGGATACAGAAGATCCCACCTAAGCACTTGTTTCAGTTGCTTTGAGTTGTTTCCTAGCTACTGTTCTCCTTTTGAGATACCTTTTCTGTTTCTGCAGAAACAGAAATACAGTGGAAGGGATAGGGATAGGGATAGTTTCCTACATCATAAAAAATACAGTGGAAGGGATAGGGATAGGGATAGTTTCCTACATCATAAAAAAGAGCAGTTCCAACATGTTTCAGCAAACTTTTTATTCAAAACTAACAATATGCTTGTGTGAAGTGAAATAACCAGGTCAGGTCAGCCTTGCAAGATAAACAAAAACATTTTTAACCTTCTAGAGACCACCTGAAAGCTCCTTCGAGAATGAATCCAGGGAAGATTTTTTTTACTTTCTCCAGCTTCCACTTATGATTTCAGTTTGGTGGCCAAACTTATAGATTTATTTTTTTTCCCATCATGCTGGGGGAGTGGGTGAAGCAGGTTTATGTTTTCCTCTTTTCTCTTAGTTTTGCTGTTCATAAATGCTCAGTAAGGCATTCTAGAGGTATGTTACCCTGATTGCTGGGGTCCCGTAAGGGACACCTAAATGCGCTCCAAATATTACAAAGGTGGGGAATTAGCTGACAGCACAAGCTAGCACTACGAGAGGCAGGGTAACGTAGCGAGATCTTTAACCCTATGTTTACGGGGTTGGACTCCGACAAGAACTAGGCAAGCTGTTCAATTAAACCAGATTTTATTATGATATACACAATTCGGCACACACTGACACACTCACTCACACACTCATACAAAAACTATAGAAGTAAAAAGTGAGGAAACTTGATAGGGGTTTTCAGAGGGTTTCTGGGGTGATACTCCACCTGATCCTGCAGTCCGGCAAAAGAGAAGATAGAGATCGAGGCTTGGGTTCATGGTTTCCCAGCACGTGGAGGCTGAGGGGAGGCTTGCTAGACAGAGCAGCCGCAGTTTGGGATGCAAGGCACGAGCGTTCCGACAAGAAGCTCAAGCTTGGGGGTTTTATAGGGAAGATTGTACCTGGAGGCTAGCCCTCTCCCAAGGAGAACAATAGGGATTTGAGTGGACACAAAGCCTCCGAAATGTCAGAATCAGAATTGATGAGATTTAGCCAGCATTGCCAATTGTTAGAACAATATGCAGATGAGGAGCGCTAGGAGATTGTATAGACGGACGCGCTAATCCCGCCATGCAGGCAGTTCGGGGCTGAGAGCTCTTGCATTTGCTTAATGGTCGGCTGTGTCTGGAGGGCACTACTGACTGTGTGGCAGATAGTTGTTTACTGGCCTAGACCTATCTTGCATAATTGAGGCCATGCGGCCATGCCTGCCTACACAGGCTTTCCGTGACCCTTTCAGACACATGGAGTTCCTCTTATGGAGTACCACGTGGAGATATTAACCATAACCAATATGAAATTGTAGACCTCGGGCTTGGGCCAGATAACCGCAGTAACAGGAAGCTGCTGTTTCCTTTGCCTGTTGTAAGGAGTCATACATGCTAGAGTAAACTTCATTATGTCACAGCTCAAGGTTTATTACATTGTTTACTGCAAACATTCTAGTGCAACCTGACATCAAAAGCCTGTGTTTTTCCAGCCCCCATTCAGCATCCTCCCAATGATGCTGCTGCTAAAAAATTCTAGCTAGACAGAGGATAAGAAGGAAGGGGTAGGCAGGTATAAACAACTTTTTAAAAAGGAGCTTCTTTGTCAGATGCTTTGTTAACAGAGCTGTGTGTGTATTTTCTCTGAATCCATGTTCTATTGAGGCTTGGCAGTTAATTATTTTTTGTAGTTGCCAATGAGATGTTTTTCTTCCTACTCCATAAATACAAAATAATGGTGTTCTTTTTGTACCTCCTGTTTGACAAGAGAATTTTATAGAAGAAAGGCAGATGATGATGCATGGGTGTCATAACATCCCCTTATTTCCAGTTCATGATGCTGATTCAGAGACTAGGTATTATGTGGGCAGCCAAGGACTGCAGCCCTCACACATATTGTGTGCAAGGAAAGGGAAGGTGATTCCTTACTGCCTTTGCTGGCTTGAGACAAACCACAGTCTGCCAATTTCTTCTAACTAAGGAACTAGAGTCCCTTCGTTTAGCTACTTCTTCATGACAAACCAAGAAAAGTTAACCTGGAACAAAATGGAACCTGGCAGGATTTTGAAAAAAGAGGCTATGAACTCCTCTAGCCAGGGAAAATGTGCCTGGAGATTGCTGGAGATTATGATATTTGTTACTTCTTGATTTTTTTTAAATAAAAATTATAAACAACGTTTCTGTTGTCTCTTACTATTTTCTGGCAATTCCTGTCACCAGCTGCAACATTTTATTGCCACTCTCTAGTGGGCTTCATTCTAATTCCAAGACCTATTGGAACAAAAATGTCTTTTCTCCTCTTTCTGTCCCCTTTTTAAAAAGCCTTTTAGAGGCACTGTGTTATAGTACATCAGTGAAATGGTATTTTTGCACTATAACTCTAAGAATTTTTAAAAAAAATTAGGAGAAAATGTGCCTTTCCAACCACAAGGTCACCTCAGCAAACCATGTCCCCAGTTTTAAAAAGCCTTTGGAAGAGCCCCGGTATAGCTTCAAGATAACTGCTGCACACAGCCCAAATGAATGGAAAAAGTTAATGAGGAGGCAACATCAAGCAACAAATCCCAAGGAGCGACACTGTGAGAACTCACTTTTCTTAAGACCAGTCTCGAAGAGCCCTGTGCTGCTAATGGCTTTTTTTCTTCTTTTCTTTGGAAGAGAGGAAACTTCTGTGATGTTGCTCCGGATTTTACCTGCTGGTTGCCAGAATAAAATTTATTAAATACAAAAGTGACCTGATATCTGTATTGGTGGACACTTATTCCTAAGAAAGACTTCATTAAATCACATGCACCCAAGGAGGGGAGAAGGAGGGAGATGAATTTAATTGAGGCCTGTACGCAAACTGAACAAAATCAAAGCAAAAAAATAAAAAAGGATGTTGTTCCAAGACTGATTCTAAAAAAAAAGTTTTGTGTGAGAGTTGATTTACCCTGAGAAGTTGAAGGAGATGGAAACAGGTTAAAATAAGGGTGCTGTATCAGCTTAGTGTTTTTTAAATATTCTGTGCGAAGCCATCAGGGAAAAAGCACTTTTCTGCAAAATGGGGAATTAAATTTAAGATGAAGGTTTGGACAAAGTAGCTTAATATGGTCACAGATTTAGGATGATGAATGGATTTGCTTATGAATTGTGTAATAGTTTTTAATGTCAAATGGTATAAATGGATTTGAGCCAATTATGTTACCAAACATGTAATAGTTTCACAGTTTTAATCAGTGAGTATATATTTACAGATTTTGGATACTGGGTTACGAGTATAAGGATATGGACACATTTGGAACTATTAACTAGTGAAAATAGTAAGTAATTGAGTAATATTAAGAAAAATTAGCATTATTATTTAGCAGTATCAATGCTATTTACAGTGTAAACATTTTTATTATGCAATTATTTTGGAACAGAACATAATACAAGAAATAAGGATAGATACATTAACAAAAAAGTGTATATGTTTTCTCTTTAAGGAAATATCAGTTGGAGCGGGGGGAAGAAAAGGTTAGATTTTTAAAAATTAATTAATTAATTAATTTTGAGACACTTGGAATAAGTAGTAGGCTGTACTCCGTCTACTGTAAAGGAACGGGGTGGCTGATTCCTTTCTGTTTGTTTTTCTTTTTCTCTTCCATTTCTTTTTCTCTCTATTACTTTTTAACTTTTTTACTTGATGTTTCTATAGTTGCTCAGATTTTTTTTCTGTTCCTTTGTACGTATTCATTTGTGTATTTGTAATGTTTTTAGTGTTTTTTTTAAATGTTAAAAAAATTAACATGCACCCCTCCTCTATCAGTTTTCAGAGTAGAAAATCCTGTTCAAAAGCCAATTAGCATTTTAACGTACAATATAACAGTATTTGGAGAAACATTTCTAAAAGTACTCATCTGATCAATGGGCTTTTCCCTCCGGAGAAAAGAGTCAAATGTAGCTGTAAAAATGTAAAATAGTACAAGAAGAAAAACATAATGATTCAAACAAGTCCATTGTAATTAATAAGGCACAGGAAAGCTCCTTTACGTGTTATGTTGCAAGCTAGAGTGGTACATCCACATTTTAGCTTACCTTGTGGCGGACCTGCCCTAAAGTCTGGCTGTGGCAACTAATTGTAATAGTAAGGGCTGGGAAACTACCTCTTAAACCTGAGAACCATAAAGTGTTATCTGGTTGTATAAAATCTGCAGCTAGATAGGACTAACCCACAGTAATACAGTTGACGCCAGTATCGCGCAGGTTCTTAGGCGTCTATTGAATATACGGTAGCTATTGAGCCAATCTGATTCTGAAAGGTATCCTGCATTTCAGTAACTGCTTTGTCCCAAGGTCGGCTTTCTTGCCTGATGGTATCATTTTCAGCTTGGTCCTGTATTTTTGGCCTTTTGTTCAAATGGCTGATTATAATGATCTCAAGTAATGCTGAAACCATATTGTTTTCCTTTTTGGACTTGCTGAAGTTTCCTCTCAGTATCTTTATATAAAATGGTTAGCTTTGGGGATTCAGAATTCATTCCCTTTTAGGCAATTGATTAATGGTTGTGGTTTGCTTTTTGGGTTTTCTTTGGTAACTGTAAAAGCAGTTTATTATCTGTTTATCTCTGTAAAAAGCTATCATTTTTCTTTTTGGCCTGCTCTCACTATTTATCAGGGCTAAACCAACTCTGCCAGAATAGTTCCCATTGTTTTCTGGATGGAAACCAAGTTTGAGCTGTCGGAAGTTTCCAAGCAGTGGTAAAATATAATTCAGATCCACAAGGGAACAGATACCACTTGAATATGATGAATGATTGCAATCATTCATCTACTAGTCTACTCTACTAGTCTACTAGTAGATCTATAGCCCCTACAGTATTAGAGGCAGTATATTTTTGTAGCTTGGTTGGTGAGTGCTGTAAGGTATGGTTGCACTTACTTCCTGCTGATGGGCTTCCCTTTCTGGGCAAATGGTTTGATACTGTGTAAGACAAAATGCTGGACTAGAAAAGACTCTGGCCTGAGATAGACTTCTGGTTTGAGATCCAGCATGGCATTTCTTATATGCCTATCTTAATTTAACCTGGAAAAAAAAATATTTTGATGAAAAAGAATACCAAAGGATCCATCTCAGAAGTCTACCAAGAATGTTAAGAATTATTCTAGCAGGATGGTAACAATAGATATATTCTGGACAATAAAATTATTACTTGGGGGGTGGGGAGAAGACCAATTTCCTTATAACCCTTTATCTTATGTCCTCCTAAGAATAAATGTAGGATGAATAAATATCAGATCTTAACTGCAACATCAGCTGGCTCTACACAACCATTGGCTTTGTTTTCATAATAATTTCCCCCTAATGGATAGGTTTCAGTTTCATATTAGCCATATTTTTAGCCTAAATATGCTAATATGTGTTGACTTTACAAAGTAAATGAGCTTGGCAATGCATGGAATTTTAATCATTTAAAAAATAATCTGTTAAGAGTGCATTTATGAAAATCTTATCACTAGCATGTGGCCAACGAGAGGGTGTTCTTAGTCCTGTCACCACCCATCCAAAATGCTCTCAGAGAGAAGCCCATCTGGCATCAGCTTTTGTCTTTTTGATTCCAGTATGAAGACTTTTATTTGTGTGCCTTCACAGCAAAGCATTGTTGCTTTTGTTTTTATGGACTCAGCTTTTTGGTTTTGGTTTCTGTGGCCTATTGGTTATATATGGAGTTTTATTAAGTAGCTGTGCATCACCCTTGGGATTGTTGTCCCCTTATACACTGATTTAAGTAAACACACTCACATGGCCCACAACCACACCGCAGGGCTTGACGTCTCCGTAAACGATAGGGCACACGGTCAAGCAAGGACGTTTATTTTACAGGAGTGGGGAAGATCTATGCTAAATAAAGGCTCCAGATAACACACACAGTATGTTGCACATGGCTCTCCTACCACACCCCGTGGCAGCAGCATCCACGCCTTTCCTTTCTCCCCTTAACGCAGCCCCCTTCCGAAACACCACCATGTTGAGAAGGAGTTTTGTCAAAAGCCAGCCCTCTGCTTCTGGATGCTGAGGCCATTTCCACACAGGGCTATTATCCCACTTTCAACATCCTATGGAATCCTGGGATTTGCAGGTTGGGGAGGGGCCGGTGGGTCCCCCCTAAACTGCAAACCCCAAGATTCCGTAGGATGTTGAAAGTGGAATAATAGCCCTGTAACAGTCCAGTGTGGAAATGGCCGCAGTTGCTATTGTGACAAGGGGTCCCCATCTTTCCTGAGGGGCGCTGCCCCGTCTGCCTCGCGCCGGCTCCTCCCACCCCCACGAGGGCGCGCGGGGAGGACGGGGAAGCCCGGATGCCGCGGAAGGGCTGGAGGAGAGACCCCTCCGGAGGCTTCCGGGCGGGAGGCGGCCGCCTTTTCGTCCCCTCAGGCCTTCGGTGTACAGTCCTATCTCCTCGAGTAAACGCCCGCCTGTTGCCCGCCTCGCTCCTTTAGTCCCACACGCAACCCGCTGCGTCCCTCGGGCGCGGCGGCTCCTCCTGCGGCGGCGCTGACTCGCCCTTCCCGGCCCCCTCGCTCCTCGCCCCGGCCGCGCACAGACATGGCGGCGCCCTCCGAGGAACCGGCAGCTTCCGGCCCTTTGCAGACCCCCGGTTGGCCGTGAGGGGAGCGGCGGCGGGAGGGCAGGAGCTGCCCCGCGCTTTACGTCCCCTTTGGAGCTCCCTTGTGTTGTTATTGTGGCTGCCGCGCCCCTCTCCCACCGAGCAGCTCGGTCAGTGGCGAGGAGGCGGCGGCGGCGGCATCAGCAGCAGCAGCAGCAGGTCGCTTGATGCCCGAAGTTGCCCTCCTCCTCCTCCTCCTCCTCTCAGGACACCCACGCAGGTAAGCAGGAGGGATAGGAAAGAGAGCGGCGTAACGATGGCGCTCGCCATGTCCTGCAGCCCCATTCAGTGGTGTCTTGCGCGCCGCCTCCCTTCCTCGCTGAGGCAACGAGTGCCACCGGCTAGCTCGGGGGCCTCTGGGGGTGTTGGGGGTAGCGGTGTTTTTCGCCCCCCGATTGTCCTCCTCCTCTCTTGGGATGCGGATCTGCAGAGGGAGCAAAGGAGGCCGCCCCCTCCCGCCTCACCAAGCCGTGCCAGTTCTGCCAGCAGGCATCCAGAAGCACCAACGCGCCATAAACAGCTCACCACCACCGCCGGCCCGCCACACGCGTGGCGCTGCAGCAAGAGTGGCGTTGGCCTTTTGGTTTGGTTTGTGCTCGGTGGGGCCCCGGGTTGCCGGGCGACCCTTCACCCGCGGGGACGTGCAGTATTCTGGGCGCCCCGCGGAGCCCGGCGCGGTGCCAGCGCCGGGATGGCATCGTGCCTGGAAAGGGCGCGGGAGGGGGGATGCCACCGACCTCGTCATCCTTAAAGCAGGCTCAGTAAAGGGGAGCACACCTTAGTTAAAGTTAGGGTAAAATTCGTGTTACACTTTCGTTCGTGGATTGATGCCATCGTTCCAGGGCTGGTGAATTGTACAGGCTGACTCCCGTGCAAGCGGTTGTAGGAATTGGCCCTCTGATTCCCACCCCTCCATCCCTGCCTCAAACCTTTTAGGGTGTATGTTAGGAAATATTTTGTTCTCATCAAAGATGTGTAACTTACACATCTGTATAGGTGTATAACCTGTCTTCCAGATTTTAGAACATCGCAGTTAACTACAACATAATGGGATATAATTTATATAATAACTGTCCAGCAACCCTCTCTCCCCCAAGAAATAATTCCATACTGTAGCATTATTTGTTATCGTCCTTTCCAGTTCACACCCTATCCAAATTCTCTTAATCTGTTTAGAAATGGTTATGCAGAGGGCAGGGTGGTGGGCAGGGGGCTGGGTAGAGAATACAGTGTGACACAAATTATTGTGTCAGGAACACAGATTAGCTTTTGTGTTGGCTGCTTGTTTAGTCAAATTTATAATAGTTTACAGAGATCTTTCATTCTGTAAAATGAATAAAAACCAAGAAACATCTCATTTTTTCCTACTGCTTCAGGCCAAATTCAGCACAAATTCTGGAAAAACCTGTTTACTGTGCATACATCATTAACTGTTTGCTAATATAATAGGGGTCTTTACAAAAGGCTTAGTTCTTTTGTTATTTCTAAGTTCTTGTGTACTTTCCACAGGCAGATTTGCAGAAAGGGCAAATGGGAAAGAACATAAACTTATTTTTAAGGTGGTTAAGCTATCTGGTTGTCATTTCATTTCTATTAATATGAGGCAGAGGGGGAACATGGGTTGTAGGAAGAAACTGAGACATAACTGGAGGGATTCTCGTCACTTACGTGTGTTAAGGGACCATTACACACTACACAGTTATAATACTATCATTCCGTTTTAACTGCTGTGGCTGCATCTTGGGGAATCCTGGCAGTTTAGTGAAGCACCGTGACTCTCTGGCAGAGAATACTCCCTAAATTGCAGATTGCAGGATTCCATAGGATGGAACCATGGCAGTTAAAGTGGAATCGTAGTGCTATAACTGTGTAGGGTGAAGAGGCCCATGGTCTTCTCATTCCGTGTCTTCCCTTCAGTCTCTCTTTACTTGAATGCTGTTTGGGCTAAACCTACCTAGAAAATATAGTTTCTGAACCAAGTACCTTTTCTTCAAAGATTGTCTGCTGCTGTGATTAACCAATAGGGAACGAAATGGATATATACTCACAATGAGTTGTTTTGTTGCTGTCCCTCTTCTACTTTCTGTGTGTGACCTTCCACTATTCTGAAAAGTTTCTGAAATGATGGTCTTTGAAGTCCTGGCTGAAATTAAGCCCCATTGTTTCCAAAGAAAACTGTTGGATGAAAAAGAAATAAGCCTCTGAATATATAAGAAGAAAAAGAAAGCCTGAAAAAGCTATCACTGTACAATATTGTGAAAAAGAGGGACGGTAGAGGTATTTGGGACCATGAACGATGGCAAGAAAAACAAATCCCCAAATTGGGGAAGGAGTAAACAGGGAAAGTGAGGAAAGGAAGGAGGAAGATTGTGTGTAGGGGGGAGGGAATTCCGGGATCATAAAGAAGAAGAGTGATAAAGAAGGGACGCATCAATAGGAGGAGTACTTTTCACACAGAAAGAGGACATAAGGAAGATGCCCAGATGAAAAGTTTTCTCCTCTGTTAGTTTCCCATTCTTAGGGTTTGGTGTGTTTTGTGATTGCTTTTTTGGTATGAGTGAGCATTCATTCATGTGAACTCCATCAAAGTGGTGTAAGTCACCCCATTTCATGTAGAATTAGGTTGAAGAAGACCATAGGAGATAGACCTAAGGGCCTAAATACCCTAAAGGCACCAGATCCCATCTGATCTTGGATGCCAAGCAAGGTCAGTCCTGCCAATGAATACTAGGTGCTGTAAGAAGGAACTGTCAAAACCACCTCTAAGTGTTCCTTGCCTAAGAAAACTTATGAAATTCATAGGGTTACCATAAGCCAACAGTTGACATTGTGTGCACATATATGCAATGGTGGAAGAACTGTTCTCTAAAACCAGAGATGGCATCCTGTTGGTTAGTCCCAGCTAGAGCAGACCCATTCAATCAATTGTTGAATGGTAAGTCAACATGTAGATAAATGTAATAGATTCAATGGGTCTACTCTACTCACAACTACAAGGGAAATGTAGGTCCAAGTCTGTCACAGCATCCATATAAAAAGCAAAAGTAGTGACTGAAAATGCTGAAAGGATGAGAGACCAAGGTTTAAATCCAGTTCTAAGTTCCAGCTATAGTAGACCCGTTGAATGAACAGGAACTTGGTAGCTTAATACTGACAAAAGTGGCTTTTGAATCAGCCTGCTCTTATAATTGGATTTTTTAAACCTATCTCTTTTCTGCTTTTCTTTTTGTTGAAGTATCTGCTGCACCAAAACTGTTCTGACAACAACTTTTGAGGCTCTGAAACCAACAACAAATTTAGCTGGAGAAAAACTACTTCTGGGGTAAAACAATTTCAGAACTAGATGGTTTGCTAATGAGCAGGTACAGCTTTCCATTCCCTGCTGTGCATGCTAGACTTGCAGTAGCCCTTTTAGTGCTTTGCACAGATTTGGCAGGACTCAGGTTTATCAGACAACTTGAGTCTTACTGCTGTTTTGAAATGATTCTGCTTAGTCGTTGTCATTTTCAAACCTGTTTTACTACATAAAACCACATAGTTAAAAAGGAGTTCCCAAAGAGCCATCAAATCCAATCCCCAATTGCAGTGCCAACCTGGCATGCTAGAAAAAACCATCACATCCATCAGTTGAGGTTGGTCACATTGGTATCATTCAACTACTGAATGTGCTTAGAAAAATCCAGTATATTATAGAATGTTTACCTTTCAGTTTGGCAAATTGTGGACGGCCTGCCATTCAAAACACTGATGGATATTGGGCAGTTTGTTGTGACATGTAAAATAACCATGAATTATGAGTATATCTAGTAACATTCTTTTATATTAATTAATAATTAGAACTGAAAATGGGTCACTCCTGTGGAATTATCATTTTAAAATGGTGGCACAGTCTGTCACTATCTGTGACCTCATTTTGCCCTTATTACAAAGAATACATAGAATTCTACTGTATTTACTTTTAAGCTGCATGTAAAGAAACACAGTCCTTACCAGTTATCTAATTCTGAGGACTTTGAGAGCCAGATTTGTGGGCATCTTTTCAGATCTGTTCTTTACTTAACATTGTAAACATTTAATTAATAATGTTTTTTCTTTTCTTTTCTTTTCCCTGTAGAACCAAACCATTTTGTTCCTGTTTGGCTTTTTATTGATCTGGACATTATAGTCCCAAAACATCTCATTTTGCTGGCTTTCTACTTTTTTGCTATATAGTGAAGGCTTGTTCTACGAACACTAAGTGAAAAGTAAGTATCTATTATAATGTTACCATTTAGACATTTAGCTGTGACTTTCAAATGCTGACAATGAGTCTAAAAGATTACCTTTTTAATTTTTTAAAAATAATAAAGTTGTCACTGTCTGCACAGAGATTGCTTTCTTTGAAGCATCCCACATTTTGTATCTGCTTGTCTTAATAGTTATTTCAGTCTGGGATATTAAGTGCTGTTTTTATTGTCAGGCCCAATGTAATTTTGAAAAAGAAATTGAAACAATGAACTAAAAGAGGGCAGATGGTTTTGAACTGGTTTATTCTTAAATGTCCAATACTTGTATCTTCTTCAGATTTCAATATTTATGTCCAGCTTTTAAAACTTTACAGTTGGCCAAGCTTTCTCACTTTGAAGGGTTTTCCTGAGAGGGTTCCCATCTGATCTGTTCAGTCAGGGATTCTCTTCTGTGGAGTGGCACCAGACATTAATTAGAGACTGGACTTTAAGTGTGTCAAAATGCAGGACTCAAAGTGTGTAAGTGAGACCAATGCTATGGTCCTATTTGCAGTGATATTTCTGACAGCTTGTAGTATATAGAATTCCACATCCATAGTGGCTAAGATGGTGTTCTCTGGGAGGTTGTAGATGAACTGTAATTTCTGTGGGAAGTCAGTAGCGTCCTTCACGCATCTGGGAATGATGGAGGCATATGGTCTAAGGCTATTGTCCATTTATCCAGAGTGTTCCCATGCAGGAGACAAAAGGCTATGCAGTGTTGCCCTGTTCATGTGTTTTGGATAATAGATAGAATATGCCTGATTGAGGCCTCTGTATTGTATCAGTTCAGGTTTGGTTCTGCATCTCTGGGAAATTTCCTGAGTAGTATGTGTAATTCTTTCTGGTTTTCATCTGTGGGATCATTAGACAGGATTCTGTAAAACATAGTGTTGGACAGTTGCCTCTCAGCCTCCTATATGTAGTCAGATATGTCCATGGTTACTACATTTCTTCCTTTGTCAACCTCTTTGATGACAATAGGATTGTTCTCAAGACTGTGTATAGCATCTTCTTCCTTGAGGCTGAGGTTGCATTGTGAATTGCATCTCTTGTTGATTACTTCTTTCTGGGCACAGCAACGGAAGCATTCTATGTAGTGAATGCCCTGGGCCCGATCATGGTGGGTCCTGGGCCTGCAGCTGGAGGTGGGAAAACAGTGGGGAGCATGATCTCACGCCCCCTGCTGTTTTCAACCACTGATAACTGAGATTCTTTGCCATAGTCTTTCACAACCACACAACTGCAGCCCACAACTTTGCGGGGTTTTCCTTCTCTGTCGATCTTGCAGAGACCTACCCACTCACCCAGCTTCTTGTTGGCTTATTGGAATGTAGTGTGATGCTGCCCAGGAACCAGAGAGGAAATGTGATAAACTGGCCAAGAGACACCTCATAAGGCTGGAATATTTACTAGTGTTATAATATGTGTAGTGTGCCAGGAAGCCATTATCTCTGTTCAAGCCACTGTTGATGGAGTGGAGTTGGTGGATATATTCCAATCCTGCTATTTTCTCTTTCCAGTCTTTCTTTGTAGCTTTTTTGTTCAGGGCCTGTTGTTCTGAAGTCTTGAGATGGAATGCCCAGGAAGATTGGAGTGTTCTGCATATTCTCATTCCTAGTGTCTGATTAATGTCCATTTGATCTTTGGTGCAGAGACTGTCCTGTTTGCCCAATGCAGAGTGTCTAAGGGCATTGCTGGCAGAGGATGGCATCTGTCATATTAGAAGCTGAGCAAGTGAAAGTACCTCTACTGTTGTGCAAGATGTAATTAGGTCCTGTAATGACATATCTCAAGTAGATGTGTGGGCAGAGTTGGCATCTGGGCTTGTGATAAGGTCTTGTACTCGTCTCTTTGTCTGTGTTGTATTTTTTCCTGTAGGTAGGTAACTGTTTGAGGTTGGGAGGCTGTCTATAGGCAAGTAAAGACCTGCCACCAAGAACCTTCAGGCTTTATTGTCCAGAATAGGTTGCAGTTCATTGATAACAGATTTGAGTGGTCTCAGCTGGGAGCTGTATTTAACCACTAGTGAGATTCTGCCATTTCTTGTCTTCAGTCTGTTCTATAATAGGTTAGTCCCTGGGTATAAGTCTTGGCTTGTGTTTTTTTTTTAAACTTATGTTGAGTACTGTAGCTTGGGGAGTGCTTGTTGTAATGAATTACATGTAAGTTATGCTAACACAACAAAGGAGAATCTTGTGGTACCTTAAAGAATATCAAGTTTTATTTAGCATAAACTTTCACAGGGTGAATACACTGATGGAAGTGAGTTGGAATCCACAAAATCTTTTGTTAAATAAAGCTTGTTAGTTTTGCAGATGCCACAAATCTTTTGTTGCAGCTAGTGTGGCTTATATTCCTGTGTGTGTGTGTGTGTGCGCGCGCATGCGCGCGCCTTCCAGTCACCTTGCTAACCCCAGGAATTTCATAAGGTTTTCTTAGGCATGGAATACTCAGGGGTGGTTTTGCCAATTTCTTCCTCTGAAATATAGCCTACAGCGCTTGGTATTCTTTGCCACTGCCCTATCCAAGTATTAGCCAAAGCTGACCTGCTTAGCCTATCTCCCTACTAAATCCCATTGCTCTAGACAGGAACAGCAATTAGATTTAGACTTTTAAGATGCTACATTTTGGTAAAATATGCTTCCTTGCACAGTTTAAGTCTTTGTGGAAGGGGGAAAGGGAGAGATAGAAGGCAGACACTGAAAAATGGGTGTGATAAAATTGCTATGTTACTGAAGACTTATTCATTTATATTATGTGAGATTCTTTGTGAACGTACTTCTCTCTGTCCTGACAACCACACATGTACACCTAGTGGGAACATGGGAATCTATTCTTAGGCTCTGGAACTCCCTTCCCAAAGAGAGTAGCCTTGAACCCTGCTTGCCATCTTTCTGGAAGCAGGTTAAGACCTTTTATCTTGGCAGGCTTTTGAAGACTGACTGCCTAAATGGACTGGGCCTTACAGAAATGTATACAGTACGACCCCTGTGTCTGCAGGGGATTGGTTCTGCCCCCCCCCGCAGATATGGAAATCCATGGATAGTAGCGAATGCCCTGGGCCTGATCATGGTGGGTCCTGGGCCTGCAGCTGGAGGTGGGAAAACAGTGGGGAGCATGATCCCACGCTCCCCGCTGTTTTCAACCACTGATAACTGAATCCACAGATTATGAATCCGTGAATATGGAGGTCGTATTATATATGTGTTTTTTTATTTGTTGTTTATTATAGGTATGCTTTTAACCGATTTTAATTTTATGGATAGTTTAAGTACATTTTTAACTTTTTTTAAAAAAATTATGTTTCTTTTACCTGTTGTAACTTGACTCGAGTCACAGTCTGTGAAAAAGGCAGGATATAAATGAAATGAAATGAAATTTACACATGGATGTTTTTTTTAGATAGTTAACCCCCCAAAAGTTAAAGTTAAAAGCTACGGCTTTGAAAATATCCATTTTGACTGGTATTTTGTGTGTTCTTAGTCTAATTAGTTAATCTTATTAAAAAGTACATTTTTAGGAACGGAAAATAGTCAATCTCCATTACTGTTCTTAAGAGGCTGTGAATACTACCACTTTCTAAATATTTGAAATAACACACACTCACACACACACACACGCCATTGTTTTTCTGTACATATTCCTAACTTCTCTACATTCCTTTCTTTTAAATTAACGCACAGAAGTCAAATTCTCTTCTACTTTCTTGTAATGTATTTAAATTAGGGCAACTGCATTAGCTGTTAAAAGGGAAGAATTTGGCCATTTAGTCATTTAAGAGAATTTGGTCGTTTAATTACTTCCTTCCTTTCTTAGTCCAAAAATCTGAGAATGTCCCAAGACCAAGATACACGAGAGGGAAAATCAGAGCAGTTGGAAGACGACCAGCAGGACAGCTTGGACAATTCAGAACAGTCAGTGAGAAAGAAGATTCGACAGAATACACCAACTCCCAGCAGAAGTGACACACCAGAGGGTAAGCAGAATTCTCTCTTGGAAAACATTATTTTCTCTCATTACAAGCAAAATATTCACCGGTAGTTTCTCTGTTTTGTTCTTTACAACTTAGGTAGTTTTCATACGCTATATGGAACATTTTCTGAACAAAACAATATAGCTTTTTTTCCCTTTCAATAAAATGTATTGTTTAAAGGAACCCTAGTGAAAATCCCCAGAATTGGGCTTTCTATACCCTTTTTGTGACAATGTGCTGTTGAAGAAATGGGCCTTCAATTTTACACCTAGAATTAAATGTATGCTTACTTGCTCTGATTACACAAACTAATCCAGTCTGCAAATGTTAGTTTTGAGGTTTCTGAATCTGGACTTGAGCACAGATTCTTCTTGCTTTCCCCTTCTCTTGTCTCATCCTGAAAAGATAGGCTTTAATTGATCATGAGTTCTTGGTTGTTTGCCGGAGGATTTTACCTTTTATCAGCTCTCCTTTCCACCACTCTTCATTTTGGGTATGGTCCAATGTCGTCCTTTTTGGAGGGATCTCTACTGGTATGTGCATGCCGTCCATCTTGCAGCCTTCACTTTATCCTTCTTGTTGCCAAATCTTTTTTCTGAAGGCCAGATATAAAGCAGCATTTTCTCTCTTTCTCTTTCTCCCTCAAACCCTGTATTTGGGAGGCCCAGATATCTTTGCACAGTTAGTGTTTGATAGACTATATCTTTATGCTGCTTCAAACGTATAATTTAAACTACACAAACGTATAATTTAAACCACACTTGATGATCACATATTGACTGAAAATGCACATTCTGGTTGGTAGTAATATCCATAACTTTATAACTTCATTTTTGAGGACAGTCATGAATTTTAGGGCAAAAGTAGATATTAGCTGCTATGTCTTTCCTTGCAGTTTTACCCTAGAGTAATCATGGGGGATGAGCCTGTTAGGGAGGACTCTACTTCTTCTCCTTGGTCATAGTCCCAATCAGTATCAGGCACTTTGCACTT
This sequence comes from Iguana delicatissima, assembly GCA_948472985.1. Lineage (NCBI taxonomy): Eukaryota > Metazoa > Chordata > Lepidosauria > Squamata > Iguanidae > Iguana > Iguana delicatissima. Next base: position 586,150 of record CAOKZL010000229.1, read on the forward strand.
TCAGTTTGTATTGCAAAGTAGTGATCAAAGTAGTCAAGCTCTCCATTGCTTTAAAGCAAGAGTGGGCAAAGTTCTCATCTCCAGATGTTTTTGTACTGCAGCTCTCATCAGCATAGCCACCATTGAGGAATGCTGGGCACTACAATTCAGCAACATCCGAAGGGCTGTACTTTGCCATGCCTCTAAACATTAATGACTTGTTTTTTTGTTTAACAATAAAATATAAATGACTTGCATGATGAGGCCAGCTGAGACCAGAACCCTGGTTGAGAAGAGAGTGTTCTTTCCCTCCCACACAAGGGATCTGATCTGGATAAGGGCAACATGGTCTTGCTTAACAAAAACATAGTTGCACGACTGACACCATAAGAAAATGCAAAGAACAAAAAAGATGTCAAGTAACAAAATCTCTTTCTGGCAACCAAGAGGAATAGGAAATTTTGTGCATCAAAAACAGATTTCTTAGGATTTGTAACACAGTGTCAGAACCTGCACTTCGGGGACCATTCTGCTTTTGAATGAGGAGGTTGCAGCTTAGTTTGGCTAAGTTTAAACCAACAGGGTATTTTGCTGAAGTGCCTCTCATTTCCCAACAGCTAGCCCCCCTCAGTTTGTGTCAATGGAGGAACTGATGGAGACAGCAAAAGGTGTTACTAACATGGTGCTAGCCCACGAGATTGTTGTCAATGGAGGCTTCCAGATTAAGCCATCTGATTTGCCAGAAAACAGGTAAGGGGCCCATTGTTACATTTAGAAAAGACCAACCAAAAAGCTGTAGCGTGTCTGTACAAGAAAGGAGGCACAGCTAGTGGTTCCAGTAATAATAGCACAGCAATTAAACACATCTCTCTGCATAGGAATAAGAAATACAGAGCACCCTGTGGTTTTGTTACCTACTTACTCAGCAAACATCAGCATACTGGCAGTGTAAGCAAAGCTATCTGACATACAGCTTTCTTCTAAAACAGAGACCCAAGGCATCTGAACAGGGAATATTCCAAGGCTGGTGTGTTATAGCCCTACAGTTGTGTCCCGATCCCTTCTATCCCAACCCTAGCAAGAAAAGAACATTCACTGAGTTTTTGTTGTTCCATCAGTCACTTTTGTCTTTTATCCTGGCCACAGGTTCCGTCTCGTGCATCCTTTCTGAATTATAATTTCTCATTGAACACAACTTCTCATTGAATGCAACAAATGCATCATCTGCCAAGAAAGTCTCCTGCCCCTGCTGCTGTAGTGTCAGCTGTTTCATATTCTCAGTCACTGCTAGTCAGATTATTTTTTTTCAGGCCTCACTTGCTCATTATACTTGACTTTATATTAGAAATACAATTCTTTTTTCACCATCTGTTGTATTGCTTGCCAGCCTTGAAAAACGAGTGAGAGATATTGTCCATAAAGCATTTTGGGACTGCTTGGAAAGCCAGTTAAAAGAAGACCCACCATCATACGATCATGCAATTAAACTTGTGGGGGAAATCAAAGAGGTAAGAGAGAGAGAAAAAATTATGTTCTATTTCTGAGGCTTGCAAAAGCAATTGGTTAGCTGTAGCTGGGGATAGTAACTTGTTAGTAGTTGATAGACCATGATACATCTTGATACATCTAGGACATAGAATCTAGGTAAACATTATTTCCTTAGACTAGTGAACTGTTTGGCTAGTATCCTTCCTTCAGTAGTGATCTCTTTCATGTTCCACAAGAAACACTTTTCTCATAGAGTCATCCATGGGTGGTAGATAAGATCTGGATCATTTTTGTGGCTTTCATAATTACAGTGCATGGTTGCAAGTCCTACCCCGCAGTGCTCTGAAATTAAGATGGCAGGGAGTTTCAGTATTGACCTGTCACTATTGAATTTCAGTTAGTCACAGTTTTCTGCCTATTAACTGAGCAAGAATTATCTTTTCTTTTTTGAAGTAACTTTTAGGCCAGAACTACTTCCCCTTCATATCATGAAGCCCTGTGTCTTTCTTCTCTGCAAAGTGGCATCAGGAGGGGGAGTTTTGCAGAGAAGATATGACCAGCAGCAGGAAGTGTGTTTGATCTTTCCCTCCCCGCAAGCCCAAACTTGATTCCAAATCTACATTTGCATTGGAAGCAGAGTCTTGGAATGCTGGCAGGTGAAAACGTTGCAGACAAACAAAGGGTTAAACACACTTCCTCCTCCTCACCCTTCTCACCTTCTTTTTAATAGATTTTCTTATCTTAAAAAAAAAAAACTTCGCGCATAAGATTCATTGCTTGGGATTCCAGGGCATGACGCAGACCTGAACATAAAGTTCAAGTCTTACACTCAGCATTCAGAGATCATTCATATATGCATATGCATGGACCAATCTGTATAGATATTTCCTGCCCATGCAACCTTCACATTTCTTTTGTAAATGAAAAGCTTTACTAAAATTGGTAATAATTTTTCATTTTTATAATAAATAAAATAACCCTTTTCATAGCAATATTTTCATAGTAATATTACCATAACATGCATTTGCAGTCATGGAATGCTGTTAGGAGCTAATAGAAGGCACATTGGTCTCTTTCAGACACTGTTATCTTTTTTGCTGCCTGGCCATACTAGATTAAGAAATCAGATTACAGAAGCTCTAGATCTAGAGCTGATCAGGCAGGAGGCTGAGAATGGTGCCCTTGACATTTCGAAGCTGGCAGAATTCATCATTGGGATGATGGGAACACTCTGCGCTCCAGCCAGAGATGAGGAAATTAAGAAGCTGAAAGACATTCATGAAATTGTTCCCTTGTTCAGGTACTGGTATGATTTCTTATGGAGGTGCACTTTTTCAGTTGAAGCTTGCTAGAATATTTGAATTTTTTTTTTTAGTGGTGCTGCATGTAATATTGAGTATGTGTGTATATGTGTGTGTATAGGATGGTTATTGCTAGAAGTAGGAAATAATAAGAAAAGATGGTCTTTAACCAAGGATACACCCAGGGAAGCAGTGCGGTTATGATTTTTTTTTTGTTTAGCTCCCTTAAAAAGTAAGTGTAACCATCTGATGTCCTTTCATTCATGCGTACACCTCCCTGTAGTTTATGCTTATACCTCCATATAATTGTGTGATCGAGGTCTAATTATCTTTTTTATACTAAACCTGTATCAGTCTCCTTTTACATCTGAAGTGGAGACTCCTGTGACTGTTCTTTTATTTAAAAAAATAATAAAGGAGAGATTCCACATAGAAAACTAAATGGCAAGGGAAAACATTTGAGCTTCACCTGCAGTTTTCTGCAAGAAAATATTTGTCTAAAGGGAGAGCATGTAATCATACAAAGTTCCTCCCACCCCACAATCAGAAACGAGACGTCACCAATACACATTTATCATAGTGACTGAGAACTGAACCATTTGCATTAGAAAAACTGCTAACATCCCAATCCTAGAAGTCTTTTTGAAATGCAGTACTGCTTGAAATGTTTAATGTCTTTTTGTTTATTACAGAGCCATTTTCTCTGTGTTGGACTTGATGAAAATGGACATGGCTAATTTTGCTGTCAGCAGCATTAGGCCACATTTAATGCAGCAATCGGTTGAATATGAGAGGAAGAAGTTTCAGGAACTGTATGAGAAACAGCCAAGTATGAATTTTGTTGTTTCCCTTTACCAACTTATCTGTTTTTGTTGTTAAAATGCTCTTATTGAGCTGATACAATATAAATGTTCAGCCCTAAATTTGAGAAATTTTATAGAATAATTCCACAGGAATAGAGGAAAACCACATGAACTCAGTGGACCTGGTGTGGATGAAACATGCGTAGAATTGCCTTATCAGTAAAGCTGTATTCTTTAAACTGCTTGATTTTCCTGTATCACTGCAGTAATGGATTTTTGCCCCCCAAATGGAGCAAATGTCATTATCTTTTGGCTCAAAGTGAGTGACTCGACTTTTTAAGTGTTCTTCTACTGAAACCTTTTATTTGCATTTATAAAATATATTTTATTTTAATTTTTTGTGTTTGTTCTTTTATTGTTGAGAAGAACTTTAAAATCAGTTTTGATGATGGGTATTGTAAAAAATACTTTAAATAAATAGAAGGATAAATTGATTCATGAGAAAATACTCTGGTAAGTCTCTCTTGCCCTCCTCCTTTGAAGTAGATTCCCTGACTGGTTTTTGACCGTAGTAATACAATTCTTGATTTGATCTGACTTCTCTCAAAAACAGATTCCTTGGATTTTGTGACTGCATGGCTGCAAGAAGCTACAGATGACTTGAGATCCAAAGCTATGCTTGCTGTGGATGATGGTGTCACGTCTGCCACTGGAGCTGCTGCACTGTGCTCTCTTGCTATACAGAACCACGCATACCTTAAGCTGCTCAAGTGGGATCATCTACAGAAGCCATTTCCAGAGGTAACTTACTTGCTTCTTTTTAATTTGAGCAGTTTCTGTAACAATATATATATATATATTTGTATTCATAGTAAAACATACTTTAGGTCAGGTTTGCTCTTAATAACTTCCCTGGTCTCCGTAGATGACATGACATTAATCTGGATGAGTGAGCAATCTGCTAGAGGTGGCAGAGTGTAGGACATGGAGGAGGACAGGAGGAATTTGGTCTAAATGGGTTGCTGGAGAGGTTCAGGGACCACCAAGGCTCCTCCACCAGCCCAGCACATTTCATGCTGGCCGAGTGGGAAGGTGAACCCCCTCCTCAGCATCTGGCAGACAGCACTGAAGTTGGTAGCAGACCAAGAAGCATTCATTTTCTCTGCTGAAAGGCTGCTGTTTCTTTCTTTGATAAGCCACTGGCAGGAGGAACACATTAGTTCTCTCTGTGGGTAGAACTCACAATTCTATAGAGAAACAAAAATCAAATGGAGAATTACCTCAAGTAGTCAGCAAGGTAGCGAGGAGTCATATTGGACTGCTACTTGTATAGGCAAAATTACCAGAATTTAAGTTGGTAACCTGGATAACTTTGGAAATCTTGATTTTATAAATGCGCGTTGTGATACAATATATCTTTCTTACTCCTTTCTATAATGAAAGGTTAATATTATACTTTCATCAAGAGGATGAGATGGCCTTTCACTGCCTGACAGATGTGCAGTATATAATGTGTAGGTCCAGTCTCGAGTTTATTAACTACAGAGATTTCTTGGTTTTTAAGAAGTGTTCATTAGGAGGGGCCCTGACTGAAGTGTACATTCAGATAGCACCTATGTGGAACCCATTTGTTTTTGCAAAGTAAATAATTGTGTGCTTATTTATAATATTTATATGGGGGTTAGGTTTGCTGTTTAGAGCTATACCCACCCAAAGTGATGTACAAACAAGACCAAGGGAAAATGGGAAAAGAAAGAGAATCTTGTCATTAACTACTGCTAGGCTGTGGAACTCCCTCCCAAAGGAGGTTTTTGTTGGCCTCCCTGTACTCTCTTTACAGTGACAAATGCCTTCCTATTTAAACAAGCCTTCAGCCTTTAACTGGATGGGGTATGAGTGTGCTTTTTTAGCCTTTTTGTTTTGACTTACGTTTCTCCTGTACTGGGAGAAAGGTAGGATATAAATCAAATAAGACATACCGACAATTTTTGCTCTGTCACACATACCGTCACTCTGACTTAGTTAAAGTCAATAGTGAGGAGAAAGTCAACAAAGTTTACCATGATCCTTGTGCAAACAGGGAAAGGAGGAAATCAGCAGGAATAGAGTTCCTGAGCTTCACAGCTACTAATCAGGCACATGTACATTTCTGAAGTGGATCTCAGCAAGATTATATGTGTGTAGGCAGTTGTTCAGATAACCTGCTTCCGAGCCATTTAGGGCTTTAAAATGTAAGACTGGCAGTTATACGAGTTGCAATAACCAGTGGAATTCCTGCAGATTAATTATTTTTGGATCGCTCATCATTGTTTTGATTCCTAACATACTGTGCTTCATGAAAAATTTCTTGATTTATGTCTGGGGAATTGCAACTTATTAGTGTATTTTTGGTACTATAAATTTAAAAATAAAAAGGTCAGAACATTTGGTTCACCTGTACATGTATTCTGCATCCAGTGACCTCAATTCCTTATAGATTTATAACCTCTGGATTGTTGCTAAGATGACTACTGGCCAGTGTTGTCTTTTATTGTCCTGTGAGCCTGGTAAGTTTCCACTGAATTGTGCTCTCTTTTGTTTATTCTTTATAGAAGAGAGCCAAGTGGTGTACCCTGCAAAAGTGAGAGAAGTGTGTTGAGAAATAAGTGTATCTGCTTAAGATACACTGCATAACCAGTTTACCCATTGCTGTTGCATGACTTACATTCCTGTCTATCTCACTTTGCCTCTTCTTTCCTTGGAGAAGGCTTCATGCCAGCCAGGGGGTGTTAATCACAGCTATCTATGAAGTAGATGGCCTTGAATGTTGCGTGCAATCAAACAATAACAGCCCTAATCCATGTGCTAGTTCCACCTGGAATAGACCCATTTGATAAATTGCAGAATGACAAGCTGACATTTACATAAGTCCAGTTGATTTAATGAGTCTACCCTATTTGGGTTTAGCAACTGGATTTAGGCTGTTGAAATAAATGTGATACCCAGTCTTTCTACACCCCTGGATTCTTAATGGGTTCTGCAAGAGGGAGGAAGTATTATCAGTGGTTACCCATTTTCACTCCCTAGTACACTGGGTTTTTTTTTGTTATATTTTAGAAACTAGAAGATATATTTTTACACAAAATAAAAATGATGTTACAAAGCTGCCAGTGACTCAGTAATATTAAACTGAGTGGAGGAACAGTTGATTTTCCCTAATTTCGTACCACCAATAATTAGTCCTCTGAAGAAAATACTATAGATTTGGTTATTACAAGATACAAAAAGTGAACATAACAGAGTCTTAAAAACAGCCATTTTGCAATTAAATACAATAAATAAACTCTCCACACACCTGAACACACAGCTTAAAATAGTACCCAAAGCAGTTAGTATACAGTGGGTTGCTATGAGCATGGATACTTTTTTTTTCTGTGTACTACTAAAAAGCTCTGGAATACAGTTCTGCAATGTTATGGAGAAAACATCACAGAGCCCCCATGAAAAAATTCTGCAGCTGAACAGTTGCCATGTACAGGCAGCCACACGTAGGACCAATTTGAAACTGCATCCATAGCTTAGTTTTTTGTACTGTGCCTTCACTTGTATAAAAAATACTGTAGTTCTGTTTTTTTTTTCTCAGAAAAGGAGTTCATAACTTTATAATGCAGCTTGATATAAAAACAGTTAAAAGTAAAATGGGAGAAACATAGAACTACAGCTAGAAAGTGGCTTTCAAAATTAAGCATTCTGTGGCAAGTTATAACAAACCTCTTTGCATTATATCGTGTGACGCTGCCATTTAATTCTTAACAGTATCTTGCCATTCATTCTGCAGTATGAATTAACTGTCCTTTGTTTTCTTGATTTTTTTTTAATAGACGGTGCTAATGGACCAAAGCCGCTTCCAGGAAATGCAGTTGGAGCTGGACCAACTTATTTTAACTGGCGCTATTCTTCTGGTAACATTAAGTGCTGCAGGCACAGCTCTTTCAGATTTGCCAGACTTTCCTGACAAGCTCAAAATGGTTATCCGAGTATTGTTGACAGGGCTACACCTTCCGTGAGTACTGCCCAGCTTTGGGGCTCCTTTTGATGTGAATGTTGCTCGTTGCTGAGGTCTGTTTGGAAATGGTCCATGGATGGGCTTCTTTCCTTCCCCTAGTAGTAAAGTGCTTTGAAGGTGATAGGAAGTGCTATTGCCCATTGATATTTTTAATTTAATTTGAATATTTATATCCTGCTTATCTCAGAAGATCTCAGGGTGATATACAGGTAAAATGAATTTAAGCACTTTAAAACAATTTAAAATGTAAAATAAAAATAATCCAACTGGACCAAAAGATATTAAACAATTTAATAGGTTAAAACAGATTAAAAACATTTGCATGCACACTTTGGAAAAATCAATTAGGCCACAAAAGTTTTTACAAAAAGCCACATTTTGACCTGGCATCAGCATAAAGCATTAATTGGAGCTTCAGTGGGGAGGCCTGCCATAACTGGGGTACAACAGCTGAGAAGGCCCTCTCCCCATTTCTCATGCAGTATATCGCTTCTGTTGGTGAGCATCCATTAGTATATAATTTCCACCCATGGGATACGGGAGACCTCAGTCCTTGAGCAGGCACATGTAGGGAAAGGCACTCTTTCATGTATTGAGATCTCAAGCCAGTTAGGGCTTTGAATGTCCTTGAATTATACCTTGAATTGAAGGCCATTTACGCACTGCACTGTCATAGTGCTCTTATTCCACTTTCAACAACCTGGAATCCTGGAGTTTGGAGTTTAGGGAGGGGCATTGAGAATTCTCAGCCACAGAGCTCTATAGCTTCTGTGAACTACAAACCCCAGAATTCCAAAGGATGTTGAAAGTGGAATAATAGCACTATAACAGTGTAGGACGGAAAGGCCTTAGATTGGAAACATATTCACAGCCAGTGCAGTTTCCTCAAGAACACCACTGTATGGTTTCTGTACCTTACTCTGGTCAGCAGTCTACTTGCTGTGTTTTGCTCAAGGGCCTTAAATTGTCATCATAAGCAACTTGAATTGAGGTTGGAGGCATATTGACAGTCAGAGCAACATTGCGTTACACGGTTTCTCAGTCTGGTCAGTAGTCTTGCAGTTATGCTTTATCATGTTACGTTTCCAAGTCATCTTCAAAAACTTAAAGAGCTTATTAGAATAGTCACTGAGAGGCCCAGTAGCACTCCCTCTGTACTTCCCCAGAGTACATGAGTACATGAGGAAGGAGACAGACACTCCCTCCTTTGTGAAGAGAGGCACGTGAATCCCTGCACACCTCTCCCACTTCTCTTCGTTGAGGAAAGAAACAGATGCTCCTTCCTTGGTGGAGAGAGGCATGTGAAGCCCAGCCCAGCTTCCCCTGCCCCTCTCTCTGCTGAGGGAGGACATTGACGTTCTTTCCTTGGTGGAGGGAGGCACAGGAAGCCTGGTACAGTAGCCATGTTTTTTCCCATCTACATTAAGTCTGGGAGCATATCCCACATGGCTGTGGGGGACATACTGTACCTTGAAAACCTACAGACCCCAGGATTCCACAGAATGCAGACATGGCAGTTAAAGTGGTGTTAATGTGGTGTTAAATTGCTAAAAATGTATTGCATGAAAATGATCTAAGTAAATTCCAAGTTGTTTTGTAACTTTTAAAGCTCACAGTCCCCCCCCCCCAAAAAAAAATATCTTTAAAGAATCAATTTTTTCTTTTGCTAGCTCCTTCAACTTGAATGAAGCTCTGGCTGTCATAGGTGAAAAGATTTGTGCTGAAGTTAATAGTAGCCTTTCCCAACATGGATACACACCTTTCACAGTGGAGAAAGAGAGTGTGCTTAAAGGACAGATTCAGGCTCTGGCCAATCATGACAACACTGTATGCAAACTTATAGGTAAGCTTATTTACAAGATGTGTTTTGTTTAAGGGAGGCTGCCTTTTCTCCCACTAGTCATCAGATGAAATCTGTATGTCAAAGGTGTGAGAGCACAGAAGTATCAAATCAGTTGCTTTTGATGAATATAAAGAGGTTAATTCATCCAGATGGAGGTGATGGTGAAATATCAGGGAGAAATAGTGGGAAATGGATGAACTTACCTCAAGAATTAATAATAGACCAAGTGAACAAGTTATAAAAGAATGGAATTTAGTGAAGCCATTGTGGGAAAACCAATGGGGGAAGGGATAGTAAGGTTTTAGAATTAAGACTCAGAAAGAAAAGGGAAATGGATAAATTTATAGAAAATTTTTTTTGTAATAGGTAGTGGTATTTATTTATAAAATTGTGATGTGGTGAAAGCTGGTTAATTGATATGTAATTGATACCCGCTCACAGATAATGTAGATGGGATAAGGGAAGGAGAGAAAGTAGATAGGAGTTTTATAGGAATGATGGAATTTTTTATTGTATGTTGAATAATTAATAATTTTTCTTTTATTGTATTTTATGAGATAATAAAAATAAATAAATAAAAAAGAAATATCAGGGAGAAATGACAATGTTGAGAGAGAAAGGATTTTCTCCAGTGAGTATTTGAAATGAGGGTTGTAGAAGATCAGGCAGTGTCAGGTTTTTGAAAAATGATAGATCACAGTGTCCTTCTGACATAAAGAAGTCAAAATACTTGGGAATATTTGGAATGAAGAGTAAAAGAACTCAGGATTTGATTGTTTATGGTTGAGATAAGGTTGCTGAAACAGAAATAAGCACTGTAATGGACTCATGATGTATATGCCTGGTTTATCCTGTCCAGAGGAAGCTAGGATCTCTTAGTAACTCTTACTAACTCCCTACTTCCTTTCTTAAGATTCAAGGATCCAATCATTTTTGGAGAATTACCTTGCATCTGGCTATCAGAAATCCCTTCCTGCAGTTCCTGGTGGATTAGGCCCTATTCAGAAAGAGCTGGAGGAAATTGCTGTCAAGTATGTCCGCCTTGTCAACTACAACAAGATGGTTTTCACTCCTTACTATGATGCTGTTCTGAACAAAATACTGAATAAAGAGGAATCATCTTAGTTGTGTGGAAAACTGGAAGATGTGGAACTGAATGCTTTTATACAATGCCACACGTGATAGGCTTCAATCCAGAATAGGGTGATAGAAGGATGCATACCCTCTTTAACACCTGTGTTTGTCAAAATTACCAGGGTGCAAAGCAGAAGGGCCTTTTGTTACCTCTGTTATCTCTTGGGTATCTCCACAGCCAGACTTGTCGCCTGCTTTTCTCCTCCTGCCCACAGCTAAAGTTGTACTAAAGTTCAAAAACTTCTGAGTGAAACATGAAATGGGTCAGATAAATTTAGGCACTTTGGAGGGGAAGGAGCAAGCAAGATGGAGTTACATGAATTGTATTGATTCCCCCTGCTCCCTGAATTCATCAGTGCTCAGGACTTTATCCAGGAGCCCCTGACTGTGTCAGTCTGCTGTTGGAATGGTGCTGAAATTGCATCACACGCCATGCATGCCCTGTTTCTTGTAGCCACGTGTGTAGAAGGCAGAGGTGTGGGAAGACTTCCTCCTACCTTCCTCCTTGTGCAGTTGTCTGTTTTATTGTGCCACAGCAGGTCCACCTAGGGAATCCTGCTTCTGTGCATGATACATTATTACTGGATCAAGGTGGTTAACTTTTCTCTATAGGAAAAAACCTTTGGAAAATAGCTTTCCCATCAAATGTTTCAGTAATTTAATAGCAGTGGCTGAGTGCAGAATGGATACTCCAATCATATATAAAAATACATGAAAATATTCCAGCTTCTTTAACTCAAAGCAAGAGCTAGTGATGCATTTCTTTGAAATAATGGCCGCCTGTAAGAGTAGCATTACAGCTGGTGAAACCATTGTGTTAGCATGTATTTTGATAGTGAAAGAGCTTAGTAAACTTCTCTTTCTCTGCTAAGTAATATGGTTCTTAACACCTGCTCTAACTGTAACAGTAACTTAAAATTTCTGCATACTCTTAACCTGGATACTGGTAGATAAAGCACTTTATATGTAGCCTGCAAGCCAAGGCTCCTAGTCCTTCTGCCAGTCATGGCTTTTTCTAGTCTTTGTTTCTGTACTCTGCAGATATTCTACCAAAAACATATATAAACTATATTTTTGTAGAGTATTTTCTGGTTCTTCTCTAATTCAGTATTCACAAGGAAGACATTCTGTAGGTTCAAGGTGGAATTTTCTCAAAGTTTGAAAACTAAAATCTCGTTTGATAAAGAGTTGTGCTTTTTAAAAAAAAATTATTTGCTGGTAGCATATTGTGCTAATATAGACAGGTGAAACTGTATCCAGTTGAAGCAGCTGGATAAATTAATCACATGAAAGCATCATAAATGCTGGTGGGAAAGCTGAGCACTTGCTTCAATTTCTTCTATTGAATCAGTTGAGTCATGCCTGTTGGTCTAGAATTACCAAAATAAGAATCCCTGTTTCTAAATGAATTGTTGGTTTGGGCCTAAGCTCACAATACATTTGAATATTATATATAGATATATATAGGAAAGTGGTGCTGGGTAATTTGCAGCATTGCAGGTTCCGTTGGGTAGTTTGGATTGCCTCTTTGTGGACAGAATGAAAGACCCAGTTATGGATGCTCCCTCCCAGTCCCTGTTTCTGTGAGGGGACAGAAGCAGAGCATGTCACAGGTAGACAGACCCAAGAATGTGGGAGCGAAACGTACAGCCCTAGAGCTGATGTACATAATTTGGTTCCTATTGAGTACAGTGAGAGGTATGTCGTTATCAGCAACACACCTAGAACAGGAAGGAAACAAGGCCACTTTCTCACTTCCACCCTGCCTGGGGAAGGCTCAGCAGACTTTTGGAAAAGGCAGTTTTTTAGCCCTCCTCCACCGGTATGATTGTTGTACCAGTAAGTTGCAAAGAAAAGGTGGGAAAACATGATTGATAGAAATTCAGTGTTCTGTTGACATTGTCTGAATTGTATTTGTGTATTTAGTTGAAAATAATAATAATGTAAACCTGTTTTTTCTTCAGTGTTTATGTTCCTGTTGTCTTTACCTTCTGTGCAGCATTTATGTGAGACTGTAACACATCTATAATAAATACACTTCTTTTTTTTTGCAGTAGTCCACACACTGCAGTTGGAAGTAATTAGTAGTTACTTCAGTGGTCTTTTGGGTTTTATGGTGACCTTTCTTGTTAATTTAGTACTGTTTGGGGGTGTATAAGTTTTTCTTGGTTTTTCCGTACAGTATTTATGTATAGTGGGCAAAAATACCTTAAAGGCTCCAGATCTGGTCTGATCGTGGAAGCTAAGCAGGGTCAGCCATTTCTCTCTCTCAAAATATCCCAAAATACCCCCTAGGAACCCAGGAAGACAAGAACCATCCCCACATGTTGCATACAGGGTGTTTTGGGACAAGGATTTATTTATTTATTTTGTTAGAACAGGTATGGTCCTGCAAGTTCTCCTGGAGGGCTAATGCTGCCCCCTGTCTTCCACAGTTGCCCACCTGTGGATTACAGCATAGTGCCATTTATCACACGGGGATTACAGTTTTGGATTACACTGTTGTGTATTGCTACTGGCCTGAGTTCTGTAGAATTGTGGCAAAAGGTCCAAATGTGGTTGGAGGCTGCTGATTTTTGACTTACATGGCTACAAGTGACATGCAGTGAGGTGCTGAAATTCCAGTCCGGTGCTTTATGTGTGCTCACCTATTAGTTTGTCTCACTTCTTCACAAGTACACAATTTTTTTAAAAAATCTGCATGTTAAAATATGTGTTTTTAAATGTATTTCTTCCTAAAATATACAGTTTACAAATGTGTTCTATATAAGTTTGTACACTGATCAGAGAACTGTATATGAACATTTACAGACCAAACTAGCTAAGTTCTGATCACCACACCTGTTCACTCCAGGGGTTGCAAATCAAGACAGGTCATATTAGTATTGGAAAAGATGAAATTCTCACATCCCTCCACCAAGTAGACACACAGTAGGCATAATTACAGTTAACTCCAGGAGGTTTGTGTCTAAGTACAGTGGCTTCTCTGTATACACGGGAGTTCCATTCCAGGAACCTTACTGAATAGCAGGAATCACAAATGCCATTGTATTCAATGGGAGAGATGTGCGCGCAGACACTTCAGTATGTCTTTCACGTTGCCACCATTTTCAGTATAGGACATGATGTTTCGCATGACCTGGAAGTTGCAGATGTGGAGGTCACAGGTAACAAGGGCCCACTGTAACTATGTCCAAGATCATATCAGTAAAGAGGAAGGTTAAAAAAAAATGCACAAAAGACAGCTTGTCCAGCTCTTGGTTGAAAAAGGCTACCACTACACACTTAGAGACTGATACATTTTAGAACATGAAATGATGAGATTTCAAAAATGAACAATGTATATTTTGGTATCAGCCATATATACTCTGATATTCATTCTCTGAAGCAGTATTGGTAATAAAATACTGAGCAATCATAACCCATGCTGAAACCAGTGGAGTGAGCATATCTATTGCAGAGGTGCTTGGTATGCCTGTAGAAAACTCTACATCTGTAGGCATATGGCCAGAAGTACTCCCATTGCTGGTAGATGCAAATGAGGTACACACAAGTTGGTCTTGGACCTGCTGGATCCGAAGTTGGAGCAGTTTATAGAGCTGTAACTGCAGTGCAGGATGTCAGATGCACCAGAAAGGCCTGGAGAAAAGCTGCAACCTTTCACTTTCTCTCCTGGATGCTGTAAACTGGCAGGGCTCTGGAGGTACTGGTGGTTTCCCCACAGATGCTCTGTCACAAGTATCAATACTTAGGATTATTCTGTTAGTGGCTTCTGGTTGGTAATAGTGTAAAAATTCTACTGTGATACAAATAAAGCTGCATGAGACATGCTATTATAGAGCCCCTTTATTTGAAAGGAATGTGTTTTTTCCCCCCATTTTAAACTACAAAACAGCTTCCATTCATTCTGCCATAAATAAAAACAAAGAATAAGGCAGGACAGACACTACATGAGCAAACTGAGAACAACAGGTCGTGTTCCAGAAGTGTGAATTTGGGGTATTTCACAATTATAAGTTTTTTAAAATAAAACTGTCAAAACCCCAATGAGATTTTATGTGGCAGATCGGGACACGTTTGAAGAGCAAAGATGTGCAATTCAGACATTTTATCATGGTTTGTGTTCAAAAACCTTTATTTTCTTCCAGAGCTCAAGTTTGCTCGTTCCAAGTTTCATCTGCCTTTCCTCCTTTCTGATGAAGAACCAGCTGATAAAAAAGAGGCATCACAGTAACAAAATAACCTCAGTTGCAATATGCATGTTAGAAACTCCAATCCCTTTTAAACATTTCATTTGCTGAAGGAAAAAAAATGTTACAAGTCCTTTATTTTTTCACAGTTCTATTTGCAGCTTGTCTCACCGGATCCTCTTTTGTTGTCGTGCTCTGTAAATGTCATGAATGGGAGGAACCACTGATCCTTTGTCCTCCTCCTCATCTGAATCTTCATTTGGTCTTTTGATAGATTTATTTATAAGGGCATTATTTTCCAAAGGTCCATTCCCTTCCATTGATAGGTCAGGCAAGCCTCCGGTTATGATCCTTACAGCTTCATCTACAGCTTTGGAATAAGGATGAAAATTGTTGGCTTTATGAATAATACGTTTGGTCAACAGTTATGAAAATATATTCATCATAACTCATAATTACATGTGTCTAGTTTGTTCCAAAGCAATGGAGAGATATGACACACACTCTTGTATGAAGTCTGGGAAAACCCTATAATTTTGTATTACAATTTCTGTGGCACTCTTTGGTGCTTTAATAAATTTTCAGCTGGCAAGAGATTAAGAACTGTCTGAAAATCATTTAAAGATCTATATGTGGTATGTTTTCAGAGGGCATTATTACAAAAGAACAGGCAGCGGCAGCTCCCAAAAGGTATAGTCAAACCAGGAAGATGCCCTATCTGTTTCATAGGTTAACTTCTCCAAGAGAAAAATCTATATTTATTTATTTAGTCAATATTCAAACTATATTCATTGTTTGAACTAGAAATCCTCTGACAAATCATTTTATCTGAGAGGCTAGAGATACTTCTTTAATATGAATACTTACTAGCACAGATTTTGCTCTTGCTGAAGAGCTACACTTCAAACATATGAGACACCCAGTAGTTTGAATATATCCTTCCAACAGCAACAGCTTGTTTCTATGCTATTTTCCCATGGTAAATCATGGTCAGAACATGCCATTTTAAGAGTACTATTCCTCTACAATGATACTTTATATCTGCACAGAAAGCTCTTCTTTGTTCAAGGTATGTACATATGTATGGTGTACACTCATGGTTTTCAGTCTTTGGTTTTCCAGAAGTTCTGGGTTTCAGCTCCCAGAATCCCTGTCCATTGGCCAAGCTGTGTGGGACTTCTGGGAGTTCTATGTGATTGCAGTGCCTTCTGTGAAGGGAAGGAACCCTTCTAGCCACAAAATGACCAATATGGACCCAGCTCATTGTTGGAAGCAAAGAGACATCAACACTTACAAAGTGATTAGTGAGAGAGGACAGTCTAGATAATGCCAGCCCTTTATTTTCACCCCTCTGTATCTTTCCTTAATCTATGCGCTCAAGCCTTTTACTTCCTTCTTATCCGTAGATGTCACTTCCCCTTCTCTCAATCTCTTTGTTCCCTTTGCCTTAAAAGAGCATCCATAAGGTTCCAACTCCAAAAATGGGTGCTAGGTTACATATGCACATGAGAGCCAGCTTTTAGGGACTCTTCTCATCAACTTCTTTTGCCTATGCCTATCTTCTTTACTATCCTAAGATGGATTTCATGAGACAATAAAGGTAAGTTCTTCTTTTCTTTTTTTTACAATGCAAGAACATAAAGAGTAATTTCTCCTGTTTCTACCACAAGCTTATGTTATACTAGTCCTACTGCACTTTGCTTAATATAGATAACAAATATTCCTATATCCATATATGACACTGCCATCAACCCATGAACTGTTGATTTGTCAATACGTGAACAGTCAACACAAAAAATTCAGAATGACAGAAATACAGTACCATCCAGTGACATCACCATACGTTTTTTAACACAAAAACAACTTACTGTCTGGTAATTTACACCTCCTGACAATCTCCATGAGCTCATCCACTTGCACAAATGGGCCCTGCCAGGGGAAAACAAAACAAAAAAAACGCAGACAAATTGTTTGGGTAAGAAATGCTACCATATAAATATTTTAATATCATACAACAAAATACAGTCCAATGAAGGATTATATTAGCAGGTTACAAAGCTTAGGACTTTTTAAAATACTGTTACCAACCTGAAAACATACAGGGGGCGGGAGAAGCTTCATTAGAACAACAGCAGCAGGCGGGACTGGAAACACACCACCAGGGACTGGATGCAGACCTGGAGCTAGTAGATAATAAAGCAATATATAGGTTTAAAAGATCTTATGTTTAAAAGGAAACAACAAGATTAGCACTGATGGAAGTTACAGTCTTTCAATTTAGGTGATTTATCCTACAAAGAACCCATAGAAGAATGAGGGAAAACAATGGAGACGGGTTACTCTGAAATGTTTGTTTATTGTACTTTGTTTCAATTTAGGAAATGGCATGACCTAGTATTTTAATCTAGGACCATATGAAGTTGTAGAAAGTTGTAAAAAAAAAAATCCTGAACACCTTCCAGTGCATGTCTGAATGTGAATGAACTACAAAAAAGGGTATTTTTAAGGGCCAGTCTCAACAAGGCAGAGGACAAGTTCTTTTATCCTGACATAACTTAGACATCAGCTTACGTGCTAAATGTCTTGGCTGAAACGGAATCATCTGCTGGGTATCTGGTTTTGGATACTCTGGCTTCCTGTCCACTTCATCTTTTAGCACAGGTACTATTGAAGGAGCCACAACTGGGTCTGGAATTATGGCTGCTAGCTTCGCACGGGAAACATCCTGGAAAGATATATAGAAAAGAATCATAAATTGCTTTGGTTCCAGCCTTTATACTTGCTGCTACGAAACACTGCTCCACGGCTGTGAGGCTTCCTACTCTTAACAAGTTTGAGACAAAGTGGGAATCAGCTACAGCATTTTTTTTAACGAAAACAGGTAATCTCCTGAACAGACTAAGGCTTTTTCCGCATGTTATCTTATTGCGGAGGTGGGGGGTGCCGTTCGCACAAGCAGATTCTTGCGCGAGGTGCTCTCTTCACTGCTCCTTCGTCCCGCAGCTGGCTTCCTGGTTGCGTACTGCCCCCCTCCCCAGTGCAGCCTGGGAGCTGTAGGCTGCGCTGGGGGGGAAGCACGAGTGGCGCGCCTGGGACGATGTACCGCAGCGCAGGTAAGTGCGCGCAGGCCCCAGGAGCCTTGCGCAACTGCGCACCATTTTCGGCTTGAAGCCGAAAATGAAAAGGTGCATGCGCAGTTCGCGTTAGGCTTGGACCGCCGCTCCCATTTACGCGGCACTCAAGGGGTCCTCTCGCAAAAGAACCTGTGTGCGAAAAGGCTCTAGGTTAGAGAAGCATCACTAATGGTTCCCTGAAGGCAGCTTCTCATACTGAGCAAACTGTCCATTTCTGTGTAAGTGGGAAAATGGCCTGCCTACTCCTAATAATTTTAAATTCTATGAGCTGCCTTTTGAATAAAGTTTACTCAAACAAACAATGCACACTATTAAAAGGCAAGTTCCTATTAAATGTTCAGTATTTGTACGCTTGTAGCACAACAGATGTAACTATTTGTACAGGTAACTGCCTTTCCATCATACATCATTTGATAAAACAGAAAGTTTGATATCAGTATTTTTGGGCTCAAGAGAATTCTTACAGGAACCAATGTGAGTTTTGCAACTGATGCTTGAATCTGAACTTAGCTGATTGAACCCTTTAATGTTTAGCTGTTTGAAAAACACTTGGGGAGGGGGGCATAGCTCTGATGCACATGCAAAAGGACCCCAATTCAATTTGCAGTGTCTCTAAGTAGGGTGGGAAAGATTCCAGCTTGAAATACTACACAGACTGCAAACCACTGGAAGTGGTGTGGTCTCCTTCACTGGACATTTAAGTAGAGGCTGGATGGCCTTCCCAGGATGGTCTAAGCAGGAGGTTGGACCATGCTGTGTGGTGACTTATAAACAGCTTATCATATGATTACCATATCCAATGGTGGAATGGATCCCATCTTTGGAAAAAGGTGGGATACAATTCAATAAATAAATAAAATTAAATAATGATATAAAGTAGCTTTCACATGATGTTGCAAAACGGTCCATAAAAAAAAAGTACTAAGAGAAGGTTTTTGTTTGGAGTACCAAGACTGAATTGTCACTTAAAGGCTTACCGCCAGAAAACCAATCTGAAGATTAACTGCAAATATTAATGCACCTGCACCAGCAGGTAAGGAAAAAAACACACAGATAAGTGGTAAAGGCACACAGCTAGCAATGCTGTGGGTTTGCACTCTTTCTCAGCATTTATGTATTAGTCTGGAAAGTCCTCTTCTCCTTACTTTGTAACCAAGGGCTTTGAGTTCACTGGCAGAACAAGGGTATAGATCCATGAATTTGTATCGGTCTACTAGCAGAGCTGTTTCTTTGCCCTCATATTCTTCCTTGAAGGCTGTAAATCTCCGTTTCTCTACTTTTAGTATACTAGCGAGGTCGCCAATGTTGCTTTCAAAAGCTAAAAACCGGGCCCATATCTCTCTGTGCAAGGAAACAGAGAAAAAACAGAACAAATGCTCAGAGAAAAGCAATGCATTCATACAAAAACTGAACAGACAAAAATACAAGGGTTGTGGAAATACACTTCTTACACATTTGATGTACGTTGTCAGAAACAGTGTGATGTTTTGCAGCAAGTGACAGGCTTAAAAAACTCAGTCCACCAAAATGTTTGCCAGACATTTGCTGTGACTAAGAGCTTCCTCTGCTGTTCTCACTAGCTTGCTCCGCAGAGCACCCAATTATGTGCTGGAGTGAAAACTCCTCTAGATGACACAGAGGAGAACTAACGATGGGGATTGCCAGCTGTGGCCCAACAACTACCAAGTGTTTCCAATCACTTCTCTATCCTACACCAAGAAGCCACAGCAGATTTATGAGTCAGTCACCATCTGCTTCCCTCATCTGTTCCCTGCTGCCAGTTGCTTATACACAGAAGGCTCCTACATCTAAGGCAAACTGCTGCAGTGGCCAATCACTTCCTGCCCTGGCACAGAGAGCTGACCAAAGGGGCTGGTTCCATGCGCAGGTGTGCCTCTCTGGCAAACCAGGGGCAGGATAGAGAGGGGTCTTTAAGGCACAATGAAGACAGAAAGTGCAGTGTACAGCCATGTGGCACCATACTGCATCTAGAGCAGTGGTTTTCAACCTGCGGGTCCCAGATGTTCATGGACTTCAGCTCCCAGAAGCCCTAAGCATTGACCATAGTGGCTGAGGCTTCTGGGAGCTGAAGTCCATGAACATCTGGGGACCCACAGGTTGAGAACCACTGATCTAGAGGCTGGGGTTATGCAATGTAGTTTGTCACCTACACTGGCAAATAAACAGTATGGTATAACCCACTGTTTACTTATGGTATAACTCTACCATAAATCCCCAGCCATGATTTATGTTATTCCACGGTTCTTCTGCTCCTAGAACAGGCTTCAGATCGACGCTGAACTGGATCTAAGGTTGTGGAAATCACTGGCCCCGGCAAACAACAGCAGGGAGGAAGGCTACATATCTGAGTATGTTATCTGTATGTTATCTGTGTCCACGTACAGAAAATAGCACCCAAGGCTTTAGATCTTGAGCAAACTGAATCCATTCATCAACAACTGAGTCCACACAGTATTTACCCTCACAGTGGAAAGAATTTTCTTTGATGAGCAGTGACATCAAAGCACATTTGGGCATGTATGAACACCACAAAACAAACAAACAAACAAACCCTACAGTGTAAGGCCCTATCACAACAGCTGGCAGCTTATCTAAGACTACAGTGAAAGTGCTCTCTGTAAACAATCCCTTTAATCTATGATACCATCTATATTATACAAAGACCTTCTAACATAGCAAAACCAAGCATTTACAAAGGAGTTTTAGTAAGACTTACCCAGATTTCTCAGGTGGGAGGCTGCCTGAGGTTAATACACGTTCAAACAGGACTCTTGTATTGTTATCTTCTGTTTTAAAAAAAATGTTTAAAAATGGCAGATAAAAAACAGGCTTCAAATATTTTAATGGGAATTACAGGATAAAGTAAAACAATACTTCTAAACAATTTTGATTTCAGTGAAAGGTAAAAAACTCTGCATACAATTTATAATTTCCTGTGGATAAAATAATACATTTGGCCTGCTTATCCCATTATATCTGAAAGTTTTTCCCAACATAACATCAAAGGGAGGATTTGGAAATCCTATAGATGCCTCCCTTTTAATCTCTACTACAGCACTCACAACAGTTATAAGTGAAAAAAGAAGCATAAATTTATAATAAATTAGAACAATCCAAAAGATATAATAAGAATTAAAAATTCCATTTAAAAATTGCCAATAGCAGCATTTAAGTTCAAAATTGGAAGCAGATACTTATCTGCCCTTTGCCTCCCTTTAAACATGTGTGAGGCAGGAAAACAAGAGAGGAAAAGACCAATAAAGTTTGGCCAAAGATCCAGTGTCATCCTCGAGGCCTAAATGATAAAAGGAGAAGCTCATTCTGAGATGGCAGGAGGAGCAATCCACCACTCATAGGTTAATCCTCACATGCCAACTGACGATGCAGGAGACAATGTTCTTTCCAATTGATTCCATTGCCTCTCCTTCCTTTCCCTGTCAGTTTATTATCCAGCCCTGACCTGACTGCCAATAAACTCAACTAACCTTAACTATCATACGCAATATCTAAAACCCCATAAGCTATATTTTTGGGGCACGAGTGGGCGTGGATTCCTCCCCCTGCCATCTCACAATGACAACCTCTGCATGCCTGGCAAAGGCACTGGTGGTTCTACAGACATCTGCACAAATAACAGAAACCAGGCACACCTTGGCCAATATGGCTCTATCAGCATCACTGATGCCTTCTCCTGTTGGATTTAGAGAAGTACTTTCTGTATGATCCAAACCGGTGGAAACACATGTCAGCCTAGTGGCCAATTCACTTGACAAGGGCATTGTGTGCTTCTGCACCTTTGCTTCCATCTATGGAATAACAACCTCTGTGAGCAAACAAATCTATTTGAAATGGACCTAATGACCTAATGACACTTTTAAGACACTTCCATATTCAAAGTCAATTTCCCTTGATAAATCACATTTCTGCTCAGATAATCTGCACTCAAACATTTAGTGTTCCCTTCAAACAGACTGCTGAAATTGATTTTAAAGTCCTCTTGGCCCATCTGAATAATCCATTGAACTCTGACACTAAAGCAACTGAATGCAGAACCCCTGGGTCCCATATACATGCTCTCTCAGTCATATTGTCTGTGCACACCTGATGATCTTTGATCAACGAAGCAAACTTTAACAGAGCTAATCTCAGAGCCTTCGGCTCCAGATAACTGATATTATGTTTCCTGTCTATGGGAAACCACATTCCTTGAGCCGAAAGATCTTTGCAATGTGTCTGGTGAGACTTGCACCGGTCATCACTTGCACTGTGTGCCAAATCAGTAAATGTACATCCTTCTCTATATTTTTGCTCTTCAGACACCAGCACAACTCTGAATTCAACCAGACCGGCAATTAGACCTGGTAATGCACTTTTACCCCTACTGACAACTGATGGGTGAACAAATGTCTCTATAGGTCCTTGGAATGGAAACTACCCCGAGGCAACAGCTGAATCGTGGACATCGGCACATCCGTAACTTCGGCCAATTGCATTAGATCTGTAGACTTCAAGGATGTTAGCTACTGGATATCATGCCTCAACTTGTCTTTCCTTTCCTGAGATAAAGAAAGGCAGCCCAACCCTGTGTGTTTGTGGGCTCCCAAATGAGTTAGCGCAGTATTTGGTTACAAACAGCTCTTCCAGGAATTTATTAAAAACCTGTATCTCTCTAGGATTTGCACTGTCACATCCAAATCTCTTAAAATCCTTTTCTCCGAATTTGCTTTCAGTAATATATTGTCCAAGTAAGAATTGCACCCTCCTGAGATGTGCCACTAAGGATATTAACGCTTTTGTGAACAAACTGGGGAAGATGCCAGACCAAAAGACAACACTTTGAACTGGTAATGCCTGTCCTGATATGAAACATCAAGAATCTCCTGTCTGTTGGAGCCATAGGTACATGAAGGCATGCTTCTTTGAAATCTATAGAAATCATCAGATCCCCAAATCTCAGATTCTCCTTTGACTGTCTGAAGTGTTTTCACTTTGAATTTCTGGTATCCCATTGAGATGAATAGGTTGGTCAGCCATCACAGGAACAGAAATTATGGTTTCAAATGTCTTATTAAAAATGCTCTTAAAATGGTAACACACATGGTTAGTTTTCCTTCATGTTTTGAGTTGCCAAAATTGCTGTATCCTATTCTATCTTTTCTTGTTCAGTCTACCTCTTTTAAACTACTTCATAGATAAGAGAAAGGAATTTATGTCTGATTGGCAGGCAGGAGAATTAAAAACTGACAAGAAAGGGAAGAAGAGACAATGGAATAAATGGAAAAGAACATTGTTTCCTGCGTTGTTAACTGGCATGCAGGAATTAACCCATGAGTGGTGGATTGTTCTTCCACGCCATCCCTAGAATGACATGACTCACGGATGTCATTCATTTTAGGGACTGCTGAGTGTAAATTGCCCAACCCCCAATTTTAGTTTCCAACTCTGCTTTAGAGTGTTGACTATCCTTCTAAAATCCTCATTCAGGTTAGATTTAATCTGTAAAAGAGTTATGAGTTTTGATTGTACTCAGAGATTGGTTTTATTCATGTTTGAAATCTTAATATTAATCCAAATTATATCAAATGATTAACTATAATGTATTTATTTCAAGCATTCAAGAGCTTCTGTTGGGGATAAAAAGTTTTCCAAGGATTTAGTGTTTTGTTTCTGATTTCCTAAGCAATTCTAAACAAGCCATTCTGTCTTCTTGCAAGGACTACATCAAACATTAACAAGATAACTCACTGAGAACATGAGTTTGTTTACAGAAACATGTCAGAACGGTCTGTTCTCTGTGTGTGTATTTTCTCTTCCTTTGGAAGTCCTATAAAAATCCTGATTTTTCAATAAAGCTTTGTTCATCTGATCACACCGCTGCTGCAACCAAGCTGAGAAGATGTTCTCTCTTGGTCAAGAGTAGTTGTGTCTGTGCTTGTGTCCGTATGGGTGTTTGTGACTCCTTGTCAACCTGATTCAGGGCCCAATCTCAACTCTGTGTTTATACACCTTGGAAACAAGAGTGGACTGATATTCCAGTCATTCCCAACACTCTAAATACATTGTCTTGTGTGAATATATCAAAATATCCACTGGCAGAGGCAGCTCCATGGAAAATTCCCATTTCTCTATCACAGGGCAATGCTCCTAGCCTAGCCCCTTCACACTCCATTATAGGGTAGTTTTGGAAGTGATCTGTGAGTTCTAGTGGTGTGGAACATTGCAGGATAGTCCTAGGGCTTGGAGGGAGGAACAGAGGATTGTCTGTCTTTGGATACAGCCTGGTGTTTTCTCCCCAATAATCCCTAGAATAACACTGACATCTCCAGACAGGATTGGGAAAGCACTATCTGAATCCTTAAGACCTGCTCCAGTCAGTGTAGATAACACTGAACTAAATAGACCATCATTATAACTATATATGCCAGCTTTCTAACACTAAACAGTCATGCTGTTATTAAAGTCCTGATTTTATAAGAGGAAGGGACTGAGAGAAAAATGAACAAATGAACCCACTTTTTGAATGAATAAACAAACCCCACTTATCTTGTTCGAGATCACACTATGCTTCTCTACATATAGCTATGCGCTATAGGAAACATCAATACCGACGTTCGCCTACATATTTAAGCTAGCTTTTTTCCAGTATAATTAGCATTACTGGCACAAGACCAGATGAAACAAGTTTTATTGGAAACAATACAGTAAAATCCAGTCATTTAACTAAAGAGATAATAAGGCAGGATACATATATGGTTATCAGTAGCATCTGAAATCTTTTTCTTTATAGATAATTCCAGATTGACTGCTTCTTATTTTTGCAAAGAAGGCCTAGAAATCTCAAGAAACTGAATTCATACAAAACTCAGTGTCATGAATTCTCTGTTCCTGGAGCTTACCATTCAGATGAGAAAGATAATCAATATATGCCAAGACATATTCTGGAATGTCTCCATATTTCTTTAGCCCCAACTCAAAGATCTTAAAGGCCACTGACTTGTCCTGCAAATTTTTAAAAAAAAGTATTAGTGGGGAGAGTGGGAAAGGACCCATTTCGAAGCAGCTGGAACAAATGCTTCACCTCTCACCTTGCTGCAATAATACTCCATCAGAGCAGCTGTAACATAGACATGATGACGTGTCCGGGCATCTTCTCGTGCCTTCTTAAATATCATTCTGCCTGATTTTATGCCTTCTGCTCGTCTTGCAAACTTCATGTACTGAATGTATACCTGAAGAAATGGGATTACATTTTTTGCTGCCGCAAATATTCAGAAGTGAACAATGCATTAAAGATACAGTGGCATTTCACATCTAAATCTCCCTCCTTTTCCAAATATGAACTCACAGTCAAGGGTGCAGCAAATCTTTTAAGTCTTCGAGCTGCTAAACACTCTCCAATAACATACCACTTCAGCCCTTTAAATGTACCACCCAGTTTACTTTGTCCTTTGAGTCCTTGTAGCAAAAACCAAACCACACAGCAGAGATTATTATGCAACATTTACTTATAGAAATTTCTAGAAAATGTGCTTCTCAAGCAACTGAGCACAGAATAAATAAATTAAAGTCAATTCATTTTCTCCTGCATTTCTGCAGCTCCTGCCCAGCAACGCACACCACTGACTACGCTCCACATACATAACCCTGATGGATGGTCAACATTCACGGCAATGAGCTGTTTCAATGAGAGGTGGCCTAATCCAACCTCCCTCCCACTCCAGAACAGCTGATGGTTGGTACTGCTGAAGAAGAAACATATGAGTAGCCCTAACAACTGGGATGCGGAAGAATCCCAAATAGCATCTATTTAGGCACATAATTCTTTATCCAGCCAGTTCTGTATCACTCTCTGTCAGATCAGGCTGCCCACAGTCTCTTTCCTTTAGAATAGTATTTCACTGCCTAAATCTTTTAATGTTTGTTAGCTAGCATCCTGTTAGTGACATCTGCAGGTCCACTTTACACCTGCATATGTCCATGTTTTGTTGTTGTTATTGCAGATTTTTGTATTCTATTCCATTCTCCGCAATGATCAAAGCACCTAATCCCCAGACTTACCCTTGTGCTGCATTTGCTTGTCATGGCCATTCCATTGCTGGTAGAGAGCAGAGAAGGCTGGAGAAGTGTCTGGCTATGTCTCCACAGCCAGACCCAGACAGATGATATCATCCGCTGAGACCTCTGGAGGACACCAATAGATCTCAGTAGAAGATGTCCTCTGCTTGTGTCTGTCCCCATAGGCAGATTCTTCTCCAATTCCACTCACCCCTTGCTCTCTACCAGCAACAGAATGGTCATGGGGGGAGGGGGGAAATTGCAGCAACAGTAAGTCATGGGGGTGATGACGAGGGAGCAGTAGTAGAATTCTGCATGTGGAACTCTTACACAGATCTAAACCATGTCTACTGCTAATAGTGCAACAGAAATTGCCATCAACAGTTCCACTACCTTTTTTCTTAATGAAGTGAGATGGCTAAAAATGGTTAGCTATATTTTTCACCTATCATTTCATGTATCATAAATGTGGCAAATAGACTGGGAATAATGTACAAATAGCAGTATAATACAAAAAGATGTTTAATATTCAGGATGCAAAATGTATAAGGAAAGAATAAAGTTAACCATAATTTATAAATGTGCTATTGATATATTTACATACATATTTTTATCTGGAGAATTGACAGGAGAAAATCAATGCAGAAAAACCTGCAACATTTTATTCTTTAATCGATAAGGTGAAATACTGAAGACTACACATACCAAAGTAGGATCAATATCTTCAATAGCCAGGAGCCGGTTATATATGCTGTGCACCTTCTCATATTTCATTCGGCTCTGCATAAATACAAAAAATACCCAGCTTTGTTAGTTTATGCTCAGGATGATTATCAGAACTGTTCATCTTAGTCTCTGAAAATTCAGATTTGCAGTCAAGAATATTTGCAGGTTTTATAAAGATGTTCACATTCATGTTTTGAGAGACCAGTGAATCTCTGAACTCACCTCTTCGTAATCAGCATATGCAAAATAAAGAAGCATGTTCTTTTTTAGTAAAGTGCTGATGGCTCTTTCATAAATATTGGCAGCTTCATCACTGAACAGTTTAGCATTATTCATGTCCTGGGATCAGAGAAAGAGTTGGTTAAATCTTCTGTGAAAACAACATGAAAACAATAGATACAAAGAGCATTCTGAACCAAGCTGAGGCACATGTGTCAAGAATCAAATAGTCAGAAGACTTCCATCAGGATGTTATTAGAATGGAATACTGCTACTTACCATGAAGATCCTTTCTCAACAGCAGATGGAGGGCACCTACTTTGGAGACCCTCCCCTGCTGTTGTACTAACATGGTATCTCTGCACATACCAGCTGCAAAAATCTAATACAACTAAACAACATGGCAAATTAAATAAATTAATTGCTTTTATTTACTTTGGAATTTTCTTTTGCTTTTAAATATCACATACTTAAAGAAAACTGAATGACATATTTTTGCATGCACTTGCAAACAAATTTGTTAGAATTAACAGTTTTACTGTTAAATAGCATTGTGCATAATGAACAAAAAGATTTTTTTTTTATTTTGTCCCTTTTCTTACCCCTTTCTCTGCTAGTAATTTGCTGGATTGCTCAAGATACTGCGCAGCTTCGTACCAGATATCTGGATGGTGGCCCAGCACCAAGAGACACTGTTCATATGCAAACATTACTAGAAGAAGATATTGAGATGGTAAATACATCTAGCAGGTGGCACTGAGAAAACATGGTATTACTTTTTTTAAATCAATGATTCAGACATTTAACTACAAGTTCAAGGTCCAGCTTATAAAACTATTTATAGACCTCCTTAGTTCTCAGCTTTGTCAAGTACATCCCCAAAAGCAGGAAATCTAGTGGCCATGCCTCTATCTATCTATCTATCTATCTATCTATCTATCTATCTATCTATCTATCTATCTATCTATCTATCGATTGATATTATGCTTTTCTCCCAAATGGACTCAAAGCAGCCTACAATAAAATTTAAAATAAAACAGCAACAGCAACATGGAATACAAAATAAAAAGCATTAAAATTTACTAGTGGTTCTTGCACATTCAATTATTAATCAAATTTTGTCCTTGAAACTTTTAGTGGTCAATGCACCATAATACTGCATTCAGCTCCCTGAGTAAACTTTAATTTCTACTTGCACACTTCTATGGCAAGGAGAACAACTTGGAATTCTTCCTACTCTACTCAGGGGTTCTGACAAGCCTTTGCAGCCTAAGCAATCCTAACATTACTGTTCCAAGGGGTACGACTAGAGCCCCCCTGCAGATTATGTATTATGTAAAATGAAGACTATCAGAGTGTATTCTAAGACTATATGGATAAGAGAGAAAGACAAAACAGTCTTTCTTCCCTTGCCTATTATAGTTATGTGCTAAGCAGGAAAAATAATTCTTTTAATGCTGCCACAGGTGGGTCAAAAGGGCAAGGAAGCAGAAAGTCAGGAGCTACTCCCCCTTCACCATGTATACTGACACTGCCAGAATTTGTGTAGTTCCAGAAAGTTCTGAAACAATACCTGAACACATGCAAACCTGTATATAAAAGTATTCAAAGATGGTAAAAAAATATCAAAATATACAAAAAGAAGTGAAATTAAACCTGTCACAATCAAAGAGACCTAAATGCACAGCCCATTCTTTCATATCTGTACAGCTGACACCCACAACATTTAATTATTAATTATGTTATCTTGTTAACATTAATCTTGAAGTCAGCTGCCAGAGTATGCAATTACCTCTTTTTGTTATTAGAGTTTGATCTTCAGTACGCAGAGGATTGCTCTTTTCCCACTGTATGTATTTCTTCCACATGTCTACCTGCTGAGCCTCTTGAGGGGTATTTTGTGGTGGAACAGAAGGAGCATTGCGGTCTAGACCTTTCATCACAGTTTCATATTCCTTAAGAAAAAAAACAGCAAAAATCAGCAACTGCAACAGGGTAAAACATCCATTATAGTGGGATTTTAATAGGATGGGATTTTATAACAGACTGTCCAACAACTCCACTTCATTAATCATTTGTTGCCGGTCAAATATTAATGCTGCATCAGAATAAACAGTTAATACAAAAACCCCACAAATAAGAGTTTGTACCTTAGCCACACGTCTTGCATTCATATAATCTCTACTGCGATCTTCGATCATTTTCTTAGCTAAATGAATATTGATTCCCTGGGAAAAGAAAATGAACATTTAAGTTTTGCAATCCTATGCACACTTACTTGGGAACATTGAGTTTAGTGGGACTTACTTATGAGTAAATATGCACAGGACTGTCATCCCTCCTTCTTCCCAAATACAAAAGACTTGTCTTATTTAATAATGTCTTATTCAGGACCAAACACTCTCTATTCACCTTTGTGCACCAAAGTGAACCCAAATCCTCAGACATGAGCAGCAGATTAAGGTACACCAAAAATTTTACCTCATTTTTTTTTTTTTTTTAGTGAGACAAATACAACCAGATATCAGTTAAATTGCCTTTTCTTGCAGTTTACCATACTGTAATTTGCTTCAAAGTCTGTCTCCTCCTGTCCAAAGTGGGATAGCACCCACATTTGGATTACTACACTACTTAGAGGGAAAGGTGCTGTTTTACTAGCAGCCCATCCTCTGTCCTGAAATACAGGGGCAGGGAAGTATTCAATCAGACCCTGATGTTCCAGCCAATGTAAAGAACCTCTTTGCTCCTGTGCTGGGAGACAGCCTTTCTCACTATGCAAGGAATATCATCAAATGAAGAATGGCAGGCTGGTCAGCCAGTGTGGAGTAGTCATTTATGTACTGGACTAGAACTTGGAAGTTGCAGGTTCCTGCTTCTAATGAGCCATACAAGTCTCTGGTGATTTGGGGCCTGCCACTTCCCCCAGTAACTTGACCCTCCCGGGATATACTGATGAGGGAGAGAACCATATAAGCAGTCTTGAGCTCATTGGAGGAAAGGAAACACATTAATGTAATTAAGAAATAAAAAAGGGCAATGGGAATGGCCCTGGGAATGGTGCAACAAAGAAGGATGAGAGTAATTTTGAGAGGAAAATTTTTGCAATTGTCCTATCCTCTCAATGCTTATAGGAAAAATGATCCAGGTCCTCTTTCTTCATTCTGCACAATTTTGTTTACAGGTCTTTATTTGTCATATCTGTGTTTTAAACTGTGGGAGAAAAATGGGCTTGCAGGGAATTTATTCATCTTGCTATAGCAGAGAAGTCTCCCTACTACAAATGAAGGAAAAGAGTTGTATCACACAATAACCTGTCACTTAAATCAAGCTGGAATGCCAGGCATCTTTTTAGTTACCTCTTCATACTTGTTATAATCCCGCCAGAGTTGCTCAATGTTAATCATTGGGTTCACACAGCCCCGCTGATAAACCCTGCGGACAGCAGTTATCCTCTGGTTTTCTGCATAGGATCCTACTGCTTCACTAAATAGTGAGGCGAGACAGTAACATGTCAGCAATTACACACTGCAACCTGCATGAATACCAACATTGTATAAATTAATAGAGGGAAAAAAAGATAAGGTGTACTTACACGCCTTTCAAAAAATTGATGTAATCCACCCAGATCTATGTAAGAATATACAGAATCAGAAAAATGAGTTTAGTTTGTTGTCAAGGCCTTCAGTTCCCCTTTTTGACAGAAAGACAGAACATAAGTTTTAAAAATAAACAAACATCATACATGTTTATATGTAATTTTGAAAAGCATACCTGATATGACATTATTTCCATGCCGATTTTATCCAGAGCAAAGTCATATGCTTGGGCCATTTTTTCTCTAAAGAAAAATACATGCACAATTAAAACCATATGATAAATTTTTACTATTAAATCTTAAATGTTACTTTTCGAAACAACAAACTCTTACCATGGTAGCGAAGATATGAATGTTTTTAAAGTTCAAAGTATAGCTTGTATCTAGGCACTGATCATGGCCAAGGCTGGTGCCTATCTGCATCACCTGGATCATTTTCCTAGGAATAAATAGTATTAGGGAAAATATTCCAAGTGATGCAGATATGCTACATTTCATTTTAAAGTCTGGGTTTTAAAAGATATGAGGCTTGAACTGCTCAGAAAAGATTACTTTTAATATTAGGTAGAAAATCAAGATATGGCTATTCAGGCTGTTGACACAGGATTTTACTTAACTGGTTTTGATATTTGTGTGATTGTCATAACATACACTGATTGATTGATTGATTGATTGTCATAACTTTTATTGCCATTGCTGAGCATGGAATGAAGTCAATTTTTTTAAAATGAATGAAATAAAATAAAAAATGGCACTAGGTTTTCTGCAAGCAGCTTTCACTATAACACCAAGTTGCTTTTTAAACTGTCAAGAACTTTAAAATGTAGTTTGAAGGCTTGATGTATATCTCTAAGGAGAGGTAAGCTTTAAAAAGAAAAAATATATCCAAACAATCAAATAATTTAAGTTGCCAACCTACAAAAAGATGGCATTTACCAAGACATCCATGAGCTTCATGACTGTGCAGGGATTTCAAGTTATTCTGCTGATCACCCTACTCAAATCTGATTCCTCTGTACCACTGGAATGTGGAAGCAGAAGGAGCCTCAACACCATCTATGTGGATTGCATCTTCGCTGGATTAGCAAATCCAGCAACAGGAATTGATTATTCTAATATTTTGTGAGGATTGTTTCAAAACTGCCATTTACCTAGTTCCTTCACCAAGTATTATCATCAGAAATCAAGAGGCATATATTCGCAAAGGATATGGCCTTCACAAGTGAATGAACACCAGTCCAAGACCTTTCTCTGCCTGAAGCAGAGCTCTAACTGCCCCACCTCTTCTAAGTAGGTAAGTATGTTGATGATTATACCACAAAAGCCACAAATAGCCAGAGACTATCAGATCAACCCTGACATGGGCCATGATGAGCCACATAAAAAGAGGTGGAACATCAGGTACTCCACTTGACTCCTGAAACAGAGCTGTTCATCACTGCCACCGCTGTCCTTCCACCATCACCACAGTTGTATCCTCCCAACTGCACCTTCTGCTGCTGTTCCAGCCCACAACTGAGGTCAGAATGCTGAATTCCTTGCTCTGATTCCTTAGAATAAGGTACTGTAGGCGGAGTAACCATCTAGAGAAGCTGCTCCTCTGCTGCTTTACCAAGACTGTTGAACTTTAAGCTATAAAACCAAGCAGCTCTCATGACACCTCACTCTGAGAAAGCACCACTTCCTTTAAGCAAGCAACTGAATAGTAGATGGCCCTGAAAATCCTAGGGTTTCTCTGGATGCTTCCACTTTTCCTGTAGAAAAACACTGTAATGTGAGGGAGAGAACAGTATAGTAAAGGATAAAGCAAAAGAGGAGAAAGGTCTATGCAGGATCTTGCTGTACATTTCATGGACTAATCCTTCCCTTCATTTTTCCAACCTCTCCTAGTTCAAACTGAAGTATGTCACTTCACTCAACTCCATGAGAGGTATGGGCCTGGTAGGAGTTATCTAACTTTGTCTTTTCCCTAGAGATCTAGGGATAGTAAACCACATTTACTTACTTATAACTAGGTAGCTTTCCTTTGGTTTCTCGCACATATGAAAGGTAGCATTTCCACAGGTCAATGTGTAAAACTTTCATAAGGCACCGCTGAAACAACTATTTTATTGGGGGAAAAGGAAACAAGAGTCCATAAAAAGACTGCAACATACTTTTAAGAGAAAAGGAGCAACAATAATTTCTCTACATTCCTTTAAAGAGGCACAGGCAGAGTTTTATGAGTCACAAGCCATCTTCCAACGTATCGAAATGTTATTGGGGAAGTGAAATGCAACTGTTGCACAGAGAAACTATATACTACCTCCAGGATAGAAACTGTAATTCGGACATCTTCTCCTTTACCCAGTAACGTGCCCCTCAGATTTAACACTGCATCCTACAGATCTTGGAAGTACAGGTGTGAGTACATATCCCAGGCACCTCCTACTGAAACTCCTGTAATGCCTTGTACAGACAAGTGCCCCAGGAGATGGATGAAATACTTCAGTTAGTTCAGAACTTTTGAGGCTATTCTCCAGGTGCTCCTGTCTGGTGATGTATTACAGAGGATAACTACTGTAAAAATGACCTTCTCAGTACTTGCACCCCATATATTTATTTATTGTAAACTCTAAAATACAATTCATCCAACTGAACTCCAGGCCAATGCATAAAAAAAATCACGTAAGAATCTTCATATAAATCACCAGAATGACCTTACCATAGAGGCTTGCTTGGCACATACTTAGAAACCACTTCAGCACCAAATGAGGACTTTTATTTTTCAGGCCTTTCATCCTGTTCCTATCTTACACTGGTTTCAGCTGGCCTAGATATATTGGCTTTATATTGGTTTTTTTTTCATTGCATGTATTTTTTTTTGTCTTAGTTGTAAGTTGCCCCCAAGAAGATGATTATAGGATGACGTGCAATCACAAATAAGTATCTTAGAAGTAGTTCTGAGAGGAAAGATGATCAATATCTTTATTCCACAAAGTGTTACTGATTACTTTACAGATTAAAAACACATTTACAAATAATAATAACAAAATCCATTATCTTAACACCAGGAAAATACTAATAAATACATTTCTTGTCAAGGGTAGCACAGGCTACCTTAAGGATGGGGATCTTAATATGAATTCATATCCAACTCTGTTACCAATCTCTCCATGTTAGCGCTTCATGTACTTGGATACAGTGAAACTCACTTTGGTGATTTTCTTTACAAGGACTATTTGAGAAGTAACTGCTGAGCAATTATCCTAGATAAATGGTGTATTTAGCTATTCCACCCCCTGCTGCCATTATCCAGATTGCTGTCAGGAAGTGTAA